>CM032415.1:2943910-3612821 GCA_019049465.1 Dryas iulia moderata | reverse complement strand
TTTCAAAGAAATACTTCTGCTAAGCGTACTGTAACGTTTCAAAAAATAAATGTGTAAAAATAAAACTGTTATATACCTAACCGTGAATCGTAAGTAATACAAGTAAAACTTAAGATTAATTAATTTTAAAGGTAAAATAGTCCGAATTGTTTCTAAATTTACCAACAATATTTTTACTTTATTAGAGACAATGTGTGGAGAAGCAATTGCGGGTAGAACTAAACGTCGCGCTTTATCTTAGATTCCAGAGCGTAGAAATGAAGAATAATATAATATAATCATTTCTTCTCGTGGGAATGGTACCCGAAAGTATTACGTATATCCAATGCTGTCCCAATGCGCCATCATGGCCTTTGCTAACATTTCGCCTTTCAACAGTAATCTAGATTTTACAAAAACATAAGTTGAACCATTAATAATGAAAGAATATGTCAGACCTTACCAATAAAATTGATAAATCATAATATTTAACGTGTCCCAGGCTTTTACATCAACATGCATTTAATATATTAAAATTTTCAATCGGAGGGTAATGACAGCGGAACGTGTTAACACGCTCTTCGGAACACCCACCAAGTAATTATTAAACTGCAAATAATAACTTAATTAGTCATACGGCAGAAGCCCGGAGTCCCGATTTAGGTCAACGTTGTTTAACAAGCAATGATGTTATTTCATTACGCCACTGCAAATATGACCCTCTCCATATCTTGGAGCTTTTCAATTTTCATGGAGTTTTTTTTTTGTTTTTGTTGCTTTCTATTAATCGTCGCTGTTTGCTGTTAAGTTACAATGTTAATTGTATATTTAAGAAAATATTTTAAAGTAAGTAAATTTCAATAATTTCCCTTCTTACCTTATATACCTTCTTTTTTCCTTCTCCTATATTTATTTAGTTCTCAGTACATGAAAAGCCCGAGGGCATTTCGCCAGCCTAATTTATATTACATCATTGATTGATTAATGAAAAAGGACAGCTTTTCCCAAAACTAAAAATAATTGTACAAAATAATTCAAACAGTAAACTATTGGATTATATTAATTACACTACACCAGTCCCAGTTCTAATTACAACTGTAAAAGTCACGCCAATACTCAGTTAGCGTAATTATAAAATTAAAAAAAAAACATATTCTAACAAAGGTTATCTATAAGAAGGGTTGAATTATCTCTAGTCCGTATAAAAAAAAGGTTGAAAGGGCAACAGTGACGTATTATAACTGGGCGGCCATGTAGGTCAATTTATAAAATAGCTGGTCTGTCCAATTCACAGTCCTACGACAATGGGTATTCAGGCTTGCAGCAATGCAGCATTGCTATTTCATTTTATTTTGTAAAGAATTTCTCTATAGACGTTTTTATATTAAAACTAGTTACTGCCCGCGGGTTCGTTTGTGTGGACTTGATGACTCTTAACGTCTTAATACTCATCACCCATATCCTTATAATACAGTTAGTTGGTCTATTATGGTTAAATTTTAGTACAAATAGAAGATCAGTTTGGCAATAAAATTCAGGTAAATATTATGTATTAACTGTCAACATTAAAATGTCAGTTACTTAACTAAACTCAAAGCTTATATAAAGACATATTCAAGAGTTTCAGTCACTTTCTGAGGATTATTTATGTATTCGTATGTTTGTATTATAAGAGCAGAGCAAAGGTACAACTGAAATCGTGTTATCAAATTTATATTATTTATTTTTATTTATTTATTTTTATTTTATTTATTTATTTTATTTATTTTATTTATTTTATTTATTTTATTTATTTTATTTATTTTATTTATTTTATTTATTTTATTTATTTTATTTATTTTATTTATTTTATTTATTTATTTTTATTTATTTATTTTATTTATTTTATTTATTCGTAGTATGACTCGATAGAAAAGAATATTTATTATTTTAACAGAATCTAAGGACAAATTCTTGAAATTGAGATAAAGCGCAATGTTAAGTGCCACAACCGAGCAAGCAGTGTCTCAGATTTTAAATGGAAAGTTGAGCATGGAGTGTCCGGACACTAAGTTCTTTTTAATAAACCTATATAAAAAGTGTTAAGATTCAGACTATGTAATTGTCAGAAAAATATGATCGATTTCAAAGTAAAAAAGTAGCCTTTTTTAAGTAACTCCCGAAAATATTTCTGAAAGCGTGGCAGTTTTCAATCAAAATCGATAGGTGATACTGAAAAGCTGGCACACATCTGGGTTTGATATATTTCCAATATACCGTTAAGAATTTTTTTAAATTAAAGAATATTTTTACCGCATATATAGAGATATCTATATCTATTTACTATGTCTCCGTGGCGCAGTAGGACAACGTATGATTGTTAAGCGATGGTTTTGGGTTCCATTCTCTCTCGAGGAAATGATTACATTTATATAACATTTTCATTTCTTTGCCCTGGTACCTAAGACAATGTGCAGCGTTAAGTTCCGCCATATAACACGCAAAATGTCTCAATTTGTCAATCTACAAATAAATCTATTTTATGATACGATAATAAAATAGTAAAAAAACAACATTTTTATTATATTTGTACGCGCACATCTCCAGAACTGCGGGATAGACTTAAGTGAATTCTTCATTTGTTGTGTACATTTTAAGCTTAGCCCCAACTTAGTCTGTAATGGATTCTAAAGAGTGAAACATTTGATTGGCAGTCGTGGCACAGAGGCACAAAGTGCGACTGTAAAGCGACTGGTTGTAGGTTTGATTCCCACTCGAAGAGTGGAAATATATAAATAATATTTTCATTTTCTTCCCTCTGGTATCGAGGCAAAGCGCGGCGTTAAGTTCCGTCACTTAAAACGCAATGCCTCCGAATTCGGCGTAAAGTGGGGAACGGAGTGTCTTAACACTATGTTCCCTCTGCCCGCCTACTCTGCTGGAAAAAGAAGAGAAAAGAACATCTGATGTATAACCATAACTGACAACTATGTTTAAGATATAAGGAAGCTATGCCTTAACAGAAATCGGTAGGGAAAAGTAATTAATTCATTTCAAAATAAATTTGCGGGTAGCTACTGGTATATACAAATATTACCTAAAATATAATATTTTAGATAATATTAACTTTTTTATTTACACATCGACTAGAGTATATTGGATAGCATAGATCAAAGGTAAACATTTTATTTCTATTAAAAACGATATTTGTTTGTTATAAACAAGCTAAAATTTTTATTACATTTAATTTTAAACGTAATTATTAGAAAATTTAATCTATAAAAAAATTAAGTAAATTATAAGTCTATCGTAAAATAAATCTAACATTACTTACTACCAACATATCAAAAAATATTTTTAAAACATTTTTTAATCATCGATGTCAGACGGAAAGTGGAGGACGGAGTGTCTTGACACTGGGTTCTCTAGACTATCTTGACGATAAATACTATGTATAAACAAACCTAATAATAATAATATAATTTAATAATAGTAAATAGTTTTTTTTCTCAGCTTCACGCTGTACGGAGCAAACAGGAGGGTAGGCAAAGGGAACCTAGTGTGAGGGAAATAGTTTAAAATCAGTGAAATATATATAATTAATATTTTTAGAAAATGCAACGCTGGTTATTGCCGATTATAGTTTACCAACTGTGCCCCCGACATCGTCCGCAAAATCAAAGGAGGATGTATAAACTTTATTATTGTTAAGTTTCATTAAAACTTATTCAGTATTTTTTACGTGAAAGTAACAAACAAACTTACAAATTTTCGCGTTTATCTTAAATAAAGGAGGCAAACGAGCAGAAGGCCCACCTGGTGTTAAGTGGTTACCTTTGCCCATAGACATCCACAACATTTAGGTTATGGATGCGTTGCCAGCCTCGGGGATTTAGGACAGAAGGAGGGAGGAAGGATGGGAATGGTGGGAATAGGGAGAGCTGGCTTACGTGCCATCGAACCGGAACACATCATCAGATGTTTGGCGGTTCCTCTTTGACACGATAGTGGTCGCGAACCAGTCGGAGAGCGAATCTCCTACGACCAAGCTACTGGGTTACCCGCCTTTTACGGGACGCTACCCAGCGGCGGGGGGGAATTGTGAATACAATTCGGCGGGTTAAGAATTTAACCCGTCCCCCCACGGGTCAAAAAAGGAAACTCGCTTCCCGCGTCTGTCTGTATGTATGTATGTTTAGATGATTTTGATGTGGTTTCTTTTAATAGATATAATGAAAGGAAGGTTTATATGTAAATACAAGCATAATATAGTAGAGAAACACTGTGATAATTTTAGAGGTTTGTAATATAATGTCGGCGTGGCGGCGAGTACCTATTTCATACGCAAGCAAAGCCGCGAATAGGCCACTAGTAATATTAAAAAGACGATATTCAAAATTGCTTTTTAATAACCTGACCTATATATGTAGATATCCATACATTCACACTAATACAAAGTCAATCGTTATAAAGTAAATACTGAACACTACGCGAGGAAGCCCCGAACCGGAATTCCGTTACTTTGAGATGAGAAACATCCGTTTAAACGAATCGTGTTCTCGCTAATTACTTCATTTCTTCAAAGCTAAAGCAAGTTCCTCATATTTAATAAAATTGCCGTTAAATTTACTCCAAATTCTATGAGAATCTTATTCAAGACTATTTTTTTTTTTTTTTTTAGCTTCACACTGTAACCCGCACACAGCAGGGTAGGCAGAGGGAACCTAGTGTTAAGACACTCCGTCCCCCACTTTCCGCCTAATTCGGAGGCATTGCGTGTTAAGTGGTGGAACTTAACGCCGCGTTTTACCACGGCACCAGAGCTAAGAAAATGGAACTATTAAATATTTTCACTCCTCGAGTGGGAATCAAACCCACAACCAGTCGCTTACAGTCACACGTTTGTGCCACTGGGCCACGACTGGCCGCAAGACCAATTCAAGAAATTATTTGTATATACATATAAGTTTTAGTTTAATGGACAGCCGTAGCGCAGTGGTACAGCGTCTGATTGTAACGAGGAGGTTCTTGGTCCAATTCCCATTCGAGGGAATGCTTCATTAAATATCGATATTTTCGCTCTGGTACCACATACGCAAATAAGAGCTACGTTGAACTTTGTTATTCAACACGTAATTTCAGGCGGAAAGTGAAGGACGGATCGTCTTTACATTAGGTCTTTTCTGACCACACTGCGGCAAAAAATGTAAAATTACTTTTTTATTACAAATTACTTTTTTATTATTTTATTAACATTCATTTTATGCCATGAAATGGAATATTCATTATTTATTAAATGAAAGCCAATGTTTCGTTCATTTTGCGTAGTGGTCTGTGGTCGCGGGTAGACATCGAGTTGGAATCGGGTAGTCGGATGTCGAGTGTGGTTCAAAAATGTTTTACAATTATACTTTTACAATTTCATGCTTTTTTATGCAGAGCTTAATAGGCAAAGAGAATCTTGAGTTGAGAAAGTTTGTCCTCCCTAATTCCGAATCTGGGGCTTTCCTTGTTAAAAAGTGGAACTCAAAAAGATGGAAAATAATATTTCTAATTCACCTGAGGGTGAATCGAACACCCAACTGCGCCACGATGGTCTCACGATATTTATATATAGCTTAATATATTCTATTATATGGTTATATGAAAAAACAAAATGTTTATGCCATTTGAAAAAATAGCAGTTTGAGTTAAAAGTAAATACGTTGAAGCAAGGAATATAGCTATCGATTTTAATCTGACCTCTGTAGATTTATACACAGTTTAAAATATTTTATTATAATAATTCATTGTAACACATTCCATTCATTGTTCCTGCTTCCAAGTAATTAAATACCAGTATTAATTATAATGATTATTCATTTTTATTAATTATATATTATATAAGACAGCTTTTGTTGATATTTTACTTTTTTTAATATATTTTCTTTTATAACTTTTTATTTATTTGTCAGTGTCAAAACATCTTTCAATACTAATTTATCCTAGTTCTTGTTAATTTGGAATGTGTAATGCTCCAGTACGTGAACCTGATATGACTTCGAAGACTAGGTTACCTATAAACAATGTTTAGAGTAGAATTATGCCCAAAAATTTAAACAAAATACATTCTAGCAATTGAAAACAGAAAATCTTGATGTATTCATTAAAAATATATAGTACTAGTGATCGCTCGCGGTTTTGTCTGTGTGGCTAAACTTCTCTTGCAAATATTCATCCCTGAATTAAACCTTTCAGGGGTTGATTTTTTAAAAAAGTTAACTAACCTGTGCTTAGCGCTGGGTCATCAACTATTTTCATCGCGAATTTCATCCAAATCGGGCCGGTAGATTAGTCGTGAAAGCGTCACAGACAGACAGACAGACAGAAAGGCACATAGACAGACATTCGCATTTGTAATATGTATTAGTAGGGATAGAATAGTATAGTACACTTATAGTATAGTATACTTATAGTATATTTTTGCGCCGCCAGCTATTTTACTGAGTCAATGACCCGCAAAGCATAACCAGGTCACAATAGTTTTACCTGAGCATTGTAGATAAAGCCAAAGCGCGGTTTCAATCACACTACATGCCCGTATTACACCACTAACGGTTAGTAAGTAGGTCACAGGAGTTACGTTTTATATTGCAAAATTAAGTATCTCGTAAAATCTTCATTGTAAATAAAAAGTTGAGGTCCTCATGATGCAGTGGGAAAGCGTGTCACAGTAAGCGCGACGGTTCTGGGTTCGATTCCTACTCGAGGGAATGGTTACTTAAATTTTTATTTCTTCACTTTGGTTGAGACAGCGCGGCGTTGTGCTCCGCCACTCAATACGCAATGACTACATAGATTTCCGGGCGGAAAATGGAGGATGGAATGTCTTAACACTAGTTCCTCTCTGACTACTTTGCTGAAAAAATTAAGCTGTAAAAAATATATTTAAATTACTCATAGTTTATTGCGAAATATACAAATAAATCTAAAATTAAAAGGATAATAATCATGAACATTGTGGCGCAGTGGTACGGTATACAGTGGTATTTGACTGCAAAAGCAAATGGTTGCAGGTTCGATTTCCAATCGGGCAATGTATGTATTTAAGATATTCAGACTTCTCCGCTCCGTTGATTCCGGTGTAAAGTAGAAAATGGAGTGTCTTGTCTTGACTCTTTGCGTCAGAGAGTTACTGGAAAACTGGTGAAGCTGTAAAAATAGGTTACATTTATTAGTTTACTGGTAATTTTTGTAACTAGATATTATTGTATAATTTGTACTTGTATATGAAATTATTTTTTTTATTTCAGTACGTATAAATGTTTGAAAATTATGTACATTCATTGTTCGGTTTAAATATCTTAATATTCTTTTTAATATTATACATTTGTTAACATTATTTCAAAGTTGAATGTAAATAACTTAATTTTAACCAAACATTTTAAACTGTTTATGCATTTTAACAAATTTCTAATTAGACTGTACTTAGCACACCCAACGATGAATTGCTACTCGAAAAGTGTAAATCGCCTGAGGAACTTTCATGAAAAGTAACGAGGAAAGATATATTATTGCAAGTGAGAGAAATATATATATATAAGGTACTAGTAATTGACTCGCGATTTCGTCTGTGTCCACTAATTTCCTTTTTTTTTATATTTTGTTATTATATTTTATGCGTCTTCTCGTATTTGGTATTGTCTTTATTTGACCAGACTAACTGTATAAAACGAAACTTAAATTGTAAATGCGAAAGTCTGTGTGTTTGTCTGTCACGCTTTCACGGCTAATCTACAAACATCTTTCTAAATTTCATCTAAATCGGTCCGATTTAGATGAAATTTAGAAAGTAATAAATAACTATGGGTCTAACATACGCTATCCATTTTTTAAAAAAATAACCACTAAAGGGTTGAAATAGGGGATGAAAAAACTAAACCGCTTGACCGATTGTAATGAATTTTGGAATAAATATAGTTGATAATCGAAGGTCAAATATAGGCTACTTTATTTTTCAAAAATCCACCCTGAGGGTTGCAACATAACGAAACAATTATCGAGTCCACGTGGCGAATCCGCGAGCGGGCCACTGGTGGTTTATATAACTTTCTTTATACTATACGATTATAACTATTGTATTTGTTCGCCCGCTTCATTTTTCTTATATCACAAACTTTGCTTAAATTTATATTTTAAATTATTGTTACTTTTTTTCTTTATGAACTGATTGCACGACATAAATAAAACAACTAAATATTAAAGAAAACTTACCAAAATACAATATTCAAAACTGCATTTAAAACGGTTAAGCCGTTTAAGAGATGAGCCTCCACAAACATACAGACAAACAAAAAAAAATCAATTAATTGTTTTTGGCTCTATTACATTCAGAAATTCTCCCAATACTGATTTCGTCTCGTATATCCCCCATGTACAGACCGTAATCAGTTACATTTTAATTATTATTATATTTGGATAAGAAACAGACAGACAAAAATAGTAAATATTATTTTAATTACATTGGTAAAGACTGTGGCCAGTCGTGGCCCGGTGGCACAAGCGTGTGACTGTAAACGACTGGTTGTGGGTTCGATTCCCACTCGAAGAGTGGAAATATTTAATATTTCCAGTTGCTTCGCTCTGGTGTCGAGGTAAAGCGCGGCGTTAAGTTCCGCCACTTCACACGCAAGCCTCCGTATTCAGCGGAAAGTGGGGAACGGAGTATCTTAATACTAGGTTCCCTCTGCCTACCCTGCTGTGTGCGGGATACAGCGTGAAGCTGAAAAAAAAAAGATATATATTAGATTACCCATAAAAATAATACTGGCAGAATGAATGGGGAAAATTTATGTTTATTGGGTGAATTAATTTCCATTCTATTCAGATGCCTCGCTGTACATGCTAACTTCATTCCACTAACTATTGATTACCATAAACTGCTTGTAGTATTTGAATTGCTTTTCAAATATTAATTGAAAATATGCTAGATTGATTTCATTGCATGATAGAAAAAAAAATAAAAAGTATAAAAAAACAGCTTTTTTTCTTCATTATAAGGTAGGTAGGTAAGGTGAACCTAGTGACAATACACTCCGTTCTGTACTTTTACGCATGATTTTGAGATATTTAGTGTTAAATAGTACTCAACACCACACTGTCTTGACAGAAACGGAACCGGAAATTCAATTTAATTTCTAATTTCATGGTAATTTAATTAATGTTATTAAATTTAAAACAATTAGTAGTAATAACAGAATAATATAATACTATTTAAAGATCACTGAGGCGCAGTTAAAGAGTTTCTTATTCTTAGTATTCTTGAAAGAATTTTTAATTTTTTGTCACTTGCTTTGTGAAGTCAAAGCGCGGCGCGGCGTTCTACCACTCTTCAATGTCTCGAATTCGGGTGGAAAGTGGAGAATGGAGTGTCAATATACTAGGTTTTCTCTGTTCACTCTCTGAAAAAAGGATATTATCAAAAATTGTCACAACATTCAACAGTTTTATGGTAGAGAAAAATCGATTGACCCATTTTAAAGACTGAACACGGCCATTACATGTACCATTATATCACTTATGAAACGCATGTGTTTCCCTTCATTTTCTCTTTATTAAAATCAACTTTAGTCAATTAAGTGTTGTAAATCGCTACAAAGGTTAATTTTAATTGAACGTCAATACGGAAATGAACTAAAAGGTGGCGCGGCCATTGCAGTCCCAGGTAACGCAGTTAACAGACTCTTTCATGTATCAAAATGATTTTTGCAGAAAGTTTTGTACCGACAGAAGCAGCAGGCGACGTTTGTTTTGTTTAATATTTTTGTCTATACATTTGCTATTGCTATTGTGGCTATTGTGGCCAGCCGTGGCTCAGTGGCACATTCGTGTGACTGTAAACGACTGGTTGTGGGTTCGATTCCCATTCGAGGAGTGGAAATATTTAATATTTCCATTTTCTTCGCTCTGGTGTCGAGGCAAAGCGCGGCGTTAAGTTCCGCCACTTAACACGTAATGCCTCCGAATTCGGCGGAAAGTGGGGAACGGAATATCTTAATACTAGGTTCCCTCTGCCTACCCTGCTGTGTGCGGGATACAGCGTGAAGCTGAAAAAAAAATGTCTATACAAATAAATAAAATTGGAGTGTGTGTTTTTAAACGGTTTTATTTAGCTCACCCCGTTTGTTTTATTCTTGGGTCAAATTTAGTAATTCAAATTTCACCCTCTTCCTGTCAACCGATTAATCTGAAATTTTGTATACACTTTGGATTTTGGTGACAATATAATTATGTTTATTCATTATCATTATAAACTCAAGATGGCCGCCGTTACAAAATGGCGGATAATTTAGGTTTCATTAATCCCATCAATATGGGTATCAAATGAAAGGGCTCAACAAGCAGAATACAATATACTATAAAAAATTGAAATCCAAGATGGCGGCCTCTACAAAATGGCGGATAACTTAGGTTTTATCAATCCCATCAACATGGGTATCAAATGAAAGGTCTCAACAAGTAGAATACAATTTACTATTCAAAATTAAAATCTAAGATGGCCGCCGCTACCAAATGGCTGATAACAATATTTTATCAATCCCACCAATATGGGTTTCAAATAAAAGGGCTTGACAAGAAGAATACAGTGCACTACACAACCTCAATATTTAAGACTAGACGTCAAACAATACCCAGCAGTGGGATAAAATGTAGCCTATGTTACTCCTGAAGGTTAAGTCTATCCCTGTGCCAAATTTCATTCAAATCGGTCCAGTAGTTTTTGAGTTTATTCGTTACAAAAATAACGGGCAAGAAACCTTGCAATAATGAAGCACTAAATGAATTAAACAGAATGCGAAATAAAAACTAAAAACTAGAAAATAAAAATAGGTAAAAAGTTTTTTTAAGTTAAACGGTTTTATGTTAAACATACATTGCAATGTTTAATATAAATGTACTAAAAACCAAAAAATAATAAAATAGATACAGTCGTGGGAATTATAAACATATGCATAGACTAGACTAAAATAAAACCGTGGGGCACCGCAATTGTCTACAATCGTTGATTAAAATGTTTGTTTTGTAATGTTACACTATAATTAGGCAGTTGTTCAACCGACAACGATGGACGTGTGATAAGTAGGGCTAGAATGTGGAAACAAGTTAGCAAGCTCGATTAAGCGAGTTTTAGGGTTTCATAATGTTGAGCGAGTAGTACTTTTATCATAAGTTTTGTCGATTAAAGACAAACTACGAGCAGTGAAACGATTCCTCGCTAGCCAGCAAAATAGTAAGTAATTTGCGCACCGTCTGCGGGCCAACTGCCTAACGACGAATTAAACGATTCTTCTATCGCACATTAAGTCTATAATTTGTAGACAATTGACGTGCCCCACGGTTTTATTTTAGTCTAGTCTATGCATATGTTTATAATTCCCACGACTGTATCTATTTTATTATTTTTTGGTTTTTAGTACATTTATATTAAACATTGCAATGTATGTTTAACATAAAACCGTTTAACTTAAAAAGTTTTTTACCTATTTTTTTTTATATTAGAATAACCGCCTCTTGTCAAATGCATACGTACGTATACACGATACTTATACTGAAATAGTATTTTTAGATTTTTTGTCTGTCTGTTTGGTCTGGTAATCACTGGAAAGGCTGGACCGATTTTGAAGGGACTTTCGTTATCAGATATCTGATGTAATATGGTATAACTTAGACTATTTTTATTTCCTTTTTTGTGAAATTCCCCGCAGACGAAGTCGAAAGCATAGCTAGTCATTTATAAGCCTAGAGTCAAAGCTATGTTCGTCGCATTTTTATTTGATATGCCTAATGACTTGTTTTTTATTTGAGTTAAGTTTTAGCGACGAAGTTAAAAGGCAGAGAAACGTCTGAAGGAAATTATTATTTTACTTTTTTATAAGCTTTTTCCTGTAAAGCAGGGTAGTAAGAAAGAACCTGGTAGATATTCTTTTTTCGACCCGCGCTTTGTATTGCACTAGAGCGAAGAAATGTAAATAAATTATATATTTTCATAGCTCCGAGTAGGGATTAAATCGATCAATCCATTTTTTTTTTTCTTTTTTGATTTGTCTGGATTTCCGTAGAAAAATGGGGAACAGAGTGTCCTGACTTCGGGGGCGTAGCTAAACTAAATAAGGCTAAACAGTGCTGTGCCCCGGGGGCCTGAAGCGAGTTTAGGGGGCTCGGTAGCCAAGAAGCCGGCCCTGTAGTGGCACTATACAACATTTGAATTTTAGTTGCAAAAAAACGAGAGCCATATTTAATATTTACGTTTACTTCGCTCTAGTGTCGAGGCAAACCGCGGCGTTAAGTTCCACCACTTAACACGTCATGCCTCCAATTCAGCGAAATGTGTGGAACGGAGTGTTTTAACACTATCCAAGTGTTGAAACACTCCGTCCACCTACCCTGCTGTGTGCGGAATACAGCGAATGAAGCTAAAAAAAATAGTAAGATAATTATGCCTTAATCCCACTTAGTATAAATAACATTATGATTTACTAGAAAAACTGTAATTGAAAGTTGATATTAGATCAAATCAATTAACTCAAAATGAAAAACCTGAAAATAAAATAAATTACTTATTTATTACTTACAACTTACATAATATTTAGTTTAGGTTAATACATCTACCTAACTATTTTATAATTCAACGTGCATCGCATACAAGCCTTAGTATGAGAGAGTGGATGGATTAATTCCGTTCAAAGCTTTCGAAATTGGTTTTGGGTTTCGTATTTCGCATAATTAGCCCATTGAAATTGCTGAGGCCACTCGATTTAGATAGGTCAAATTCACAAGTCTAATCTTCATCAAATATAGTTTTGATTAATCCGCGAACTATAATTATTGGTGGTAAACGTATTTTACTGTTTATTTGATATAAGCTTTGCTCGTGGCTTTGTTTGCGTGGAATTTTATAAAAATATTATAAATTCTTAAAAAAAAATGTAAATGCGGAAGTTTGTTTGTGTGTTACACTTTCATGACTAAATTATCGGTCTGATTTAGATGAAATTCAGAGTGAATTTAGTTGAAGACCCAGGTCATAATCAGGTTGCTTTTTGCAGAAAATAATCTTCTAAAGGATTGAAATTGAGAATGGAAGTTTGATTGTAAAAATCTAAATGCTTGAAAAAATACGAGGAATGGAAGATATAATGTGTGTATGTAGGCTACCTATTATTTTTAAAATTAACTCCGAAGGGGCTTCAATAGGGGATGAAAATTTGTATGAACAATATAAACAGCTTAACTTAACAAAGAACGCGGGTCATCAAAGATACGAAGCAGCTGCAATTCTATTGCTCACGCGGGCAAAGCCGCAAGCGGGTCGCTAGTTTTATAATAGACAAAAACTGTAAAAAAATATGTTGATTATTTTAATATTACTAAAAGGCAATCAGGCAATTTTATTTATTAGTGTGGAATTATATATTCAAAATAGATATTTGCGCTCTGAAAATCTGACCTCGTTTGTATCTGAAATTACAATTGATATAATTTTCCCATATAATCACGTAATCGGAAAGAACTTAGAATCTAGACACTCCGTTCTCCACTTACCACCTGCTCTCAAGACATCATATATTGAATGGCAGAGCTTAACGCCGCAAAAAAATTTACCATATATTTTTTTGCAGTCCCTACAAATGAAATTTTAACTGCTTTTATATACAGGACATTGGGCGGCAGCACTGCGCTATACAATCCCTTGTATTCCGGAAGTCATGTTACATGTTCCCGAACACTAAATTGGCTGGTCGACGAAGTTGCTAATTGATACTGTCGAACGCACGAAACTGTAAGCAATGCAAGGGTTGCTGTGAATATTAAATAACATATTTCATCATAACTTTAAGTTGTACGAAAGTACGGGCAAAATCACGTGCACAGTTAGGTAGTTACTCTGCATGTGATTTTGTCCGCGTTGAATTTAAGGAAAAACATATTTTTCTAAATTAAAAGTGTTCTAAGTTACTTCTTACTATATCATCTATCTGTACGTGAAAGTCTAGTCAAAATCGCTCCAGCCGTTCCAGAGCTGGAACAAATAGACAGACAGACATAAAATAGTTTTTATCTTATATTTATCGTGTATACATACATATGATTGCAATTAGTAAAAAACGATAATTTTAATATTAAAAATAGACACTCCAATTTTATTTATTTGTAAGCCTTTATAAGCCTTTTTAAAGCTTAAGATTAAACTTTTCTAATACCGCCTTAAGCCAAAAGCTTAAAACCGAGTTCATTGTTACTTCGTTAGTCAAGGTCAACTAGCTAATATAATATTTTAATTTAAGAAAAAATAATATCATTCTTCAATCATCCACGAGAATGTTTGAGTATTCACAAATTAGGTATTCTCATCTATATAAAAGTAGTTTTACTTGATTTACTTTAAATGTGTCTAATGTTATAATTAAACCTATTAGAAAGTATTTTTTCTGTAACTCCCATAGTAAGGGAGACAGGGAGCCCTTAGTGTTGCGACACTCCGTTCCCCACTTTCCTTCCTAATTCGAGATTATTAGCGTTCACGAATGGAATTCAACGTAGGCTTTGTATTACCAAAAAAGAAAAATAAAAGCTATTTATATATATCACATTCCGGAGTGGGAATCGAACCCATACCTGTTGTATTTACAGTCAAACGCTGTTCCATAATGCCCTATTCTAAACATAGAAAGGATATTATGATAAATATTACGCAATATATTTTTCCAGTTGTTTTAGATTTGCTAGGAATGTTAGGATGAGAGAGAATGGTCAAATATTGAGAAAATAAATTTAAAAAAATGTATTTTTTAATTTTCTTAAGTGTGGAATAAATAACGTTTGAAAATGTTTAAAAGTGGTCATATATTGTTTAAATTTATCCTTTCTTGTTCCTAAGACAAAATGCGGCGTTGAGTTTCGCCACTAAACACACAATGTCTCGATTTCGAGCAAATAATAGAGAACAGAATATCTTGACATTAGGTTTGTATAAGTGCTCTGCTATATGGGAAAAAGCGTACCTTCAACTTTGACAATTATTAAGATGACATAACTTAAAAAAACTTTATATAACTCAAAGCAATTATATTGGCATCAAATACATAATTTAAACATATATAAATATATTGGGGGCCAGTGGCGCAGTGGCACAAAGTGTGTCTGTAAAGCGACTGATTGTGGGTCCGATTCCCAGAGCGGAAATATTTAATATTTTCATTTACTTCGCTCTGGTATCAGAGGCAAAAGGCAAAGCGCTGCGTTAAGTTCCGCCACTTAACACACAATGCCTCCGAATTCGACGGAAAGTGAGGAACAGAGTGTCTTAACACTAGGTTCTCTCTGCCTGCTGAGTATGGGATACGGTGTGAAGATATAAAAAAATATAAATATATTGCGTTCTGTACATATAGATTCGTTTAAAACACGCCTGATACTGATTACATACATCCATACCATCAAGTTGCGGTTACGAGTAAAATTTTAACCAAAATTCCGTTCAACTTGTCCGTGGCTTTGCCTTTTATAGAACTCTTTTCGAATGATATAAAGTTTCGCTTTTTACTGATTTGTAATTGTATGTATGTCGGTATAAAGAAAATTCATTTTTTTTTAAGCAATTGAATAATTATTTATACACTACACTACTACACTTGGGGCCGGTCGTGGCGCAGTGGCACAAGCGTGTGACTGTAAACGAATGGTTGTGTGATCGATTCCCACTCGAGGTGTGAAAATATTTAATATTTCCATTTTCTTCGCTCTGGTGTCGAGGCAAAGCGCGGCGTTAAGTTCCGCCACTTAACACGCAATGTCTCCGAATTTGGTGGTCTTAACGTGTCTTTTTATTTTTATTTAGTGGTCTCCAAATGTTTGTTAATTTGTCTGTAAAGCCATCGTGGGACGGTGTAACTAAACACAAGTGGTTGTGGGTTCGTTTCCCATTCGGAACAATGATTATATTTAAATTATTTTCGCTTCAACAAAACACGAGAAAAGTTTCACCTTTCAACACGCATTAACTCGATTTCGGCTAAAATAGGAGAACTAAATATCTTGACATTAGGCTCTCTCTCTGGCTACACTGCTATACGGAAAAAAAGCTTTAAAGCTGCTTTTTCTATCAAAGAGGTACATTATATTATTTTTTTTCTCGCTTCACGCTGCCGCCGCACACAGCAGGGTGGGCAGAGGGAACTGGCGGAACTTAACGCCGCGCTTTACCTCTGCTACTAGAGCGAAGGAGATGAAAACATCAAATATTTCCACTCCTCGAGTGGGAATCGAACCGACAACCAGTCGTTTACGGTCACACGTTCGTGCCACTACGCCAGGACTGGCTCCAATATATTGATACCTATATTTAATTAGTTAAAAGTATTTACTTAAAATTAACAACTACATATTCAAATACATAACAAGAACAAAGTTTAAATTTAAAAGTTCGTTATTTTCACAAAAAAGCGCGGCCTTCAAAACCGGTCGTTAAGGTACATATATATTATATATACATATTTACAATGTGAACACATAATATGCCTGGCTAATTTAAAGGGGCCTACTGACGGCCCAGCCCGGAAGTAGGTATATTGACAGAGCAGGTGTATAATAAAGGTACTTATTTAATAACGCTACAACTTCCTTTAGGGGGTCACAAGTTCGAATCTAAAAACTAAAAATATAGATTTGATATGTTTGATTGTATTTGTGCTTATTTTTTTTACTTTGTGCTTGTAGTGAGGTTGGAGGAGAAATTTTGGAATAGTGTTAAGACACTCCGTTCTCTGAATTTAACTCAATTTCGAAAGATTTCGTGGGAAATTGCGAAAATAAACACTGCGATTTCTCTTACGAGAGTAGTCAACTGAAAGTTAATTATCAAATTTATAAATTTAAATATAATTAATTTAAAATGATCTACTTTTTCTTTATAACATAGTTTCATGATATATTTTAAGAGGCGTAGGTAGGTATCTTTAAGCCTACAGTTTGGTCGAAAGAGTCTAGCATTACTCCTAGCTCTTACTTCTGCAAAACGATGGGCACACGCAAGGAGTTTCTTCTCTAATTTAAATTTATATTCAATAAACTAACTATATAGGTACGTAGATAGTCTATAAGAGGTAATTGTTCTATTTTAGAAGTAAAACATTAGGTAATGTCACGCAGCAAGTAATACTCGTATAATTAAAGTATACAGTGTACAAAATAGATTAAATTGTCAATAAGTTTCACTACTGTTGTAATAAAATACAGAAATCGAATGGAAATAGCAAAACAATGTCTATTTATGACTAATAATAACTAATAAACATCACAATTATGAAATATTTGAATATATTCAACTTACTTTAATTATTACAAATTATTTGTAATATAAATTTAGTTTGATACTCAATTTTAAACTGATATTCTCGTTAAGTAATAGCGTTGGTGAAATCGATTCCGATTCTACTGTAGAATCGATTTTGTACTCAATAAAATTATGAATCGATTATATTTAGATTCGATTGCCACAAGATACTGGTTTTCCCTGTTTCCTTATTTTATACCTTTCTTCCACTATTTATGATTCTCATTATAGTTCTTAACTCGGAATTGATTCTATTTCGAGAACCTATTCTTGAGATGTTTTAATCGATTAAATTCCAATTAATCGTTATTCGATTCCTACCGAACCGTAATTTAATCGAGAATTGAATTTTCATCGTATGCTTCCATCCCTATTAGTGTACACGAGACACCGTCGCCTACCTAACACATAGAGCCAATGAAAGGGGAACATCGGAGCGAGGTTTTATACCTCTATACTATAGCTATGTTATATGTTTGCTTTAACATTATTACGACCTAAGTAAGTCTTCGAGAAAATTGTACGACGCTTTGTTATTACCTACTGTCGTATTTATTTGTTTTTTTTTTGCTGATTTTTCTTAACAGAACTCTTATTATTTGTGTTCCTTTATTGTGGGAGATTTTCTTTAATGTCACTTATGCTATTAAAATATGATATAATGAGCATAATATTTCTGTATATGAAATTATTGGATGTAAAATTTGTAATTTGGGGCCAGTCATCGCGCAGTGGCACAGACGTGTAACTTCAAACGAGTGGTTGTGGGTTCTATTCCCACTCGAAAAGTGGAAATATTTAATATTTTTATTTTCTTCGCTCTGGTACTGAGGCGAAGCGCAGCGTTAAGTTCCGCTACTTAACACACATTGCTTCCCAAATTCAGTGCAAAGGGGGGAACGGAGTGTCTTAACACTAGGTTCCCTCTGCCTACCCTACTGTATGCGGAGTACAGTGCGAAGCTAAAAAAGAAAAAAAATGTAAAATTTCTTGGGGAGAATATTGGTTAATGCTAGACAGGAGCGTTACGAAAAGTGTGATCGGGCAAGGCGAACGGAAGTTGAGAGAGATTTGAGAGAATTTATATCTAAATTTGTGGAGGTAGACAGAGAGAGAGAAAGTTACGTTTCGTATATTATTGTAGGGGCAAGAAGACGAGGTGCACATATTTTATTTCTCTCTTAGCCCGTTACGTTCCGTAAGTTTTATTTTAGTAGTGTGTTCAAAGGCATGATTTTTTTATTTTAACTATATGACAGTATTATAAAGAAAGAATTTAATATAAAATTCCTAGTGGAGTCGATGTACATACAAGCACATACATATGTATAACATTTTATCAGCTTACAAAGGTTTTATATTGTGGTCGCGAGCGCGCTAGTCTGTGTTAGTAAACCATACGTAAAAATAAAAATTTGCTATATAGAAATTTATATTTGAATATGTTTGAATATGTTTGTATGAGTATATCGAATTAAATTCTACTCGAATAATACTCGAATTACATTTTAAATGTTCAAACCTTAGTGGTTTTGTTATAATATTTGTTATGTTAGTTCTCTTTACTTAGAAATAAGAAAGACGTAAAACATAAAAATAAATGAGAGGGACATGTGGGAATATACAGATTCAAAGTCAAAGTCAAACGATGTTATTCAAAGTAAAAAGTTACATACATACCTACTCTTTTTTTTTAACTTCAAATAATTTACAAAACTAATTTAAAATTACTGATAATAAAAATAATTTTATATAAAAATGTTATATAATATACAAAAATGTTATATAAATATATATGTTGGAAACATGGGAAAGTGATGATCTCTGAATGATGAATGATGGTTTGGTGTCGAGGCAAAGCGTGGCGTTAAGTTCCGCCACTTAACACGCAATGCCTCCGAGTTCGGCGGAAAGTGGGAAACGGAGTGTCTTAACACTAGGTTCCCTCTGCCTACCCTGCTGTGTGCGGGATACAGCGTGAAGCTAAAAAAAACAAAAGCGCGGCGTTAACATGCAATGGGTAGAAAGTGAAGAACGGAGTGTCTTGACACTGGGTTCTCTCTGCTATACGGGAAAAACATAAAACCCCATAAAAATATATAATAACGTCAAAAACTAATTTGAAAAGTATACAATGTCGTGAATAGCCAACTTTATTGCCTAAAAATCAATTTTGTTGATATCATTTTGCTTTAATTTAACATGATTATTTAAATCCATAAACCGGTATAACAGATGCCATATTTAAGTAACAACATATATACATACATACATATAAGAAATTTCTCTTTCATCTCAACAAATAAAAATAAATAAATTGAGTTCTGATTATGGTGGAAAGTGGAATAACGGAGAGCGGAGTAAGTTAACAATAGGTTCTCTCTGAATTCTAAATATTTCATAATATGTCAGAACAAATTCTAAATTCGGTAGAACCTTTATATTATACTTTTTAACTGACTGTCAAAGCAAGCGGTTGTGGGTTCGATTCCCACTCAAGATAAGAATTAATTTCTCCACTTTGGTAAGGTAAAACGTGGCGATATGTACAGCCGTGGCGATATGTACCGCTGTTCAACACATGATGTCTCGGATTCGGGTGTAAATAGAGAACGTAGTGTTTTAACACTAATTTAAAAAATAATATACTTAGATAAGAATGAATATATAGAAAAACGACGAAAAAAAGATAAAAAAAGACAGGTGAGTTGATAATTTATATAACTATCGTATATACCTACTATAATAATCTTACATATTATCTGATATTATTGAGTATATCTGGTACCTAAGGCAAAGTTATTTTTCGCAACTTGTCGCCTAGATTTCAGGCGGAAAGTGGAGGACGGAGTGTCTCGGGCAGACTCTCCGTTCATTTAGTTCTCCCTGACTTATTCGTGCAGGAAAAGCTGAAGTTTCTTTTTTGTATAGTAGCTTCACGCTGTATCCCGCACACAGCAGGGTAGGCAGAGGGAACCTAATATTAAGACACTCCGTTTCCCATTTTTCGCCTAATTCGGAGGCTTGCGTGTTAAGTGGCGGAACTTAACGCCGCGCTTTACCTCGACACCAGAGCGAAGAAAATGAAAATATAATTTCCACTCCTCGAGTGGGAATCGAACCCACAACCAGTCGTTTTACAGTCACACGCTTGTGCCACTGGGCCACGACTGGCCACTGTATAGTAATTTTAAGCCTAACTACGATAAGCCTAACTACGATATGAGTAAAGGCAACAAACCTGAGAAATGGGTCATAATCGGTCATACTTCGTTCATACTAGGAAATAAACTATAAGGTCGTAAAGGCTTTATCTTATCAAAACACGTTATGTTGAATGTAATTGAGGTTGCATAATACAATATAATACTACTTATAATTTAATTTTTTTTTTTGCAATTTCACGCTATTTCCTGCATATCGATCATATGTAGTTAGAGAGAACCTGTTTTAAAACCCAGGATTATTTATTACTTTTATTATAAATTTCATCCAAATCAGACCAGTAGTTTGGGCGTGAAAGCGTGACAGACAAACAGACAGACTTTCACATTTATAATATAAGTATGGATTTTCATATTTTCGTTCAGATACCTAAGACAAAGTGTGGCGTTGAAATCCGCCACTCTACACAAAAAAATTGGTCGGAGAGAGGAGAACAAAGTGTTTTATCATTACGTTTTATTTGACCC
Organism: Dryas iulia moderata; assembly: GCA_019049465.1. Classification (NCBI taxonomy): domain Eukaryota; kingdom Metazoa; phylum Arthropoda; class Insecta; order Lepidoptera; family Nymphalidae; genus Dryas; species Dryas iulia. Next base: position 3,591,800 of record CM032415.1, on the reverse strand, counting down.
TCATGCATCTCTTGTTTATAAATATTTTTTTAAATTTTTTTTTTTAATAGCTTCACGCTATATCCCGCACACAGCAGGATAGGCAGAGGGAACCTAGTGTTAAGACACTCCGTTCCCCACTTTCCGCCGAATTCGGAGGCATTGCGTGTTAAGTGGCGGAACTTAACGCCGCGCTTTACCTCGACACCAGAGCGAAGAAAATGAAAATATTAAATATTACCACTCCTCGAGTGGAAATCGAACGCACAACCAGTCGTTTACATTCACACGCTTGTGCCACTGGGCCACGACTGGCCACTCTCGTATTTAAATAATTTTTGAATTTAAAATTGATTTTTATTTTATCCATATTTACCTATTAACATCTGAATGGCGCTCAAAGAAAAATGGAAAAAAATGTTTATTTGGCTGAACATATAGGATTTCATTTACAGGAATAATGAACGATATGTGGTGTTTGATTACAAAAACTGTTTCATTATTTACTTTGCTAGATTTTAAAATAAATATTGTAAATACTTTTTACCATTTGGTAATAAAATATTTATGTATTTTGAAATCCTAGAATAGCTCAATTTGTGTTACTGATTTAAGTGATTGAATAACAAATTCATACTTTTTTTATTTAGCTTCACGCTATATCCCGCACACGGCAGGGTAGGCAGAGGGAAGTGTTAAGACGTAAGTGGCGGAACTTAACTCCGCGCTTTACCTCGTCACTAGAGCGAAGGAAACGGAAATATTAAATTTAACTCCTCGAGTGGGAATCGAACCCACAACCAGTCGCTTCACAGTCACACTTTGTGCCTCTGCGCCACGACTGGCTCCATTCATTCATACTTTCATTTGTTATATTAACAGTATAAAAAAGTTTCAACTCTATGCCCTATGTAAGGATAGGCTGAGAGTCTAGTGGCAAGACCCTCTGTTCCCCATTTACCACCCGAATTTAAAGTATGATATAATTAGTGGTGGAAGACTTTGCCGAGTTATGTTTTATCAATGAAACTTTATCAAATGAATGTTTTATCAAATGAACATAACATGGAGTCAATCGTGGCGCAGTAGCACAAGCGTGTGACTCTAAAAGGCTGGTTGGGGATTCGATTTCCACTCGAGGAGTAGAAATATTTAATATTTACATTTCTTCGCTGCGGTGTCGAGGCAAAGCGCGACGTTAAGTTCCGTCACTTAACACACAATGCCTCCAAATTCGGCGGAAAGTGGGTAACGGAGTGCCTTAACACTAGATTTTCTCTGCATACCCTGCTTTGTGCGGGATACAGCGTGAAGCTAAAAAAAATAACTTAAATATTATTCGAGTGGGTATCAAACCCACAATCAACCATGTTTACGCTCAGACATTGTCCCACTTTTAATTTTAATAACGATGTTACTGTTTTAAATATATAATATTTCTCTTTCCTATACTATTGCGAAGCAGTTAAGTAGCAAAATCATAATAACCACCGAGGTTCTTGGCAAAAGAAATTAATTAAAGTAAAGTGGAACGTATCGTTTGAATCGTGGGGGCTAGCCGCCTACTCTACAGGTGGCTAGTCCTAAAGCAATAAGCCAATATTCTTATAAACATAGCTTTATTCAATTAGTTACTTTGAGTTCTGAATGTATTTATAAATTTATAGGAGACCATATTCGTGTTTTATTAGAAAAATACTTTTTATTTTTGAATATAGGGCAAAAGAACCTTATGTTAAAGACATTTAAAGAAAACGTATAAAAATTTGAACGCAGCGGGATTCGAACCCGCGCCTCCTGAATACCGTTCAGGCGCTCTCACCACTGAGCCATGCGTTCTACTAGCCGCTGCGTCGAAATTCTTATACGCTTTATTACAACTTATTTATGTTGTTAGCATCTCTGTAGAGAGATTTTTTACAAATTTCTGCTACCCAAAGATTATTCTACGAACAATCATTTGGCAAGAGAGAATGCTATTTATTAAATACTTTTAAACATTTTTAAAGTGTTATTCCACACTTAGGAAAATTGAAAAAGACATTTAAAGAAAACGTATAAAAAATTTTATACGTTTTCTTTAAATGTCTTTTTCAATTTTCCTAAGTGTGGAATAACACTTTAAAAATGTTTAAAAGAACCTTATGTTAATATACTACATACTCCAGTTTACATTGATATTGAGAGATTATGTATAAAGTTAGTCAGATTCAACGCCACACTTTTTCTTGTCAGGATGAAAAAATGAAAATAATTTAAATATAATATTTCTGAGTCGGGAATCAAGAGTCATGATTATCTATACTTAAATTATAAGTGCGAAAATCTGTATGTTTGTCTCTCACGCCTACACGGCTAATGTACCAGTCCGATTTGGATGAAATTTAGAATAAAAGTAGTAACAGTTACTGGGTCAAACATAGTCTACCTATTTTTACAAAAACCAACCTCAACACGGTTGAAATAGGGGATGAAAGTTTTTCTTATAAAAAACCTAAACCGGTTGACCGATTAAAATAAGTTTTAGCATAAATATAGTTGATAGTCCAAGGTTAAACATTGGCTACTTCACTTTTCTAAAAATTCACCCTCGAAGGTTGCATATAGCGAACAGTAGTTCACGCGGCGAAATTACGAGCGGGCCGCTAGTAAAATATATTTGTCTTCCTTAATTTCTTATAGATTCACGCCTTTTTACACATAGAAGGATAGTCTAAAGCACCCAGTGTCAAGACACCCCACACTCCACATTCCGTTATATTAATATTAAAATTTAACTAATTCAAAACATAAATTACGTAATTCAAACATTTATTTGAATGCGTATGTGCCATGTAAATATATAGATATACGCCGCCAAAACGAATACGACAGACAATAGCGGCAAAGTTGAGCATGACCTAAAAGGATTGCAAAGAGCGTTGCAAACATCTACTTCATACAAGTCGATCAGTGTTTTGCATACAATACGAAATTGCTGAGATTTACATATGTTGGAGAACACAACTCAATGGTGCATTGACTTGACAAGGCTTGGCAAGCCTAGACAAGCTTTTAGCGCCAACGTGTAAATTCGTTGCAAACGCTTGCCGCAAGCTCGCTTTAATTTGTGTTCAAAAACCAACCATACCTTGGTTGTAATAATAAGCTTTGTAAAAGCCCTCGTAAGTAGAGTATATGCACCTAGTTTTTTTTTAGCTTCACGCTGTATCCCGCACACAACAAGGTAGATAGTCACTTTCCGCCGAATTTTCGACGCATGGGGTGTTAAGTGGCGGAACTTAATGCGCGCTTTTGTCTCGATACTAGAGCAAAGAAAACGGAAATATTAATTATTTCCACTTCTCAAGTAGTAATCGACCCACAACCAGTCTTTAACAGTCACACGTTTGTGCCACTGCGCCACGACTGACCCCAACTAAAATATAAAATACGTAAAATATCTATAGGTACCTTGTTTTAAAATGTTTCTGCTTCCTTATTCGCGCGAGATTGTCAATTATGCGCATCTCTACCTAAAATTACTATTACATAGATTTATCGATATTTTTCGTATTGACTCAGGAAAGCGTTTGATCTAACCTTAAAATTACAGCAATACATTTTATAGTATCTATCTATTTGAAATTAGAAAAAAACCAGTTGAGGCCAGTCGTGGCACAGTGGCACACAGTGTGATTGTAAACTCGACTGGTTGTGGGTTCGATTCCCGCTTTAGGAATTGGAATATTCAATATTTCATTTTCTTCGCTTTGGTGTCGAGACGGTGTAATGCCTCCAGCATTCGGCGGAGAGTGGTGAACGGAGTGTCTTAGCATTAGGTCCCATTTGCCTATCCTGCTGTGTGCAGCGTCTGGGGGACACAGCGTGAAGCTAAAAAAAGGCAAACACAAAAAAAAAATATCTGTTTTGAATGATATAAGTACAAGACTAGGAATGGTTCTACCATTTTACATTTATTAACAGCGTCAAAAAGTTTGAAAAGAAGTTTTGTACCTCGAAGAGCACTATTTCTCCTCTTGCTCTCTCTGATGTATAAAGTGATATTATTTTATTATTCGATTCACAGCAAATGTGCTTTCCAGCGTTGTTATGTACACATACTCGTACATATGAAGAGAGGAGACTACTTTACTAACTCAAAATATTTTCAATCCAACGATTGCTTCAGACACACTTACGAAAATTGCGCATGAATTCGAAAAAGGCGCTTCCAGAGTAACCTTTGAAAATGCCGACACATTTGTCAATATTTTCTCAGCTAATTTGAATACTCTGGTTATATTTAAACGATGCATTTTAAGTGTAGATGATGTCGGTGAAAAAGTACTACTCGATTTTTTATTAAATTTTAAATGTAACTATACGGTAAGTTAATACAGCTTTCATATAAAAAAACAACTATCAAAATTGATTAACTCTGTAAAAAGATATGGCTGTAAAGTACGTAAATATTAGAATCGAATTGAAAACCTTTAATTTTTTTTGAAGTCGGTTGAAAACTACTCGTCAGATCTTAACTAAATTTAAATGCAACTTCACAGCAAGTATTAGCTTTCATATTAACAAAGAATAATCATAACTATTTCACTCGTACTACGTAAAAAGTTATGCGGCATGCATGCATACGTATTTATGCATACGTAAAATAAAATGCACTCAATTTGTAAATTTTCCACTTTTAATGAAGTTGGCTAAAAACTACTTAGTAAGATCTAACTGAAATTAAAATGGGACCATACAGCAACCACTTCTAATCATTTAATAAAAATCATCAACATCGATCCACTCAGTAAAAAGTTCGGCGGTAACACACATAAAAAATATAGCCGAATTGGTAACATCCTCCTTTTGGAAGTCGCTTAAAAATGAAAGACAATAATCTTTCATTTCGTACCTAACGGAAAGTATAGTCAGGTATATTTCGTATTCGATGTAAAAGTGTATTTTAAAAATTCGTATTAAGATAATTTTATACCATTTTTTTTTTATGAACTACTAATTTTCTTTGCTCTAGTGTCGAGGCAAAGCGCGTTGTTAAGTTCCGCCACTTAACACGCAATGCCTTTCCGCTCAATTCGGCGCAACGCAATTCGGCGGTGCGTGGGGAACAGAGTGTCTTAACACTAGGACCCTCTGCCTTCCCTGCTGTGTGAGGGATACAGCGTGAAGCTAAAAAAAAACGAATTATAATAATTTTTCATGAAAATCTACGCCTCCGGCTAACTTGCTATACGGAAAAAGCGTGAATTCGTACAGCGTGAATCCATAAATGAAAAAAGAATTGAATTATAATATGTACAAATAATATTTACTTTTATATTGAGTAATAAACAGTTAGCTTTTCCTATTTGAGATTCCTACTTCTATGAAATTTTATCAAAAGATCTTGAACAATCAAAACTTATTCAATATTTCTCGGAAAAACAGCAATTTGTGAGAAACTAAAAGTATAGTATTTATTTTTAACATTATAAAGTATTATTCACACGCTAAGGAAAATGAAAAATATTTTTTGAAACAAAAAACTTCTGCCAGTCGTGGCGCAGTGGCGCAGTTTTGGGTTCGATTCCCACCCGAGAAGTGGAAATATTTAATATTTCCAAATTTCCTCGCCTGGTGTCGAGGCTAAGCGCGGCGTTAAGTTCCGCCACTTAACACGCAATGCCTCCCAATTTGGCGGAAAGTGGGGAACGGACTGTTAACACTATGTTCCCTCTTATACCCTCCTGTGTGCGGGATACAGCGTGAAACTAAAAAAAAAAAAAAAAACTTGAAGACAGCGATATTTAAGCCCACCACGCCTCTTGAAAATAGAACGACGATCTCCAAGACGCGCAGGTTCGATTCCCGTTGCGTTCAATTTCTTATGTTTTCTAAAAAAAATAAAGTTTATAGTATAAACTATAAAAGTTTAAATATATTTTCCTTATTTTTTCTATTTGCATGTTGCAATAGCAACGTTTTACCAAAAAAAAAGTTAAACCATACACGTGAGAATGACAGCTTTTTGCGAGCGAAATTTTAAAAGTAAATCATTTGCAGACAGTATTCGTCTAAAAAATATTGTACATACAAAGTTGTGTTCACGTATTGACAGCTTGATATTTTTTGACATCCATATTAATTTTGAAAATAAAAAAATCTGTCTGTTTGTGTGCTTATCTGTTACGGTTTCATGGGTATACACCACCGGCCCAATTTGTTTGCAATCAGACTGAGGATGAAACCTAGGCAACTATTTTTCAAAAAACCACCCTTGATGGCTTAGAATGGGGGATAAAAGTGTGTACTTAAATTCTAAACCACTTGATTTATTATAACAATTTTTGATACACAAATATACTTGATACTTCCTTTTTTAAAAACCCATTCTGAATAGGAGCAATAGGAAGATATCGTTTTATAAGACATTTAGAAAAAGACACTTTAAAAATGTTTAAAATATCGTTGTATAGTTTATGCGAGTAAAGCCGCGAGCGAGTTCCTAGTTTTATTCTATAAAATTTATAGGTAGATGGAAAGAATGCTTTGTACATTTTCGTCGAAACCCATAACTCCGCTGGTGACAAATTGAGTGACGCGTTTTAAAAGTGCTTTCAGGCTTTTGTGTCTCATATTTCCACCACACTGGAAACTTATAAAGAATTTGTTCCGTTTAAATTGGAAATTCTTTGGAAAATATGAGTCAGATGTAAAAGTTTAATAGTATTTTAGGTTACAGGTAGACCTACCTGTGACCACGGACTACTGTAGAGCGTTCCAAACGTTGGGTCCTCTAAAAATGTCGAATAACAAAAATAAACACGATTAACCCGGTTAAAACAGTTTTAAAAAAACAATAGATCTTATGAAATTAATAGTTCAAAATGTTAGAACTCTTCAGTGATATTAAGCATGAAGTGGTTTCAAAAGCAATTAAATTATGATTTAACACACTTATTTTAAGACTGCGACCCGCTTGCGGTTTTACCGACAATCAAAACGATTATAATTATTTTATTTTTTCGCTTACCCGAGTTAAATTTAAATTGTTGTAACTTTTGTATTTATAAGCCTTATGGAATATAAAAGAATTATTAATTTTTAAGGGGAATTTACCAACATACTTTTGTCAAAACTGCAATTAAATCGGTTGAGTCGTTTAGCGCACACAAACACACAGACAAACTGATAAACACAAAAGATAAGTGTTTTAAGTTCTGTTACAAGTCCAATATTAAATCTTGTCGTATATCTTCTATGTACAGACAGCGATCAGGCAGTTGCATTTTTTTTCAGCTTCACGCTGTATCCCGTACACAGCAGGGTAGGTAGAGGGAACCTAGTATTAAGATACTCCATTCCCCACTTTCCGCCAAATTCGGAGGTATTGCGTGTTAAGTGGTGCAACTTAACGCCGCGCTTTACCTCAACACTAGAGCGAAGAAAATGGAAATATTAAATATTTCCACTCCTCGAGCGGGAATCGAACCCACAACCAGTCGTTTACAGTCACACGCTTGTGCCACTGGGCCATGACTGGCCACATTCATTTTTATTATATATTATATTATTTTTATTATATATAGAGATAGATTAAGGCCGCAGATAGCTGTCGCCTGAAGAAGATGCGATATTTCATTTCATTTTAAACTTTTCAAATGGAGCCATTTTAACTATTTTTCCGTTCGCCTTAACAAACTTAATTTAAGCTTGGCGACAGTGTTGCTAAGATATTTTACCCAATTAAATTTTATTATGTCTAAAACTAATTCTTTTACTAAAGGAAGTTTATTTTTTTTAGGCAGTTACAAAAAAAATAACAATGTGACTTTTGAATTAACGGACTAGAATTGATTATATCAACGCGAAAATATAAAAGTAAAGAAATATAATGGTCGTCGTCGTGATTGATGTGGATTCGATTCCACTCGGGGAATGTTTATTTATTTAACTTTTTTTCTCTGCTCTAGTCTTCTTCATGGCAGCCATCCCTGCTTTGGCCAGGGTCTGCCTTCTTGCCTAACCTATTACAGTTTGTCCGGTCTTTGGCATCCTGGGTGGTAAATGCATTGATTCCCATATCCTGCTTCACGATGTCCAGCCATTTCTTTTCTCTAGTAACCGCCACTTAATACACAATGTCTTGACTTTAACCGCATAGGGGAAAACAAAGTGTCTTGACATTAGGCTTGTTGTTGCGCAGTGGCACAATGTGTGACTGTAAAGCGACTGGTTGTGGGTTCGATTCCCACTCGAGGTATGGAAATATTTAATATTTCCATTTTCTTCGCTCTGGTGCAGAAGCAAAGCGCGGCGTTAAGTTCCGACACTTAACACGCAATGCCTCCGAATTCGGTGGAAAGTGGGGAACGGAGTGTCTTAACACTAGGTTCCCTCTGCCTACTCTGCTGTGTGCGGCATACAGCGTGAAGCTATAAAAAAGTAGTACTTAGAGATATTTCAGATTGCGTAAGGTACAAATGGCGGATTTCAATTGTAATATATAATAAATACTGCCAGCAATAAAGTCATGTCGAGAAGATAAACCTCATAGTTAAAAAGCGTAGAAAAAGGTAAAAAAATCATTTTTTAAATACATGTTCAATTAGAATCGAGATTGCTAACTAAACGTCGGCAATGAAATAAGCAGCTCTTTAATCCGTTGCACTTTTCCGTTACAAAATAAATCCGTCTAATGAGAGCTAATGAAGGAGTGGAAAAAGCCGATTAAGCGAAAAATATTTAATGATCTATTTATATAATAAAAATATATCTGATGGCTGTCTGTACATGGAAGGTGTATGAGAAAAAATATTATTGGGGATAATTTATCAATGTAATAGAACCTAAAAGAATGATTTTTTGTTTGTCTCTGCATTCGTGTGCATTCGTGCAGGCTAATCTTTAAAATGGCTAAACCAATTAAAATGCAGTTTTACTATTGTATTTTGGTATTTCCTTTATATTTAATAATTATTATATTTCAATCAGTTCGTAAATAAAAAGTAACCATAAATTAAATTATGTTCGATATATATATATTTTGTTTCACCCGTGGGGGGACGGGTTAAGAATACAATTCCCCTCCGCAGCTGGGTAGGGTCCCGTAAAAGGCGGGTAACCCAGTAGCTTAGAGGTAGGAGATTCGTTCTCCGACTGGCTCGCGACCACTAGCATGTCAAAGAAAAATCGCCATGTAAGCCAACTCTCATCCTATTCCCACCATTTTCATCCTATCTCCCTCCCTCAACCCTTAAGATCGGCAACGCATCCATAACCCCTCTAGTGTTGTGGATGTCTATGGGCGAAGGTAACTACTTACCGTCAGGTGGTCTTTCTGCTCGTTTGACTCCGTTATTCAATAAAAAAAAAACTCTTTTAAACAGTTTCCTGAAACTTCAATTATCGCGGGCAAAGCCGCGAGCGGTTCGTTAGTAGTGACTAAATCTGCTTTACTAAGAATTTTATATTAGAAGTACGGACCGTATTGAAATGAGAGCAAAGCCTTAGTCAATTAAGACGGATTATTTGTTAGTGTCGCAAATTGAAAGAGTGGTAATTTCTTAAAGAAATATCTTTTGCTATTTCATCGCTAAGCCGTTAATATGATTGCTATATTCTTTGCGTAGGTGCATTGTTAATTCATGTGTGATTAGTTTAGTAATAATATTTTAGTCTGAGAATCTTGGCAGATGGAGAGTCTTGACACTAGGCCTAGTGTCAGGATTCTCCGATTTATGCATTGGGCTAAAATCGAGACAATGCATGGTGATTGGCGGATGTCAACGCCAAGTTTTATCTTAAGTACTAGAGTGGAGGAATATACCGTCAGATGTACTGCACCACGATGGCTTCAGAATATTTGTTCTGCATACATATTCTCGTTCTAAATACATAAATAAAATTATTAAATTTTGTTTTTTATCGCAATTTCTAACATGTTTTAATATTAATTGATTTTTTTTATTTTCATGATATTTTTTAAATAAATCATGTTAGTTAACTAAAATATTATTAAAAATAATATTTTCACTCTGTATCCCGCACACAGCAGTGTAGGCAGAGGGAGCCTAGCGTTGAGAAACTACCTTCCCCACTTTTCGCCGATTCGTATTGCGTGTTAAGTGGCGGAAACTAACGCCACGCTTTGCCTCGACACCAGAGCGGACGAAGTGGAAATATTAAATATTTCGACTCCTCGAGTGGGAATCGAACTCACAACACAGTCACACTTTGTGCCACTAAATATATTCTTCGTAAAAATATATTCTAATACAAAACATGAATCTGAAGCTGTCAAGTGAAGTCACGCGGCGGAGTTGCACCATTATTTAATAAGCTGATGCCACTTATATTTAGAGCTAAGATGGTTATATGTATTTTTTGAATAATAGAATAAAATAATTTAATAAATTGAAATGGATGGAGTGTAAACGACTGGTTGTGGGTTCGATTCCCACTCGAGGAGTAGAAATATTTAATATTTCCATTTCCTTCGCTCTGGTATCAGAGGCAAAGCGTTTTTGGCAAATAATTGTAATAAATCTGTCTACGTAATACTTGAACTAACACAAAATGTCTCGATTTCGGGCGGAAAGTGGATAACGACGTGTCGTGACACCAGGTTTACTCTGACTACCCTGCTATGTGGGGAAAAAGAAGCTGCTTCTTTTCAACTAAATTTATTATTATTTTTAGTTATTCCGAACTTTATATATACATAGATATACTAAATAATTGGAATTTATATCTCTACCAACAAATAACCTCGTTAAAAGTTTCCACCAGAACAAATTTTTTACTATCTATCTCACAACTAATCCTATTTAAGTACTGGATGTAGGGTTGCCATCTCTCTGGGTTTCCCCGGATTTATTCAAGCTTAGAAAACGTGCAGGGTTTGACCATGGATAAAATAATTTTAACTATCATTAAAAAATTTATACTAAGAAATAAAATTGGAGTGTCTGTTTGTAATGTTAAAATAAACCCTTTTTACTATATGCATTGTATGTATACATGTACGATGCATATACCAAAATAAGTATTTTAACAATTTACGTCTGTCTGTTTGTTTGTTACGGCTATTCTCTGAAACGTCTGGGCTGATTTTGACGAGACTTTTACTGACAGATAGCTGATGTAATAAGGAGTAAGTGAAGCTAATTTCATTTTAGAATTATACATTTTTTAATTCCACGCAGACGAAGTCGTGAGCACAGCACACGTTAACGTTTAAAATTATATAAAATAAGTAAAAGTTTATTTATTTTGATACAACTTCACCACCAAAACAACATTTTATTCAACTGGAGTAACTTCGAAAACAACACGTCTGCGTTCAAATTTATAAAATTTGATTTTTTACAAATGTCTTTTTCGATTTCATTAGAGAGTGACACTCTTTAGAGAGTATAAAATGTTAAAAATATTTAATAAATAAAATTGTTTCTTGGCAAACGATTATTCGTAAAATAATCTTAGCGGTCGATATCCAAGAGACGCGGGTTCGAATCCAGATACGTTCAAATTTTTATATATTTTTCAAAAATGTCTTTTTCACATTACTTGTCCTAGTTTACAGGTTAGAGATGGCAACCCTTACTGGTTAGGAAATAGGTCAGATATTAAAGCTTTTTTTATATGGAAGTATGTAAAAGCTATTAGCATGAGCTTTCTGAGAGCTTAGTGTGATTACACTGTAGGGATATTGATTGAAACCGGCAATCAGGACTTGTGGTTTTATATATCTGTAAGTATCTGAGTCCTGACCCTCTTAATGTACGTTGTAGGGAATCGATAGGGGCTCCGATAGTGCTAACGTTTTTGCATTTTTGCATTTTATTATTAGATAGCTTAAAAGTTATGTAATGTTTTGCTTTATCTTAAGTACTAAAGAAGCAGTTAATGCTTTTTTTACCTTCACACTGTATCCAGCACACAACAGGGTAGGCAGGGAACTTAGTGTTAAGACACTCTGTTCTCCACTTTTCGCCAAATTCGAAAGCATTGCGTGTTAAGCGGCGGAACTTAACGCAGCGCTTTGCCTCGACATCAGTGCGATGATAATAGAAATATTAAATCTTTCCATTCCTCGAGTGGGAATCTAACCGACAACCAGTCATTTGAAGTCACACATCTGTGCGCGACTGGCCCTAGCTTATGCTTAAAGAAATAAATAAAAATAAAAAAAAACTTTTATTCATATAAAAGTTGTGACAAGTAGAATCTGCTTTTGCTTTGCTTTTTCTTCTATACTCAAGGTAGTCACATAGAACTTAGTATCAAAAGACTTTTCTACTAAAAGGATACTAATTTCTGAGCCTATAATTATTGCTCTTTTGTGCCACATAACAGAAGAGAGAGAGAGAGAGAGAGTCAAAGGGCTTTCCCAAGACACTCCGTTCTACATTTTACACCTAATCTGTACCTAGTGGTAGAACTTAACACCACACATTGTCCTACCAGAGCGAAGAAATAATAATATAATTAAATCATTCTCCCAATAGTAATCGAACCAACTACATATCGCTTTTAAAGTCAACCACTTTACCACTGAGCCACTGCATGCATAACTTAATTACTTAAAATTATTAGAATTCTTTACAAGATAACATTTTCTCCGTTGCACCTAACGCAGCAAAGCTAATATAATTTAAACGCTTTATTAAACGCTTCATAATTTACGGAAGCAAAATTAATTGACAAAGGACTCGTTTAAATGAGAAATAGTAAAATTTCTTGTCTGTAAAATAAGATAGTAAGGTAGGTAAGGATAAGGTAAGTATACTTTTAGAAGGTAATTATTTTGATATCAAATTTTTAGGGGCCAGTCGTGGCGCAGTGGCATAAGCGTGTCTGTGTACACGACTGGTTGTGGGTTCGATTCCCAATTCCTACTTTAGGACTTTAATAATTCCGTTTCCTTCGCTCTGGTATCGCAGCAGTGGCGTTCAGTTCCGCCACTTAACACGCAATGCGTCTGAAATTCGGAGGAAAGTGGAGAACGAAGTGTCTTAGCACTAGGTTCCCTCTGCCTTACGTGCTGGGTGCGGGATACAGCGTGAAGCTATTATATATTATATTATTATATTTTTTTTATATATATTTTTTTAATATACTTTTTTTATGATTTACCTTACCTTTTACTATACTTTTAAATATTAAATTGTCGATAGTGTGTTTTTGCTATTTTTATGTTAAAGGCGTAGTAAGAAATTATTAACGTGGATTTTTTTTGTGGCCAGTCGTGGCCCAGTGGCACAGGCGTGTGACTGCAAACAACTGGTTGTGGGTTCGATTCCCACTCGAGGAGTGGAAATTATATTTCCATTTTCTTCACTCTGGTGTCGAGGTAAAGCGCGGCGTTAAGTTCCGCCACTTAACGCAAGCCTCCGTATTCGGCGGAAAGTGGGTAACGGAGTGTCTTAACACTAGGTTCCCTCTGCCTACCCCACTGCGTGCGGGATACAGCGTGAAGCTAAAAAAAATATTTTTTTTCATACTTTATTCTGTATAGCAGGGTAGACTGAGAAACCATAGAGTTATGACACTCCGTTCTCTAATTTTCACTGGTATTCGATTTTTTTTGTTACGTGACGGTATTTAACGCCGCGTTTCGTCTTATTCAAAGCAGTAAGCATATATAATGATAATGATAAATAATTTAAATTTAATCATTCCCCCAAGAAAATCAAACCCTCAACTATCGAGCTTACAGTCAATCGTTGTCCACTATACCACGATATCCTTTCGTATAATATAATATTATTTATTTATTTATAACTTTATTTATACACCACATTTACCAAAGACAATGACATATTATTTAATGAAAAAAATCAAATACACAAAAGGCGGTCTTATGACTAGGCAGAAAAATCAGAGAGAGAGAGAGAGTCAGAGAGCTTAGTCCCAAGACACTCTGTTCTACATTTTAAACCTGATATGTAGCAAGTGGTCGAACTTAGCACCACGCATTCTCCTACGAGAGCGAAGAAATAATAATAATTAAATCTTTCTAAAATAGGAATCGAACAAACTACATATCGCTTTTAATGTTAAACGCTGTACCACTGAGCCACTGCTTGATAATAAAAAAAATCAAATGTACAAAAGGCGGTCTTATGACAAAGTAACCATCTCTTCCTTTTAGATTAATAAACCTGCATGAGACTACAAGAAAAATGGCACTGTTATTCCCAGTCGCCGTGTTATTGTGGCCAGTCGTGGCCCAGTGGCACAAGAGTGTGACTGTAAACGACTGGTTGTGGGTTCGATTCCCACTCGAGGAGTGGAAATTATATTTCCATTTTCTTCGCTCTGGTGTCGAGGCAAAGCGCGGCGTTAAGTTCCGCCACTTAACACGCAATGCCTCCGAATTCGGCGGAAAGTGGGGAACGGAGTGTCTTAACACTAGGTTCCCTCTGCCTACCCTGCTCTGTGCGGGATATAGCGTGAAGCTAATTATTTATTTATTTATTTTACAAATGACATATTATATAATGAAAAAAAAACAAATGCACAAAAGGCGGTCTTATGATTAAGTAACCATCTCTTCCTTTTAGATTATAAACCTACATGAGACTACAAGAAAATTTACACTGTTATTCCCAACTTATGGACTTTTCTAATACTACGCGGCTTTTGCAGCTGACGTTTCATTCCGTTACCGCACACCATAGATTGTGTCACGTCACAAGTTAGCCGCAAACAAATAGAGGTGAGAATTCAATTACACAACGAATTGTAGCGTAGCGTTTCATTGAATTCTTTTGTTCGAGCATTTTTTTTATTCAAATTAAGCCTCTTTGGTATATTGAAAGAAAATAAATAAATTGTTTTTTTAATGTGTCGGTAGTTGGGTATTTATTTTTGATGAATATTAATTCATAGTTTGTGCTTTTAAACATTTTAGTGTGAGTTATTCCACACTTAGGAAAATTGAAAAAGACATTTAAAGAAAACGTATAAAAATTTTGAACGTAGCGGGATTCGAACCCGAATCACAAAAATAAGTACAACTTATAAAGCGTACAAGAATTTTGACGTAGTAGAATGCATGGTTCAGCGGTGATACCGCCTGGACGGTATTCAGGAAGCGCGGGTTCGAATCCCGCTGCGTTCAATTTTTTCATAGTTTGTAGTTTCTCAAGGTGGCTAGGCAGAAAGAACATAGTATCATAACCCTCCGTTGTTTTTTCGCCCGAATTCTCCTTTTTAAGTCTAAAATATCCATGTCAACAGCGAATGTCTTGAATTGCGTATTGGTCAGCGGAACTTAACATTGCGTTTTGTTTAAGTTACCAAAACGAAGAAATTAAAGTAACTTAAATATAATCATCATTCACCTGAGAGCAAATCGAACACATAACCATTGCAATTACAGTCAGACGCTGTCCCACTGCGTCACAAAGGCTTCGCAAGTGTTATTTTTTTGTCACATAAATAGAGGCTTCGGTTGAAACAGAATTCGTATAATTTGTTCACATAGATTGCTAGCTGAGGGTGCAATTATATATTTTTTTCAAATAGCCACAGAAAAACTATGGGAAGACCTGCCTTTGTGACATTGTTGACGTTGTAGCATAACCAAAGTAATCCAAAGCCGCTCTTTGTGTAACCAAATCAAGAAAAATACTAAAATTTTCAAGATTGGAACTTTATTGGTCAAAAGTATAGTATATATAGTATATTCTTACTGGTCAAAGGTGTGTTTCGTTGTGGTTAACCTCTTCCTGGGCTATTTGTAGCAGACCCCTGAAATATGGCAGCTATGCTTTTATTATGTTGACAACTATATTGATCAGTATTTTTTTGCTTTTTGTTAACTTCACGCTGTATCCCGCACACAGCAGGGTAGGCAGAGGAAAACCTCTGAAAAGACACTCCGTTCCCCATTTTCGATCATATTTTGGAGGCAATGTATGTTAAGTGGCGGAACTCAATGCTGTGCCTTGCCTTGACACCAGAGCGAAGCAAATGAAAATTATAAATATTTCCACGCCTCGAGTGGGAATCGAATCCACAACCAGTCGCGTTTACGTTTACGATCACACTTTGTCCCATAAACCGGGACTGGCCAAATATATCATTAATAATAAAAAAAATGATATTTTTTCCCGCGGGGGGACGGGTTAAGAATACAATTCCCCCCCGCCGCTGGGTAGCGTCCCGTAAAAGGCGGGTAACCCAGTAGCTTGGTGGTAGGAGATTCGTTCTCCGACTGGCTCGCGACCACTATCATGTCAAAGACGAACCGCCAAATATCTTATGATGTGTTCCAGTTCGATGGCATGTAAGCCAGCTCTCCCTATTCCCACCATTCCCATCCTTCCTCCCTCCTTCTATCCTACATTCCCAAGGCTGGCAACGCATCCATAACTCTATTGTTGTGGATGTCTATGGGCGAAGGTAACCACTTAACACCAGGTGGGCCTTCTGCTCGTTTGCCTCCTTTATTGAATAAATAAAGTAAACAATTAACTAAAAAAAAAGCGCTCAGAGTGATATTATGATTATCCTTCGCTTTGTTATCAGAGGCAAAGCACGCCGTTAAGTTCCGCCACTTAACACGCAATGCCTCCGAATTCGGCAAAAAGTGGGGAACGGAGTGTCTTAACACTAGGTTCTCTTTGCATACTCTGATGTGTGCGGGATACAGCGTGAAGTTAAAAAAACGCACCTTCACGTTTTTTACCGCATAGTGGGGTAGTCAGAGAGAGCCTAGTGTCAAGACACTCCGTCCACCGTCCAAATGTAAGTAAAGCTAATAAAAACTTATGTTTTGATTTTGTAAGCCGATTTAAATATCATACATAATATATATGATCTATCCAATAAAGTACGTAAGCAAACATAACAAAATGTTTTTGTATTTGTTATCGCCAATAAAAAAAGTAATTTATGTTTAAGTATCTTTTGCTAAAGTACTTTCTAGATACATATATATTTTCTGAGCTAAAATAATATTTACAATTTACATATTATATAATTCAAACGATCGTTTTTATACTTCGTACTCTAAATATTAATAAATTTTATATTATATAACATAACAAGAGAATTGATTAAAAATTAAATATTATATCATCGTTGCTCAGTGGAACAAAGTCTAACTGTAATCAGGATGGGTTCAATTTCTGTTCTATAGTGTTGGCTACACCTATATAGTACCCGGCAATAAATAATGCACATCGTGCTTAGAATGAAACAGTCGGTCAGTTTCGGTTTCGTAGAGCGCTGTCTTTGTCACTCAGTTGATAAGTGACGTTTCTCATTGTTATTATTTTAAGCGACCGAGACAACGCTCTACGAAGTCGAAGCTAACCGACTGTTTCATTCTAAGCATCGATGTGTATTATTTATTGCCGGGTACTATACTTTGGTGGCAGTACTGGACACCTTTATGCGCCACCACGTCTTTTTATTTTACTCGACGATTAGATCGTGACACATGTCAATTAAAAATTGTATTGAGGTCAAAGACGTGATTAAATATTTGTAATTTCATATATTTAGTATCTTTTACTACATACGCATAGCTAACAATAGTGAACAGGAATCGAACCCACAATCATTCTGTAAATATTATTTTGACTATGTTCTTGCTGTCGGATTTGGTTACAAAATCAGCACACGTGTCCGGATTCGTTGACTGTCTGATATCCTTGTTATGCCCGAGATAATCGTAATATCACTCTGAGCGCGTTTTTTTAGTTAATTGTTTAATTTATTCTTTTATTATTAATGATATATTTGGCCTTCCCGGCTTATGGGCCCAAAGTGTGACTGCGACTGGTTGTGTATTCGATTCCCACTTGAGGCGTAGAAATATTCAATATTTCCATTTCCTTCGCTCTGGTGTCAAGGCAAGGCACAGTGTTGAGTTCCGCCACTTAACATACATTGCCTCCAAAATTCGATCGAAAATGGGGAACGGAGGGTCTTTTCGAAGGTTCTCGGAGTCGGAGGCTTCCTCTGCCTACCCTGTTATTTGCGGGATAAAGCGTGAAGCTAACGAAAAAACAAAAAAAAACTTATCTATATAGTTGTCAACATAATAAAAACTTACATAAAGTTGCAAGCTAAAAAATGCATATTGATAAAATGATCGCAAAAAAATATTATGTAACCAAAGCGTTAGAACTGACTTTACTAATGTATTAATAATGATACCTTTATTTTAATTATTTATATAACTATATGAATAAGCAGCGTCTGTCTGTAAACGCTATTGGTTGTGGGTTCTATTTCCATTCGAGGAAAAGATTATATTTAAATTCTTTATATTTCTCTGCAATTTAACACGCAAAGTCTTAGTTTCAAGCGGAATGTGAGAACGGAGTGTCTTGACATTAGCTTCACGCTTTGTCCCGCATACAGCAGGATAGGTGGAGGGAACCTAGTGCTAAGACACTCCGTCCCCCACTTTCCGCCAGCATTGCGTGTTAAGTGGCGGAACTTAACGCCGCGGTTTACCTCTAATACCAAGGAAATTGAAATATTGAATATTTCCACACCTCGAGTGGGTATCGAACCCACAAGCAGTCGTTTACAGTCACACGTTCGTGCCACTGCGCCACGACTGGTTCCAATGACATTAGATTCTCTCTTACTAAGTGGACAAAAGTGTGAATCTGTTTAGAGCAATGCGGCGTAACCGGTTATGGATCCGATTTACATTTAAAGGAATATTTATGCTTAAATTATATTTTCATTTATTATAAAAAAAGAAAAATCAAGAAAAAAAAATAATTCCTCTTTTAAGACATAACGCAGACTTGAGAATAAGAATAAATATATAGCTTTACGCTGTATCCCGCACACAGCAGGGTAGGCAGAGGGAACCTAGTGTTAAGACACTCCGTTCCCCACTTTCCGCCTTAATCGGAGGCGTTGCGTGTTAAGTGGCGGAACTTAACGCAGACTTGAGCTCCATTTAAAATTCAATATCTGGATTTTTAAAAGTGAAGAATGGAGTGTTTTGACACTTTGGTTCTCTCTGATTTCTCTGCTAAGCAAGCAAAAGCGTGGTTTATTTTATGTCTCGTCAAAAAATTAATATCATATCATAAAATAGAAGCTTATTACTGTGTAAAAAATGCAAGCTTTCAAATTAATCGGTGCTCCAAATTATAAGGAAAAAAAAAAACAATCATATTCAAAGCTACTTCACTTAAATTAATACTGTCTTAAACACACGGACACTCAGCCATTAGGTACTTGTAAATAAAACGCTGAAGTTCACTCTTAAACATACTTATACCACCTTCTGCTCTCGTCGAAACATGTATTTAATAAATACGTATTGAACGCTTTATTTTACTAAATGTTAGAAATTATCATTTATTTATTAAGAAGCTTGTCTACTTTTTTCAGGCTAGTTGGAGAATCTAGTGTCAAAAGATTATTTTTTCCGTTTTTAGAAATAAACTTTACGTGTTAAGTTGCGGAGCTCAACACGCTTTAAATTAAGGTGGAGAAATGGAAATCGTCTTATTTGGTGTTATGCTAGAAAACAGTAGTGATACGATCCTCCGTTCTCTACTTGATGGTCATTTTAATTGTTGTTACATTATCTAAAAAGGTTATGAAAACAAAAGTCTTGCTTTATACTGATGATTTTAAGTCATAAGTGTGTAAAAATGAATATATCCCCAACTGGGAATAGAACCCATAACAATCGAATAAATTGATGTCCAATTGACTTAAATTTATGTTATATTATCTGTAAAAAATATTAAATAGTAGATGTTTTAACTATATTTTCACAAAAACTTATTTAGAATTCATAGCACACCTAAAAAATTACTTTCTCTACTATAAAGCTTTATAATTATTAGGTGCTAATAAATTGAACAAAAACATACAGTTTTCTTTTTATACGCAAAATTCGCCTCAATTGGTATTAGTCATACATACAAAAACGTATACTAGAAGCCATCTGCTACATTACTTGTCCCCACCTTACTCCACTGTCTGTAATTTCAAGCCAGTCCTCATTTACCTTCGTGAGGGAAAGAACGGGTGAAATTAATATTTTGCCAAAACTACTTTGCGATTGGCTTGGACCGGTAGCTACTGGTGGCTTACGTATACGTTTAGATATCGAGTGAAAGTTCGTTGTTTAAGGTAATATAGAAATATTATTATTGTTACTTTTATATAATATTGTTATATTTTATGTTATTTAATATATTATGATTCAGTTGAAGCGTGTCTGAATGTAAACGCGATAGTTATATATTCGATTCCCGTAAGAAATGTATTATATCTTATTTTCTTTTTTTTGGGGCCAGTCGTGGGCCAGTGGCACAGACGTGTGACTTCATGCGACTGGTTGTGGGTTCGATTCCCAATCGAGGAGTGGAAATATTTAATATTTTCATTTTTCTTCGCTCTGGTACCGAGGCAAAGCGCGGCGTTAAGTTCCGCCACTTAACACGGAATGCCTCCGAATTCGGCGGAAAGTGGGGAACAGAGTGTCTTAACACTTGTTTCCCTCTGCCTACCCTGCTGTGTGCGGGATACAGCGTGAAGTTATAAAAAAAAAAAATATGTATTATTTTATATCTCGGCCCTGGTACGTGGACAAAACGCGGTGTTAAAATCCGCCATTTGACACATTGTGTGTCTTGGTTTCTGGCGGAAAGCGGAGAACAGAGTGTCTTGACACTAGGTTCTCTCTGACTGCTCTATTATACTGTTTTATTTGTATATTATTTACACAGAATTCTAGCAAAAGCATCCTTACAATTGCATTGCGAACTAATTTCTGTTTATCAAACGGCTTTTGTCCTTTCATAAGCTGATTTGACTTTGTTAGTTGGATATATGTCATACATATAGATAGGTCCAAATAATTTGTTTTCAAAATTAACATTAAATTTAATTTAATATCTTTAATATTAGTATATAGTATAGTAGATCAAGTCTGTTGGGAGCCAGTCGTGGAGCAGTGGCACGAACGTGTGACTGTAAACGACTGGTCGTGGGTTTGATTCCCACTCGAGGGGTGTAAATATTTAATATTTCCATTTCCTTCGCTCTGGTATCAGAAGCAAAGCGCGGCGTTAAGTTCGGCCACTTAACACGCAATGCCTCCGAATTCGGTGGAAAGTAGGGAACGGAGTGTCTTAACACTACCTACCTACCCTGCTGTGTACGGGACACAGCGTGAAGCTAAAAAAAAAGATTATTAACTAATTTGAATAAAATGACATTGAATGACTCGCTTTCACAGAAAACGAACGATTATTTAACTCTATATTTCGATTAAAAAATTAAGATCTTATTATATCTTTTTATATTATATAAATTTCTCTCTGACACTTAATTTTAAAGAAAGTATACATTTAAAATGTTATATGACCATATTGAACTAAATGCGAATTCCGACAAATATAATCAATTGTTAATTGATATCCATAGATGCAACGAGCCGGTAAGTGATCGCACCAATACACACAGAATATGCAACGTTTTCAGTGTATTCAACTTTAAATGTATGAAAATTATTCATTAATAACACGTTAAAACATGTTTTTATTTATATTATATATCGCTACTTTAAAATAATATATTGGGGGCCAGTCGTGACGCAGTGGCACGAACGTGTGATTGTAAACGACTGGTTGTGTGTTCGATTCCCACTCGAAGAGCGGAAATATTTAATATTTTCATTTCCTTCGCTCTGGTATCAGAGGCAAAACGCAGCGTTAAGTTCCGCCACTTAACACGCAATTCCTCCGAATTCGGCGGAAAGTGGGGAACGTAGTGTCTTAACACTAGGTTCCCTCTGCCTACCCTGTTGTGTGCGGGTTACAGCGTGAAGCTATAAGAAAAAGAAAATAGAAATAATATATTTATTTATAATATATGACGTTTTTTCCATACCAGAGTGGTCAGAGAGAGCCTAGTGTCAAGACACTCCACATTCCCTCCGAATTTGAGGCTGTGTGTTAAGTGGCTGAACTCAACACCGCGCTTTGCCTCGCACCAGAGCGAATGATCCATACTTATATTATAAATGCGAAAGTCTGTGTGTTTGTCTGTCATGCTTTCACGGCTAATCTACTGGACGGATTTAGATGAAATTTCAAGTGAAATTAGTTGATGACACGAGGTCAAACTATAGGCCCCTTTTTTTAAATATCTACCCCTAAAGGGTTGAAATAAGTGATGAAAGTTTGTATGAAAAATCTAAGCCGCTTAACGGATCGTAATAACTTTTGGAATAAATATAGTTGATAATTCAAGGTCAAACATAGGCTACTTTATTTTTCAAAGATCCAACCCGAGGGTTGCAATATAGCTCAACAATTGTGTAGTTCACGCTGCGAAGCCGCGAGAGGGCAGCTAGTTAAAAATAATTTAAACGTAATCATTCTCGCGAATGGGAATCGAACCCAGATCGAATACCACTGCGTCATATACCTGTACTTTCCGCTAAATTCTCTAACAAGCTTATATAACGGTCTAAATTATAATCACCATATTATACTAAAAATTGCGAAGATTTTTATGTTTTAGCGACTTTCTGTTCTTAATATATTTTTTGTCTTCGTTAGGTAAGTTGTTTAATTGCCAGGTTTATTTTTGGTTTTGTTATATTTATGTCTTCCCCATTTTATTTAGAATGTTTTTGTTATTCAATAATATTTTTTTTAAGTAATTATCTAGATTATATTATTGTCACCAGTCAGATATTTGACTTTGTCTTAGTAAAAGTAGTCAAAACAATTTTTATATAAAATTATATTTGATATGATTAATCATGTATATTTTTAATATTCGAAAATATACGCAATTAAAATGGTTAAATATAGTTTTATTTTAAAATTTTTAGTAATTCCGAAGTTTCGAACACTTTACAGTGGTCCGTGGTCACGCAATGTATTGATCTCGAGCGGAACGTGGAGAACGGAGTGTCTCGACACTAAGTCCTCTCTCATTTTTTTGCTAAAGACAATACAGTGAATCTTTTAAACATTTTTAAAGTGTTATTCCACATTTAGGAAATTTGAAAATGACGTTTAAAGAAAACATTTAAAAAAAAGTGTAAAATTTTTATGTCAACGTAGAAAAATTTATAAAAAAATTTTGGCAACTTGTCAAACGATTGTTTGTAGAATAATCTTTGGGTAGCAGAGATTTGTGAAAATCTCTCTACAGCAAAAATCCCTCTGCGTTCAAATTTTTATACGTTTTCTTTAAATGTTTCTTTCAATTGTGAATCTGCTTACAACGCCGTCGCCGTCGACACGCGACATTACTTCGGTTAAAAATAATTTTATTTAAAAATGTGTAAAAATCACAAAATTACAAAAATTTGTGGCCAGTCGTGGCCCAGTGACTGTAAACGACTGGTTGTGGGTTCGATTCCCACTCGAGGAGTGGAAATTATATTTCCATTTTCTTCGCTCTGGTGTCGAGGTAAAGCGCGGCGTTAAGTTCCGCCACTTAACACGCAAGCCTCCGAATTTGGCGGAAAGTGGGGAACGGAGTGTCTTAACACTAGGTTCCCTCTGCCTACCCTGCTGTGTGCGGGATATAGCGTGAAGCTATTTATTATTTATTTATTTAAAAATGTGTAAAAATCACAAAATTACAAAAAACAAAAGATATCCAAAACAAGTTTTCTAAAATTTTAAGTTTCCATAACATTTTTATTCTTGTGTTCATACTAAAATTATTTTCATTTCCGTTGACCATTTCTAAGAAATCCCTGCAAAATATGCAATTGGAATCGCTTTCGAGCGACTCAATTATGAGCGAACGTCGAGTTATTTTTATTGATATTACGAAGTGTATTTTAAAGTTTAATTTTTGTTTAAAAGTTAACTACACTTTTAAGCCATATGAAGGTAGTTAAAAAATGTTTTAGTACTTGTTAATTATTCCTCAACTGTTTATATATAAAATTTCTTCGAATCGTTGCTTACTCTTAGTTTAAAAAAGTAAGTTTATAGATTGCACCATATTTTTTTCTATATTTATTTACAATATATTTTTTTTACTGCATTGCGGGATAGTCTTAGTACTTAGTGTCTAGACACTACGTTCTCCACTTTCCAACCGATATCGAGACATTGTGATTTAAGTGCCGAAAATAAGAAATATGAAGCGAAAATAACGCTATTAAAAAACTTGATTCTTTTTAAGAAAATGGCTAAAAATTCAAACGTAGCAGAACTCGAACCCGCGGTCTTTGGAATAAGCTAATCTCTGGTATAAGCATATCTTAAGAGGTATAATCACTAAGCCATACGTTCGGATTCGCACGGTTAAAGCGCGTGCCTTAGAGGTCATTTTCAGAGTTCATTTTTTACACATTTCCTAAAAATGTTTTGCATATATACAAAGTGTGTCCAAAACACTTAAAAATGTCAAAATATTCTAGAATCATGTCTGACTTTTTATTTGGCTTCACGCTATCCCGCACACAGCAGGGTAGGCAGAGGGAACCTAGTGTTAAGACACTCCGTTCCCCACTTTCCGCCGAATTCGAATCCTTGCGTGTTAAGTGGCGGAACTTAACGCCGCGTTTTACCTCGACACCAGAGCGAAGAAAATGGAAATATAATTTCCACTCCTCGAGTGGGAATCGAACCCACAACCAGTCGTTTACAGTCACACTCTTGTGCCACTGGGCCACGACTGGCCATACACTGACTTTTTATTTAGAAACTGGTTATTTAGAAAGTTTGTTATTTATTCAATAAAATTGAATACAATTATTTAATTTCAACATTTTGATCCTGATGTGATTAACACTGTTAAATTGTTTCATTTTTTGCCATAAATATTTTTTACATAATTTTATTTTAAGATATAACGGTATAGGCTTACCGTTATTTGAAGATCAAGTCTGCTAGGTGCAATGAACTAATATAGATGTATTAAAAAATAAAGAAAAAGCAACTCTACGTTTTTTCCTTCGTAACGGGGAACCTAGTGTTAATACACTCTCTCCTCCACTTTTCTCTTGATACCGTGACATTGCATGTTGAGAGGAGGAACTTAACGCAGCGCTTCGTCTTAATAATTCGAACAGAAAATGTGATATAATGATTCCCCCAAGTGGGAATCGAATCTACAACACGTTTACATTCAGACGCTGTCCCACTGCGCCACAAGGCCACGGTTTATATTATATAATAAAACATATAATACTACCTCTCGCCCACAATTTCGTTTGAGTAATCTCGTTAAACCGGTCCTACAGTAGAATTTCTGGAAATCCTCTTGTAATGCTTCCTTGCATTCTCTAAGGAATATACATGTTATACTTCAGCTTCTATGCGCAGTAGTTATGCTTGTGTCAGTCTGTCGGTCGGTAAAGGAAGTTTTTTGTATACATACTAGCTAGTCTCGCAACTTCGTCCGTGTGGAATTCAAGAAAAAAATTAATTCTAAAATAAAAAGTAGCCTAAATTACTCCTTATTACACTATCTACTTACCAGTCAAAGTCTCGTCAAAACCGATTCAGCTGTTCAAGAGATTAACCGGAACAAACACACAGACACGCCGACAAAAAAATCTAAAAAATGTTTTTTTTGCTATATGCACTATACATACGCTCTTATTTTATTTATTAATATAGATGATATATAATAAATATCTTAAAATATCATATAAATAAAAAATATAATTTAATATGCATAAAAAACTACATAGTTTATCTATAGCCTGCAACAAAAAACCAAGAGAGATATTAAAATAGTAACTAACATTGGTTAGGAAAATTACCACTTAGAGATGCCTAATTCATATGCACACTTTATAAATAAAGATTAATAAAAAGTGCATTTTATTAGGTTTTCACCTTTATTCTATTTTTATAAGAGTTAATTTACATTTACATATATAGAAACCAGTCGTGGCGCAGTAGCACGAACGTGTGACTGTAAACGACTGGTTGTGGGTTCGATTTCCACTCGAATAGTGGAAATATTTAATATATTTCCATTTTCTTCGCTCTGGTATCAGAGTCAAAGGGCGGCGTTAAGTTCCGCCATTTAACACGAAGTGCCTCGGAATTCAGCGGAAAGTGGGGAACGGAGTGTCTTAACACTAGGTTCCCTCTGCCTACCCTGCTGTGTGCGGGATACAGCGTGAAGATAAAAAAAGAAAAAGAAAAAAAAAATACATCTAAAATCTACATTTCCATCTTCCAAAGTCGCTACTTCCTCACTTTTAATCAAAAAAGTACTAAATTCTTATTGATTTTAATATTAACTTTTTCGATAACATTAAATTCCCTCTGTTCCCCACTTTCCGCCGGATTCGGAGACATTGCGTGTTAAATGGTGGAACTTAACGCCGCGCTTTGCCTCGACACCAGAGCTAAGAAAATGGAAATATTAAATATTTCCACTCCTCGAATGGGAATCGAACAGTCGCTTTACAGTCACACGAGCTTTTGTCGTCTGTGCTTTTTAGCTATTTTTTTTTGCTGTCTTTTTTAGTTTAATATACAGTGAGCGGAGTGCGCTGATCTCTGTCACATAGGTAAATGCAAAAACTATACTAACTATAAAAGATAGATTTTTTGTAAAATTTAAGTGACTTCTTTGTTCGAAAGGCTGGAAAAGTCCTTCCAAGCGTCGTATCCTGATTCTTATTGGGCATTTAATTACTTAATAGTTTAATTATAAGGGTTAGTCAAATTAATTTACTTTCAATCTTTGCTTATATATTTTATATATTGTTGATAAAAATCACTTCGTTCCCCATTTTGATGTTATGTAAGGGATTGTTCTTAAAATTATAGAGAACCTAACTTCTAAATATGGTATAACAAAAATATTTTTAATATAGATGTTTATCATCTGTGAGATTAGTCCCAGTCTTTTGCTTCCTATCTAGGTAGCTATTTCGTGTAATTTCGTAAACACTTATTCTTATTTTAACATATTGATTAATTTATATATCTACTTCCTTTTTAGGGGAACTTCTAGCTAGTACTGTTTGCCTTGCTTATAATAACTGTCAAACATATTGCTGCTATACAACAGAGAGGTAATAAATAACTTTCAAAATGGGAGAAAATGGCCCAAAAAATGTATTTTATTATTAAAAATAATATTTTTTTATATATTTTTTTTGAATCCCATTAAAAATTGAATGATATGCTTTTGTCCCAGTAAATTTATTGCATACACTTGTTCGATTTTCATAATGTAACATCAGATATGTTTATTTGCGAATATTCATTCCATAATATTTGGTATTACCGATAAAAGCTCTCCAGGTTAATGCGCAATTACGGTCGTGTAACGATCACTTCGAGTGTTCATTTTAAATATTTCACATATTAAACTATGGAAGAGATAATAGAGGCTATCATTGCGCAGTGGGACAGTGTTTGACTGTAACTGCGATCATTGTGGGTTCGATTCTCACTTTGGTAAATAATCATTTTTTTGTAGCTGCACGCTGTATCCCGCACACAGCATTGTAGGCAGAGGGAACCTAGTGTTAAAAGACTCCGTGTCCCACTTTCAGCCCGATTCGTAGGCATTGTGTGTTAAGTGGCGGAACTTAACGCCGCGCTTCGCTCGATACCAGAGCGAAGAAAATGCAAATATTAAATATTTCCACTCCTCGAGTAGGAATCGAACCCACAACCAGTCGCTTTACAGTCTCATATTGCTATATTTTGCGAAATTTATTAAAGGATATCTCTCATGATATTAATTATATATAAATTTATATATAAAATAAAACTTTGTAAGCATAATCCTCGAGCAAATTTGATATGGTATCATAGAACTAAATTTGATTTGGAAATTGATATTGGTGCGGCATTGAGTTTCGTCTCTAATTTCGACCGAAAGCGGGAAACGAAAAGGCCTTGAAAGTAGTTTCTCTCTATTTACCTTGTTATGCGGGGAAAAAGAAAACATAAGTTATTTTTTCACCTATTAACATTCAAAATTCATACTAATATTATAAATGCAAAAGTCTGGCTGAAGTAAGAAAACCGTTGAAAGACTCATGCCTATGTTCAAAGCCAAGGTACCAAATAACTTACCTTTCTTTTTAAAAATTTACCTCTAAAGGGGTGGAATAAAAGTTAGTATGAAAATCTAAACCGCTTGATCGATTTTGATGAATTTTCTCAAGAATTTAGTTTATGACGCAAGGTTAAACATAGGCTACCTACTTTTTTACTGAGGGGCTAACATAGAGAATGAAAAGTTGTGTAATTACGTAGGCAAAGCCGCTAGTAGTCGCTAGTATAATATAAATTGTAAAGTAAGCTACCAAAGCTTATTATAAGGCATTGAAGCGGCAAGTATTAAATCAACGTCAACGTAAGACACCGCTCAATCAGTCTCAGGCACGATCTATTTACTCACCGAGCTATCAGAGTTCAATACGACGCTACTGTTATACGTACTCGATACTTCGTTTTAATAAATAATTTTTAACTAATGTTACAATATACACGAGTATTTGAAGTAATTTATATATTAAATTTAAGTAGGTTTAAACAATAACGAAACGGCTCCAACGATTTTCATGAAATTTCGTATGTCGTAGGGGGTTTCGGAGGAGCAAAATCGATCTAGCTAGGTTTCATTTTCAAAAAAATGTCTTTTTGTCCGCATTTTAGGTAGTAAAAAAATGGTCAAAGTATTGTTAGTATACGACTGTCAATTTCGCAGTAATTAAGAACGTTGTAATAGCGCTGTTTTTTAGCTCAGCTTTCAGCAATTTACAAACCTAAAGTCTATGGTTCAGTCCTGACATCCAGACTATTCTTTTTTTATTATTTTAATTTATTATATTTTTATGTTCTAATTTTCTAATTCATTAGACTTTTTATTATAGTTTTTATTTATTTGATCATATCATTTATTATAACATTATTTCAAAATAAAGAATCCTGGGAAGAAATACCGAGCGGAGCTCAGTCACCGGATATTGAATTATTATACTATGTATTATTATGATAAAGCAGGGTAGGCAGAGAGAACTTATATTCTCTCTGCTTACTAGGTAAGACACTGAAGTCTGAGTAACATTGCGTAATTCAATACCGCTTATTTTACTTGTTCAGCCAATATAATAATTCTTTTATTTTATAACAATTTATGAAATTAAAATTGTATTTTTCATTTATGATTAGAAGATAGAAATAAAATGAACACTTAATGTTAAAAGAAGATTATTAAAATATAATAATTATAACTGCATTTAAATCGGCTAAGTCGTTTCTGAGATTAGCACAAACGCACAAACAAACGGAAATAAAATTTATAATGATTGTTTTGTGTTCTACTGTAAGTGATGATAATACCTCCAATAACAATGTTTCTTATATATTTTCAATATATAGACAACATTTTTTTATATTTTTATTATATATGCATATATAGATTGTTATTGTTATAAACATGATTCTATTTTTAATATATCGTGACACTGGCCGCATACGTTGCATTCTGCAATACGCCCGGCCGCGGTTTAATTTAGTCGATGTTTGCAGAATTTCATACAAATTCTGCGTACGACAGTGAGGGTTGTATTTCCGGGAATAGCTTCGAAAAGACCAACTATATTCACGTTGGATTCCTGTCGACTGACCGAGTTATGCGTTTATAAATCAATCTACATTTCCATTTACATATTCCTATGCAGGAAGAAGATTAATATTTGGCTGTGGGATCTTGGTAATTTGTGGAGTACAGTCAAAGTCAAAGTCAAACAATTTTATTCAAATTAAGAAGTTACATACTTCATTTTATGACCATCCACCGGTTCACTAAAGTCAAATGAATCTATTTAAAATAAGAAGTTACATGCTTCATTTTTTGAACGTCAAGTAGTTTACCACCATTTCACTAAAGTTAATGCCTCAGACCTGAGAAGAACTCGGCGGGACTTTTTTTAAGTCAAGAATTTACAGATATTATGTAATTAATTATATATTGACAATGTTAGTAATAGTATTAGGCAGCAAAATAATTGTTTTTTTTTCTCCTTTTGCTGTCATAGCAGTGGTAGTGGAGATTCTAGTGTCAGGACACTCTGTTCTCCCTTTCCGCTTGAAGCTGAGACATTGAATATGAAACTGCAGGGTTCAAAACTGCGCCTTGTTTTGTTATCAAACTGAAGAAATGAAAAGAATTAAGATATAAGACCTTCGAATGGGAATCGAACCCACAATCATGGAGTTTATAGTCTGACGCTATCACACTGTGCCACGATGGCTTGTTTTTTACACTCAATTATAAGATATTTTTTGTTCAACTGAAAAACAATTTTGAGAAGTCAAGTTAGTATCGGATATCGATAGCGACTCAAAATAGTTGAAAACTTTACACTAAGTTGGTGGTTGTTTACTTCAATTTACTTACTTACTGCCATAATAACTTAGATTTCACAAACTTCCCGTATAGCAAGCTAGTCAAAGAGAACCTAGTATCAAACACTCCGCTCTCCACTTTTCACACGAAATCGAGGCATTCTGTGTTAAGTGGCAGGACTCAACCCCATACCTTGTCTTACGTACCTGAGCTAGGAAATGAAAGTAATTTAATATATTTAAAAATAATTTAATATATTTACATTATTTTCATGGCCAGGAATCGAATCTATAACCAATCATTTTTACAATCAGACTGCCCGCTGTGCCACAATAGCCTCGAAATAATTAAGGGAGCTAACCAAAACCTCTGAAATGAGCTGACCCTTTAAATCAGGGGTTCTCAAACTTTTGTCATTCACGACCCCATTTATGATAGCGAGTTTCTTGACGACCCCATACAAATATAAAAGATAAATAAATTAATATTTTTCGATGATTTATATTTATAAGGTAACAATATACATATACATATGAAAATATATAGTTTGAGAATTCTCGTGTCTAGACGCTGCAAGTCCATTGTATTCCGCCAACTTTAGTGATGTTATAAAATGGTGTATATAATAAATATTTGACATTAAAATCTCCCGACCCTAGAATTTTGCTACGCGACCCCATTTAGGGTCGCGACCCATAGTTTAAGAAGCCCTGGTTTAAATGATAGCACTTTATCTTAGAGGAAGAGCAATTAAGACTTTTACATCTGATTTAATTGAATTTTGTAAACATATCCGGTGGTGAAAGGGGACAGTGAAAGGGTGCGATTGCCACCCCTCCTGTGACCATCTGCCGGACTTCCCCCTCTTGTCTTTCATAGTTACAGTACTATATATTACACTATTATATATTACTATTATTCATTTATTTTTTATTTTATCTAATATATTATATATTAGATAAAGTTGGGCATTAATTACAATTAACGATTTAATATTAACAAATAATCATTTGTTAGTGCGAAAATCACAATTAAAATTTTCAACTAATTGTGATATTTCCCCGTGTACAAATATTAAAATATTAATTGCATTTAAATTTTGCCCGACACTGTTATTAGTAAATATGTTTTGGCTGTTAGCTATCTTAGCTCAGTGGCATAGTCTGAAGGTGGACGTAATTGGTTGCAGGTTTGATTCTCGCTCGGGATACTGATTATATTTCAATTATTTTTAATCTTTTGTTAGTTAACTACGCTTTAGATCCATTACTCTACATGCAAATGTTTTAATTTGGGACTTACAGTAGAAAACAAAGTGTCTTGACACTGGTAATGCTATCGATGGCTATGGTATCTATGGTATGAAACATAAAAAGGGTTTAGCTTGTTTAATTATTTATTTATCAATGTTACTTGTTTTACATACTAAATTAAGAAAAAAATAGGTCAATATATGTATAACTTAATTTTAAAACGAATTTTCCTCTTGATCCTACTCGAGATAATTCTTAGAACGAAAACTGTGTCCCCAATAACTTTACTCAAATTGTCGATTGCACATATGCATGTATGTATTACTCGGCTTGTAAAATATTTATGTCCATATCACTGTTAGTATATGTATCTCAAATTATAATATAAGGGGTTTTTATTAATTAATATAACAACAAGTTTTAAATTATATTCTACATTTGAAAGACATTCAAGTCACTTTTTGTACACTTATACATATGTGAATGCAAACGTTGGCAGTCGTGATAATATGAACTGCAATAAGATCTTTTCCTTCGTGATTTTTACACATTTTAAAATTAAATTATTCTAACCATATAATTCGTGTATACTTTTAAACATTCTTAAAGTGTTATTTATGTTTTAAAGTATTTAATAAATAGCATTCTCTCTTGCCAAACGATTATTCGTAGAATCATCTTTGAGTAGCAGTAATTTGCAACAATCTCTCTACAGAGATGCTAACAACAAAAATAAGTTGCAGTAAAGCGTATATGAATTTGGACGCAACTGATAGTAGAACGCATGGCTCAGCGGCGAGAGCGCCTGGACGGTATTTAGGAGGCGCGGGTCGAATCCCGCCCCGTTCAAATTTTTATACTTCTTCTAAACGTATTTTTCAATGTTCGTATATTTTGGTGCATTCTTATATGCTGACAGTTTCAAGCCTTTTCTTCTATATCAATTAAAGGGGACCTAGTGTCATGACACTCCGTTCTCACAGTATAAAACAATATAATTAAGAAAACATGACGTCTAGAACAGTTTTCAATACTAATTAATAAATTAACAGTTTTTAACAAACCATTAAATAATACAAAGTACTATATAAAAGTATACGCGATAAATCCAGTTCAAATAATTCCATATCAATATGTTACCAACAAGATCTTTGCCTCTTTCAAGTTCCATGTAAATTACATGTTTAATAATAATAATTATTTATATGTTATTTATTATAGTGATGTTAATAATAAAATATTATAGACAAAAACATAATTGAATAAGGAAGACAAATGTAGAGTTCAGATGTCAATAGAAGACCGTAATTAATTTAGTAGATACATATAAAGTTTCAATATGTTGTTTAAAAAAAAATATTCTCACTTTTTCTTTCATAGCAAATGGCCAGAGAGGTCCTAGTGTCAAAAAACTCTGTTGTCCATTATATAATATAAATTATTAAATAAAAAAATGTAATGTGGCGAGTCGCGGTTCAGTGGCACAAGCGTGTGACTGTAAACGACTGGTTGTGGGTTCGATTCCCACTCGAGGAGTGGAAATTATGTTTCCATTTTTTTCGCTCTGGTGTCGAGGTAAAGCGCGGCGTTAAGTTCCGCCACTTAACACGCAAGCCTCCGAATTCGGTGGAAAGTGGGGAACGGAGTGTCTTATCACTAGGTTCCCTCTGCCTACCCTGCTGTGTACTGGATACAGCGTGAAGCTAAAAAAATACAAGAAAAAAATTCTCATCAAACACGATTATATTTTGACCCTTAAACCAAGGAATATCTCGATTTCGTACGGAAAATAGGAGACGGAGTGTCTTGCCACCAGGTCCTCTGACTACCTCGCTATGTAGAAAAAAGCTTTAAATTAACTTAAGTATTACTTTAAATACTAAAATTAAAACTATAGCATAAAAATGAACATATAACAAAAAAATCTATTAAATATTTTGCAATAAAGATGAAAGTGTACTGTTTTGCTTGGCTTGCGTTTCTTAACAGTGTTCAGGCTGTGGCTTTCCCCACTAAACCGGTTGTCGGTTGTATCGGTGTGCGCTCTGTTATACAATATAGTCGATAATTATATAATCGACAAGTCTGTCCACTTCCACTTTGCGCATAACTGAGCCCCTGCTCCGGCTTCGTTAGATTGTGGTTGTATTTTAACCTAAATACCACGTTTTGGGTTTCAAATTTAAGTTATTTTTTGTTGTTAAAGTTGGTTAAAAATTTTGTGTCTAGACACTCCTTTCTCCAATTTTCACCCGAATTCGATATGGCATATTGAGTGGCCAGTCGTGGCACAGTGGCACGAACGTGTGACGACGACAACGTAAACGACTGGTTGTGGGTTTAATTCCCACTCGAGGAGTGGAAATATTTAATATTTCCATTTCATTCGCTCTGGTATCAGAGGTAAACCGCGGTGTTAAGTTCCGCCACTTAACACGCAATGCCTCTAAATTTGGCGGAACGTGGAGAACGAAGTGTCTTACCACTAGGTTCTTTCTGCCTAGCCTGCTGTGTGCGGGATACAGCGCGACGCTAAAAATAAGGGTGGCGGAATACATCCCGCGTGTCCGCTCGCTGTCTTGTTCAGAAATGTTCACCTGATTAGGAATTGAATTCAAAATAATCGCAATCACAGTAAGACGCTGTCTCACTACGCTACGATCGAATTTTAGTTAATTTTGTTATTTTAGGCAATAAGTTAATAGAGTTGACTTAAATGTTGTTTCAGTCTAAAAGACAATTGACTATTTATACTGAAATTTCTGTGCTTCTTAATACTCCATGACCAATTAATTGTTACATTATCCTATATTTACTATAGGTACAATTATCACATTTGCATTTCACGTATTTACACATTTTCCACTTAAAACAGAGTATAAGAGAGTATCATGACCAATAGTTCTTCGATTGTCACTCGAAATCGAGACATGGCGTATTGAATAGAACTTAATATCGCAATTTTTTAATTAACTACTGAGTTTTAACATTCAACAACATAACAATCATTATATTCCTTATATTATATTCCTTATACTTTTTATATTTTTTATATTCCTTATATTATTTATATTCCTTATATTCCTTATATATCTTATATTCCTTATATTCCTTATATTCCTTATATACCTTATATTCCTTATATTCCTTATATTCCTTATATACCTTATATACCTTATATTCCTTATATTCTTTATATACCTTATATTCCTTATATTCCTTATATACCTTATATTCCTTATATTCCTTATATTCTTTATATACCTTATATTCCTTATATTCCTTATATACCTTATATACCTTATATTCCTTATATTCCTTTTATTCCTTTTATTCCTTATATTCCTTATATACCTAATATTCCTTATATTAATTTAAATTCCCTACAGATAAATTATTAACAAATTCGCAAACCAACATAATGATATCATAACACATTCAAATACATAAATGTGAGAGGCAAGGAGCGTTATAAGCTCCTAATTGTCATATGCCCAGCGACTTGGCTAACTAAATTAGTTCCACGCTGCCTTGACAGGTTTGATTTCATTTCTGCATCCAGGTTCGTTCGTTAAGTTGACGGGGAAATCTCACTTGGCTCCACAATACTATGTATTGTAAGGACCCACCATATACAAGTCTGCCGACATGCGAGCGACAGGACGACGAACGAAATTAATAAACTTTAGTGGTCTGTCTGCCACGACGGAATATATGCTTTATTATGTGAATTTATATGAAAATCTGGGTGGAATATTTTGTGAAATTTTGTGCGTGTATTTCAATTAATTTTTTGACATTCATAAGTAGTATGGTGTATAATTGTCATACTTTTTCCCGTATATCAGAGTAATTAAAGAGAAATTAGTAGTTTTTTCTTGGTACTTTATATATTTATTTGTGTATATTGTGGCGCAGTTGTTCAGCTTCTTTTCTGTAAACACGATGGTTATGGGTTCGATTCTTACTCGAAAGAATGATTATATATTATTTTCTCCATTTTGGTATATAAGGCAAAGCGTGACGTTGAGTTCTGCCACTCAACACGTCATGGCTCGATTTCGGCGGAAAGCGAAGAAAAGAGTGTTTTGACATTTGGTTCTCTCTGACAACTCTGTTAGCCACAAACTGAGCACATTTTAAAAATAATTTATTTTATTATTTTATGATTTGGGTATTTACTTCGTTAAAAATAGTATTAAATAACTTTTCAAAATGAACTAGCCACCGCTCAGAGCCTCGCCTGCTGTAACCACACAAAATTTCGTACAAGCTTCCTATTTCATATTTTTGAAGAAAAAAAATATAAGATAAGAGAATAAGATAAGATTAAGATATAAAATAAGATAAGATTAAGATATAAAATAAGATAAGACTAAGATTTTAACTATCTTCGTTACTAAGTCCATCTAAATCGGACTATCTAAATCGAATAACCGTGAAATTTTGGCATCTATAATATTATCATGAATTTATTCTTTCACCTCAATATCTCAGCCACTATTGTTTATTAAAAAAAAACTAAATTATATTCTCTTAAATCTACTACATATAGTTACGTATGAAAGTACGTTCAAAGTAATTACTTCTATGTATTGTTTCTATAGTATTACTTCTACTTTCTGATTTAAAAAAGACATTATTTTATGCACCTGATCTGAAAAAAGACATTACACATAATGTAAATAGACATTTAGATAAAGTGATAATTATCTAAGAACTATACTTAGTAACTACTTTATATAACATCCTGTCTGTCATGAAATCATGATTTTTGATGAAAAAAGTACCTTAGACAAGGTTATGATTGGTTAGGTCCTTAGATCTAGGTAGTGGCGGTCGAGAAGGAGCACCGTCAGGTTTTAGTGGGTAACCATCTTGCCTCACCGGAGTCCCACATTACCACGTCCCGAGTCCTCACTTGGGCTGGTATCCGTAACGAATTTCCTGAAATTAAAAAAAATTGGTTAGAACCTTAGGTCCAGGCAGCTTCAGGCTTTTTCTTTCATAGTAGTCAGGGGGAACCTAGTGTCATGTTTCCGCTCGAAATCTTGACATTTCTTATTGAGTGGCAGACCTCAACTCCACTATTTGTCTAAGAATGCCAGATCAGAGAAGGGATGTCAATATGACACTAGAATTACCAAAAATTTATATCTATTTATTTATATGATGTATAAAACAATATAAAATTCATAAGATTCATTCTTTAGTTATAGTTACAAAAGTCATGATATCATTACAGAGAAAAAAAAATCGTACATGCAATAGGAATTCTAAATTGTAATTGTAAGACCAGTCATTTTGACTGGTCTGGTAAATCTAATCGTAAATATACTTACCCCCGCGTTTGAATCGAACTCAGGACCTTCGCTTTTACACTCAGCGTTATTCCAGTGCTCTTGATATTAAAACAGTTAAAAGTAGTTTGTATAATAATAAATATTTTTTTTTGTAGCTTCACGCTGTATCCTTCACACAGCAGGATAGGCAGAGGGAACTTCGTGTTAAGACACTCCGTTCCTCACTTTCTCCCGAATTAGGAGGCATTGCATGTTAAGTAGCAGAACTAACGCTGCGCTTTGCCTCGATACCAGAGCGAATAAAATGGAAATATTTAATATTACCATTCCTCGAGTGTAAATTGAACCCACAACCAGTCGTTTACAGTCACGCGCTTGTGCCACTGGGCCACGACTGGCCCCAGTCAATAGTTATTGGCCGTATAATAATAATTATTGAAC
The DNA here is from genome assembly GCA_019049465.1 of Dryas iulia moderata. NCBI lineage: Eukaryota > Metazoa > Arthropoda > Insecta > Lepidoptera > Nymphalidae > Dryas > Dryas iulia. Next base: position 3,554,518 of record CM032415.1, on the reverse strand, counting down.
GTAATATTACTTACAACGCTTAAAGTACCGCTTAAGGCAATTTGAAAGAAAACTTTACCAACTTGACCTATAGTTGTTTACTGAACGATAATATCTTGGTAGAACTAAACTTAAGTAATATTGTTTAGTTATATCAAGACGTTAGATATAATAATGTATTAATTTTGTGAAAACTACTGCTGGGGTGCATAACTCGCCAGGGGCAAGTCGTAGCGCAGTGGCACAAACATGTGACTATAAACGACTGGTTGTGGATTCGATTCCCAGTTGATGAGTGGAAATATTTAATATTTTCATTTCCTTCGCTCTGTTATCGAGGCAAAGCGCAGCGTTTAGTTTTTTAGCGGAGCCATTGCATGTCAAGTGGCGGAACTTAGCGTCGCACTTTGCCATGGCACCAGAGCGAAGAAAATGAAAATATTAAATATTTCCCCACCTCGAGTGGGAGTTACAGTCACACCATCTCGCGTCACACCATGTGCCACTGTGCCACGACTGGCCCTTACAACATGTTTAATATGTATTTTAATTTTTTTTAGTTCAACACTCGTTAGTATAAGCTTTGCTCTGAAATTTACTACTCTGCACACATAAAACACGGTAGTACAGTAATGAAGGAAAATAGAGAACAACTTTCTCATATCGTCTTAAGTTTCATCGCCGTTAGAACCTTCATCCTCACGTACCTCCTTTGTACATAAAATATAGTAGAAGATTGAGAAAAAAGCTTACCTTAAGTATTTATAAGCTTAAAATCTGCTTAGAAATTTCTTGTAAAATATTTTGTTTGACCATTGTGCCGCAGTGACAAACGTCTGACTGCTCACGCGACTGGTTGTGGGTTTGATATCTACTCTCAAAATAACATTTTAATTAAGTGAAGAAATTAAAATAATATTTCTTCGCTGTGATGCGAAATAATCGCAGTGTTAAATTCCGTTATATATACAACTTCTAAGAAATTCAAGTGGTACGTGGAGAAGGAAGTGTCTTAACACTATGTTCTCTCTGCATAGCATAAGAATAAACCTGTATATAATATATACGAAATAGTAAGAAATAATCTATAACCTCAAAAACAAGCCTTTAATTAGAATTGACTTCATTAGACTTACATCGTACCGAAAGCTACAGGCCTCGACGTACAAATAGACTTACGAGTATTCAGGTATATTCAGGTAGAAAATTCAATGTTTCAATATTGCATACAAAATTCGATCTAATCTCTTCAAACTCGATCATGGGGCATAATCGCATCGCAAACTGACACCGACACGCGCACAAAGTTTACAAAGTAAATTCTGTAGCGAGCGACCACTGTGCCTTCTAAAATACACATGCAGGAAACGACAGACCGTTTTAATTAATTTTATTTTTTATATAAATAATTGTTTGTGAGTATACTAAATTGAGGTTGTCAGTGGGATGATTGTAAAGACCGTGGTTGTTGACCGTGGGTTAGATTCCCAGTTGGGGGAATGATTGTGTATTCTTTTGACATTTTAAGTGTTATTCATTAATTTAGGAACTTTAAAAGATTTTTGTTTGGAAATGTATAAAAATTTAAACTTAGTGGGATTAAATCATAAAGTCCAAGATTGAACGTATGACTTAGCGGCCAAGTTTCTAAAAGGCGCAGGTTCAAACCTCGCTGTGTTCAATTTTTTATGCGTTCTAAAAATAATTATATATTATTTTTTCGTTTCACTAGGTACCAGGTACCTAAAATAAAACAGGAATATCTTTCATTTACCATAAAAAAACCAGACTCTCTTAGGGTATATTTTATAAGCCTTAGTTTTAAGTACAGATTTTATAAAAAAAAGGAATTTATATAAAAAAGAAGATTATTTTTAAAAAAAGTAAAAAGGTAATGTCCATAATGTGATAAAATAAAAAAAACAAACGGAATATCTTCACACTAGGTTTTCTCTGCCATAAGGAAAAAAAAGCTGTAAAAAATTAAGTTTATATGCATACGTTCAAATAAAATATTACAACTCGTTAGATATAGTAACTTTTATTTGTATTTAAGTCCAGTTAGTTACACTACGTCCGCTGCCCATCCGACGTGATTGGTCTTATTTGCTCAGGTCACCTCAGTAAATAGCATTTAGAAATTGCTTTACTAACAGCGACGATTAAAATTTGAATTTAATGCAGCTGCTGCTGTTTATTTCAAAGAGAAATACTTGACATCAGGCAGCGTTCAAATATTCTGTGGTTAACTTTTGCTTTATAACTTAAATAGAACTAGCGATGAGTCCGTGGCTTCACCCGCGTGAATTACTCTATAGGTATTTCATAATTTTCTGATTTTATTCTTTGATCCGATTTTTTTTGTATGATTGAGACACAAAAGTTTAATTAATATTTAATCATTTTAATTAATCCATACTACATAATTTAATTATATTATAAATGCGAAAGTCTGTCTGTGTGTCTGTCATGCTTTCACGGCTAATCTACAGGTCCGATTTGGATGAAATTTAGAATGAAAGTAGTAAAAGTGACGGGGTCTAACATAGGCTACTTATTTTTTCAAAAATCAACCTCTAAAGGGTTGAAATAGGGATGAAAGTTTATATGAAAAATCTAAACCGCTTGACCAATTGTAATGAATTTTGGCCTTAATCTAGTTAATAATCTAAGCTTAAACATAGGCTACTTTATTTTTCAAAAGTATTCTATGTGCGTCTCCTGGTTGTAAACTACTTTTTTTTTAACTTCACGTTGTATCCCGCACACAGCAGGGTAGGCAGAGGGAACCTAGTGTTAAGACACTCCGTTCTCCAATTTCCGCCGAATTTGGAGGCATTGCGTGTTAGGTGGCGGAACTCCTCGCTTTGCCTCGATACCAGACCGAAGAAAATGGAAATATTAAATATATCCACTCCTCGAGTGGAACCCACAACCAGTCGTTGACAGTCACACGCTTGTGCCACTGCGCCACGACTGGTCCCATCTCTCTTCTAATTTTCATCCAAATCGGTTCAGCCGAGCTATAATTATAATTAGTGTAACTAGCACGACTTTCTTTTTTATATATACAGATTTCGCCATAGTGTTATAAGCTGAAATGATTTGTAAAGCTTAACTGAGTGCGGTGGAAATGAAATTAAGTGAAATGGGCATGCATTTGGGCACGTGGAAATTCGTTACGTCCCTAAATTGCAAAATGTTTGACGGTAACAGGAGCGCTTATTGTACTGTTAAATACATTATTTTGTCCGTCTCGTTTAGTATGGATAATTCTATTTTGAGTATATGTTTTTGTATAATAGATATTTTGTTACTTTCTGTAATGATTTATAGTAATGTTCTCCTGTATACCGTGGCTTAACCTGTATTTCATGCACATAAATAAAAATGGGATGTCAGTTTTTAATGTTAAAATAAGCGCATTAAAAAAAATGCATTTTTACAATTTTTGTGTGTTTGTACCACTTATCTCTCGAAGAGCTAGATCGATTTAGATAGCACTTTCACTAGGAGATAGGTGATGGTATAAGGAGTTGCTTAGGCTAATTTTACTTAAGTATTATAACTATTTGTTAAATTAAATGTAGTTGAAGTTGTGGGCTCAGCTAGTCTAAAAAAACTGTTTGACAGAATACTGTGTTTTAGGTACATTTTAATTCATAAGCCACCCCACCCAAAAAAAAATGTTGGATCATCATTACAATAATTTAATATTCAAAAGTTAGTAAATGTAAATACTTATTATAACTACTGGAACGTTTTTTTTTTATTTTCTATATCTTCACGCTTTACGATGCCTGCAATTCTCCACTGTCATCAACCTCTTCATACACGCCCTCTAGGGGATCCTCATGCTTTTTGCGTGGCCTTCCTCCAATAACTTTGTTACCGTGTTCACGAAGGTCAACTGAGATCTCCTCAGATTTTTTTTGTTACTACCTGCTTATGGTTAAATAAATAAAAATCGCTAGTAATATTTTAAAGTGTTTAATGAACTCATTCATACACTTAGAAAATTGAAATTGAAATTTTGAATTAAAGTACAAATTTTTGTTACGTTTTCTAAAAATGTTATTTTATAATTAACGGGTCGCGGCGTTAAGTTCCGGTACTTAACACGCAATGCCTCCGAATTCAGCGGAAAGTGGGGAACGGAGTATCTTAATACTAGGTTCCCTCTGCCTACCCTGCTGTGTGCGGGATACAGCGTGAAGCTGAAAAAAAAAATAGTTAACGGTAAAGGCCGGCAACGTTACAAATTTATAAGAGACCATATTCGTGTTTTATTAGAAAAATAGTTTTAATTTTGAATATAGGGCAAAAGAACCTTGTTAATATACTACCTATTCCAGTTTACATTGATATTGAGAGATTATGTATAAAGTTGTGGCCAGTCGTGGCCCAGTGGCACAAGCGTGTGGCTGTAAACGACTGGTTGTGGGTTCGATTCCCACTCGAGGAGTGGAAATATTTAATTTTTCCATTTTCTTCGCTCTGGTGTCGAGGTAAAGCGCGGCGTTAAATTCCGCCACTTAACACGTAATGTCTCCGAATTTGGCGGAAAGTGGGGAACGGAGTATCTTAATACTAGGTTCTCTCTGCCTGCCCTGCTGTGTGCGGGATACAGCGTGAAGCTGAAAAAAAAAATAGTTAACGGTAAAGGCCGGCAACGTCCCTGTAGCTCCTCTGGTGTTGCACGGGGCCGTGGGCGACGGTGTTCACCTTACATCAAGTGACCCGAACGCTCGTTTGCCTTGTCCTATTTTTATAATTAACTGTATACATTTTACCTGCTAAGAGTGTGAGTGGCGAAGTCCATTTCTTATCTCTACTTTCTTTAGACAAGCGCGGCGTTAAGTTTCGCAATTTCTTCAAAAAAATGATCAAAACCCGGACTGTAAAGTATTTTCGTTCTATATGTTAAAACCATGAAATTAATATATTTGCAGTATCAATATACCTTAATATGAATTAAGCAGATTGTTTAAATAATTTGTGAAAATTTCAATCGAGTAATACCTCTATAATGAATTGTATTATAAATGATAATTTTGGTAACACCATATTTTGAAATCTAAATTTTACACGTACCATTAATACGAGTACGTAATTTGATACATTATTCAAGTTTAATATGTATTTAAATTATTTATATTATTTACGCCATTGTGGTAAAGTTGTCAGGTTTCTGATTGCAAGCTGTGATTGTGCATTCAATTTTCGTCCAGGGATACCTCTGATTACTTAAATATGGGATAGATGAATTCTTACTTTGGTAGTGTTTTAGTATAAAGTCAAAGTTAAATAAATGTGTTCAAAATAAGAAGGTATAGTACCCGGCAATAAATAATGCACATCGATGCTTAGAATAAAACAGTCGGTTAGCTTCGACTTCGTAGAGCGTTGTCTCGGTCGCTTGAAATAATAACAGTGAGAAACGTCACATATCAACTGAGTGACAAAGACAGCGCTCTACGAAACCGAAACTGACCGACTGTTTCATTCTAAGCACGATGTGCATTATTTATTGCCGGGTACTATACATACTTCATTTTTTGAACGTTAAATAGTTTACCGGTACGGTTCACTAAAGTTAATGACCTCAGACCTGAGAAGAACCGGCGCAAGAAACGCAGCGGGACTTCGTTTTTTAAAGCAATTGTGATATATAGATTTATTGCTGGCAGAGATACTTTGACTTTTATATTAGACCGGATGGTTGTGTCAAGACATTCTGTCGTCCATTTTCGCCCCAAAATCAAGACTCTGCATCTTGAGCAGCGTAACTCAACGCCGTATTTTGTGTTTTTATGCGAAGAAAAGAAAATAAATTAAATACAATCATTTCTTTGTACGACGTACGTTTCACTGTACGAAAATTTATATAATACTTTTTTCCTTAATATTATAAAATGCGAAAGTAGTTGTCTGTCTGTATGTTACTCAATCACGTCTAATCTACTGAACTGATTTAAAGGAAATTTGGCACAGAGATAGTCTAAAGACGGGCATAGGTTACGTTTTATTACAAAGAACCGGTAAGGGGTTGAAATAAGGGGTTGAAATAACGGTTTGTATGTAAGTAATTAACCAAGTGCCGCGTACCATACATAGTAAATGCTACGACGCCGCGAGTCATAAGGGGTTGAAATTGAGGATGAAAATTTTAAAGCTAGAATCTTGAGCACGTGTGAAGCCACGTGCGGGTCGCTAGTATTAAATAAATGGTCGTAGATTCCATATAAAATCAGACGAAAAGAACCTCCACAAAACAATACTCAATACATAATAATGGCTATTAAACAACTTATATTTGAATTTCTAAATAAGCTGAATGGTATTTAAGCTCCATGTTTTCCACAAGGAGGTCGGTCGTTACGAACTTATCCTACAATTACTTCGATAGAGCTTTTAGTAAACAACAACGAGGGGTCTCGCCGTCTTAATTGAGTTTGGTATCGATAACTATTATATATAGGTATTTCTGTAATAAAATATTTTATAATTTAATATGTTTATGTCAATTTTGGGCCTTTATTTGCATAGCAGGGTAGGCAGAGAGCAGACTCTCTGTTTTCGTAAATACAGACTTTTATAAAACGTAGTGGGCGCAGTGGCTATCTGGCTATAATCCCGATTGGTTATGAGTTCAATCCTGCCGAAAGTATTATATTTTAATTATTTTCATTTTTCCGTTGTGGTGATCAATGCAAAACGCGGCGTTAAGTTCTGCGACTTAAGATGTCCTCGTCTATTTGAGTTTAAGCGAATGTGGAGAACGGAATGTTTTGACACTAGATTCTCTCTGCCTACCCTGCTATGCAAGAAAAAGCGTGAAGCTGAAGCTAATATAAAAACATATTGAAGCTTTATGTGTATACAATTTACATTTAAAATAAAATACTTAATATAATTCCAGTCTAATTTCCAGTAAAAAAATTGTAATTATTATAAAGTTTCACCAACAAAAAGTTGTATCTCAAAGTATTTAAGCTTATATTAAAAATAATCTCCATTGTACAAACCTGGGCGAGGTTTCCGCTGCGCACAAAGAGAGCAAAGAAATTATTAAATAAAACGCGATTACATTGTCGACGTGGGGAGGCTGCGGTAGTTGGTAGCTTTTGATGTCGCTCCTTTGAAACTAGTTCCCCTTCGTTTTTTACAGATTGTCTTATATAAGTTAGAATATATAGTATTATTTTAAAAATAAATAAATAATAAATAGCTTCACGCTGTATCCCGCACACAGCAGGGTAGGCAGAGGGAACTTAGTGTTAAGACACTCCGTTCCCCACTTTCAGCCGAATGCGGAGGCTTTGCGTGTTAAGTGGCGGAACTTAACGCCGCGGTTTACCTCGACACCAGAGCGAAGAAAATGGAAATATTAAATATTTCCACTCCTCGAGTGGGAATCGAACCCACAACCAGTCGTTTACAGTCACACTCTTGTGCCACTGGGCCACGACTGGCCACAGTATTATTATATTTTTCTAATAATAAATTGTAATTGTTAATTGAAGGGTTAAAGGCAGTTTTGAATAATCGATAAAACAAGTAACATTAGAGAAAAAAAAGGAAATATTAAATATTTCCTCTCTTCTCGAGTGGAAAGACAACCCACAACCACTTTTTTAGTCACACTTTGTGCCTCTGCGCCACGACTGGCCCCAATTTATAATTAATTCAAATTAATTTTATAATTAATTCAAATTAATGTATTGAAAATCCAAAATATTTTTAATTCAATTCAAATAGACTATTGCAAGCTACTTTTGAATCGCCAATTAATATAAAATGTCAGTAGTGTCAGTTCTACCGGAAGCTACTGCCGGCTCGGAAGGCAGGTCAGCTGAATCTTTTCAGCCGGCGAAAACTCCACAGTTGCTCCTTTAAAATATGATTTTATTATAATTGTACAATTATATTTAGCCTCCTGAATGAGCATCACTGGCGTATATTGTATTTTTGGACTGAATAATATAGTTTTCTTAATAATTTGTTTTTGATATTGATTTTGAAATTGTTTGTTCTCGTATGTATTTAAAGTTGCTTAAGTCGATAATAAAAATCTGATTAAACAGACAGAAATAACACATAGTAAGCAGATCCAAAACAGCTTAATAAAATATGACAATTGTCATAATTATTTTTCCGTATAAAAAGGTAGTCAGAGATTAGGTAGTGTCAAGACACTCCTTTTCTCAATTTCCGTCCATAATCGAGACATTGGCAAGTTATGGGGCTTAACGCCGCGCTGTGTCTCAGATACCAGAACGATGAAAATAATATATAATCATCCCCCCTAGTGGGCATTAAACCCATAATCATCACATTTACAGTCAGACGCTGTCCAACTGCGCCAGGGTGGTGTTCTTATTTGTATTGAATTAGGAAAATTATGTTTTAGTTATTAACTCTTTAGTAGAATAATGTACCTTTCTGAATAATATATGTATATTAATCTTAACTTATATTGTTCTTATACACTTATCTACGTTATATATTTGTGTATCCATACTTATATTATAAATGCGAAAGTCTGTATGTTTGTCTGTCACGCTTTTACAGCTAATCTACTGGTCCGTTTTAGATGAAATTTAGAATGAAAGTAGTAAATAACCCAGGGTCATACATAGGCTTTTTTATTTTTCAAAAATTCACCTCCGAGGGTTGCAATATAACGAAACTTTTATGTAGTTCACGCGGCAAATCCGCGAGCGGGCCGCTAGTTTGTTTATATTTGTATTTATGCGACCATTGCGATTATGATTGTTATAACGTAGGATTTACTGGTTAATCTATAGTTTTAAATATTTTAATATAAATCGCGTTATCAACTGATTTCTTTGTTACGATAATACAATATATTGTTAATACTGCTTTACCATGAATTATAATAGAACATTCGAGATTTAATTATGTTACTTAATTAGTGTATTTTGACCAAAAAGCTACAAAAATACTCATTTTTAATTGTATTCCTTATGTTCTACAAAAATAAAACCGTTCCAATTTTAATTAATCTACTGGCATAATTGGTTCACAAATTACTTTAATTATTTTTTTATTCCATACATTATTTTATAATTTATCAGTACTTTTACTTTTAATTTATTTAATTTATTTTTAATTATTTTACTTTGAATTATTTTTTGTTTATTTTTTTTTAATTTCATTTATTTTCATTCACAGATGTTGCTGACGGCATTTGTTATAGTATTTATTATAGGAATTTTACTTTTTATGGACACGAAAAAGCCTAAAAAATTTCCACCAGGCCCAAAATGGCTTCCCATTATTGGAAGCGCGTTGGAGGTTAACAAAATACGCGAAAGAACTGGTTACTTATACAAAAGCTTCAAAGAATTATCTAATCTTTATAGTACAGATGGTCATTTACTTGGTATTAAAATAGGAAAAGATCGAATAGTGATGGTAAATTCTGTAGAAGCGAACAAAGAGATGCTATATAATGAGGATATTGATGGGCGGCCTAAAGGTATATTTTACCAGACGAGAACATGGGGTGAACGGATAGGTGTTCTATTAACTGACGGCGAGACCTGGAAAGAACAAAGGAAATTTCTCATAAAACATTTAAAAGAATTTGGATTTGGAAGAAAAGGAATGGGTGAAATAGCTTACTCTGAAGCTGGTCACATGATTCAAGATATATCCGACCTTCTGGTCAATAACAATGGTACCACTATTCAAATGCATAACTTTTTCAGTACTTATATTTTAAACACACTGTGGACGATGATGGCGGGATTACGATACCAGCCAAATGATCCGGAGATGATACTTTTGCAGAACATTTTGTTTGATTTATTTGCTGCCATCGACATGGTTGGATGCTCTTTCAGTCACTTTCCAGTATTGTCTATATTGGCCCCTAAATCCTCTGGTTACACAGATTTTGTTAAGACTCACAAAAGAATCTGGCAATTTCTGCGTGAGGAAATCGCAAGGCATAAGTTAAACTTTGACCCTAACAATGAGGACAAAGATTTTATGGACGTTTATATAAGAGCTTTAAGGGAACATGGTGAAGTTGATACGTATTCAGAAGGACAACTAGTCGCTACTTGCATGGACATGTTTATGGCTGGCACAGAAACAACGAACAAAACTATGAGCTTTTGCTTCAGCTACCTTGTAAGAAATCAAGAAGTTCAAAAGAAGGCGCAAGAAGAAATAGATAGAGTTGTTGGAAAAGAGCGTATGCCCTGTATTGACGATCGACCAAAGTAGGTTAAAATGTTTAATAACTTTAAAATTAAAAAATGATCATTCTTGTAATGCGTTTATAACGTAAACAGTATTTTAAGATATTATTATACCTTATTTCTAGCATGCCGTACTGTGAAGCAGTGATACATGAGAGCGTCCGTCACTTTATGGGCAGGACTTTTGGAGTTCCACACAGAGCTTTACGTGATACTAGCTTAGCAGGATATTATATACCTAAAGTAAGTTAGATTTTAATTCGTCGTATAAAATTAAACACTTTAATTATAAGTAAAAATTTTGTAAAAAAGTACATGTCTTAATTTTAAGTACTTGAATTCTAATCTATCGTTACTATGATATTATTACTATTACTTATATTAAAATAATATACATATATGAATAATATAAGACTGATATATAACGTAATTATGCGATGTTAGTGCTTATAGCTAAATTATTTTTAGGACACGATGGTGGTCAGCAATTTCCCGAACATATTGATGGATGAGAAACTTTTCCCTGACCCTTATGGATTTGAACCTGAGAGATTCCTAAGTAAAGGCAAGATCTGCATTCCAGACTACTTTTTCCCCTTCGGTTTATCGAAACACCGATGCATGGGAGATGTTTTAGCGAAATGTAATATATTTTTATTTACGACGAATATGCTGCAGAAGTTTAAATTTCTGCCGGTACCGGGAGAGCCCCTGCCTTCTCTGGACCACGTGGATGGTGCCACCCCTTCCGCCGCTCCTTTTAACGCTCTTGTGATACCAAGGATATAACTTATATGTGACGTGCCACTTGAATTGTATATATATAATTAAGCACAATATGTAAAATATAAGGCAAGGGATTCGGTGGGAATTATTTTACGTATACATTAGGGTATTTTTCTTACTTCAATCATCCTTGGGGCAGACAGAATATCTTGGGAAGTGTTATTTGTCTGTTTTTCTTTTTTTTAATTTGTTTTCATTAGACATATCAAAGTAGTAGTAGTAAATTTACGTACATAGGTACAAGGTATGTAAAGACAGTTCTTGCATTCCGAATTGCCTGGAAAATTGAATCTGATGATTCAGATTTTCAGAAAAAAGCTATTGTTTTTAATAATTAAGACAAAAATATCAAAATTTAATCTAACCTGTGTTGTTACCTTGACTTTGACCTAGACCTTTAGTGTAGAAGCAGCTTTAATTATTTCATTCACGTCTATTTTCCTTTGTCTATTTTCGTTTCGCAAGCTGTATTTCGTAACGGGAAATGTAGATATTAAATTACCAGACGGTCTGCAGGACGAGAGACGGTCTAGGCTGAACTTGAATAAACTACGTATTCATACTATTTCATTGAAGTTTTATTTACCTTTTAGCACAAAAGTTCTTAAAAAAATCTACTATAAAACAAAACTTTCTAAAGCAATACTAGAATAACTTAGAAGCAATTCAAAGTTCTTTTTCTAAATGCCATCTATGAATAGATTATTTGGGAAAAGCTTAGTCTTAATGACGATTATACACTATTGTCTGCTTGGTATAGGATACTAAAACCAGGTGGCGTTGGTGACCAATACAGATGTCACCGCTGGTGTGGGAGGCAGCGCTACACACTATATAACATGATAATCTTTATCGACGAATATCAAAATTATACAACAACTAGCAAAAACATTAAAATGTATTTGTTGTAATTTTTTTCTTATGTTAAATTGGGCTAAAGATTGGTTACAATTGTATGGGTAGAGATAAGAACAGTGTTACTTAGAGCGTGTTATTTACTCACGTTAATATACTTAAAAGGTTATTTTTGATATTTGTATTATTGGACTACATTTTAAATAGTCTATTTAATTGGTTCTCTAAGTTATATTAGCCATGGATAAGATTTAGGAGAAGCACCACCTACATTCCTACTAAGAAACTTAATACCTTCTTAACGAACTAACTAGATGTCGCTGGTTTACATGAATGTTTGTACGTCAACCCTCATTTACCTTGAAAATTTCTTCGCAAATCCATACTTATATTATAAAGGCGAATGTCTGTGTTTTTCTGTCACGCTTTCACGGCTAATCTACTTGTCCGATTTGGATGAAATTTAGAATGAAAGTAATCAAAATGACTGGGTCTAACATAGGCTTTCAAAAATCAACCTCTAAAGGGTTGAAATCGAGGATGAAAGTTTATATGAAAAATGTTGGCATATATATAGTTAATAATCCAAGGTTAAACATGGGCTACTTTATTTTTCAAAAATCCACCACCGAGGGTTGCAATATACCGAAACAGCCGCGTAGATCACGCGGCGAAGCTGCGAGCGGGCCACTAGTTATATATATTTTGCATATTTCTATCAATAATAATATTTGTAGGCTTATCTTGCTCGCTAAAACACTTCAGAAGAGAACAGCGTCAGGTTTATTTCCGTATAGCAAAATTGGTAGAGAAATACTAGTGTAAGACTCTCCGTTTTCTGCTTTTCACCGATATTTAAAATATAGCTAATTAAGTGAAATAATGCAACACGCATTTAAGCGAACAGTTCTATAGAATAACCCTGCACATCGCTAAAATCGCCCGTTTCAACATAACTCTGATAGGCTCCATATACTAAATATCCATCATTATCACCATCATAAGCTTTTCTAATGGCATGTAATAAAGCTTGAATTTCAGCCTTTGCTTTCAACCGCAGGCAGAATCCTTTGGTATATCGATTTTCCGTGTCAACTGGACAATTTCTTTCTCAACAATATCTAGATCTTAGATTATATTCATATAATTTATTAATAATATATATCAGACGAATTCGACTAGTGTAAAGTCGTGGCCCAGTGGCACAAGCGTGTGACTGTAAACGACTGGTTGTGGGTTCTATTCAAACTCGAGGAGTGGAAATATTTAATATTTCCATTTTCTTCGCTCTGGTGTCGAGGTAAAGCACGGCATTAAGTTCCGCCACTTAACACGCAATGCCTCCGAATTCGGCGGAAAGTGGGGAACGGAGTATCTTAATACTACGTGTTACTACTTGCCTGCCCTGCTGTGTGCGGGATACAGCGTGAAGATAAAAAAAAAAGAAATTCGACTAGAGACTGGTCTCTTTAGTCCACAGGAGTCGTACTTATAGCTCACATACACATAATAACTCACATATATGACCTTGTTAATTATATTCTTCTCACAAATATTATTTTAGGTCTATACTGATTTTTTACTTTTTTATTTACTACGTAGTGTAAAATGCCTTATATAATATAGGATGAGTGTCTGGTGATATGTAAAACAGATTTCTTACCGAGTACGGACACCAGTCCCTCACAATAGCTTCTTTTTCCGTTAATTATTTACACGTTTTTGTAAAGTGTTATTTCAAGGCCCAAGCATTGTGAGATATAAAGCGTGGTGTACAAACTTCCCAGATATGGGAGAAAAAAGCGTAGAAATACTTTTATCAATATGATCTATTCTCTTACAATAATTTTATTATCAACATAGTGGATTTTCAAATAAAACTCAAATGTTTTTTTATTTATTTACTACCAGATCGAGTATAATGGACTTAAAACTACGATTACATGCAATGACCTTAATTACCATATAATATGCAAAATACAGATTAGTATACGTTTAAAGAAATATATTGACTGACATTAGGGACACCTGTAATAGAACGTGAATGGTGTCACAGGCTTTGAGCTTTATCGAAGTTAAAGTTGTTATTTGATGTACGATGAATTTAATGATTTTCGATGACTTTACAATCTAGACAGTGTGAAGACACACTAGTTTCATACCTTTACTCTTACAATAACATAAAGTAAACATATTACAATTACTAATACATCATTAAAGCCTGGATACCAATACCCTCAATATTGATAATCAAAATTGATCAAAGGGCTTCTAAAATGAAACGTAAAATTTTAATAATAAAAAAAAAATGTACATCCATCTTATTTGTCTATGGTAAATTAATTATCATAACCTTAACCCTAAATGTCAGACATCATCGAATGGCATTTCGCGAGATAATCTCAAGCGATGTAAACTTGCAGTAAAATATCCTTAAACAACTAGTCGATTATACGAAGTAACTACAATAACTTACAATCTAGAAAATATTATTTATTTAATGAATAATAATCGATAAAAAATAGGACAGATTTGTGAAGAAAACAGCATCAAAAAGTGTTACTAATTGACACTAATTCCTTTCGTAGACGTAATTACAGAAATTAAAATCATTTAAAGTATACTGTGCCAGCCGGTATCGATACAAATTAGACTAAACTAAAATTAACTAATAATAATACTTAAACGAGGGTGGATATAGATATAAATGGATGTCTTAAAACTTGTCACTTGAAATAAATTTTTGTATTCTTTATTATATTTCCAATATATTTAAAAAAGTTAGTGTCGACTGCCCCTAAGTAAAATATCGTTGTATATTATACCAATTTTAGAAGTAAGACTGGATAAAGATTAAATATGCAGATTTTATATTAAATTAATTACTTAAAGGTCTCTTTTTTTGAGCAATTAACTTAATTTTTAATCTGTTTATAAATCCTTTTCCAGCTTTACAATAACATAGGTAAAATACAGTTACGATAATTTACTAAGGGGGTATCGATATCTATGAGATTATCACACTAGCTTACGACCACGTTTAGCGTTAAGATGTTTTAGTTGACGCCGAAAAAACGCTCAAAACCCGCTAGTGTGATAAAACTATTTTTTTTAATGTAAAGTATTTCCCAATGATATATTGAATAATGTGACGTTATTGTCTCTATCTAAAGCCACAGTAAAATTGAGGAGATCATTTCGATATTAAAATTACAACTTAACGTTAAAATTACGAACTAAAAAAATAAAATTAACTTAATTAATAAAATAAAATAACTCTAACTTATAATAATTATGGATTAACAAAGAGATCTTTGAAAGATAAAATACTTGGGAGTCACTAATATTAATTTCGTTACACTAAGATTTAAACTATAGTATAGAAGTAAAGAGAAATAATGGAATAAACTTTAAAAGTCCGATCCTAAAGTATCATCACACACAACCCTGTAATCTTTTCCGCTTTGCTTTTAAGCAAGCCTCCATAACTAACCTTTCCTAAATATAATTTTGAAGAAAAAAAAAATTGAAAAACATCTGAAAAACAGCTAAATAAACTAACTTAGACAAAATACGAGATAAAAATAAAATAGAGCTTAATATAGTATATACTAATACAACCTAGAAGTGAAATTGAATACGTATGAAACATATTCAGATGGTCAGATGATTATATATTACTTATAATTAATGATTACATACTATTGTATAACTTGTATAAGTCCTTTAAATATTCTTAACCACTAGAACATGTAATAATAACGTATAGACAGACACTCACTCAATAATCACAAATATATATTTTTAATTAAATAAAATGTAGTAGAAACCCGATTAACCGGATTTTTGTTGTTAGTCCGTATAATTGAATGTATGAAGAAAAGCTGGTTTTATGCATATTTAGTAGGTATATAATGGTTATATGTTTATTAAATCATCAAATACATATCAACTATATGTTTTATAGTCCGAATAATCCGGAATTTGTATAACTTAGGGCCGGATAATCGAGTTTCAACTATAATAAAATAAAAAATGCAAATCTTAAACTAACATTAAAATTAAAAAAAAACATTGAAACTTAGACGTCAAATACAAAACAAAAAATCCTTATTCCACAGATAATACCTGCCAATAGATTACACGACTAATTATCATAGACATTTTCTGTAAAGAAAACATTAATTCAGATGTTACCTTCTCAATTTAGTCGTATAACCAGAGACAAATAACCTGTAGTGTTAAAAGTCAGTTATTAATTCTAAAAGATTATTCAAATATCCTTAATATCTAGAGTAAAACATTGATTATCAAAATAAGACAAGTCCAGTGGAAAGTTTACTTCCGGTTTGGTTTATACATTAATATGGCCGATTATTCTGCCCTTTTTGAATGGTTTCCGGCGCGGAGTGTCTTGCTGCCTCAATTTCTTGACAGGGCGATGCGCTATGTCATCTGGTAACGTTAGCTTCGTGTCCGTTTTTATATCGATCTGGAATTATATAATTATTTATTAGGAAGTTATTTAAAATTATAATGATACAAAAAGCTTCTATGGCAATAGGGCGGTAACAGCGCGTATATAGTGTGCACTTGGTGAAATGATTTCATATTATTTTCATTTCTTCGCTATGGTACTCAAGGCAAACGCGGTGTCAACTGCTGCTCAGCAAGCAATTTTTAGATTTGGGCGGAAAGTACAGAGCGGAGTGTTCTCTAAGACTTAGTTTTTTTTATCTATACTAATATAAGGGAAAAGGAGTGAAATTGCTTTTATCTCGCACTGCTATATTTATCACAAGGATAACATTGGATTACTTTAGTAATTATCACAGTATACCTAAATAAACTGAGGACTTAATGTCAGGACACTCCGTCTTCCAGTTTTCAATCAGTACCAGAACAAGATTTAAATATAATCATTATCCTCAATGGTAAATGAACCCACAACGATCGAATGTCCAGTGATCTCTGTCCCACTACGCCACAACGATTTCACAATAAAACAAAATAAGATTAAAAAAAAAATATAAGTAAAAAAAAAAAAATGAAAAAATAAGGAAAAGGAATACAATCATCAATTAAGAACAACAAAAGCACGGAGCTGTGTCGGTGGAGAACGAAAACTCCTTAAATAAAAAAAAAACAAAATAAGTTATATCATTTCACAATACAGACTATTTTAAACTTTACAAAGTTTCTTCATATCAATGATGTACCTAATACCTGACAATACCAACGGTACCAACTAAATTGTGGCCAGTCGTAGCGCAGTGGCACAAAGTGTGACTGTAAAATTAGGCAGTTAACACGGCAAAGCCGCGAGCGGGGCGCTAGTATTAATATATAAATCAAATATAATATGTCAAAAATAAATAATATGTCAAAAATAACTCAGATATTTGCTCTATATCAAAGTGCAACATAAAACACATTCCAGAAATGCTTGCGTGTTTATATAACCATATATAGGACGCGTTACAGCAAATTTCATAGATGCTTCTACGATTAGGTATATAGAATGCGTTACAATGGGCATCATAAGTGTTGACCATTCAAAATTTTCGTGTTCAAATTGAATATTAAATTGTGAAAATGGCCAGTTGGGGTGATTGTAAAGCGTCTGGTTGTGGGTTCGATTCCTACTCGAGAAGTTGAAAAATTTATTTCTATTTTCTTCGCTCTGGTGTCGAGGCCAAGCGCGGCCTTAAGTTTCGCCCCTTAACACGGAATGCCTCCGAATTTGGCGGAAAGTGGGAAACGGAGTGTCTTAATACTAGGTTCCCTCTGCCTAACCTGCTGTATGCGGGATACAGCGTGAAGCTAAAAAAAAAATAAGCCAACGGTGTCATAGTAAACACTTGTAAAGTCCTTTAAGTTTCATACACAATATATTTCTTTTAGAGTCAATAGTACATATTATAAAGTTAGAAAGTACTAAGTAAGCTTTTAACTTATAATACAACTAGAGGAAGAGTGATATTGCTTCAATTTATTTCTCGTTTGAAACTTCATATGTATTGAAAAACTTATAAATTCAGTCAAGTAATATAATATTATTAAGAAAAACTTATATATAGTGTGAAATGTTTATACAATTTTATATTATTTGTTATAAGTTTGAATTGATGTACGAGTAAGTTTTTCTAATTTTATAAGTTTTTATATGTATAAAAATATATAGAGGCCCTCTTGTCGTAGAGAGATAAACTGACTGTAAACGCAATTGGTTGTGGTGTCGATCTCCATTTACAGGAATAATCATTCATATTCTGAATCAATATAACCATATTATAATACTTTTTAAAGTGCCAGTCGTGGCGCAGTGGCACGGACGTGTGACTGTAAACTGGTTGAGGGTTCGATTACCACTCGAGGAGTGGATATATTTAATATTTCCATTTCTTCGCTCTAGTATCAAAGGTAAAAGCGCGGCGTTAAGTTTCGACACTCAACACGCAACGCCTCCGAATTCGATGGTGCGTGGGGAACGGAGTGTCTTAACACTAGGTTCCTTCTGCCTACCCTGTTGTGTGCGGGATACAGCGTAAAGCTAAAAACAAAAAACAGGAACAAAAGGCGTGAAGTTGAACGCTTATTCGACGCGCAACAAGTCTATGTCAGACGGAAAGTGGAGAACGGAGTGTCTTGCTCTATGAACTGTTCCACACTGTTTTCCAAAAAACAATTTAATATAGTAAATTAACCTACTTCGATTGAATTTAACACTAATTTAAAATAGCTTCGCTCAATATACACATAGGTATATCTAACAAGCGCTCAAACTGAAGAACTTTACTGAAAACATGTTTTCTAAACTAGCTGCAAGAGTATTATTGATACAAATTCCACTCGTCGAAACAATCTTTTATAACCAATGTCTTTAGTTTATCGAATACAACGTTTATTTCTCCCGTCTATTATAGTATCTAAGAGAACGGAAAGTCCACTTCCGTAGAGAGAAATAAAAATAAGAAATGTTAGAAAAAAAAACGTTTAGAAAAATATTAACTTTTGACAGCTTTGCTCATTTTCATGCTTTTTAACACATAGCAGGTTAGTCAGAGGGAATATAGTATTAAGACACTCCGTTCTCCACTTTCTGCTCAAAATCGGAATCGAGACATATCATGCTAAGTGGCAGAACTCAACGCCGCTCTTTATCTTGTGTGCCAGAGCGGAGAAATGTAAATATTATTTAATTATTTCCCGAATATGGAAATCGAATCCTCAACCATCACATTTACAGTCAGACGCTGACTAAATGCGCGACTAAGGTTTCAAAAAATTACTATAATATCTTCAAATATAACTTATAGAATAATATGTTATAATAAGTGGGGAACGGAGTGTTTTAATACTAGGTTCCCTCTGCCTACCTACTGTGTGCGGGATGCGAGCGTGAACCAAAAAAAAAAAAGTAAAAAAAAATAACTTACCTCACTCAGAAGCGTCCAGTAAACGCTCGCTTTGTTGAACCGGAGGCGTATCGACAGCAGCGGTCCGAGACTCTCTTTGACCTTGCCGTCCGCGAGTCCGAATTCATCAAACGTATCCAAGAACGTATAATTCTTAGTTTGACTGCGAAAAGCTTCCACTACTGTATCGTAGAACTTATCGGATGGATGCTTCACGTTGCCGCTTCGGAATGTGTAACTGTTGGTGATAAGATATACAAAATGGCAATGAATAATTTAGTTTGGGACCAGTCGTGGCGCAGTGGCACAAGCGTGTGACTGTAAACGATTGGTTGTGGGTTCGATTCCCACTCGAGGAGTGGAAGTATTTAATATTTTCATTTTCTCCGCTTTGGTGGCGAGGCAAAGCGCGGCGTTAAGTTCCGCCACTTGACACGCAATGCCTCCGAATTCGGCGGAAAGTGGGGAACGAAGTGTCTTAAAACTAGGTTCCCTCTGCCTACCCTGCTGTAAGCGGTATACAGCGTGAAGCTAAAAAAAAATAGTTTTATATTAAGAATCCAATGTCAGGTAGTTATATCTTGTCTTATAGGTTGCAGATTCAAATACATATTATCTTTTATATTACAAATGTAGAAAACAGTGGGGAACAAAGTGTATTAACTTTCCATATTAAATTAGGTTAGGTTTCATTAATTATTCAAGATGTTGTATTAACATGAAAAAGGAAATTTAAATTTGATTTAAAAACAACTCTTAGAGTATGTTTTACGTATTTTTACGCTTTTTGTTTTACGTATTTATATTTTGGAAAAAATGTAATTTATATATAAAAAAAGGATATTTTTTAACAAAATGTACAGATCACGTAGCTAACACATAGCTAAGCGAAAAAAGGCGTGAAAGCGAAAAAAAATTCAATCGCAATAAAAAATTTTGAAATATTATAACTGTACAAAAAGCCTGTGGCCAGTCGTGGCGCAGTGGCACAAGCGTGTGACTGTAAACGATTGGTTGTGGGTTCGATTCCCACTCGAGGAGTGGAAATTATATTTCCATTTTTTTCGCTCTGGTATCGAGGCAAAGCGCGGCGTTAAGTTCTGCCACTTAACAAGCAATCCTCCGAATTCGGCGGAAAGTGGGAAACGGAGTGTCTCAGCACTAGGTTCCCTCTGCCTACCCTGCTGTGTGCGGGATACAGCGTGAAGCTAAAAAAAAAAGCACACACCACAGTCTATTGACACTGCGTATATCATACCTTTTCTGATAAGCAGAAAAAGGCGTAAAAATGAAAAAAAAAAACCTATCCGATTGTAAGGCAGCATTCTACGTAAAAACGCTTGCATTGACAATTTTCTTGACTTGAGATGCATTTCATATTATATAAATACTACACAATAACAAAATAAAAAGCTAAAACATTACGAATTAGTTAGTAGTAACTCAAAAACAAAAATTACTCTAATAACTATAACATACTAACCTGATAACGTTCGTAGGTTTCGCAAACCAGAATTCAATAGTATCGCCCTCTTTAGGCTTAGATCCCCAAAAGTAAGATTTCCCCTCGTAAGCGTCTTTCAGCGTATGTCCCGGGTGTTCCTTAAGACTCGAGCGTATGTATTTCAAGGCGGGGTTAATATGCGGGTAGAATGTTGGCAGCATATTAAATTGGGGATCCTAAAAGAATATTTATTTAAGCTTAAGAAAAAGAAAAAGAAAAGAGACTTAAGAAAAAAATAGAAACTTAAGAAAAAAATTGAGACGACGTCTGACTATAAATGCGGTGGTTGTCGATTTAATTTCCACTCGGGGTAATGATTATACTTCGATTTTTCATTTCTTCGCTCTGGTACTAAATATAAAGCGCGGCGTTTAGTTCCGTTAATCACCACGCTATGTCTTGATTTCGCTCAAAAAGTGGAGAATGGAGTGTCTTAACACTAGGTTCCCTCCGCCTAACCTGCTGTGTGCGGCTACTAGGCTGTCACGGACTACCCCGCTATACGGGAAAACGAGAAAGATGAAAATAATTATAATACATTTTTATTTTCAATATGTAATTAAATAAGTTGTTTTGATTAACTCTTTAGACAATCTGTTATTTCATAAGTTTAAAAAGTTTTAAAGATTCTTCAATTCAATGAACTAACTTTAATTTAAAAAAAAATAAAAATTAGAACAATAATCTAAAATCTCCTCCTATATCTTGTTACAAAAATTGTAAAGATCATCATCATCATCATCATCATCATCAATTGTAAAGACCAATAACTTCACTGCAATATCTAATAACAGTAACATATAAACGTAAAACTACGATAACTAAGAAATCTAAATAGTAACAGATAAAGTACTTACTTTAACCCGCTGGATTTTCCCCTTTAATGATGAATATAAACCAATGTGTTGAAATAAGATAGATTTATACTTGGGTCAGATTTGCAATTTACTCTTACCGCATGCGCTCTGTGCAAAAATACCAAGATATATTACAAATGGTAAAACAAATTTATAAATTGTTAAATAAAGCAATGAATAATCTACCTAAAATCATAAACTTTAAAAAATCTTTAAAAAAGTATTTTAAGAAACAACTTTTAAAAAAATAATAAAATTTATGAAAAAAATGTCTCCCATCTATTTCGACAACAGCTTATATTCGTCAAACTGTTGGACCGATTTATACAAAACATAGCTCCCTCACAAAAAAATCGACTTTAAAATGAAGAAAACCACATGAAAATCGATTCATTCGTTTACAACAACCAGAATAACACCAGTCGTGGCCCAGTGTGGCAATTCGTGGCCCAGTGGCACAAGCGTGTGACTGTAAACGACTGGTTGTGGGTCCGATTCCCACTCGAGGAGTGGAAATATTTAATATTTCCATTTTCTTCGCTCTGGTGCCGAGGTAAAGCGTGGCGTTAAGTTCCACCACTAAACACGCAATGCCTCTGAATTCAGCGGAAAGTGGAGAACGGAGTTTCTTAACACTAGGTTCCCTCTGCCTACCCTGCTGTGTGCGGGATACTTCTGCATCAGGGGTTTAATTTGAAACTGTAATAATCCAAAAAAAACACTTACGGAAGTCTTATCAATAGTGCATACGCGGTCAGCTAGATAGCTCTCCATGAGCCAATCTATCGGCATGTTGCCGTAAAATAGCTGAACATATATTATGAAATCGACAAGTTTGGCCGATTTAAATAACTTCCCGATTCCGCCGACACGACAGAACTCTATTATGTACCAATTGGGGTTAGTTACAGATGTCGAAGCCGTGAACTGTTTAATTTCCTGCAAATAATACATTTATGTTGTGACCAGTTAACTAATAGTATAAATAAATATATATTTTCGCATTAAAGATTAAAAAACATTATAGCAACGCCTGTATTTGTCATTTAAAATGACGTTTACATATATGTTTAAAGTACTTTAATTTCTGCAGTATTTATTTTGTATTCACTTAAGCATTGTAAAATACTACGGATTCGCTTTGCTCGCAATTATTAATAGTAATAAAGTAAGTATATATTTGTATTAATATTTTTAGTTATATACATACATATATACTGACTCAATACCAGATGTGAATAGGTTGATAAATCATTAACGAATTTTTATTAGCGCAGGTTAAACTTCAGTTTATTTTTCCTTAGATGTGTTCGCGACTTCATCCGCGTGGAATTTAACAAAAAAGCAAATAATAGTGGCTTAAAATACATCCTAATATATCAGTTATCTGCCAGTAAAAGTCCCGTCAATATCTGTCCAGCCGTTCCAGAGATTAGCCGGAGCAAACAGACAGACCGACTAAAATTGTAAAAAATGTTATATCGGTATATTTACCGTGTGTGTACGTATACATTTAGTAATAAGCGGTAATTTTAATATTATAAATAGACATTCCTATTATATTTATTCTATATAGACGTAGTATAGATGAAAAATAATGACCCAAAGATTGTTTTATTTGCTCTAAAAATTTTGATTAATCTTTTATTCACCCAATAAATAAACCAAACCTTAAGTTTATTAATATTTATTGAATAATATAAAACCTTAAGTTTATAATTTATTAATATTTATTGAATAATATATTCAAGTCAACCCATCAACCTATTCACGTCTGGTCAAACTATCACCCTCACCAACCATTCACTTACCCACAACCATTACCCATTCAGTTACAACGATATCAAATAACAGACGAACAAAAACAAATAACAAACATAATTGCTATTTTCACATAAAAGTTAACGGGCGTATTTCAAAAATGTATCCAGCGTCAATTAGTGCAGACTTTTGTGGTCTTTGCAAGGGGGAATACAAAATTTATTATACATATTTCACGTAGTTGATTTAGCTCTTTGCTTGTTGAGCGTGGGCGATATCAATAATTAAATTTGTGCATTCACAAAGCACATGACACCTCTGTTTTAACACTTGGACGCGCGTGTTAATGATGTACGCCGTAATTAAACGGACGGTGTTTACAAATAAATAAAATTGGAGTCTCTTTGTACTTTTAAAATAACCACTTTTTACTAATTGCATGTATTGTTTACATGGTACGTATACTAAACTAACATTTTTTACAATTTTTGTCTGTCTGTCTGTTTGTTTCTTTGTTTCGGTTAACCTCTGGAACTATGGGACAGATTTCGAAGGGACTTTTACTGACAGGTAGCTGATGTTATAAGGAGTAACATAGATTACTTTTATTTTAACATGCTGACAAAATCACAGGCACAGCTAGTTAAGATTTTGCTTCAAAAGAGTCATCTTTTCGTAGAAAAATATTATTAATATACACTTCTTTATAAAAAAACACAATATATTATATTTACTCACCTGCATATAATTATTTGATGATATAACGTCGTCTTCCAGCATTAGGTAGTATGTCCCTTTGGACTGTGCGTAGGCCATTAGGTATATGGTGTCCAAGTTTTGTTTGGAACGCCATTTGACACGTTTTTGAGAATCGCCGAGTGTCTGCGGCAGATTGTCCAAGTCCGGGTAGTACGACGGCGAGGGAGACATTACTTCTATCAAACCGTCTTTCACTTGCTGTGGAAACCTGATCAAAGAATATGTCCATGTAATATATAGTTGTAACCTAGCTTTACTTTACGCTGTATCCCGCACTCAGCAGGGTAGGCAGAGGGAACCTAGTGTTAAGACACTCCGTTCCCCACTTTCCGCCGAATTCGGAGGCATTGCGTGTTAAGTGGCGGAACTTAACGCCGCGCTTTACCTCGGCACCAGAGCGAAGAAAATGGAAATATTAAATATTTCCACTCCTCGAGTGGGAATCGAACCCACAACCAGTCGTTTACAGTCACAGAATAGTGTATTTTTTATTAAATACTCAAACACTACAGACACCCAGTCTCGTATCCTTTTTTTTCCTTTATTCTTTGATTACAGTTCTTAAATTACATTGACATGCTACTCAAAACTAAAATGACGTTTTAAATTACCTAAGCGAGTTATCCTATTACATTTACTATACCTATTTCTACATTTAAATTAAGTCTCAATTAAGACAATATAAAACTTTAAACATATTATTTTTTATAATTTTTTTTACAGCTGTATACGTATTTGTATTAGTTTTACAAAATTAGTTATATCATAAAATTAGATTCGATTCCCGCTCGAGGGGTGGAAATATTTAATATTTCCATTTTCTTCGCTCTGGTGTCGAGGTAAAGCACGGCGTTAAGTTCCGCCACTTAACACGCAATGCCTCCGAATTCGGCGGAAAGTGGGGAACGGAGTATCTTAATACTAGGTTCCCTCTGCCTACCCTGCTGTGTGCGGGATACAGCGTGAAGCTAAAAAAAAAAAAATAGACAAAATTAGATATACTAGGTTTTTGTGTAAGGAACTTGTTGAGAAGAGTAGAAAGAGTAGCTTGTTAAGAAAGTAGTGTTAAGACAGTCCGTTCCTCACTTTATGCTCAAAATTGAGACATTGGTTGAATGGCAGATGTCAGCGCGAACTTTGTATTTAGTACTAGAGAGGAAAAACGAAAAAAAAAATGTAAATATAAAGATACCTCCAATTGGGAATCGAATCTACAATCGGGTTTACAGTAACGCTATCACATTACCCATGATGGCTACAAATATTTACAAAAAAAAGTAAAAGAAATACATACGTAGCTTCAATTTTCCGTGCGGTCTCCAGCACGTACAGTAAGTCTGTTTCACCAACGTATACCACAATGAGTGTAGACTCCAGGTCGTCCTCCCCCAGGCCGTCGATTAAATACTAAAATAACAAAACGTTCAAATTATTTTTGTGTTTCATTGTGGTTTAACTCTTCCTAGGTTATATGTAGTAGACCTCTGAAATTTGGCAGGGACATCGACCACAGTGTCTTGCGTGCTGTGAAGTTTTTTGGTGACAATTGTAATTGTGGTTTTTAAATAAATGGTCAAAAAGTGACGATAGACTTAGGCTGTGGAACGTTAAGTGTTATGTTAGTGTTAAGTGTTTACTTTTCAAACTTTTTTAACATGTAACAACATTAAATATGTAATTCGCTCAGCTCCCGTAATGCAGAGCAAAAAGGCGGGTCCTAGTAAAACCTCAGTGTTTTGTGTCTAGCTATATTCAAAGGTAAGTTTTAAAAAAGCAGCTACACGCTTCTTCCCGCATAGCGGGATAGTCAGATAGAACCTAGTCCTCAGTCTTCCACTTTCCGCCCAAAATCCGCCCTATTCAAATAAAATTGAAATTATTTGTAGACGCCGTAGAGACGACTATGCATAACTAACATCATCTGATTGTACACGTGATGTTTGTGGGTTCGATTCCCACCACGAAAACTTTTATATATTATTTTCATTTCTCTGCTTTTCGGTATTTATGATAAAGCGTGGTGCTAAGTTTCGCCACTTAAAACGCAATATCTTGATTTTGGGCGAAAATGGACGTTGTCCATTTTTCGCATTAATATAGTAATATTAAGCAATTAATTAAATTACACACGCCATTTTGATCATAACACAAATTGACTTTTGCATTGGAATTGACTTTTCGTTATCGTTTAATATTTCGTAATTAAATATTGAATTTCGATTAAAATTTTGCAAATTATCTTTCACGCTTGTAATTAAATTTTTGAACTCTTGCCTATATCGTGTATTCGTGTTTTTACAATATGGCATTTTTTATCTTCACGCTGTATCCCGCACACAGCAGGGTAGGCAAAGGCAACCTAGTGTTAAGACACTCCGTTCCCCATTTTCCGCCGAATTCGGAGGTATTGTGTGTTCAGTGGCGGAACATAACGCCAAGCTTTGTCTCGTGTCGAGGCGCGACCCCACCCCTTGAGTGGGAATCGAACCTACAACCAGTCGTTTAAAGTCACACTCTTGTGCCTCTGCGCCACGACTGGCCCCAATATTTCGTATTCATATTTACGAGATTGATTGAACTATGTATTCAGATTTTCATAACAGTATTAAGCTATGTGAAACTCAATATTTTGGCAGCCTATTTTTTTGCTTACAGTAACTATCTCAATTATTTCAACCAATCTAAAATTCCAATCATATCATTCATTTTATACAAATAAATAAAATTGAAGTATCTGTTTGTAATATAAAAAAAAATCATTTTTTTTTAATAAATGCATATGAATTCGTTTCCTGCTAATCCATATGTTCGTCTCTTTGTTCCGGCTAATCTATAGAATAGATGGACCGATTTTGACGAAACTTTTACTGACACATAGCTAATGTAAGTCAGTTTTATTAAAAGCTGTTAAAATTACAATTGCATTGTTAAATTAAACGAAATATAAAACATAAAAAACATCTGATAAAACGCTATGAATCAAGTATTCATCCACCTAAGAAGCTGGTTATATTAAATTATTAAGTTTAATACAACCAGGTTATATAAAATTAAGGGTCATCCCCCTTAATTTAATATAACCAGTAAAAACTACCCTTAAAAACGAAAAACGTATTGTAAATCCACTCACCTTAAGAGTAACCATAAGATAGCTCTCCTTATCGCGTTTAACAGTCGGTATTCCTATAACAAAGTCATTGTATTTACGTTCTGACTGCATGTGGTAGGCAGGACGTAGGGCCGCGGCGTCGTTCATTAGGTGCGGCATTAGTTTGAATACGAAAGAGGTGCGCATTACTGGCGGCGAACGGGTGCGCATACCCATGGCGGCTCGCATGCCTGTATAAATGTTAATTTTAATTTATTTTTTATAAATTTATATTTATATAAATAATATATTATAGTTCACACATTTATATAAAAAAAACTAGAAAACAAAAACAAAGCGATAGTCGATATTTATTCAATTACAATTCGCATGGCCGTTACATTCGCAAAATGCATTGCTATGAGCTTTTTGGTTAAAGCGTACAAGTAACATCTTAGTTGAGGAATCAATTTTAGTATAATTTTAAGCTTTTCAACTATTATACTTATAATATTTTTAAAATATTCGAACCCGCGCCTCTTTGGAACCGTCCAAAACCGTTGAACGCATTAGCTTAGTGGTAAAAAAGCTTGGACGATTTCAAAGTTTCACGGGTTCGAATCCTGCTACGTTTAAATTTTTATGTTTTTAAAAATATTACATATATTTCTGCGATTTGTGATTCGTAAGAAGTTTCTTGTCAGCCTTAGCATAATTTATTGATGAACATACATATAATATAACGATACCTGTTTAAAAAAATATTAGTGGGGCTAAGGTAAACAAAACAAAACAGATGTAAATAACTACCAGACAATAAAATTCTTCTATACTTTTAGTTTTTAAAATATTTTTAAATACTTATTTAGACATGACATGATTTTTTGGAATACTATGAAACAGTTACATACTACGATGATCGTGCTGATGAGTAAAGCTTCAATTTACTAATTCTTCAAATAATTTAAAATTACCAACTATGTATAAAAAATCTTAAATATAGGCCATCTAACTATAAACTATTTATTATCTAGTTAATAAAACTCGATAGAATGATCGAAATATAATTAAATAAATTCGACAAAGAAAACACAGCACTACAGGAAAAACCAATTGTTAAAACTACGATTATTACATCAATGTGAATTGAAATATATTGTAAAAACTTTAATAATCAACAATAATTAGAATTATAAAAAATACGAGTTCTGATGGAAATTAAAAAAAAATGACTACTTGCTCTATTATTCTTGCCTAATTTTGTAAAAAAACATTAATTTTTAATTTACTATTAAATAATGTTATTTTAAATGCGACAGTTTGTCTGTCTGTTATTTTTTTACGGCCAATCTACAGATAAAATTTGGAGTAATATATAGCCTATATACTGTTTTTACGAGAATCAACCTCTAAAGGTTTGACACAAGGGGTCAAATGTTGGTGACGCGAGATCAACCATATTTTTTTCAAAAAACAACTCTATGGAAATTAAACTTAAACTTAACTAAAGCGAGAACGCCGACCTTGGAAAATATGAAACAGCTATAATTGTGTAGTTGACACGGGCCGTTATTAACTTTATTGTCCGTTTATAAGATTTTTAATAATTTTATCCATTGACGATGTAATAATCGTACTTTACACCTTAACAGATCACCTACACCATGTAATGTGAACAAAAACAAACGCCAAGTAAGAAAACTGGGTGGAACAAGCATCGTTAAGAGCTGCAATGACACGGGTTACATTGTTTCAGGCATACCGGTGAGATTTCTTAACGTCGCTAAAATTTCAGGTTTCAAAATGGCGTTTTTTTCATTGACCCTAATTAGTCCGATAAATTTGGATTCGTTTCCCGATTGTTCTGTATTCTCCTGAAAATAATCTATATTTAATATTTTGTAATTGTCAATTGATATTTCACAAATTGAAATAGCAAGTAATTCTTTTTTTTTTAAACTAAATTCAACTAGTCCGTGGAAGTTATGCTAGTATTCTATCCCCACGCTACCGGACTAGTTAAGTCTTACTTGCAACTCAATAATTTCCTCATGACGGACCAAATAAAGACTCTCCAGGAAATCCATCCTTGCTTCGATCTTCGCCAGATCCTGCCGTGTGTAGTTGTCCCTCCCGTAGCCGCCTGTTGACAAACAACATGTTGAATAAGATCTATTTAAGAATTATTAAATATTTTGAACTAAAACGATTTTTAACCGGATTAATCGTGTATATTTTTGATATCCAAAGATATATTTCTAGAGAACCCGACGTTTCGAACACTTTACAGAAATTTGTAGTAACAAGCAGGTTATACCGGTTAAAAATAGTTTTATTTCAAACTATATAATTATTTATTACCTACATGTATATGAACTAGTTTAGACTAGTTTAGAGAAAGCTATATGAGATTATAATTTAGGTTAGAATCTAAATCTATTGGATGGATGCAAGCTTGGTGCCATTGGGCAATAACTAACTTAAACATTTTAGCATTTCAAACAAGTGGTTGTGAAAAACTCGGAACATATAAAAAATCATCGATACTCCTAGATATCAGCTAGGTTCTGTTAACAGGCAAAGAAATCTAAATGAGCGAAAAGTGAATGATAGCTTGTCTTGTCTTTAAATTAAAAGTTTCATCTAGTGTCTAATCACTAGTTTTTTCACTTTCCGCTGGAATTCGATACATTGTATGTTGTTTGTCGGAAGTCAAAGCGTTAAACAAAATGATCACCAGAACGGAAAAATGAAAATGATTAAAATACTAGCGGCCCGCTCGCGGCTTCGCCGCGTGATCTATTTCGTTATATTGCAACCCTCGGGGGTGCATTTTTAAAAAATAAAGTAGCCTATGTTTAAGCTTAGATTATCAACTATATTTATGCCAAAATTCAATACGTCAGTACAATTAGTCAAGCGGTTTAGATTTTTCATATAAACTTTCATCCCCTATTTCAACCCTTTAGAGGTTGATTTTTGAAAAAATAAGTAGCCTATGTTAGACCCAGTCACTTTTACTACTTTCATTCTAAATTTCATCCAAATCGGACCGGCAGATTAGCCGTGAAAACGTGACAGACAAACACACAGACTTTCCCATTTGTAATATAAGTATGGATTTAAATATAGTGAAAACTAGAAAATGCTTACTACTTTAAAAAAATGTATTACGTGAATAAGCCACAGAATAAGCTTATGCATGGGAAAACAGATTACTATGAACTAAAATTAAAATTTTATAATAATATCCGGTTACACGTGTTTACCATAAGAGATTTTATCTTAATAAATACTGAGGCGAGGAGCGTGATAATTTTAGCTATATTTATAGAATGAAATTATTCTAAATGAAACTCTATGTTATTGTGGTTATTTTATGTTATTATTGCACACGATACAATATTAGTATAGTTCTAGCTTAAAATCACTAAATGATAAAATTCAAGGCACTACTATAAAAATATACCTAGCTAATGTAACACTTTATACTATTATCAAGACAGATATTTTGTTTTTCAATAAATAAATCTAGGTAAATAAATAATAAATACAACACGTGATAAGTTCTAAAAAATAATGTATTTTTTTGTTAAAATCTAAGAAACGAAAGTATTGCTTAAGCCTAAAAAAGAGCAAATTGTAATAGTGAACGTGTGAGTTAGTAAAAAGTTTTCAGTTTCTATTAGATAAAACAATCTCTTCCCTTCCTTCTGTGATCGGCCCTTTATGTAATTTTCATGGTCATGGTGAGACGTAGGTTTTACCATCTCCGATGACTCCTGTCAGTTGAAGAACTCAATTTCGATGCATTGACGATGCTCGATATTAGATATCATATTTCTAAAGGTCACAAATATAAAAGTCTTCATTCCACAAAAGTGTCTTTTCCTTCTTCCATTGTTGTTTTATGTATGACAGGCTTAGGTTTGACAACATCAAGCCTGATGTTAAGCATTGATATGGTGTACGATAACAAATTTTCGATTTGAAGATCCTCAATTTGTATGACTTCGGAAATAGAGACGTTGCCCGCTGGTAATGGTTTTCATTATCTTGCTGTGCGATTAAGTGAGTTTACATGACTCATGTGTATTTGAAATACATAAAAACTAATCTCATTTAAAAAAAGTCAGTAGTTCCAAGAACAACTTCAACTTTGCCAAAGTCAATAAACCTAAAGATTTAATTCTTCAAGTTCCAATATAAGGCGTCCAACATTAACTGATTGCAGTGTTCATTCCCAATTGACGCTAACACAAAGTCGAGGCAGTGGCTCGTTACAGATATAATGTAACAAGAGCGGAGAATGTCACATTATCCACAGGATATGCAATGGTCGCATCCAATTGTCAATAAAAGCGGTTGAGTTCCTCTCAACAAAAGGTCGGCTTCGGTTCGATCAACGCCTCTGAATAAATAAATTGCACACAATGATCTACATCCGTTTACTAAGAAATGAAAGATAATTTGTGTGTGAAATGGTTACGAGTTTTCGCTCCTGCATTATAGCTTATCTGACATGTAGTATAATAGTGCAAAAAAATTGCTATAGATAGGTAAATTTTACACAGCAAGCCATAACTTTTTTCCTTAAATACCCTGGAATAACAATTTTTAAATATCACAAATCTATTTTTTTTTATTTAAAGTTTGTTTGGATTGAAATATGCTCTTATATTGTTACTTACTAATTCAAATACTGCAGCCAGCAATACAAGCGAATCAGCGATTTTGAACCACGAAATTACAATTATGCACTTTTTGCTATCACGCTACCGCGGTAAGTTGCTCTTCCGTGATATTGCACTCGCAGCGATGATATACTATTTTAATATTATAAACGCTTGGTTCATGCAACTTCTTTTCAGATATTTTTTTTTTCATATTATTGGTTTTAAATTTATACTATAATGAATCCATTGGCACCACTCGTGGCGTAGTGGCACGAACGTTTGACTGTAAACGACTGCTAGTGGGTTCGATTCCCACTCGAGAAGTGGAAATATTTAATATTCCCATTTCGTTCGCTCTGGTATCAGAAGCAAAACACCACTTTAAGCTCCGCCACTTAACACCCAATGCCTCCGAATTCGGCGGAAAGTGGGGAACGGAGTGTCTTAATACTAGGTTCCCTCTGTCTACCCTGCTGTGTGCAGGGTGCAGCGTGAAGCTAAAAAACATGAACCCATAAAAAAATATTTTTTGTATATTGAATATATTTAAGAAAAAATAACTTACGAATTATTATAGAAACAGTAACAATAAGTCTATGATATTGAATAACTCTTTTTTGTAGTATAGTTCTTAATTACGAAATAAAAACTTCGAACACCTGTAATAACTTTTGCAAATTATCAATCTCACATAAATTTAGTTTCAAGTTTTGATATTAAGATAGTACAAGTGCCGATCCACCGTTGTGGGCACTATGAGCATGCTCACATGTCTAAATTGTTTGTGTTATATTGCATTATATTTATTGGTCTAGGTGATCAGAAAAATCGAGAGCCAACATATTTGAGTGGTAGTTGCAAAAAAACGAGACTTATTCCTATAAATCTGGCCCTCTTTTTGACATTTCCAAATTTTTGCGGTTAAAAAAGTTTGGCTACCACCGGTCTACACACGAGGTCACTGACTTACGCCGGATTTCAGTGTCACCGTATCGCCTTAATATAATGAAAAAGATACATAATGGTGCGAGTTTCTCAATTGTAATTATCTCCGTCTTGCACTTGGCCAATTTTAAGGTAAATGTGCTCGAAACCTTCTTTGATCCGCCCCTAAGATAGTATATGAAACATTCATTGAGTCCAGGCAAACGGAGTTGTGGCCGTAAGCTAGTAATATAGAACTCTAAAAATAAGGCAGTTAATATTAAATATACACACATGTGTATATACTTAAGTACACAGTATCTTTACGAGCTCAGCGAGGCAAACTAAACAGGCTAGTTCTACTTCTTTGATCTGCATACTATGCAGAATCTTGTGGAGTCTTTAGTCTTTTTTTAATAAATCAACTTTATATTAGAATAAGTTTACTTGATTTAATAAATCAACTACTTATTTTTTTAAACATTTTACATTACATTATTTAACTTTTCGTTAACTTTATTAAATAAATATTCTTAACATTGTTAAAGTTAACATTATCATTCGTACACTTAGGAAATTGTAAACATTTTTAGAAAACATAAAAACATTTAAAATTAGTACTAACACCAAAGTTATAGTAGTACTCGTATGTATATACTATAACTATGTGTATAACATGCTTATGTAATCGTACAAGAAATTCGACGCACCCAGATGTCGACCGTATGGCTTAGCGGTTCCGTGGATGGTTTCGAGGAGACGGGGTTCGAATTTCTTCTTTCCATTTTTTATACGCTATTTTTAAACTTTATTAAATTAATATCAATAACATTAATATTTAGATCTTCTTTCCAAACTAACTTAGAGCATAGAAATATAAGAAAGCCAAAAAATACAGTACCACATAATAATGTAACGAAGTTACTTCAAGGACACTTCTATTACATAAATAGTTTTATATTTCAAATTTCAATTGAAGATAATTTAGCAATTTTATTTTTAATTTACAAAATGGATCGAGTGAGTAGTAAAACTAACTTATGAATCATTTAATTACCATGAACGTAAATGAATGGTGCCTATCGGCTAATTGAAACTCGAATATGCTGACGTACCAGACTTAGTACTGTGGAAAGCTATAAAAAGAGGCTATCGTGGCGCAGTGGGACAGCGCTTGACTGTAAACGTTTAATTTATTTCTGCTTCAGGCTGTACCCCGGTCACAGCAGGGAATAAAGGGAACCTAGTGTTAAGATACTTCGTTCCCCATTTTTCACTGAATTTTGGAGGCTTTGCATGATGCCACACTTTGCCTCGACACTAGAGTGAAGAAAATGGAAATATTAAATATTTCCTCTCCTCGACTGATAATCTAAACAGTCGTATTTACTGCACTTTGTACCTCTGCGCCGCGACTGGCCTCCTCTCTGTATTTAACTTATTTTCGATTCTGCGTTTTATTGCTTAAGATTCTTTAGTGCTTAAGACAAAGTGCGGCCTTAAGTTCCGCCATTCATCACGCAATGCCTCGATTTAGGCGGATAGTGGTGAACGAACTTTCCGCCTTCGAGGACATTCCGTATGTAGTGCCGGAACTCAGAGTTATATCGTTACGTTTTATGTTTAATAGTGTCCTCGAATGACAATAGAACCCGCAATTTATAGCGGTTACAGTCAGTCGTTGTTCTACTTCACCACTATGGCCTTCTAAATTCAATTACTTTAATTTTCTAACCAATTTTCTAATTACATTAAATTGAAAACCTCCTAACCTAAAATCCTGATATATTTAACGTATAACGTATACGCAAAAATCTTAACACAAATCGTTTAAAATTAATAAACTACAAACACAAATCATTAAATTAAAATACACTACCAATAATCACGAGCGAAACATTTCACCTGTCAAAATGTTTATCACGGTCTAGTTAATATAAAGTGTAAAGTTAGACCGAGAAGTACGTACGAATACACGCGATACCTTTACAGTCCCTGTCGTAGTGAGACCGCTATCCTACAGACAAAGTCAACAGGTGGCAATCCCCCACTGTAAAACCTTAGCATTTAGTTCAAGCAACTTCAAAACGCATATACAATTTCAAAACTAACTAACTCCTAAAAGCGTTGAACGTTTATGCTTTCGAAACATTCTGCTAATTAACCATATTGCAAGTTGCAAATAAGATAAGTAAAGGTACATTAAGTAGATGTTTAATATAATTACAATTTCCGCCCTAGGCTTCCTGATTTCCGCCGTAGCTACCTGATACATCTCATCTTTGATGAACACGTCACGCGAACGTTATACTGCATGAAATGCAATGTGCGGTTGAAAGCCTTTGACAAAACAAGAGTAAATAACCTTTGTGAAGCACTGAACGATCAGCACAAAGCGGATGCAAACAACGTGTGTTTCTTCACTCCTTTAAACCGTGTGGTTAAAAATTCAGTATTCAGTTAATTAAAATGAATTTCAAAGAGGTATTGATTCCATTGTAATATTGGGCTCATATAATTCTCCCTGATTGTAGACACAAAGAACCACCTTTGTTTTTTACGTTTAAAGCAGACAGAGAATTTTATTGAATTGACAAAGCGTCCCTGTCTCATGTACATACATAAATATATGTATATATATGGTTGACAGTCCTAGGGGTTGCAGCTCCTTTATGAAATAATACGTAAAATTCCATCGTCCTGTATAAAAATATTAATTAAATGGATATCTGTAGATTGAACGATTTTTCATAATATTAATAAAATGTTTGTCTTTTTCATCACATTCATCGTATTTACACCTTTTGTCGTACCTATTTAAAATAAATTCCTGAACTTCGAACGAAAATTTCCATATGCATACTTCTTTATTCGTTTTCATTGTAAATAATTGAATGTGTCTGCAAATGCTTACTCCAAATGGACAAAAGCTGTAAACTGTGAAATTATATTACGTAATTACATGTACATATACTTTACTTGGGGCCCCTGGTGGCGCAGGGACATAAGAGGGTGACTGTAGACGCGACTGGTTGTGGATTCGATTCAAATTCGAGGAGCGGAAATATTTAATATTTTCATGTTCTTCTGGGGAACGGAGTGTCTTAACACTAGTTTCCCTGTGTGTGTGCGGAATGCTGTGTGTGGGATACAGCGTGAAGCTAAAAAAAATACTAGTTATGTATAAACATATAGCATTTTAACGGATTAAATAGTAGAGATGGTCAAAAATTTTACTCATTGGCGTTTTAATAACACATTGTTATGAGCACAATGGCGAATGGATGAACAAAACAATGATTTATATTGAACAATAAGCCGCGCGTGATATAAAGCAGAGGGCTCCAGCCAATAAAAAAATTGGTTGACATATGTATATTTGCTATGCTTCAGCGAAGCAAGTATCTGGACTTTTTTGCTGGACTTTATTAATGGAAAGTTGTAAAATGTAAAATTAAGGAATTCAAAATGTAAACTTATAATAATTTATCAAAGTTCGTTTCATTTTATAAGACAAACCTTTTATATGAATATACAAAAATTTAAACTTACAACAACTCACTAAGAAAAAACTTTATAGAAAATTCATGGTGCAGTAGCGTTTGACGATAATCGCTGGCTGTGAGTTCGATTCCCGCTCGTAGAACCGATTATAAGTAATTATTTCATTTCTCCTCTGTTGACAACAACAAGGCAAAGCGCAACATTACGGTTCCACTGCCACTCTACATTCAATGTCAAAGTCAAAGTCGTGTTTCCCACGGCGTGTTATCATTTATAAAATTTTTGATTAGGTAGTAACACCAACATTAACCTTTAACATCTTTTCACAACTTTTTCAAATTGTAATATAGAAAAATCTTGGACGTTTTCTAGGATCTTATATCCAATATCTCAAATTCGGGCGAAAAATGTGAAAAGGAGAGTCTTGACACTAAAGCGTTATAAAAACGTGAGAGTACATGACTGTTTTTCTTGTTCCAATCAAGAGCTGATCTTGAGTAATAGAAAACGACCTACGTTTTTTATTCCGAATCCAGTATTTTGTTTCTAAAATTTAAATCTATTTAAAGAAAATCCAATTAGGTATAATAAAAAACCTGATTAATTAGACAAGGAATTCAATTGCTAATTATATTTGATGTTCGAATTTTTTAAATTAGGTTCGTTTTTATATTTCACGATTGTTTTATTTATATATTTTCTGTAAACTAATTAGCATTTCATTTATAGGTTTTTAGAATAAATTGTTACTTTTTTATAAAATTGTTATTTTAATAAATACATTAAAAATAATATATAATTACAATAATAATTATTTTGCGGGCAATAGTTATCAACACGAGAATAAATATATACGATTTTTCAATATAATAAGATTTCTATTATATAGACCGCTCTGGTAAGGCTAAGCCGGGCCTTACATTGCGTCACTAAACAAACAATATCTAAAAATTGGGCGAAAAGTGGAGAACGGAATGTCTTGACACTAGCAAAAAGCACGAAACTCTAAACAAATCTTTCTTTATACATATAATTTATTATTTTTTTAAAACAACAATTTTCTTAACAAAATTAAAACATTTCCATTCCACAAGTAAACTAACGCAATTGCAAAATAACACTACAATTCTATCAGGCTATTAAAACCAAACACTCATTAGTCGGAAACTTTCCTTTAGCATACATCTGCATACATTACGTAAGAGGAAGAAAATGTTACTTGAATTAATATTTCACTCTGTTCCCGTGAAAAAGGATACTCAGAGAGAACCTAGTGTCAAGACACTCCTTTCGAAAGCTTCCGCCGGAAATCGAGATATTGCGTGAGGAATGGCGGAACTCATCGCCGTACCAGAGCTAGGTAATTGAATTTAAATCTTTTCCCCCAGTTGGGAATCGAACTCACGACCAATAACGTTAACAGTCAGACGCTGTCCCACTGAGCCAAGACGGCCTCTATTGATCTACTTTAGTTATATTCAAGGTATCATTAGTATGTTGATTAATTAACTGCATTTGCTAATTAACTTTGCACATACATATATACATACATACATGTACATTTAACATATTGCTTTGATACAGAGGAAGAAAACCTTGATTAAAAAATAAATATTTTTTTATGATACATATACAGATAATGCATATATAACAGCCATTTGGGCCAGTCGTGGCTCAGAGGGACAAACTGTGACTGTAAAGCGACTGTTTGTGGGTGCGATTTCCACTCGAGGAGTGGAAATATTGAATATTGCCATTTTCTTCGCTCTAGTGTCGAGGTAAAGCGCGGCGTTAAGTTCCACCACTTAACACGCAATGCCACCAAACTTGGCGGAAAGTGGGGAACGGAGTGTCTTAACACTACGTTCCCTCTGCCTACCCTGCTGTGTGCGGGATACAGTGTGAAGCTAAAAAAAACAAAAAAAATGTGTAGAATGACGAAACTTAACACTGCAAATTCTTTTATCGAAAAGGGAAATTGAAAATAATATAAAATATAATAATTCTACCACTATTATGAGATCGAATCGATTACTATTAAGTTTAAAGTTAATTGCTTTCTTACTACGATAGTGGTACTTAATCTCTTAACCAACTTAAATTAAGATATCTCTAAACAACAACTTTGCGTTATGCTCAACTAAACGTTCCAATAGAAGGTAGGAAATTTACAAGCAATTGAATGCCATGATTCAATTAAAGAAAAGTTTATAAAGTGTTTGCTTAAGCAAACAAGTCCTAAGTAGTGCGAAAGTTTGTCTGAGCAAAACTTGTACAGTACGCGCTTTTACTGCAATTACTTTTGTAAGCTTCATTTGTTTATACCACAAAATTCCCTATAGTAAAATATCCTATAATATTCAATTTATTCCGCATCTGCTATCTTCCGCATCTTTTATCTTGCTAAGATAGTCAGAGAGTCAGAGAGAACTGAGTGACAAGACACTTCGTTCTCCACTTTCTGCCCAAAATGCCCTGACAATTACGTGTTACGTGTACTTTGTCATATATATTAGGACAAAGAAATGAATAATAATAATTGACCCGAGTAGTAATCGAACCTATACTCATCGCGTTTACAGTCAGACGCTCTCGCACTGCGCCACGATGAACTCAAATTATAGCTACAATAACACTGGCTAAATATAATTTTTACTTTATAAGACTTCCTAGTTCTCTAGAAGTCTTGAGAAATTGAAAAACTTACTTACTTCAAAAACAAAAAATACCAAAGATCTAAATTTATTGTTACTTTATTTTTATTACGCAAATGTTTTCACGTTTTTTCTCGCACATCAGGATAGTCAGACAGAACTTAGTGTCGAAACACTCCGTCCTTCACTTTTAACCTGGATTTGGGACATTGTAGTGGCGGAACCGGATAAAGAGATGAAAATATTTTAAAAACACTCATTTCCCTGAATCGGAATCGAACTTGGGACTCCTAGGATTAAAAAAGATATTCTCCTCATGTCAAAAACGAAACATTCTTATGAAAAGAAAATGGAAAAAATCCTATAATAACATAATAACATTCACGAGTAGATCTGATTCCTACCATGGACTCATTTGTATACCAGTCACATCAATTGGAAATCAAATTTGTACGGACCAATATAATTATAATATCAATACATCCGTATCAATGTAACGTTAATTTGCCTATTTTTGTGGAAAAAGAATATCACTGAAAATTATGTAATTATGTTTTAGCTTTGTATATTATATTGTATTTTGACTGCCAATATTTTTATAGTTTGGGGCCAGTCGTGGCACAGAGTTGTGGGTTCGATTCCCACTC
The DNA here is from genome assembly GCA_019049465.1 of Dryas iulia moderata. NCBI lineage: Eukaryota > Metazoa > Arthropoda > Insecta > Lepidoptera > Nymphalidae > Dryas > Dryas iulia. Next base: position 3,514,871 of record CM032415.1, on the reverse strand, counting down.
GTGGAATGGAAATGTTTAATATTTCCATTTTCTTCGATCTGGTCGAGGCAAACCGCGGCGTTCCGCTTCTTAACACGCAATGCCTCCAAATTTAGCAAAAAGTGTGTCTTAGCACTAGGTACCGTCTGCCTACCCTACTATGTGCAGGATACAGCGTGAAGCTAAAAAAAAGTTTTTAGTTTCACGCCTTTTCCCGCATATCAGGGTAGTCAAGGAGAACCAAGGCACTCTATTCTCTACGTAAAATATACGTCTATCAAATTATTTTATTATTAAGAAAAAAAATACTTAAAGTTAGTAAAACTTTTCAACAAACATAATATAACCGTCACAATGGGTATTGTATCAGTTGTAGTTCGCTTGACTACTTGTTATTGCTACTGCTTGTTATTGCTCTCATTTAAAACTGCCGAGGTACCTGCAGTGGATATACCTACATAGACGCAGTTACGTGATTGCGAAGCACTTAGCTGCGGTTACTGGGTTTTAAAATGTTAAATATATCTGTATAACATTATGCATCTTTTTGACGTAAAACTTTGACGCGCTTAAGCGGGTAAATAGCTAGTGAGAACGTTACGAAAAGTGTGATCAGACGAGGCGAACGGAAGTACGGAAGGACGGAGAGGACGAGGTGTTGGGAAGACAGATTAGCGTTACGTTTTGTATATATTACTGTAGAAGTCATAGAACGATGTGTGGTCACACATTGTCTTTCTATCTTTCTCTAAGTCCTAAGTCTCCAAGTTAAATTCAGTTACCACGTAAATTTTAGACATTTAATCGAAAACAGAGTGTCTTGATAGGTTCACTAGGTCACTAAGACACTAGGTTCCTTCTGATTACCCTGCCATGCAGTAAAAAGTGTCCGTATATTCCTACAAATATTCTATATTTATAACTATATAGTTACAAATATAGTAATTTATCCTAATCTGTTTACCTTTTTTACACACAGGTATTCAAACTTACAATATGTAATTGAAGCTATTGACAAGCTTCTTAGAAATATAGCAAGATTGATATCGTATTATAGTAATTAAGGTCTTATTTGTTGAGTTTACTTTTACTATATTCATTTTTTTATTATATGTAGCTTACACTTGTTATTGGCGACGTTTTTATGTTTTAGGCCAATTTCGATATATCTTATCGGTCTATTATAAATACGAAAGTCTGAAATTCAAAACGAAAATCGCATACATTTACATCGCGTACATTTGCAAAAATCAACCCCTAAAGGGTTGAATATAAGCTTATATGATAAATTTATGCCGTTTGACTGATTTCGATAAATTTTCCCAGGTAGTTGACGATTTGAGATCAAACATAGGCAACTGCTTTTGCAAAAACCCATGCCTAATGCCTTAATGTTAAGGGGATGTAAAATTTAACCGCTCAACTTAACCAAGAACCGAGCCGTCTAAAATACGAATCAGCTATAGTTGTGAGGTTCGTTCGGGAGAAGCCGGTAGTGGGTCCGTATTTCATCATTTTAAAATATGAGTACAAAAGAGCTAATGTAGAATATTAAATATATTGTAAGTTGTAAGACTTTATAATCTGCCATGAGCTACTCTTGCGAGGATGCTTTGTGAATCTCCCCACTGATCTGCTTTGTGTAGCAAAAATGAAAAGCGAATTTATACTCACATAACGCACATAATTATGTTAATATTATGTATGTTATAGGGTATATCTATATTGCTTTCTATGAATTTATTATACATATATTCATCAATCGAAACAATCGGTTAGCTTTGACTACATAGAGCGTCGTCTCTGTCGCTTAAAATAATAACAGTCCGGTATATATTAAAAGCTGTTAAAGCTTTAATAATAGTTGTCAACTTCAATGAAGTTGATTGCTTTTTTTTAATAATTAAATTTGACGCTTGAAAATGAAAAAAAAAAACTAAACGAGTGGACTACCTCCACCTTTTTTTAAGGTGGTTAAAAAATAAAGAGAAATTGGAACTAATCGGGATTAGTTAGCCATTATAATATTCATATTTATTTTATGTGTAAATAGATCTCAATGAATTCTGTTATGTGTAAGCTTAACAGCTTGTTTTTTTGCATGGTTCATAATTTCACGTGACTGACCGTACAAAATTTTTCCTCTTTTTGTAAAAGATGTGATTAAAAAAAAAATTTTAGGGACAGTAACAACTCTATATATATATATATATATTTGAACCTGAAACCGACCGTACTCTACCGTATCTGTACAAAGACTGACGAACCAGTGAGAAACGTCACATATCAACTGAGTGACCAAGACAGCGCTCTACGAAACCGAAACTGACCGACTGTTTCATTCATAAGCATCGATGTGCATTATTTATTGCCGGGTACTATACGCCATTGTATAAAACACACGTTGCTACGTGTGCTTAATGCGTCAAAGAGACTTCTAACAAACAAAACTCTCTTAACATTTTAAAAATTATGTTATCTTAGTCGTCCATTGAATAACAGTGAAATTGCATTTTATTTAATTTAAAACAAGGTAATCCATTTGCCGTCTGCGCCTTGCGGCCAATATCGATAAATCTTATAACCTCATTTTTTGAACTTTTTTTCTATTCGAATATTATATATTTCTCCTTTCCTTCCTGGGACTAGTTGCGGCGCAGAGGCACAAACTATGACTGTAAAGTGACTGGTTGTGGTTGGTTCGATTCCCACTCGAAGGGTAGAAAGTATTTAATATTTCCATTTTCTTCGCTCTGGTGTTGAGTTAAAGCGTTAAGTTTCGCCACTTAACATGCAATGCCTCTGAATTCGGCGGAAAGTGGGGAACCGAGTGTCTAAGCACTAGGTTTTCTCTGCCTACCCTGCTGTGTGCGGGATACAGCGTGAAGCTATAAAGAAATAAAAATAATTTAATTATGTCCTCAAGTGAGAATCGAATCAGCTACCAACCGCATATCAAACAGTCAACTGCCAAATTCTAACTCGTATATTCTTAATAATCATGGTGTCTTTTATAATATACTAAAAGGATAACAATACAATTTAAGCTATATATTTTATTCCTAAAAAATATTTTCTTGTCCTTTATCTATAAATTAATACGCAAAATAATAAAATAGTTGTAAAAAACAATAATTTACAATTTTACTGATAAAATATAACATAGTTTTATGTTTGACTAGATTTCCGTGCAATTCTTGTATTGAATATTCATAGAAGTTATCCCATGCAAATGTTAATCAAAACAATATGGTTACAATTATGTAGATAATGCAAAATTAAATTGTACATTTAACGTATTTTAAATAAATAATAACATAATATTCAAATATTTTTGTATATTTCGTATTTAATTAATTTAGTATGATATTTATTTATGTTATATCGACATATTTATTATCCAGGGCGTTGTGGCGCAGTGTGCGTCTGACTGTAAGCGAGATCACTGTGGGTTCGATTCTTATTCGAAGCAGAGCTTAAGACAAAGCACGGTGTTGAATTCTCAAACTTAACACGCAATATGTCAATTAATTTCTCAATTACGGGCGGAAAATGGAGAACAAAGTATTATGACCTCAGGTTCCCTCTGACTCTGCGTGTAAAAGCGTGAATCTTCTTATTAAAACACACTGCTCATATCAAATAATAAAAAAAATAGAAACCATTTCTAGAAATTGTGGCCAGTCGTGACCCAGTGGCACAAGAGTGTGACTGTAAACGACTGGTTGTGGGTTCGATTCCCACTCGAGGAGTGGAAATTATATTTCCATTTTCTTCGCTCTGGTGTAGAGATAAAGCGCGGCGTTAAGTTCCGCCACTTAACACGCAAAGCCTCCGAATTCGGCGGAAAGTGGGGAACGGAGTGTCTTAACACTAGGTTCCCTCTGCCTACGCTGCTGTGTGCGGGATATAGCGTGAAGCTATTTAATTTAATTTTAATTAAATTTCTAGAAATCTTTAAAACAACTCTAGAAATGGAAGAACAAATTTACTTTAAAGAAGATTATCTCTTTCCAGTACTTCAAAGAATAAATTAAAGTACACAAGGCATCAAAAGACGAAACTAGGTAGCAAAAGCCATTCCTTCATTTTCCACTAACCTACGAGAAGGCATTTCTGTTTCAATTAAGTAGAAACGAACGAGAAGGGCATTTCTACTGTTGATTATTCTACGATTAAGTAAAAGTATAAAGCATCCTTTCTCTTTTATAAGTCCTGAAGGTAAAAGAAATTGCAAATGCATTTAACACTAAGGGTTATTTATTCACTTGTTGATTTTTGAGGGTTTATTGTAGTCTATTAAGGCTCACGGCTATCTATATAATATATCTATCACACCAACATTATCAGTTTACTCGTAAACATAATTAGACGTCTTAACAAATACATCACCGTTAAAATATACATAGTATATTAATACTTATTTCTTTATACAAAACGCAACGATTTCTTAGTATATACGGTAAACAAAAACGAAGATATTATGTATTTGTAGACATTATTACATATCTCAGTTGTATATAACATGAGAATATATTATGGACTATATAAAGTTATAAACACTTCCTGTCTGCCGAACGCCCAAACATGAAAAAACATCCCACTTTATCCTATAATTCGTAAAAAAATATCCTGAAAATTGTCAAAATTAATCAAATTTCCTAAAAATAAAAAAAGCGAAAATATCAACAAAAAGTATACTCACTGATGGTGATCAATGTCATGGTCAAGGCGACCACGGCACTGATGAGAACGACTATAATGTAACCAGTGCATCGCCTCGGTGGTGAGTGACATCTACAGATCCTTGCCATGATGGAAGCCGAAGCTTGCATGCTCAATCTGAAAAAAAAATATTTAATATATTATGATGTCTTTGTAAACAGATGATGACAATTAGTAGGTTTTTATTTTAATATGGCATATATAAAACATTTTTTTAAGTAAAACCTCTTTACGCATGTCTAACTTAGGGAATAAACTAGCAAATGTGTAACGAGAGCGTTACGAAAAGTGTGATCGGGCAAAACGAACGATAGTTAAGAGGGAGATATAAATTAAAGATGGAAAGAGAGAGATTAACGTTTTGTACATTTCGTATATCTAAGACAACGTGCTGGCCTATTATCTTTGTCACACATATGTATATACATAAATATTTCTTTACTATTTCGTTTCGCTGTTCGTCGAGTTACTTACTTAATACATGACAACTCTAGAAACATTAATATCAACATATTTGCTTATGTGACCTAGCTCCAAAACATTTCACCAAAAAATTTGGATTTTCATTGCAAGTTTTTAGGAATATTTGAACGTACAGAAACGTTATGTTACTTTACCTTAATTCGACTTCGTTTACACGTTAAACGTATCTCTATTAGAGATAAAATTCTTAACCCTGATATGTTCATATTAAATTTTAAGCGTAATCTTAAATGGGGTTGTTTATTATAAATGATTTCTGAACCACCTATTTAGTTTTCTCTCCAGAGACATTATAATGTGAAATAACTTTTAGGCATTACCTGTTTGGAAAGGTTAAGTGTAAGCTGAAATACGTGTAGTGTAAAATAGTATGAATGTAATAGAGATAAATGAGCAGCTTCACGCCTTTCCCGCATCAAAGTGTAGTCAAAGACGGAACCTCGTCTCAAAACACTCCGTTCTCCACATTCCGCCCGAAATCGAGTGATATAGCGTGTTAAGTGGCGCATGTTATTCATAGGTAAGGTAGATATAATACCTTATAACAAGGATAGAGTAAAAAAGATGGGAAAGCCATCGAAAAAATCATTACGATTTAAAATAAAACTAAAATAAGCTGCTGCAGTTGCTTTCATTAGTCGCTTATAAGTTTTTTTTAGTATCATGCTGTATCATGCACACGGCAGGGTAGGCAGAGGGAATCTAGTGTTAAGGCACTCTGCTCTCCATGTTAAGCTGAACTCTGGAGAAATTGCGAATTAGGTGGCAAAAGGTAACGCCGCGCTTTGCCTAGAAATAGATAGAACGAAGAATATGGAAACATTAAACTCGATCGAAAGATTCGAGAAGGAATCGAAGACACAACGCAACTGGTTGTGTCTTCGTCTACAGCCACAATTTATTACTTATTCTAGTCCTATTATATTTTGAAGCGCAACATTGAATTTTTCCACTATACACGCAATATCTCAATTCCAGACGAAAACAGTAAAACGGAATGTCTTAACAATTATTAAATATTGAAGAAAAAACATGAATCTAATATTATATTACATTTTAAGTCACGAGACATACTGTAATACGATAAACCTATGCAAGAAGTTTCAAACAATACCTAAACAAAGGCATGTAGAGATGACAAGCTGAAATATTTTCTAAGAGGTGTTATTTTTCCTCTTCAATGGGTATTAAAGTCTGCATTATGTTAACATAATAGAAAACTTCAATCTTGTCTATGAAAACAATGCTGCGCTCGACTTTGCAATACAAAGCACTCATCAGGTTGAAATTTTACGAGGAATCAGTATCATATTTCTGATGTCTAGTTGTAATAATTAATAGATTCTGGAAAGCAGTAATAGATACGTATTGAAAATTTAAAAAAAAAATCAGTTGCTTTCATTAGTCTTTTACTATAATTTTTTTTCGCATTACGCATTGTATCCCGCACATAGCAGGGTGGGCAGAGGGAACCTAGTGTTAAAGCATTCTGCTCTCCATTTTTGGCAGAATTCTGGAGACATTGCCAATTAGGTGGCAAAAGTTAACGCTGGGCTTTGCCTCGATAATAGAGCGAAAAAAATGGAAATATTAAACTCGATCGAAAGATTCGAGCAGGAATCGAAGACACAACCTAACTGGTTGTGTCGTTACCAACCTAACGGAGTGTCTTTATTTATATTAATTAATAAATTGGACAGCAGTAATAGATAGGTATAGCAAATTTTAACTTAACAATATTACAAAAAATAATTATAAGATTTTTAATATGTTATTCACTCACTCAAAAAAACTGAAAAAGACATTTAGAAAACGTATAAAAATTTGAACGCGCGCCTCTTAGCAACCGCACAAGCGTTTGACCACTAAGCCATGCGTTTACTACCAGCTGCGTCGAAATTCTTATACGCTTATAACAACTTCCTATTTTTCTAATTTCTGTTTTTCTAAGTTTTCAATGTTTTTTTTGTACGTTTTCTAAATGTCATTTTTAATTATAAGCTACTCTTATATGGCTAATATTTTGCTAACTCTTTATGCTTTTAATGGAGTAATTTTATAAAGTTACGAAGTGATTTAATATACGCATTAAATTGGTAGAAACACGTACAATTCTAGTTTCATTTTAATGTTACTTAAAAGATAATTGGTGTCTTTGAGCTTGGCCATAATACGTAAATATAGGAAAAAATAATCATTTTTAGGTTATTTTCTTATAATCATGCGCGAAGAACATTAATAATGCAGTAAATGAATTCATACAGGGTATCTAAAGTCAAAAACTTAGAACAGGTTAAGTCGAGTATAATTGGTTGATCGACTTGCTTTCAATCATTCTACATAAAATGTAGTTCAATTTTATTAGGATTGCATGATACCTAAATTTAAACTTCATAGCATAACTGATGTAAAGGTCATTTTCTAAATTATTGAGAAAGATATATTTTCAGCAATAAATAGTTTTAACCTTTGAGCATTATAAAATGACCTGAAATAAAGAAATATACATATGTAAGTTAATATATTTAATATATTATTTTATGAAACTAAATAACTTTTATATTAGATTAGCTGTGACTACAATTTCGTATGTGTGGAATTAAAAAAAAAGTTATAATTGTATAAAAAAACGTAGCTTATTTATACATTATTAGATCAACTTAATTTTAGTGAAAATCCCGTCTTAATTGGTCCATCCGTTCCAGATATTAGGCGAAACAAACAGACAGACAAATAAGAAATGTAAATGTTATTTTGATATAGATACCGTGTATATTTAGTAAAAAGCGATTATTTTAACATTATAAACCAACACTCCATTTTTATTTACTTGTACAGATTAAAAAGGTTCAAATAACATTTTGTTTATTTAAGCCAGAAGCCGGAATATCGTTTTGAAAGTTCACACTTTTATTATACATACGAGTACATACATATGTATTTCATAAAATACTTTAATCCACAGTAAGTAATAGTGTAGTTCTGAACGTTAAATGGTTTTTATACATTGGTACGTATAAGCCGCAAAAATATTATTTTTTCAAATATTTCTTAATTGATAAAAAATTGTTAGTTAATGCGTATGTGTTTCTAACTTTAGTATATTTACTATGTTGATGATATAGTATGATAAAGTGACATACTTTATACTAACAAATGTTTGTTAAAAAACTTTTCTTATTCTATTTCTCTTTATTTCTGATGCATCGTTATAATAAATAATGACTATCTGCACCTCTCTATATAATGTTTAAATTATAGAAATTTCACCCATCGCATTAAGTGCCATAATAAACCCGATTGGTTGTAGGTTCAATTCCCACTCAGGTATATATATGATTATATTTTAAATATACTTTTATTTTACCACTCTAATACCTAAAACAGCTGACGTTGACTTCCGAAATTCAACACACAACGTCTCAACTTCGAGTCAAAAGAAGAAATAGAGCTTAACACTAGACTCCTTATAACCATTACACTATGGTAAAAAACTTGAAGCTGTAAATTAATTCTTCATAATTGTTTTTGCTAACAAACGAAAGACGATCGCAAGTTGTCCCTTGGAATGCTTTTAATGCTCCAGACGAGAGAACTGCACAAAAGTTCATTTAAACTTATCTCAAACTTACGTTTACTTTCAGCAGTTCTATAACTCACATACCAAATTACTGTTAAGTGGTTAAACCGTTTTACAGCTGGAATTATAGTTCCTATGTTTTCAAAGATATTTTTTTATGTTTTTTTTAGCTTCACGCTGTATCCCGCACACAGTAGGGTAGGCAGAGGGAACCTAGTGTTAAGACACTCCGTTCCCCACGCACCGCCGAATTCGGAGGCATTGCGTGTTAAGTGGCGGGACTTAACGCCGAAACCAGAGCGAAGAAAATGGAAATATTTAATATTTCCACTCCTCGAGTGGGAATCGAACCCACAACCAGTCGTTTACAGTCACACGCTTGTGCCACTGGGCCACGACTGGCCACTTTTTTTATGGTGTGCATATAATATATCAAAAAATAATGGACATTTGCAGTAATGTAAAAATAATAAATTGTATGTATGCGTTACCTACCTACCCTTTTAAGCTTTAACAAAGTTGTTATGAGCTCAAGAAAGTTATGAATCTGGTGGTCGACCAATTAAGAATTGAAACGAAAAGCCTTAATGTCACTTTTTTCCAATATCAATAAAATGACTCAAAATGAATTAAATATTTATGTACTATCTTGTGGTTCAAATTTATTTCAGTTGGTGCCGTGGCAACTCGCGCTGAGAACAGCTAATGTAGTATTAAAAGCTAATAATTTTTATGGACAATGCGAATAGGTATAATTCTTTAAAATAATTTAAATTATTTTCATTTTCACATTCTGTTGAGATAGCGGTGTTAAGTTCCTCCTTTTAATAAGCAATACCTTGAATTTGGGGGGAAAGTGAAGTGTCTTGGCACTACGTTCTACCGTTGATACTAAGCTCTCCGATTGCTTTATGCAATATAATAACATTGTATTATTAAAATGAAGCCTTACAAAAAAAAAAACTGTTGTTCGTAATTTAAGACAGTATCACCTTAACTTTAAAACGACACAAGACATTATAGAAAATTGTAATATCCTAAAATACATTGCCTCATATCATATAAACCGAAATCTTTCAGAACACAGACGTAAAAGGATCCAGTCATTGATTACACGTTCCACTTTCAATTAACTTCATGGTATTAGAGGGTCTCTATGGGGAAATGGGGAACGTTGGTATGGAAAGAGCACTTTTTATTAGGGATTATGCTAAATTAAACGTACATTTTGTGAGGTTTCAAAGCTTCAGTGGAATATTCGGCTTCGTTTTAATATCTATCAATTTTATCAGTTTAAATTGCTTCTATTGTTGTTAACGCTGTTAAGATTATGTTAAAAATAGATACGCGATACTATTATTAAATTTGAGATATTAAATTAATTTATTTTACACAAAAATACATTTGTATACATAACACATATACTATTTTAAAATTATTTTTAAACATATGCTTTAATTTAAAAATAGGCAGAAAGAGGCTTATTAACAACATTAATAGAACACATAGTTAAAATATAAAATATTTGCACATATTGCAAAAATGTGACGTATATTGTGTAGTTATAATAATAATATTGTATGTTGTATAATCTAATTATACTTATTAAGTCTAGATATTGAATATATATATATATATATATATATATATATATATATATATATATATATATATATATATATATATATATATATATCTATATATATATATATATATATATATATATATATATATATATATATATATATATATATATATATATATGTATTAAAGATTAATTTACTATGGCGAAATTTCCTCATACTTACCTTTATACAAATATCTTCCGTAACTGAGTAGTTGACAGCGCACAGCCGAAACTACTGAGCGTAGAAGGCTGAAGTTTGCTATGTTAGTTACTTGGAAAGTTTAGGGGAGCAGTAGGAGAGTTAAAGGCCATTCATGGCGCAGGGGCACAAAGTGTGACTGTAAAACGCTACTGGTTGTAGGTTCAATTTGCATTCGAGAATTTACTTTTATAGGAATTATTTCATGTTTCATTTTCTTATCACTCCGTTATTTTCCGCCGGAATCTGAAGACGGTTTCGTGTTATGCGGCGGAACTGAATGCCGCGCTTTGCTTCGACAAAATGGAAACATTAAATATTTCCAATTCTCGAGTGGAAATCAAACCCATAACACGTCGTATTTTCAGTCACACTAGTGTCCCCATTAATACTTTTAAACATTTTTAAAGCGGGATTCGAACCCGCGCCTCCTGAGTACTGTCCAGGCGCTCTCACCACTGAGCCATACGTTCTACTATCCGTTGCGTCGAAATTCTTATACTCTTTATTACAACATATTTTTGTTCTTTAAATGTCGTCCCCATTAATATCAATTAACAATAAATATAACACGTAACAAGAATTTCGTTGAAAGTTGTCCATATTTAAACACAAGTTAGACGTTTTCAGTTAAAACAGACCTCTGGACGTTGTGTACAGTGTACTATGTAGTATTAATTAATAAACCACTCAAAGCTTTTAACATGCAAGTGATGGTTTTAATTAACCATTACACTAATTGCTCTGTAGAATATTTATACCACAAAGTATAGAGTTAAATGTATTTTTCATTAGTGTGTCAATATAAGCAAGGAGCTATCTTCACGCTAAATCACGCTTTTGCCCGCATAGCGGGTTAGTCAGACAGGATCTAATGTCAAGACACTCCATCCTCCATTTTGCACCCGAAATCAAAATATTGTATGTTTTTTGTCCTAGGTAGGTACTAGAGCGAAGAAGTATAAACAATTTAAATATTATTATTATATTCCGTGTGGGAATCGAACTCAATACTATCGCCTTTACAGTCAGACGTTGTCACACGATGGCCTCACGGGTTATCTACATTGCAAATTAAAAAATGTTGTCCAAATAAAAACAATTATTTCATTATATGATAACTAGAGGTAAAAAGTAGCCGATTGCCCAAAAAATACTCATTGTCTTTACAACGTGTATGTAGCTTGAACAAAAATCAAAATAACATGTAGGTACATATGCCGATAATTAATGCTATTTTAAAATAATTTTAACATACCTATATTATAATTATTTTAATATTAATTTAAATAATTTGATTTTATAATTTACATAATTTCAAACTTATTGTGATGCAAGATTCTTTATATATTATAACCATCGCGAATTTCATGTTGCTCCATTTGCATTATTCAAAGTTTTCCTCGCGTTTTAATAATATAAAAAAAAAATCAAAAAGTTAAATCTCCTTACACTCAAAAAGACATGAACTTAGATTTTTTTTTAGCTTCACGCTGTATCCCACACAGCAGGGTAGGCAGAGGGAACCTAGTGTTAAGACACTCCGTTTCACTTTCCTTAACTTAGATATTCAAAACAAATATACACAATTTATTATACATTTACCGCCTTCAACGGAACTTCGTGCCAAAACGAAATTTATTATGTGACGGACATAGACAGATAGACAGGAAATGCCTGTGATAGAAAAATTTTCACTTGCCGACGTCTGATCTAGCAATCTCCGTTTATAACAGGCAAAGTTGGTTTCCTATTTTAAATTTCACGGTAAATAGGAAATAGTAGGCAGAGATTATTTAGTGTGAAAACACTCCATTCTTCGTTTTTAGCCTAAATTCGACGTATTATGTATTGAGTGGCAGATCTCAACACCGCATTTAGTTGACCAGAGCGAAGAAGTCAAAATCATTTTAATGTAATCATTCTCTTGTAGATATAAACAGTGGGACAAAAATTTAATTGCAATTAACAGTTAAATATAAACCATTCATAATTTGTTTGTGAGAAAATCACATAAAAACCAAAAAAGGATTTAATTTAATAAGTTTTTAAACATTGCACTACGATTACCAAAAAATATTTGTTTATTCCGATTTTTGCACAAACGAATAATCAATTATTAATATCTAATTGTTAATTGTAATTGAATTTTGCCCAACACTGCTTATAAATCACGTTAACACTCAGCCCCTGTCCCTCTGCGCCACGATACCCTCGGCTAGCTGACAGTTCTTTTAAGTATTCTATTTAAACTTCATGTATCATATCATAATGTTATGACAACAAAGAAACCAATTATTGTTCTTGAAATAGGAAAATTACATGTATGTATTTATGATAGAACAATGAACGTTCCTAGTACTTTGAAACTAAACGAATAATCAAGTTAGATGTCACTCACATGTAGTAGTCGATTTGTTAGATAGCTTCCATACCGGAAATTCATTCCCTTTGTCCCTTTTGGCTGGTCAGTCCCAGTCTCTCGACGGCATATGCACTAAAGTATCAATTTAGTTTTAAGCCGAATGTATGGACAAAGCGAACACTGGTTTTGATACTTGAAGATTGATGAATATAGTGGTTTTCAACCTGCAGAGAGACGATATTGGCAGGAAATTGGTAGTTTCAGAGAAAACGATATTGTGAGAGGATTAGTTTAAATAACACAAAGCCATATTGGCTGTGGTTTGGGACATTTGCTCAATAAGAGTATACTAAGTTTTTTATTAAATATATGGTGTATATAGAAGTATATCATTATTTATCTAAGTACTGTTGTGACTTGATCAAATAATAGATATTATTACCTTTTGTTGATGTTTATAGTTCTAATTGTATGTGGAAAATGCTTATTTGAAATAAAAATAAAGTTGTTCTTGCTTCAGAACTCAATAACAATTGTAGAGGACAAAGCAACCACTATTCACTATATTATAATATAAAAGTTAACATAACATTTATTCAAAACTTGCGATCTCAGAAGCCATTCAAATGAAATATTCATTTGTATCTACAATTTGTATAGAATCAAAGAAAAATCATTTTACAAATTAATTTCCAACGATCGCGTTCATTTATGAAGACATTTCCGATAATTCACGTTTCCAGGCTAATTATGTTTTGCTTAAGTTTTTTTTTAATATTTAAATGTAATAACCAATTTGCAAGACGACGGTAAGCTTTCTTTCAAAAGATGAAAAGCTCCGTTATGCGACGCTTATTGCATTGCAGTTCATTTCGTATTAAGCATAAATATAGACGGCGTTTCTTTTGCCAGCCACTTAAAGGGTCTTAAGAGAAAAGCTAGAAATGGGAATGCAAAAGGCAAGGAGGTATTAGAAGCTTGGTAAAAACAAAATTAGGTATTTTTGACGAAAATTAATTTTAAAATGTAAAAAACTGGTTAAATTCTATTTGGCCTTACTTTGTTAAATGTTTTGTCAATATTAAGCGGAGAGGGCGAAACGGAGTATTTTGGTATTAAGCTCTCCCTAAACAGCTATGTGGGGAGCGTGAACCACTGTATGTATGGTACTTATCAGAGGTAAATACTTACAAATATGAGTTGTATTTCTAAATATTTATTACTTTTTCATGTAGGTAGGTATCTTTATAGAATAGTTAAGAATTTTTCTTGATGAACTCGTCGTTGCAAGATTGGTACATGGTGACATGTCTGAGTGCACGAGATAATTGTGGACTCAAAGACAAAAAGTTTATATTTAAATTACCGGCAATCGGAAAATACGCCGTCCAGTTATAAAACTGAAAATTCATGTGAATTTTGGGCAGAATATGAAAAATGAAGTGTCACGCTCTCTTTTATGGACTCTGCAAAATGGAACGAAGATTAAAGCTAAAGAATTCACGTTTTTAACCTTTTTTTTATTTTTTGCGTGTTCAGTGGCGGAACTTAACGCCGCGCTTTGCCTCGATACTAGAGCAAAGAAAATTGAAATAATAAAACTTCATTACACAACGAATACAAAGACTGGCCACATTAATTTTATTTTATTTTAACTAAATATATTTAGGTATTTTTTCTATTCTCTACAGCAAGTAGTCAGAGAAAGCTTACAGTTAAAACACTTTGTTCACTACGTTCATCCCGAAAAGGCGATATTGCGTGTATGATTGCAAAACTCAACGCTGCGTAAATTTAATTTGTACTATTATTTTATATAAAGTAATGAAAAAATAAATTTTCTTACAACCAAATTGTATTATAACAATTGTATTCATTATAATGCAATTGTGTTAACTTCAATAGTAGTAACTACATTATCTGTATACCTGTTCTAGAGTAATTAATTTACCATTACCACTAGACTATTGAATTAGTCATCAATACTAAAGCCATACATACATATATGCAATATCACTAATCCGATTTGATAGTATGCTCAAGTTACCAGTTTCTTGTCGTAAATGTAAGATGCAAAGGGAAATTGTATACCGATTTTCAATCAACTAGTTGCTATCCTTGAAATGCACACACAAAGTTAATTTGGTATTACTTAGCTATCTATGTACGCTTTATAACTGTAGCATACAAGCAGTGTTGGACTAAATTTAATTGCAATTAACAATTACAATTGATCATTTGTTTGTGCGAAAATGACAATTAACAATGAATTAATCGATAAATGTAGCGTAAACATGAAGGTCTAATTCATTTTCAAATAATTGTGGTTTTTATGATTTCCCCACAAGCAATTTTAATTGCAATTAATTTTTGCCAAACACTACGCACTTAAAGTCATGGTAAGCTTTACATGACGAATTAGCTGGAGAAAATGATTTTGTAGTTAATATCGTTAGCGATGGCTGTTGAAAGGAAATCTAACGATAATCATTCAAGTTTAACCGTCCAACCGCTCTGGCTCCTGTATTCGCTTATATGGTCTCTATGAGGTGCGGGTTCGAATTTGCGTTCAAATGTTTATTTTTCGTGGGTACGGGTCCCATTCGGGAGAACGATCACTATTAATTCTCCTTGCTTTGGTACTAATTGGTACTTATTGACTTCCGCCGCTCAAAATGCAGTATTTCAAATACAGCCAGGAAATTTAAAAACGGAGTGTCTTGACAAAGCTCTCCCTGACTACCCTCCTAAAACATACCGGAAAAATCTATTTAAAATATATTTCTTCTAAAGCATTAGCTACTTTCAGAAAGCTACATCTAATTATATAGAGAGAGCAAACATCCCCTACAAGTTCACGCGTAGATGGGTTTTCTATTATTACAAGTGCTTGTTTAGTGGGTGTGACGTGTGTGGGACTGGGATCATTAATTATAGATAGTTATTAACGTTTTAGCTGAAAAAAGACTTAGCTGGGCTTTCCGGAAATTAAATTTCTTGTTAACTGATTTTCTGTACATAGTATATAACACATCTTTATATAAAATAATAGACTGGGATCATTAATTATAGATAGTTATTAACGTGTTAGCTGAAAAAAGACTTAGCTGGGTTTTCCGGAAATTAAATTTCTTGTTAACTGATTTTCTGTACATAGTATATAACACATCTTTATATAAAATAATAGACTGGGATCATTAATTATAGATAGTTATTAACGTTTTAGCTGAAAAAAGACTTAGCTGGGCTTTCCGGAAATTAAATTTCTTGTTAACTGATTTCCTGTACTATTTATATAGTATATAACACATCTATATATAAAATAATAGCTTCAGCCTTTTTCCGCACAGAGGGGTAGTTAGATAATACTAGTGTTAAGACACTCCGCCCGAAATCTAGATATTGCGTGTTGAGTTGCGACACTCATCGCTGCGCTTTGTCTTCTATTTATGAATTATAAATAAAATTATTTTCTTTATTTCCTTTGGTCACGCCTTAATTTGAGAACCACTTTTACCAGCTACAGTTACCCTTTAAAATTGCCTAAGACTCCTTAGAATAATTTTATGAAAAGAACATTTTTTTTAGCTTCACGCTGTATCCCCGCACACAGCAGAGTAGGCAGAGGGAACCTAGTGTTAAGACACTCCGTTCCCCACTTTCCGCCGAATTCGGAGGTTTGCGCGTTAAGTGGCGGAACTTAACGCCGCGCTTTACCTCGACCCCCGAGGCGAAGAAAATGAAAATATAATTTCCACTCCTCGAGTGGGAATCGAACCCACAACCAGTCGTTTACAGTGTGCCACGCTTGTGCCACTGGGCGGCCACGACTGGCCACATTTTCAAAGTTGCTTAAATTAGTTAGCTGTAAAATTTATTGGCATTATACGTTTATTATATTTTCTTTATATTTTTCTAAACTAGTAAAATAATTGTCGATATTTTATTTTATTCGCCAAGTTTTGTTTTTATTATAAATCATATTTATTTTAAATTAAAAGTGGTGCAGGGGCACGAAGAGTATACGTGACTATTTGTGGGTTCGATTTCCACTTAAGGAATTGAAATGATGAAAATTAGGTTCACTCTGCCTACTGTGCACTGTGCGAAATACAGCAGGAAACTAAGAAAATATAGACGTCAAATATAATATTCAAATGCAAATAATAAAATATGTAATGCGCATAAAATGCATTAAATATGCATTTACTAAGTACTAAGTAGCTTACGCCCGGAACCAATAATGTCCATTTCAAAGACTTAGCCCACGTTAAACAGTTCATTATTTATTCTGTTTTCTGAGATTTATTATTAGTATTCCTTATTGCACTTTGAGTGGCCATAACGAATTTCTAAAATATTTTACTTGTATATCTCCTAATGGCCGGTAAGTTAAATTTATGAGAGAAAATGCATTTAATTTTCATAACCGCATTTACATAAGTAAGTAGTCTTTGTAAAATTGGTTGGGGGCTTATTATATTGCTAGCGACTTTCTCGCGGCTTTGCCTGCGTAAGCAACATTATTTACTATTTCATGTTTCGGCCACCCGCGGTATAGTTTAAATTATTGTAATTTTATATAGGCGTTTTGAGATTACCGTGCACAAACCTACAGACAAACAAAAGTAAAAATATTTGTTTTGGATTCTATAAAAATAATTATTTCGATTCAATTTTTCTCAGCGGCGGCGGCGAAGCGGAGGCAGCGTTCAGTTTACACATAACATTTTTTTTGATATGTTTTGATTATTAGCTTATCTTGAGTAGCAAAGTAGTCAGAGAGAACTATGACACCCCATTCTCCACTTTCCACTCAAAACCGGGACATTGTGTGTTCAGGGGACCGCTCTTTGCCGGCATCAAAGCAGAGAAATGATTCAACTATCGTATGTTCATGTACTAATTGAAATTTCATAATTTAACATAAAAACCTAAATAATCTCATTTTATTTTGTTAAGAAAATTTTAGCACGAGCTAAAAGTTTAAAGTAGATCTATTGGGTGAAGCTAGAAGTAAGGTTTTGTTATTTTTTTTAGCTTCACGCTGTATCTCGCACACAGCAGGGTAAGTAGTGGGAACCTAGTGTTAAAACACTCCGTTCCCCACTTTCCGCCGAATTCTGAGGCATTGCGTGTTAACTGGTGAAATTAAACACGGCGCTTTGCCCCGACACCAGAGCAAAGGAAATGAAAATAATGAACAGTTCCACTCCTCGAGTGGGAATCGAACTCACAACCAGTCCCTTTACAATCACCCCAACTGGTCATTTTCACAATTTAATATTCAATTTGAACGCGAAAATTTTGATTGGTCAACACTTATGATGCCCATTATAACGCATTCTATATACCTAATCGTAGAAGCATCTATGAAATTTGCTGTAACGCGTCCTGTATATGGTTATATAATCACGCAAGCATTTCTGGAATGTGTTTCATGTTGCACTTTGATATAGAGCAAATGCTTGAGTTATTTTTGACTTTCAATTAATTCAAGACATATTATGTTTGATTTATATATTAATATATATCTAGGTAATAAAACCGTGATATGCATTTTTGAATTTTCATCGTACTACTTGTTGCATGTAGAAAAAAAAGAAGTTATATTCCATTTAATGCTAACAACAAAAATAAGTTGTAATAAAGCGTATAGGAATTTCGACGCAGCGGCTAGTAGAACGCATGGCTCAGTGGTGAGACCGCCTGAACGGTATTCAGGAGGCGCGGGTTTGAATCCCGCTGCGTTCAAATTTTCATACGTTTTCTTTAAATGTCTTTTTCAATTTTCCTAAGTGTGGAATAGCACTTTAAAAATGTTTAAAAGTAAGTTATATTCCGTTTTTTTATCAATAAAATACTAAAGTGTACATTACAATTACAAAAGTACATTACAATAAATTCATTTATCTCTATATTATAACAATATTTAAAATTTAAAGTAGTTTCGCGTGACTAAAAATTCTTATGATAATTTTCTATAAATTATTTGAATTTACAGATATTTTAATTCCCAAATTTATAAGCGATTTTTAAACTCTTTAAATAAGGATGAAAATTTATAACATTTTAAATATTTATTAATACTAAGCCTTTACTTAATTAATATATTCTAGATTATAATAAAAGAGGTAGAAAATTTTTGTGTTAATATAGTAGCAGATAATTTAACAAAATATTTAAATTTGTATAAGTACTTAAAACATCAAACGGTAAAAATTAATTTGTTCCTTGATTTAGAAAAAAATATACAGTACTTCATTAGTTCTTTACAACTCTACCGCATATAAAAAGGAAGGAGGAAATTTCAATACAGCAAATTGTCAATTTTTTTCATATTCAATATAGAAATAATCAAGTATGATTAGAAAATATTTATTCTTTTTATTATTTCAAATGAAAATAATTTTAATATAACCGGAATCCGGAAGACATAAGATTTTTTTTTCCAGAATTCCGTAAATTTGACAACAATTGCAATCCACTGTACGTTTTATATCTCCATTTTCAAGTTTTTCACGTACTTTACTTTAATAGACCGTACAAACATATCGAGTGTTAGGATACTATGATTATCAACTCTTATAAAAATATTAAAGCACTGTGAATGTAATATAACCATTGCATCTTATATTATAAAGAATAGTATCGAAATAGGGAAGTTCAGGTTCGAATTATATACTTGAGACAAATTTTCTTTGTATTGGTCATAAAAATGCGCCGATCTGTTTAAGGTGATGTCCGACACCATTTACAAAATTATGTAAAAATTACAAATTAAAATCACGAGTTATTTCTACAAATATATATTTTATTAATTTATGAGCCGGTCTTAGTGTTGATCATAAAAATACACTTTGTCTCAGATAATATAACATATCGTTCCTTAATAATAAGTTAAAAATAAAATTGCAAATGGATAATTTCTACTAACAGAAAACTAGTTTTTTTACGTTATTAAATTATTTAGCGTGGCATTTAATTTTTTTGTGGATAATAAAGTTTAAATATACAATATTTTCTTTTAAGCAAATCTCCCTAATAGTTTAAATACCATACACTGCCAATTTTCTTAGCTATAGAAATTTTAAATATTAAAGTGAATTATTATTAAAAAAAACTATATAAAAAACATAATTAGCGACATTTAATAAAAAAAATATTTCCTAATAGACAACTAACTAAAGAGACAAATTATAAAAAAGAACAAAGAATAATACAATACACTTATTAAAAAAATATTACATATATTTACTTTCAATTAGAAAACATAAATTTATTAACACATAATTGAACAAAAACAGCAAATTAAAAAACCGGAATATTGTAGTAATAAAAAATAAAAGTTATATCTTCTTTAGTCTTAAATACAAAAATAACAAAAAAAGAAAACACTAAAAAGTAATATAATACATTACACATACTTAAATAAATAAATAAAAAAAATATTACATATAATTACTTCCATTTTAAATCATATTTTTTAAAAACCGACCAAATAAAAAAAATCAGAAGCATATTTAAAAAAATATAAAAAACGATATCTCTTTTAACCCCAAAAATAAAAAAAAAAAACAAAAAAAAAAACCAAAAAACCAAAAATCTCCGAAAAACCTACCTTAAACCATTGTAAAGTAGCGCCAGTGTCACGAACAACTAGAACCAGCTAACTACAAACGAGAACGCAACTTGGCGTTCTTGCAGCGAGCGATGCGCTGCGAAGGACCGGCGCGGACGAACTGCACTCTGCAGGGTCTACCCCTGGTATATAAAAGTTTTGCTACGCATGCGTATTTTGTATGGCGATAAGGTATATAATGGAGATATAGGAAATTCTAGATTTCGAGTTAATTATTGGCAAAAAAGGGAAGGTAGGGACAGTTTTTGAGATGAAATGACCGTTAACTTCATTGTAAGGTATGTGTGAATATGTTGGTATGTTTTTCATATTGTTTTTTTGTAATTATGTTTCATTTTTATAAATTTCGTATAATTAAATTGATTTATATACGTATTTCATTCTTTTTTCAGCTTTAAGTATTTTTTCAAAAGTAGGGTAGCCAAAAAGAACACGAGTCTTTAAAATATATTAAGGACATAAACTATTTAGAACCAATAAAACCTATGATTGTAAAACATTTACAATTATGATTTTTATTAGTGTTAATTTCAAACTTTTGCTGGCTAAAAACAATTTGCCAGTGGTTTGGAATATGTGATCAACACTCGTGGTTAGTGTCCATATAATCTAGATTATTACTAATTTTGAAGTGTAATTATTTTTACCTACTATATCGCATGTATTCGATATTACACTTTAGAAAACGCGACGTTTCGAACACTACAACTTTCAGTGATAGAGAGATTGTTCTGTGAGTTGAAAAATAGAGAATACCACAGATCTTATTCTTATAGGGTCATCTCATTAAAATACTTTCATTTGATATCACTGTATATCGTAACTGGTACTGCGCTATCTGTTTATATATTACAAGTTCGATTTCACTGAAAAAAATATATGAAAAATGCAGATGCATATACCTATACGCTATCATCCATAAGCGCCATAAGTAAATAATAAAAAATCATCTAAATTACTAAAATCTAACCGTATCCAAAACTCATAATATTAATCCACCTGTTGTTGCTTTTTGTATTAAGGTGATTACTATATGCAGACGTCGTAGACGTAGCTAGCTACCTCACTAAAAGCACTCGTAGACTCAATCAAGCGAGCGCTGGCTACGAAACGGTTTTTTAAAAATATTTGTCTGTTTCATTTTTGCGCCGTATCTGTACGAGGAGGGCGGAAATATTAACCAGTTATCCGATGTATATTAATATTTCATTAAAACCAAATTTACTTTGATCACTAGAACGAACATCAAAAATTGATTCGGGAAAACGTTTGTAGCTACAGGATTCATAACATTTTAATTAAGAATTTCGATACACTTTCTTTCTTATTTGACCGTCTGTAATATTCCAGATACGTTTTATTCTTGCATCGGTGAACAAATTAAAATTGAAAGCTGCAAAATTTTGCTTTATCATCAAGTCGCTAATAAAGAGCCTATAGGGTGAGGGATGCTTCAGTCTATGGATACTTGTGATATGTGACATGTTTTGTTGTGCAAGGTCACTGTGGGGGTGGCTTCCCCGGACGTATGCCAAGACGTATTACTTAGATTGTCCTTTATTGCAATTCTTGTGTGAATTTTTCATATGAACTCTTAAAAGGTATTGCCACTTTAAACATATTATTATATACATTTTTTGAAATAAAATTACTTTAGCTGGATTAGACTAGACTAGACAGGTATATTGTGACTACGAAGTACTGTAATATGTTTGAAACGTCATTTTTCCTAAAATGCTTTATCGAATCTCCAAAAAATACACAACTAATCCGATAAAAATCTTATTATAATAACATACATTTTACATGATTTTTCTACTAAGGTTAGTAGCCTTAGAAGCCAATCAAAGAGTTACTAATTGAAAAACATTTTAAAACTCAGTAATTATCAGTTATGGAGAGGCCTTAAAAATGCATCACAATAAAATAAAAGATACCCTAAGAGCTAATTAGTAATATAATATTCTGTAAATAATATTTCTCTAATACTTTATAATACAGTTCAAGTGTTACTTAGAGAATGTGCATAAAGCATTTCTTGTTATTTTCCTATAAATTAACATTGTCTAATTGGCATCCGATCGGGATTGTTCAACAATACTCGAGTAGCTTGTAATGGTCATTGTATTTTATTTCTACAAAACGTAGTTGGCTATTGCTTATAAAAATAAACAAATATCTAGGTTTTTTCATTAATTTTATCTAGTATTAAAATGTATCTATACAAATAAAATGCAGAATAGTAGATTTATAAAAAAATCCAAGTTTAATTTTTAGAAAATGTGCAAAAACTTAAACGCAACGGTATCCGAACCCGCCCTTCTTCAAATCTCTCTATTTCTGACGACTAAGCCATATGTTCCACATCCGGCTACGTCAAAATTCTTATACGCCCATTACAACTTATTTTTGTTGCTAGCGCGTCTGTAGAGAGATTTTTACAAATTTTTAGCTACCCAAAGATTATTCTACGAATAATCTTTTGGCAAGACATTTACTATTTACTAAATATGCAAATTTCGCTAACTAATACATTATTATATTTCAAGACACAACAAAAACACTAAAAAATTCAAACGTTTGATTCCTAAAATTTAATATTTCAAATTTTCCGCATGACACAGTCAATAAACGCCCGGTCAAAGGATAAAAGTGAATTAAAGGTGAATCACATGCATTCACTATTTAACTTGTAAGCGAGTTAGGCGTTTCAATGGGCAGCCCGCCCCAGCGCCGCCCGGGGGCTTTTGTCGAAACATCACAAATGGACTTTGACTCTAATCCGTATTAAATTGTTCATCCGTCTGTTTCGTCTAACTTGTTGTATGTAAATTGCAAACATATGTTGGATATGTAGAGGCCATCGTAGCGCAGATGATTGCGGGTTAGATTAGTACTCGGGGTGGGGAATACATATAATTCTTTTTTTTTTATCTTATTTTCTTTACGTTCTGGTACCTAGTGGTAGCGCGGCGTTGAGTTCCGCCACTTAATATACACAATGTCTCTATTAATGGCGAAATCGGGACATTAAGTTTTTTTAGCATTTACTGTTCACGTGTTTTTATAGAAACATCACAAATTGACTTTGAGTCTAATCCTTATTAAACTGTTCATGTGTCTGTTTCATCTAACCTGCTTTATATAATAGCTAAATGATACTTAAATAAATTGAAATCATTTGTTGCCTATGTAGAAGCCGTCGAGGCGCAGTGTCACAGCGTCTGGCTGTAAATGCGATAGTAGTGGGTTCGATTCTTACTCAGACGAATGAATTATTTAAATCATTTTTTTTTCCGCTGCAGTATCTAAGACAAAGTATGGCTCTGACGTTTGCAAGATAGCCCACAATATCTCCAATTCAGGCAGAAAGTGTAGAATCGAATGTCATAACATTAGATTCTTTTTAAATACCCTACTATACTGTAAACAACATTAAAATTATTTTCTTTTTGCTTTTATGCAGTTTTCTGCAGCATATTAAAAAAAAATGTTAAGGGACATGTAGTGTATCCATTACTGCCGCAATAAACCGCAAATGTTTCTCATTAAATTATTTACTAATTATTTAATTAATGGTAACAGAAATCCGTGAGTGTATCGAATGAAACATGTACCCGTAGGCAGTTTCGTGTGGTACATTTAAAATTTTACAAAGATAATGTATTTTTTGGGGCCATTAAAAATGGGGAGGGTCTGTCTGTTAATGTGATTGGTTGAGGGTTCGATTACAGCTCACAGAATGATTATATTTAAATTATTTTTGTTTCTCACACACAATACCTCGATTTCTGTCGAAAATTCGAAAACGGTCTTATCACTGGTCGGTCTTCTCTCTGACTACGGGAACTGCTTTTCGGGAAAATGTGTAATATATTTTTAAATTATTCTTATAGTAGAATCGCTATTGGTTTCATATTGTAATCGGCTAGCTAATTTCCGGTCAAGTCAGACAAAGCAATTTGAAAACGGACTGTAAGACGCTTCCGTTTCACATGTTTGTGATTAGGTACTTAAAGATGAAAAAATATACCTGGATAAAGTAAAAAATCGGAAAGCTTTTTTGATAGCTTATTATTTTCCCCCTGCAGTTAAAGAGCGTAATGTCAAAACACTTTTTAAAGTTCTCCGTCGGAGTTCGACATTGCGCTTTGTCTTCTTACTTAAATTATAATTTAAATATAGTCATTCTTCCGAGTGGAAGTCGAACCAATACACAATAAGCCGCGGTTAATCGCGACAAAAGTCACAAATGGCATTTTATTTTAAACGGCGTATCGAAGTTTAAATTATATATTTAGTTAAGTTCTTTAACTGCAACGCTTCGAAAGTACCAACTGAGCACAAGTTACTTCGCCCATGTTACATTGTATGGAGAATACATACAGAAGATTGTTTCGCAAAAATGTGCAGTTACTGTATCAACGATTGATCAAGATTTTTATTGTATTGATAACATGTTCGGCGTTGTACCGCCCTTTGTTCGTATTCAATTAAAAACCCTTAGTAATCATTGCTCTCTGTTATCTTCAGTTATATTATTTTGGTCTTAGAATTTTTTTTAATAAAATATACACCAGGGGCGGATTCTGCCCGCAAAAAGCCCGCATAAGTGCGAGTGCAAGTATGTACACAGAGATGATTACAATTGAGAAACTTCGCCTAAACATTTTTGTAAGGTGATACAGTGATACCGAAATCTGGCGTAAGTCAGTAAAATTAGATTCAGATCAAAAATTATGATGTACTAGCAATTTAAGTTTTGGTCATAGCGTCCACAACTTATAACTTCATAAATGTCACGTTGTATGAAGAATTAATGGAGGTTGTTCCGTAAAAATATATAAAGTTACATTTTTACAGATAGTTTGTATATATTTTAAAATATCCTGACTTAGATGCTGATAATTGATTGAAAACGTCTGAGTAGAATAAAAATATACTTGTTATGTCTAGAAAAATAATTAAAAGAATTACAAATGTAAATAGTGGATTTATTTTTTAATTAACAACATTTTTCTTGTTGAACAATAAAATCAAGAATTAAAATCCATCGCAAGCAGAAAAATAATTGATAATTAAAATGGTATCTATTTATTGTTTACTAGCGACCCGCCCACGGGGCCGTCTCCATAAACTACACTACTGTAACTATTCGTTCTTTTGCCCGCCCGCGGTACTTCAGATCTTTGTAATTAACCAATTGAAATAAACTAAATATTAAATACTAAGGGAAGTTCACCAGAAAACAATAATAAAAACTACATTCAATTCGGTTAAGTTGTTTATGAGATACGCGTACACAAACGCATAAACAAAAAAATAAAATCATTGTTTTTATTTTATTATACTGATAATTATAATAATTATAATAAAAAAATGTTTCTTATTTTATGATATCTTTGATATACAGACACCGATTAGTTACATTTTTATTATATGTAAAGAAAATATCAATTTATTTATACGTATATTACGTACTTACTTATGAATGAATATTGACATAAAAATAACAATGGAAATAAACATATGAAGATCACTGATAACGTTATCAGTTAGGGGAAAAATACTAACTGCGACAGGACGGTGTCAATTTAGCATCACATATTCGTAAATTATTATTACTTTTCTTGATATTTAATGAGAAGAAAGAATTGTATCCGATTATTTGTAAGTCGCCAATTATGTTACATAGAAATATGAACACTTAAAAAATTTACTCAAAAAAGGTCCAAAAAAACCTTTTTTGAGTAAAATTTGGTACTGTTAAAGTTTATGTGTAAAAAAGTCCAGAAAATAATATAATTTGATTATACATTGGAAATAAATAATGCAACTGGCATACTCATTACAAATTGGAAACGTGTATTTTATGCTTCAAAATTGTACTTAAGATGTTAAATTAGCAAAGAAGAATATTATCATAAATATATCCTACGTTTTAAAATAAAACATTACATATGTCTTATGAAAAGGTCAGAATATTAGTTCATTCATGTTAAACTTTTAACGAACTTGAGTTCAAATTTTATGTGAAATGTGCAAGAATTAAATATGTTGTTGCCCACGTCAATGAACAACGTGATTATTTTATTTAGAAGAACAAATATTAGAAAAATATATACTGCTAAAAAGTATACTGCTTAAGTTATACAATTGTAATTATTAATAATTAAGTATATATTTTGAAGTCTATGGCAAAATTATGCTTATACGAATTCATTTCAGATCTTTGAAATCGGGTATGTTATATGTACACCAGATTTCTTTATCTTTTATTTTAAATACGTTTTGTTAAAAATTGAATTCACTTTGCAACATAAGCAGCTTCACCATTTTTTTTCATAGTAGGATAGTAAGAAATAACCCAATATCAAGACACGATGGCCTCCATTTTTTGTGCGAAATCGAGACATTGTTTGTTGTATGGCGGAACTCAACGCCGTAAATCAATGTTTAAGTAACAACAAAATTCATCTTTAAAATATTCTATAACAAAATATCGCACGATAGAAACATCATTAATAGAAAAAGACATTTAGAAAACGTATAAAAAGTTAAACGATATTCAGGAGGCGCGGGTTCGAATCCCGTTGCGTTCAAATTTTTATACGTTTTCTAAATTTCTTTTTCAATTTTCCTAAATGTTTAAAAGTTAAATCATCATTAATTACTAATAACATTAAGTAACACATATATGTTACAAGTCTTAATAAAACTCAATATAAGCATAACGCTGATATGATAAATGAAGTTTCAATAGAATCGCGCTCATAGACAAGCCGCGTCTATGCAATATGCATATAGAGGTTTCATTAAGACATTCACGATGAAAGCTTCTTCCGAGCTTACGTCGTCAAATTGCAAATGTTGAACTGTAATTACTTTTATGGCTTGATACGGTATTTTATTTTATATTATTAAATGTACATAAAATTAATTTATGGAATAAAGTTATCTTATAATTATTATCACTTCTTCGCTATTATAAGACAAAACACAGCGTTGAGTTCCGCCTCTTACACCTAATGTCTTAATATAGGGTGGGTGTGTGAAAAGGGTTATTTTGACATTAAACTCCCTTTGCCTAATCTACTTTGCAAAAAAAAAGTGAAGTTGCAAAACAATACTTTGGTAATATAATGTCTGTGTCACACAATGAGCTGTATTGATCTCATTATATGTTTATCTAAAGAAAATCATTTTATTTATTATATTATATTTATTTATTTTTTTATATTTATTTTGTATTATATTGCATATTCCGTGTACTTTTAATTACCTAAAACAATTTTCTCTATTTATTATTGTTTATATTATTCATTCGAATCGACCTCTCACCGCCTTGTTCCCTTTGCCATATCGTGAAGGCTTTCATATAAAAAATGAAATCAAATAATGGAAGAACATCGAAGTTTGTGGTAACGTGATTGACGTAAATTACATTTTGTTCTTTAAATATTTGAAACTCAATTGAACGAAGAAATTCATTGTAAAAGTTCTTTTTAAAGAACTGATCACTTTATTACTAGTGGCCGTTTACATTGACAGGGTAAATGTATATTGTCTTTGCAATTGATATGCGATTCTTAACAAAAGTTTGTCAAAAATAGTAATGTCTGTTTTAGTAATTTAATGAATGTAACTAGCTGCACTCGCGACTTCGTTCGCGTGAAAATTAAAAAATAGGAAAATAAAAAAAGGCTAAGATACTCCCTATTACAACATCTATCTGCCAGTGAAATTTCATCATAATCTGTCCAGCCGTTTCAGAGATTACCCGGAACACATATACAGACAACAGATAGATAAAACATGCAAGTAATTCTACTTAAGTATATATACCAGGTACTATACATATGCATTAGTTAAAAAACGATTATTTTAATAATATAAATAGACATTTTTTTTTAATTTATTTGTATAGATATACTGGTGTTTTAATATAACTCCTTGGTGTTTTTTAATATACATTACTCATAAAACTTTTGTAAAATAGAGTTCAAAGTTTTTCTGGCATCTATTAATTAACATTAAGAAGATGTTATATAACGAGGCATATAACTTGAAATTTAGTACCAAAATTTGTCAAGTAGAGTACAAAGATTTGTTTTTCCTCTATTCTATTCAACGGAATGAAGAATAAAAACAATTTAATTTTGATCACTCTACCAAGAGGAGACCAAACCTACAGCCAATCACTCTTAAATCCAAACGTTGTCCCTCTCCGCAATAATAACCTCATGGCAATCACTTAATACTCAACATTAAAAAACCATATTCCCACTCGAGGAGTGGAAATTATATTTCCATTTTCTTCGCTCTGGTGTCGAGGTAAAGCGCGGCGTTAAGTTCCGCCACTTAACACGCAAGCCTCCGAATTCGGCGGAAAGTGGGGAACGAAGTGTCTTAACACTAGTTTCCCTCTGCCTACCCGAATGTGTGCGGGATATAGCGTGAAGCTATATTATATTATTAAAAAACCATATTCAAAACAGCAAAAACCAAATTTCAACAACCAAAAACAAAATACATAACCATGTAAAACGCATACGAGTCCACAACCACATTAGAATATAACGTAAACAATGATTCCCCATAATGCGCTACGCTAAGCGGACTGTCAGCAATGCCACAAACACGCTGGACTGACGCACGCCGCGCCATCACGTCGTGTTCGGAACACTCGCCCGTGTAAAGTTTCAATTAATTATTCATGCTCCTTTTACGTTCAAATTAAACTGAACGCGTTCATAATGTTGTTTGAAATTTTGAAATTTTACTATTTTGATGGGTTTCCAATTATTTTTATCGTTCAATGGATAGCTGATTGAGGTTGTTGTGGCGCAGTGGGACGTTTAACTGTAAACGCAATGGTTGTGGGTTCGATTTCCATTACGGGGAATGATTATATATAAATTTTTATTCCTTCGCTCTGGTATTAAAGACAAAGCGCAGCGTTAAGTTCCGTCATTCAATACGCAATGTCTAGATTTCGGGCCAAAACCGGAGGACGAAATGTCTTGACACTTGCTATTTTCAACTCCCATCCTTTTTCCCATATAGAAGTGTAAGCAGAGTGTAGGTAGAGAGTAGACAGAGGAACATTACGATACGCCGTCTTCCACTTTCCACTAGAATTTCCCCAAACATTATATGTTGAGGGAAAAAAGCAAAAATTACTGTTCATAACGTGGTGTTATTAAAACGGCGTTAGACATTGCTGAATCATATGATGCTGTGAATTAATTTGGAGAAACCGAGATTCCGCTAAGTTCCTTGCGCTAATAACTTCAAAAAATATAGCAAATAACTTTGAATAAAATTATTTAACTTTGCCAATATCCCTAGCAGGATAGTCCTTAGCTAAACCTTTTTACTTTACAAAAGGACAACCAACAAAAACTGAATTCCCTCTTGTGTAATATTGACCCCGTACACGGGCTATGACATATAGATTAAGCTTCTAATTGAATTTAGAATTTAATTATCACCCAATAAAAGCCGAGATAAGTCTATTAGTCAAAAGTTTTAAGCATACGAGCTCGAGGACGGGTATTTCAGTGCACCAAAACAATTCCCCGTCTCCCTAATTCCATATCCAATCGAGGGGAAATCTATTAAACTTTGCTGTAGTTGATAATATCCTGAGAGCATTTCAAACTACCGGTGGTATTAGTTAACGTTAGTAGATGAGTAAGTTGGATTTGAGGCTAATTTTGGTGAAGTTTCGTAATAATTTTACGTTTCAAGTTATTTTTTTATTTATTTTTGTGTTAATGTGATGGTTTTGAGCTTGAAATCGTAAAAAGATATAAGAAAATAGAAGAGAAAGAGAATCATAAGATTCAAACATCTTAACTCTACTTTAGGAGATTTTAATCTTTTTCATAATATCGTATTTCGTATAAAAGCAAACAAACTTTTGTTTGCTTTTTTCTTAAATATAAGCTGACCTTTGACCGTATATGGCTCATAATTTTGGTTAAGAATAGGTTATTTGGTATTTGGATACTCTCTTAGGCTTTCGTATGTTCCTTAAGAAAGTCCAGTTTTGTACTTCCAGAATATCAGTAAAAATGCCTCTATAGAGATGTTACCAACAATAATTGTAATAGAGAAGCAAGAACTTCTATGTGGTCAGATGTAGAATATATGGATAAGCGATCTGAACGCTTGGACGGTTTTCAAAAGTCACTGGTTCTAGTCCCGCTATGTTTAAATACATTTCATATCTTAATTGTGTGAATAAAAAATTCAGAAAACGTAAAAAAAAAAGAATTTACTATTAATATTAATTATAACTGCCTTTTCATAAAACAACGCATCCCAACAAACCTAACCACACAAAATATTCAAACGCCGATATCTATAAGTCGATAATTTAAACAACTAATTAGTATAACATGTTTGGTCTACGTCTGATGTTCATTAATTCTAACGTCAATTCTAACGCGGGGCCGCGGGCGATGCCATTACAGTGCATGTATCTCATCACTAACTGTCGTGTGCCTGGTGCCTGGTGCCTGGGAATCAGGAACATTTGTTATTATGCCTTAAATATTGTTTATACCTAGTAAAAGGTATTTCGTTCACAATATACTTAATTAGTACATCACTTTTATACATGATATAACAGTATATAATTCACTGCTTAAAAATAAGTTGCACCTTAACTTGAATACTGAGCCACGTAAAGCAAAGGCGACGCTTCTTATAGTAGTGGGCTGACTCCACTCTTGCTAGGTTTTTCACTACCTTACACTAGTGGGCACAAAAAATATTAACGGAAAGTGTGTTGAAAGAACATATTGATCTTTTCGCTGCTTGTGGGTCAGATTCTTAATTTTTGAGGGGAGGGATTATATTTAAATAATTTCATTTATAAAGTCTAAGTCAAATGAATTAAAAATAAGAAGTTACATGCCTTTCAACATTTTTTTTGAAGTGTTATTTCACTTTTAAGAAAATTGAAAAAAGACATTTAGAAAACGTATAAAAATTCGAACGCAGCGGGATTCGAACCCGCGCCTCCTGGACGGCATTCAGGAGGCCCGGGTTCGGATCCCGCTGTGTTCAAATTTTTATACGTTTTCTAAATGCCTTTTTCAAGTTACGAGCTTCATTTTTGAACGTCAAATTAGACCCGAGAAGAACCGGCGCAAGTAACTCAGCGGTACTTCTTTTTTTTTATTTTTTTATATATGCTCTGATACAAGTGCGGAGTTAAGTTCCGCCATTAAACCCTAAATGTCTGGATTACGGGTAGAAAGTGATAAAGGGAGTGTTTTCGTATCTAAGTACCTCCGTCTCTGAATACCCTGCTATGCGGGATCACGCGTGATGTTATGATTCAGTTTTCAATTTAACAATATCTAAACTGGTGATATTAAAACTTAGTAAGACTAGAAAAAAAAATATATCAAAATGTATTTTACAGTGAAAAATTGATTGATATTAAGGTATTCTTTACAACTAATAGAGCTCCATACAGGAAAATGTAAATTGTAGCGGAAGTGAAAAATTGTATTCAGATTAAATAAATATCGTAGTTTAAATAAAAGTAGAAATGTTTTTCCATTTCGGGAATGTGTGAATGAAGACTTAAAAATGTTAAAGTATTCAAATATAGCATCCAGTCATGACTCATGAGACATGTCAAATGATTTTACATAGAATTATCCTTGGGTAGAAAAAAATCTTGAAATCTCTTAAAAATCTCTCTACAGATACTTTACCAACAAAAATAAGTTTTAATAAACGTATAAATATTTCGACGCAACTGGATGAAGAACGTTTGGGCGGTGTCCAAAGGCACGGATTCAAATTCCACTTCGTTCAAATTTTCATGTTTTCTAAATATTTAATAATATTTTTTTTAAAAAATCGCAGATGTTAAATAACGTTAATAGCTAAACGAATTGTAATATACAAATAACAAAGTATTTTTATTTCTTCTTTAGAACTATTTTTTTAAGATATAAAATTACATATATAATATTCCGGTATATAAAATATCTATAGGCACATGGTTAAATTCAGAAATCTTAAATAAAGAGCTTAAAAAAATAAATAGAAGACAAAAAATAAAATATACGTTTAACAATTTTTAACAATTTCATTTTATTAACACACGAAACTATAATAGAGCAGTAATTTAACCACAACTGGATGGCTATAGATAACTACAAGTTTTAACGAAGGCTACGATTTAACTTTTAACGATTGTCTAACTTTTGAAAACGTATAATGTAGTACATTTATTTTGAAATTAATTTCAAATGTATTATTTGTAACTTGATGCATATAGCACGCTATATCCCGCACACAGCAGGGTAGACAGAGGAAACCTAGTGATAAGACACTCCGTTCCCCACTTTCCGCCGAATTCGGAGGCGTTGCGTGTTAAGTGGCGGAACTTAACGTCGCGCTTTACCTCAACACCAGAGCGAAGAAAATGGAAATATTAAATATTTCCACTCCTCGAGTGGGAATCGAACCCACAACCAGTCGTTTACAGTCACACGCTTGTGCCACTGGGCCACGACTGGCCACCTGGCATATGATGATGATGCATATAGGTTACCAATATTTTTTTTCAGCTTCACGTATAACAGGTTAGTCTAAGAAAACGTAGCGTCAAGATAAACGCGATGATTGTGTTTACGATTTCCGCTTGAGGAATAAATTATATAATTTTATTTTCTTCTCTCTGTCGTTGTACAACGTGACATTAAGTCCCAAACACTTAACAAGCAATGCCTCCAAAATTCGGTGGAAAGCGGAGTGTCTTCTCACTAGGTCCTCTCTACCTACCCTGCTGTGTGGGATACAGAGTTAAGGTAAAGAAAACGAAAAAAAAACATTTTTCAGCCCTGGTACCTAAGTTAGGTTTGACCACTCAATATGCAATATTTCAAATTCGGGTGAAGTATTGAGAACAGAGTGTCTTTACACTAGGATCTTTCACACTACCCATCTATGCGAGACAGAAAGTGCAAAATTCAGTTCAGGCACTAAAAAGCGTCATTTTTCCAATAATTTTCTTACGTTCTGTTTAACTACAATACTATTTAAAGTAAATAACAATTAAACCAAACAGATTAATTTTGATTACTAAGCATTTAATTAGAGAAGAACTTTATTACCTACATACCAACGGTCGTCTGTCTGCGTTTAACCTCCGCCGGCCGTGTACTAATTATAATTAGGTAACCCCTCGTGGGGGTTATTTGATTGACCGGAAAATGTAATAAACTCTTAGATTTTTATTATGAAATAGTTTTATATTTTTAGCAACTTCTCGCTTTTTCTTTTTGCTTTTGCTTTTTTCTCGCATTGCAGGGTAGTCAGAGAGAATCTAATGTTAAGATACTCTGTCCTCTACTTTCCGTCCAAAGATCGAGCCATTGCGTGCTAAGTGGCAGAACATGACGCGCTTTGTTCTAAGTACCAAAAATATTAAATAAAAAAAATCTATAGACATTCCCTCGAATGGGAATCGAACCTACAACCATCGCGTTTACAATCAGACGCTGACACAGGATGGACACAAAAGATAGTCCAAAGAATTAAATATAGTAAACAATATTCTACACACTCTAGTAATTTAAAATTTCAATTTCCAGGCTAGCGCGTGCAAAATTGGTTATTTCAAGGATATATCATGTTTAACTTTGTGTAAAAGGTTTCGTTCACACGGCGTTATGCAACAGCTTTTTTGCAATACAAATTCTGGATGCATAGTGATGAGGTATCGCATAGCCAAGGGCTCACGTACTTTGTAGAAGTAACTCTATCGAATATATTGCTTTTACTAAATTCTCTTGGACTTTACGTCGATATTGATTATAGAATCCATACTTATATTGAATTAAGAAGCAAAACAAAATAAAAAATATATCTTCATAGTCTTTTAACTTCATTACTGAAGGTCGTGTCTTTGAAAGTCCTGCGTTGCTTAACATATATAATACATGATAAAACCGTCGTGGCGCAGTGGGACAACGTCTAACTATAACCGCGATGACTGTGCGTTCCATTCCTATTAAACGGTATGATTATATATTATTTTGGATTTTCCGCTCTGGTATCAAACACAAAGCGCGGCTGTAAGTTCAACTACTTAACACGCTGTCTCGATTTCTGATAAAAGTGGAGAACATAGAATCTTGACACTAAACTCTCTCCCATCTATGTTGAAAAAATCGTGAAAGCTATTTCTTTTACTTATTTTATCTACATTTTATACTTTTTAAGACACGAACAGAGCGGTTGCGATGCAATAAAAGCGGTGAGAAGTCTTTTGTGAAAGGAACATCTACTGAACACGTAGCTCGTGGCGGCGTGAAAAAAACAATTTTAAACTGTTTCAAACAGATATTCCGAACGCTACGCTCTTTGTTCTTTGCATTAGTGCGGTAAAGTAATACAACATCAATTATAACTAAGAAAAGGAAAACATATTACCTACAAAAGACTATGCTATCAAAAATATAAAAAGTATAAGAAATTTGTTATTTTATATATTTAATGGACATTGTGGGGCCGTGGAAGACATTTTTCATACATACTTCAAACCTCTATTTCTGCCCTTTAGAGGTTGTTTATGGAAAAAAATAGCCTGTTTCAAAAAAAAAATGGCTATGTTTGACCCAAGGTCTTCAAATATTTACATTCCGAACTTCATTCAGATATTTTTTTAGCTTCACGCTGTATCCCGCACACAGCAGGGTAGGCATAGGGAATCTAGTGTTAAGACACTCCGTTCCCCACTTTCCGCCGAATTCGGAGGCATTGCGTGTTAAGTGGCGGAACTTAACGCCGCGCTTTACCTCGACACCAGAGCGAAGAAAATGGAAATATTAAATATTTCTGCTCCTCGAGTGGGAATCGAACCCACAATCAGTCGTTTACAGTCACACGCTTGTGCCACTGGGCCACGACTGGCCAATTCAGATCAAGTCCAAAAATAACCGTAAGTGCGTAATAGATAAGACAGAGAATCACATTTCTAATATAAGTACAGATTAGTCTTAATTAAACCAACAAACAGGAACAAAGACGGGATTTAGCTTTACATGCATCTTCAAATATCAACATAACATATCTTAATATCTTCGATTAATTTACGTCTGCTAATCTGTCTGTTCTAAGACTATTTCTATATACAGATGTACAAAAGCGAAGTGCCTGAGACGCGTCTCAATACCGAGTAGGTACTCTAGACACGGATCATGGATCTTTGGGAAATATAGGCGTACAATATACGCCTTCCACTAAACCGGTGTAAATTGGATTAATCTGTGAAACAGTATCGGTGTGATCGAGTTACTATGGCAACAATACCTTGTAGATATATGCATCTCACTATAGCTAAAAGCGGTTAGATTACCAGTGACACTGTAGTGATAGTAAAATGAGAATAACATTGTATTTTATTAACTTTTGAATATATTATGTATAAGTTCCTGTTCCTGTTCATGCCTTTTGCGCATAGTAAGATAGGCAGAGAGAACGTAGTGTGAAGGCAATCCATTCTCCACTTTGCACCGACTGTGAGACATTGCATGTTGAATGAGAATATATCTCAAAACAATATCTCAAATTCGTTTGAAACAAATAGAACGGAGAACGAAGTGTCTCGACACTATCAAGATTTGTTTGACTACCCTGCTATTAAATAGTAAAATCAATTAATCATTTTCCAATAAACAGACCTCTTTAATAATTTTCCAATAGTAATCTCACTTAATAACATAAGGAAACGATACCGAGCGCACTGCCTACCATCTACACCTATAGACTACACCCCAAAAGCTAATTGGGAAACTTCAAGGGTTACGAGTCGTCGGCGAAATGGCTTAGACGTGAGGCACGTCAAAAGACAGTCACAATCAGGCAAGATCTTTGTAAGCGTCGAAATAAACACTTTCAATGCATAAATGTACAAATAAAATGCATAAATGCATAAAAGTTTAAAAAAACGCATAAATGCGTAAGTAAAATGCATAAATATATAAATTAAACGCATAAATGCATGAAAAATTTATAAATAAAATGTAAGAATGCATATATAAAATGTAAGAATGCATAAATAAAATTGAAAAATGCATAAACCAAATTTCGTATAATGAAGCAATAAAACATAGATGAATTTAACTACAATTATTCTTCAACAGCTTTCAGCAAACATTTGTTTATTAATTTCCACGAAATCTCTTAGTTGCATTGCTGTTACAAATATTTACACATCCGTAGTCAGCTAAGCTTCAAATACCAAACCAGTCTCCGTCGGAAAAGCGTTAATCCGAAATGCTCTGCAATAGCCACGTTAGAACAAACAGAATAGAAATGTCGTAAAGTTGCACTGGGCATGAATTCATTTTTTTACTAAATGCACATGTATATGTACATATATATATACACGATACATATACTATACCAAAATATATTTTTTTACATTTTCGTTTGTCTGTCTGTTTGTTCTGGCTAATCTAAGAGACGGACTGACTGGATCGATTTTGATAGGACTTTTATTGACAGATAGCTGATCTAATAAGGAGTAAGTCAGGCTTACTTTTATTTTAGAATTACAGTTTTTTTTTATTAATTTCCGCGTAGGCAAAGTCCCGGGAAATAGCTAGTAAGTGTAATAAAAGCAGCAATAAAGTTTGAAGTTATATAATCAAAATGGAAACAATTCTTTTTTTAACCTCTCACCCTTCTATCAGTCTATTGTATGTACATTTCACAAAGCTAATCTCCGGAATAGTTAATCTGGTTTTAACGAGAGCGAAACTTTCGAATAGAGTTTTAAAAGCAAAAATTTAGTAACTAAAAATCTAACGAAAAATATAGGGTGCATATCAAAAAAAAATAAAAAACAAAACTTTTATGAAAAATCAAAGGATTTTACAAAAATATACGCCTAAAATAACAGGAAAATGTATAATGATTTGTAGCTCTGTGCCTAAAAATAATATGTAAATGGAAAACTGTTATTAGATATGTTTTCGTAAAATATTGAAATGTGTTTTACTGCTGCAAACTGTTTTTTTTGTAATTATGAATAAAAAGAAGTAGAGAGAAAGAAAGAGAAGTA
Source organism: Dryas iulia moderata (assembly GCA_019049465.1). Taxonomy (NCBI): domain Eukaryota; kingdom Metazoa; phylum Arthropoda; class Insecta; order Lepidoptera; family Nymphalidae; genus Dryas; species Dryas iulia. The sequence goes on along the minus strand of CM032415.1, from coordinate 3,477,167 downwards.
AGTCAATGTGCTTCAGTTTCACATCGTCTGACTAATTATCTGATAGTTGAGGGTTCGATTTCCGATTCGAATTTAATTTATTTTCATTTGAAGAAATAAATATATCATAGAAATGAGCGGAGGCTCTAGAGACAAAATAAAGCTCGGCGTTCAGTTCCGCTATTCAACATACAACGTCTCGTAACGAAAGTGTGACAGTGTAAAGGACATATCGGAAAAATTAATATTTTTCTCAACTTCACCAGTTGTTTCCTTGTAGCAGGGTAGGCAGTGAATCTAGTATTAAGAGATACTCTGTTCTCCACATTTTCAATACATGAAATGGCAAATGGAAATTGATAGGCTATATTTGATACAGGTATTTTCTATAGATATAGGGGGCATTATAACACAACGATACAGTGTATGACTGAAAGTACGATGGCTAGAATGGGTTAGGTAATAAATCCATATACGACGTCGAAATATAAATGACACTATAATCTCCCTTGCCATAGAGGAACATGCGTTAGGCTTTATGTATTATCACCGCACAACAGTGGCTTTAACAGTAATATATATGTATCTTATCATAAGTATTAATAATAGTCTTTATGTATCTCATACATCAAATCACGTGATTAACCCCATTCTATACGCTACGACGCGAAAACTGCATGATTGTTCTGTCAAGCGCAACGATCGAAACGTATGATTGTTTATAAACTCAGATCACATTTGAAGCAACTTTTCTATTTTTCCACTGTTGAAATAAGATTTTCCGTCATTGAATAAAATAATTTCCATTTGTATCAGGTTATATATGTGTTTTACAAGGTATTGTTAAAATTATAGATACATTTAGTATCTTTCTATATTCCAGGTGGCCAGTCGTGGCCCAGTGGCACAAGAGTGTGACTGTAAACGACTGGTTGTGGGTTCGATTCCCACTCAAGGAGTGGAAATTATATTTCCATTTTCTTCGCTCTGGTGTCGAGGTGAAGCGCGGCGTTAAGTTCCGCCACTTAACACGCAAGCCTCCGAATTCGGCGGAAAGTGGGGAACGGAGTGTCTTAACACTAGGTTCCCTCTGCCTACCCTGCTGTGTGCGGGATATAGCGTGAAGCTATTTAATTTTCTATATTTTTAAACTACATTAAAAGTTTTTATTTTTTGTTTAATTAATATTATGTCAAAAAAGTTTTTATTAGTGTTTTGTTTCTATTTCAACTTACATTACCCTACATTGTATGGTGCGTCAAAATGTTTGCGGAATAGAGGACATGTCGAGATAGGGAGTGACTTCTTAACCTCCACTATTCGTCTAGTGCAAGGAATATAAAACTGTGATAAAGTTTCCCACCAAGCACATAAACCTCCATTGAATATTCTATAAGAGACGTCAAATGAAAATGATAAATGATGTATTGGAATATGATTGTTTTAAAAAGAAGCAATTTGTAAAATTGGTTGGACTGTGGGACCCATCATCAGGTGGCCCAAACGGTCGTTTGCTTTGTTTATACTAAAAAAAACCACGCGATACGCCGTCGTTATTTGTTTTGGCGCACTGTTTCATATCAAATGGTTATGTTCCAAACAATTTTAGCTGATACAGCGGTTTTTTAAAGCAAGGCGGGGACAAAGATAAATATGTCTTAGAGCGGACCGCTACTGGAGACAAAACGTTGTTTCATCATTATTAATCCGTCTAAGCAAGAGGAATCTAGTAAATGAAACAATCAAAGGAATGCATGAAAATACATTGCCATAAAAAGAATATAACAATTATTTTATGGGTATAAAATAACTCCCTAAAAACTTGTGTTCAAGGTGTCGAAGTCGGTGTCTACAATTTTTTAAGATCCTGAAGGTCCTATTGATAGAATACAAAGAGAAAGGTGTTTCCGTAACAGGTGAGTACTACGCAAGTCTACTGGGACCTTTACGAGATGCAAAGGCAAAAAGGCGGGGAAATTGACAAAGGGTGAGCTGCTTTTGTACAATAACTAAGTTGTGCTTACGCCCCAAGTTACAGTAATTACCGTTCAAAAAAACCAAACTATACTTGGATTTGATAGTCTATGATACTTTCAATATGCCTAAATTTAGTTACCGAGTTATTTTTTGTTGTTTCCAAAATAAAAAATGAGTTTCGAGTGAAGATATTGGTTATGTAAACGTCAAGGAGATTTAAGTTCTTTTTAATAAAATTACCATTTAGATTAACCGACGTGGGAATGAATGAATGAATGAATCATTCTAACTTTCGACTTCCTCCTACCGTACCGCAGGCTTATCTAATTGACACTGTTGAAGTACTCCTCATGCCGCACCTTTTAAATACGTTAAGTACTCATATTATGTTTCTTATATACATTTTTTGTGGATTAGTTCTATAAATGTAACAATTCAGAGCTGAAAATATCGGAATAAAAATTTTAAAAAATAATAAATATTAAAAACTATATAATAAACAAAAAATATAAATAAATATTTAAATAAACAATATACATACATATACAATAAATACATACAATTAAAACTCACCTTCATCCATAACTTGGTACACGATATCGAAAAGTGACTTACAAACAGCGAAAAAAAAACCAAAGAAAACTTTACAAGTTTCCACCGCGTCACGACGGTGTCTGTTTCCAGGAACCGACGCCTACTAACTGCAGCAAGCCAGGGATGTTGGTTACATTATCTTATAGTGATAAAAAAATGTAAGGAAATTGTATATGCGAATTACACGCATGCGTTGAACACGCATGTAATGAAATAATAAAATGGATTCCCCTGGATAGTAAAAATTATAAAATGTACTACGTTATCCATTGCTATAGTCTCCTAGTTCACGTTCTTTCCCATGTAGTAGGGAGTCAGGAAGGATTTTATGTCGAAGCAATGCGTTCGCCTCTCCCGAAATCAAAACATTGCCTGTTGAGTGTGGGAACACAGCGCCGAAGCTTGTCTCGTCAGAGCGGACAAATAAATATAATATAATTTCCTTCCAGTGGGGATGGATCCCATAACCAAACGTGTTTGAAAAGACATACATTGTCCCACTAGCTACGATGGTCATTTCAATAATGGTTTTATTCATATCTGAATATTTTATAAAAGTACTGGCTAGGAATAGAGAGAAGTTCGGATAATGAAAGCAAGTGTAAATACATTTTAATAGGTCCACCTAAGCCTACATTTGGGCCACAAGTCTCAGGCTCTGCCCCGAGGTCCCCTCTCTGAGACGCGATGGGCACGAACTCTCTATATTAAACGGAACTTAATGTTCAAATTTCGACTTAGTGCCACATCTTAAAATTAAAAATATCTCGTCTGTACGTCGTTAAGCTTCGCTACGGAGTAATAATATCTCTACACTAGTAATCCTCTCGCGACTTCATCTGCGTATACTACAAAACTTTAACGAAGCAAACAGAAAAGAAATTAAAAAAATATTGTTATGGGTTATATATGGTTACATTAAAAGAGCCATCCATCTCAAAAGAGCTTGGCATTATGCAAAAACTAACATCGATTGTGCAAATGCGTATTGTTAAGATGCTCGGGCACATCACGCGGAGGGAGAACTCTTTGCAACGTCTTGTCATGCAGGGAAAAGTGGAAGGGCAGCATTCTCGCGGTTGATTACCCACAAGATGGACGGACATAATAAAATCATACACCGGTCGTTCCATTAACGACTGCACACGCATTGCTGAAGATAGGGAAAAGTGGAGAAATCTCATAATCTCGCTTTCAAATAGGAAAGACATCATCATCACGACCATGATCATGATCACGACCACTCCGACAGGAGTGAACGACTTAGAAGAAGAAGAAGAATGGTTACATTGATAAATACACACACAATATATTTTCCATACATAGACAGAGATCAGTTATATTTTTATAATTTATACTTATAGATAAGATGAAAGAAGAAAAAGAATAAAATAATTACTTTTTTCTTCATCTCCATCTTAGATTATTTTCAAAGAAGATGCACAGAGACTAATAACAAAATGAATTACGCTAACAAATTAAACGTTAAGTCTTTACAACATACAATATTATAGCAATTTTACTTTAATTTTACTTTACTTTACTAAGAGCATGCTTTGGTAAATAAGACAACAAGAATTTTATTGTTTAATCGTTTTAATACTGCAACAAGCCCGCAATGTTTACGACCGGTAACAAATTACACTATAAACTAGCGGACTGAGAAAGTAAAACTTTCCATTATAATATTAAGGACCTTTTTTCTAACTTTAGTAGTCTAACAGTTGACTATTATCGCCCAATCAATAATTGATCGTAATCAAAAAAACTGCAAACTTAGATTGACAAACTTTTTCATGTTTGCAAAATTTTGCCAGTAGATAGAAAGATTGAATACTTATTACGATTGGAATACTATTATAGAGACGAATGTAAAATATTAGTGAAAAATAAATATAATACGCGTAGAGTAACTAACAAAAAATTATACCAGCCGAAGGTAAAAAATTACTATGGGGAAAGAACGTCTAAATATATGGTACCAAAATTATTTAATAGAATTGCTATGCTAAGAAAGAGACACGAAATAAGCAGACAGTTGTTAAAGCTAAGGCTGAGGGATTTGTTTCTCAGTGATGACAAAATGTCTACATCGAGAAACAAACCTGCAACGGAGTGAGATGTTATTTGTATATTAGTTAAGTTTAATATTTATTTTAAGTGAATGATGTTGTTTTTGTTGTTTTTGCTATAATATTTAGCTTTTTCTTTTTTATTTTTGTAATAACGAGCGCGTCTCGCCGTTAAGCTTAACAGCTTGGCGAGCACAAATATATTTGTATTAATTGTAAAAAATAAATTAATTAATTAATTAAAAAAAAATAAAGCAACCAATTTTTTGAGTACAATAGCCAATCTATTATCTATAAGCCAATCAAAGGATTTCATATTCAACCTTTACTTTACTCCAAAAATTGATTTACTCAAGAAATTGATTGCTATATCAATCTAGGGGTGTAGTTTTTGGAGTAGGATCGATTATTAATATCGGGCGGCTTTTGTACGCCGCCACGACACTTTTACTCAGGCATTAGATCGCGACACACATCAGTTGCAAATTGTATAAAGTCAAAGTTAATTGTAATTGTATACTTGTAATCGAATATTTTTTTCTTTCTTTTTTTTTTAGCTTCACGCTGTGTCCCGCACACAGCAGGGTAGGCAGAGAGAGCCTAGTGTTATGACACTCAGTTCCCCACTTTCCGCCGAATTCGGAGGCTTCCGTGTTAAGTGGCGGAAACTAACGCCGCGCTTTACCTCGACACCAGAGCGAAGAAAATGGAAATATAATTTCCACTCCTCGAGTGGGAATCGAACCTACAACCAGTCGTTTCAGTCTCAAGCTTGTGCCACTGGGCCACGACTGGCCACAAATCGAATATTGAAGACAGTTATTATTGTTTGTACCTTTTACTATGTTTATTTAACACTTATTGCAGAGCTCAACAAGTTAGCTGTACCTTAGTTAATAGTATATAGTAGATAGTTATTTTATTAATAATTAAAAACTCTTTATTGAGGATCCACAGAAAAATAATAACAGAAAAAAGGACATATACACTTACTAATAAAATAAAATAAAAAACCCTAAAAAATTAACGTGAAATAGGCGACCTTACCGCCAAAATCGGGATGTCTCCCAGGCAACCTAAAGCTCCTCCTCCTTCAGCTCAAAATATTTGTTAAATAAACTGTTATAAACTTTAATGCTATCATATAGTGTACATATTTAAAATGAAGAAAGTTAGATTGCAATTCGGGCTAATGTTTAAATTTAATCTGGTTAAACAAACGTCGGGTTCCGGCATCGAACACGTAGTTTCTCTAAAATGGGTAGCGACGGTGAGCAAGGGGCTGATATATAACTAAGTACAGAGTACATTTCACAACATTTTTAAGTCTGAAAATAAAACTAAAAATTAAGGGAAACTGGACTCTCTTATGGTATATTTTATAAACTTAGTTAAAGCTTACTTAGTTTGTGAAAAAAAAGGAATTTTATGTACATAAAAAAAAATTAAAAAAAGTTACAGACCTTATGTCTGTAGTGACGTACATTAAACTGTAAAAAAAATAAAAGATGTGTGAAAGTCGTTCACACAACTAAGAAATAGGAAAACATTTAAAAATTCAAGGCAATTAGATTCGAACTCGCGCCTCCCTTTAATGTTTTCTGCAATTCACGAACAAGAGATGTTTGAAGGAATGTGGAATGAAATAAGAGATGAAAAATATAAACCGCTTAAGTTAGGCGAGGACTGCGGGCCGTCGAAATTACGAAACAGCTTTAGTTGTATAGAACACGCGGGTGAAGCCGCGAGATCTAAAAAATAAATAGTATACCACAGAATATCAATAAAATTTAGGTAATATAATGCAATGTCAAGATTTTAAGGCAGAAAGTGGTAAGCGGAACGATTTTAGCTAGGTCGGTGAGGTATTTATAACTAGGTTCACTTTGACTACTGTACTGTGCAGGAAAAAACGTTGAGCTGCTTTAATATAATACTTTGTCTTTATCCCTATATAGGGTACATCATATATATACCTTTTGTGAAAAAGTTTTAATAAATAAATTAACCTAAAATTCCATCTATCCTTTTTAACTACAAGGAGCAAGTTTAAATACGAGATCAAAAAAGTATATTCATATCAAGTCATACAAGACACTAAGCTAACTCATTTAAAATCTTTAATACTATGTTTATGATACATTCCGTAGCATTCGGCACTCCTCTGACTACCCCACTAGTAATAAAGCGCGAATCTACGAATGTATGTACTCGTATATGTATATAAATAATGCATACGCTACAAAGTGTGTATCCTATTAATATTATAAACGTGAAAGTTTGTAAGGATGTTTGTTACTCTTTCACGTTACTGAATGGATTTTAATGTAACTTTGCAATAATATACCTTACAAGTTAGAACAAAACAGACTACAATTTATAGAGATATTGTGTGAATAATCCAAAATAACAAGTTAATAGGCTCGTTTGATTTTACAGTTATTAGCTTCACGCTGTATCCCGCACACATCATGGTAGGCAGAGGGAACCTAGTGTCAAGACACTCCGTTCGCTACTTTCCGCCGAATTCGGAGGCTTGCGTGTTAAGTGGCGGAACTTAACGCCGCGCTTTACCTCGACAGTTTACAGTTATTACTGCTTCCTTAAATTCCGAGCGGACGAAGTCGCGGGCACAGCTAGCGTAATATAAGTAAAGGAAATTAAAATTAAACAAACTCACTCAAAGTTAAAACAACATTTAACATATATTATTATGGGAGAAACACAAGACTCAAAGCTATCCAATTAGCCATTCCAAACAAAGTAGTAGGATCTATTGCGTCCATATTTGTGTTTTGGTCTGCTTTGAAGTACGTTTTCTGATTTTAGTAGCGAAATATTCTTAATAAGTTCTTTGATATCATGTTTAATGCACATGTGTATTAATTGAAACCGTTTGCAATGTAAATATTGCTTATAATTTAGTATTTCTATTTTTTAAAAAGAGTTTCCGTTATTTGAGGCTGACCACAGAAAAGTTATTGAGATACTTGATTTTTGTCTGAAAAGTATCTACTTATGTTATAACGTTTTCATAAGCAACCGTTCGAAATCAAACAAAACAAAATATTTCGTTTGGAATCCATACTTATATTATAAATATAAATGTCTGTGTTTGTCTGTCACGCTTTCACAGCTAATCTACTGGCTCGATTTGGATGAAATTTAAAATGAAAGTAGTAAAAATTACTGAGTCAAACATAGGATACTTATTTTTTCAAAAATCAACCTCTAAGGGGTTGAAGAAATAGGGGATGAAAGTTTATATAAAAAAAACTGCACCGCTTGATCAATTGTAATGAATTTTGGGAGCGAGCCGCTAGTATACATATAAAATGAAGTAAAATTCCAAATACATAACTAACTATTGTAATGCCTTGTATATTACAATACACATTTTACATTGTACCTTCTGATAAGAAGGCAAATATTTTTTATAATAGGAGATTTAAAAAAAAACAGGCTTTCTACTAACTTGTGACAATAAGAAACACAAAACAGATATTATCCAATTTGGTGCAGTCATCTGAAAGCTATGAGCGTACATATATTTGAGGTATTTTTTCTTTATTTTCAGCTTCATGCTATTTCTTTCGATACAATACACAGTAACTAAACCTTAATCTAGTTAGTTATATTAAAATTTAGGTTTCATACATTTAGTATTTTTTACTAATATTATTTTTAAGTACTAGTAAATTTTTATAATTATGAAATTATAGTCCATTTGATTTTTTTTTTTTTACTTAACTTTACATTTTACAATGTTTACTTACCGTCATGAGAGAGCAAGGTACGAAAAGATAAACTTGTGTAAGTATAAGACACTCTACTCTCTAATTTCTAATTTAATGGCGGATCTGTTTAATGGCGGAACTCAACACCGCGCTTTGTCGTACCAGAGAGGAGAATTAAAATAAAATTTAGACATAATCACTAACCTGAGGGGGAATAGAACCCAAAACAATTATATTTAGAGTCAATCATTAACCCATTATGGTCTCAGTTATCCATTTTAACTTAAATACAAGATAAAATACAAAAAAAAAATTGAAGAGATTGCATTGCATCAATGCAATTAAAAAAAAACAAATCGTTTCTCACAAAAGTTTTAAAAGAAATCAAAGAAAGATGCAAAGTGATATCAAGACGTACACAACTTAGCACCAGACTTAATATTATTTTTCTAATAATCCATCCGACACCGGTATTTACAACTTTGCCTTTGAAGACATATAATTAAGTCTAACATCTTATTGTAGACACCGTCTCGCCGTTTTAACTTTTCTATAATTTATAAATATATGTATATGTACTTGCCGTTTTCTAAGGGCTTATTATATTTTGAAATTATTGTAATATGTTAACTAGCTGACTATAATCATGTTTTATATATTGGTATACTGTTTTATAATAAGGGTTAAGGCTATATTTTTTTTAGCTTCACGCTGTATCCCGCACACAGCAGGGTAGACAGACCGAACCTAGTGTGAAAACACTCCGTTCCCCACTTTGCGGCGGAACTTAACGCCGTGCTTTGCCTGGACACCAGAGCGAAGTAAGTGGAAATATTAAATATTTTCACCCCTCGAGTGGGAATCGAATCCATAACCAGTCGTTTACAGTCACACGCTTGTGCCACTGCGCCACGACTGGCCCCAATAAGGGTTGAGGGTACTATTTAAGCAATTTTCTAAGAAAAAATAATAAAATTGCATTACATGTGGTGTATTTCTAAAAATGATTTCCAAAAGACAACTATATCGTTAAAAATACACTTTTGCAGTGTATTAAAATATTTAAGTAAACAATATTGTACTTGTATAATTATATTTTCCATATATAGAAATATATCTATAATATATTCTGTTTTAATAGAATTGATGTAAAAATGATTTCCAAAAATGTAAGTATTTTCAAGATTAAACTGCTACTGAAATAAAATAAAAAGGAATACAAATTATGGTTTCACCTTTTAACTTTCTAGGCTCAATGTGAAGCGTGCACCTCACGTCACGTCGTATCATTGATGTACGTAGAGATAGCATTATAATAGGGGCGATGCAAAGGGTGGCTTAGATTCATAACTACATCGTACCTATCAAAATCAGAAATCAATATCTGCAGATTTCCGTATTGCGAGACGAAATATCGTTGTTTAAATATGTTTCGTTTCAGCTTGACGCCTTTTCTCGCATAGAAGGGTAATCAGAGAGAACGTAGTGTCTAAACACTCCGTATTCCACTGCCTGACTGAATTAGAGAACACTCGTAATGGCGTGTTGTGTATCCAAGGCCGCGCTTTAGCTTAGCTACCAGAGCGAGAACATGAAATAAATTAAATATAATCATTCCCCCGTGTGGGAATCGAACCCCTATTATGTTTACTTACATTTGTGTAAATATATGAATCCAGTAATAGAAAGCTTCCGGTAGAACTGACATTATTGTCACTTTTATGTTAATTAATGTTTCAAAAATGTTTGGATCGCAAAATGATACTGAGAACATGAATATGCGATCCTAACCTTACTTAATGTACTATAACATGTTGAAATCAATAATCAGAAGCTTCGTGTATAATATTATAATCTAAAGTGATAATATCAAAATATTTATAGAGAATATATTTCTTTAGAACGGAGAACGGAGAATCTTAATACTATGTTCCCTCTGCCTACCCTGCTGTTAGCGGGAGACAGCGTGAAGCTAAAAAAAAATTATTTCTTTTATACAGTATAAAAGGAAGAACGGAGTCTTAACCTTAGGACTCGACTACTATATGGGAAAAAATGTCAAACTGCTATTTTTTTTTTATTCTTGTCTGTACACATGAAGGTAGGAATGACTAATAAATAAATTTGTTTCCTATTAGAAGATTTTTTTGTACTAAATTTAATTATATTTCATTTCCTTTTCTTGAAGTATAAAGAATGGAATTTGGCTCAACAGACAAACGCGAAACTATGCGATTCTCAAAACACGCGAGGGGATTCTGTTATAAAGTACATATTTTCTCCTAATAAATCCTTGAGATCAACTGAGACTTATAAACTTTTATTATAATTACTAAAACTTAATGTAATTAATAATCTTTGTACACCATTTTTTTATTCAACGCTGTTTAAGGCGCATAAACTGTCGTCAAAGAAACTACTTAATTGATTTTTTTCGCAAAGCAATGTCGCTTCGTGCCGCCGCTAAGGTCTTTGCATTCATCTTCAATAATACATGATACTCTTGTGTCATACATCTTTTGTACTATCTAACTATACTATAATAAAACAGTAAAACAGAATATTCGTACGTGAATATCTTTAGAAGTATTGAATGGATTTTAATGAAACCTTTTTAGTTGTATAGCTTTTAAGCTTAGGCAAGAGTTAGGCTTAATTGATATTGAAGACTGTATTTATACATTACATACGTCATTAATACCTGACGTAAAACTTTAGTAGACCAGTTATACACATATAAGATATAAGGAAATTACACCTTAACAAAAGTTGTTCACTATGATGGGTATTTTGGTATTAAGGGTCATAAAGCCCACGCAAACAAAGTTGCGGGCGTAGTTAAAGCTGCTAGTAATAAATAATTCGTTTCACAAAAACTTTATATATTAATTTGCTGAACATAAGTACTTTTAAACTTTCAAAACAAATAAATATTAAATTTGTGTAATATATTTATTATCCTTTCTAAAGTCCGACCTTTCTAAATTCATCTCATTTGCAGGAATAACCCGGCTTCATTTTACTCGCTTTGTGTCTGATGCAGTATTTAATAACCACAATGTACACAGAATCGTACTGAGAAGTCTATTTATTTATTAAGTTTAAATGAGTTTTGTCGTTTGTGGTTCAATTTTCGTGTGTGTTTTAAGTCTGTGTGGTTTATTTTCAGTACAAAATGACATTGTCTGTTGGGTATTTTAACATTTTTTTTTATTTTTGTCTCGGAATGGGTCTAAAATCGTTTAAATGGTAATTTACCTTGTTTAAGAAATGTGGCTTTATATTTTCACTAGCGGCCCGCTCGCGGCTTCGCCGCGTGGACTACATTACTGTTTCGTTGTATTGCAACCCCGGGGGTGGATTTTAAAAAAAATAAAGTAGCCTATGTTTAAGCTTAGATTATCAACTATATTTATGCCAAAATTCAATACAATTGGTCAAGCGGTTTAGATTTTTCATATAAACTTTCATCCCCTATTTCAACCCTTTAGAGGTTGATTTTAAAAAAATAAGTAGCCTATGTTAGACCCAGTCACTTTAACTACTTTCATTCTAAATTTCATCCAAATCGGACCGGTAGATTAGCCGTGAAAGCGTGACAGACAAACACACAGACTTTCGCATTTATAATATAAGTATGGATACGCCTAATATAGGAAAAAAAACCTTTGGTGTAATCATTTCTTTCGTTTTATTAATTGCACGACTAGGTATAAGAGAATAAGAGATCGTATAATCTCAATGTCATGTCTTAAATAAGTGTAAGTAAGACTTAAATAATTAAATGATAAATTCATAAACAACTTTTAAACATTTTTAAAGTGTTATTCCACACTTAGGAAAATTGTAAAAGACATTTAAAGAAAACGTATAAAAATTTGAACGCATCGGGATTCATTACGTTTTCTTTAAATGTCTTTTTGAATTCATAGACTACATCGAATTCCACAGTTTCAGTTAAATAGTCGATAATCGAATTTACGATTTTAGTAAAGGAAATATTAAAATTTTATATTTGACATAAATATATATATATATATATATATATATATAAATATATTTTAAGTCTCAACATATAAATAATAATATACAACGAAATGAGAATGAATTTCGAGTCAATATTACCTCGTTTAACTAGCGCAAATATTGAATTAACTTTAAAGTGATATAACAAGGTATTATAGCTGAATATATTAAATTCGTGTTTCAAACAAGCCAAACGCTGAAGCTAACTAAAAGTTACATATAACTTCCATAGTTTCGGTTAAACCTCACAAAACAGATACTGATTATAATTGCTTTTGCTGCATCCCTTAGAATACAAATGTATGTAAAATTGAAGACTAAATCGTGTAGAAGAAAAGAGGCTATCGTGGCGCAGTGAGAGTCAAACGATATACGCGATGGTTATAGATTCGATTCCCACTCAGGGGAGTGTTTAATTTTTATTATTTCCATTCTCCGGTAAAACAAAGCAAGGCGTTGAGATCCGCTAGTCAAATTTACAATACCTCGAATTTAGGACCGAAAGTGGAGAAGGCAGTGTTCTAATACTGGGTTCTCTCTGTATACAGGATTTCAGAAGAATACAGGGATCTACAAGAAAAAATGATGATATTAACGAAGAAAATAGACCGTTTTCTGAATCATTTAAAAAAAATCTAACACTGAGAAATACTGAACTATTACAAAGTTACCTTAGGTTCTTTTCATATATTCAAAGAAACGTTTAATCTTTGAACTCTACTATTACACTCGGTCCTTTGATACACTTTACAAACTATACTTGAAGTCCTTTTCAACATAAATAGCATAACTGCAGCCAATCTTATATTTTTTCCATTTACTACCAAGTCAAGCGAAACTGTGTAGAAAGAAAACAGGATGAAAAACTTCCTGTGCCTGAGTTCTCTAGAGGAAGAAATTAATAAAAGTTATTTTTATATTTTTATGCGGTACAAGTGGGCGATATTTTGCAATATTGATAATAGTATTTTTGCAGCTTCACGCCTTTTCCCGCGTAACAGAGCACCTAGAGCTCAAATATTTCGTTCTCCACTTTGAGGCAGCCGTGGCGTAATGATAAAAATTAATGTATAAATAACATTTTAAAAATGTTAAAATATTTAATAAATAACATTCTCACTTACCAAACGTTTGTTCGTAGAAATAACTTTTGAGTAGAACATTTCTAGAAATCTTTCATTTGTTTTTTTTTTTTCTAAAGAGATGCTAACAACAAAAGTAACTTTTATAAGTTATTATTATTAATAAGCGTGTAAAAACGTACGACTTAATGTAAGACGTACGGCTTAGCGGTCAAATAGTTTAGTCAGTTTCCAAGAGGCGCGGGTTCCAATCCCGCTGTGTTCAAATTCTTATACATTATTAAAAAAGTTTTTTATATCTTTAGGGTATGAATAACATTTTAAAAGTGTGAAAGTATGTTTTTTTCCAATAAAGCCTCGACAGTTGAGGGTTATGTAAACGAATAATGGAAGCCATGCATCGATGAAGGTGAACTGTCGCAAAACTCGGAACCAGACGAAAATGAGTTTCGGTGTTGCACAGAAATTTTTAAAGTGGTAGTGAAGAATTTTATCTGTTAAAAATGATTATCGTTTTAATCTATGTATCTATTACATGTTTTCATTTCTCGTATGTGGTATCTAAGAAGGCATGGTGTTGAGTTTTCAATACCCCAACATGTGATGTCTCAATTTGGGGTAAAATATGGAAAACAGAGTGTCTTGCCACAAAGTTTTCCCTGACCACCCTATTATACTAGAAAAAGCGTGAAGCTATAATAAATTATTACAAAAAATGGCGGAATTCAACGCCGCAAATTGTCTTAGACACCAGAAGGGAGAAATGAAAAAAAATATACAATCAGTACCCCGAGTGAAAATCAAACCGACAACTATCACGTTTACATTCAGACGCTGTCCCACTGCACTACAACGTATAATATTATATACCTATACCGTAATACTTTAAAAGGCACATCAAAATAAAAGGAAAAAAAAAAAAACAAAAACCCGTAGCTAAATAAAACTATTCGCATAATTAAATATGACATTAACATCTCTAATCGCATTAACTAATACAGTTGCAAGTAATGATGCATGGCTTAATTACAAAACGCAGGTAAGATCAAAGAGCTATTAGATCTGCGATCGAGTTTCTGACCCTTTGTTTGCTATATAATAAACCTACTCACCATAAATCATGCATCATCATCTAAGTTCAGTAGTTTCGGTTCGGCGATGATGAATCAGTCATGAATCAGTCAGTCAGTGAATCAGGACAAGCTGTTTTATATATACAAATAATATACATACCAGTATATACTAGATATCATATTGGTTTTGTCAATCTATATGTACTAATGATGGCTATCGTCATGTTTCTAAAATAAAGTATATTACTGTTTGTTTTTTTCACTTCACAAAGTCATGTCTTGCTCCACAAATACTTTCTTTTAGCTACATGCTGTATTCCGCCAACCAGGGTAGGCAGAAGGAACCTAGTGGTAAGACACTGCGTTCCCCACTTTCCACCGAATTCGGAGGCCTTGTGTGTTAAGTGGCGGAACTTAACGCTGCGCTTCACCTCGACGACACCAGGTTGAAGAAAATGGAAATATTAAATATTTCCACTCCTCGAGGGGGAATCGAACCCACAACCAGTCGCTTACAGTCATACGTATGTGCCACTGTGCCACGACTGTCTCCCAGTAATTTTACATATTTGTGTGTAAATAAAAATAGGCAGACACTATAGACATTTTACACACACTATTAGGCAGACATAAGACAGTTAAGTGAACTCAACGCCGTACTACCGTATACTATTAAGCCTCCTATCTTTACGCGTATGTTACAATAGAAATAAATTAATTAAATTAATTAATAAAATATTTTTTACGCTTTATATTTTATAATTTAATTTAAAATTTCTATTAGGGCTTATTTAAGTATAATTTAATCTTTTATTATAATTATAATTTTATCATTTTTCATAGAAAACGGAATACTTAGACACTAGGGTCTCTCAGATAGAGCAATCTGACAGAAATGCTACGAACAAAGCGTAAAGCTTTAATCTTCATACCCTTCGTAGCTCAAAAGTGTATTTGATAAATACTGCATACCGTAGGCAACAGACGTTCTGAGCTTCTTATTTCACTAAGAAGAATGTTAATATCTTAGGCTAAGTTATTTTTACCGCACTATACTGAACACGAGATAACTGTAAGTTCGATTCCCATTCGGGGAACGATTATATTTAAATTATTATTATTTCTTCGGTCTGGTGATAAGATAAAGCGGGCGTTAAGGTTCGGCACTTGATAGCGGAAACGCGAAAGCGGAAAAAGGGAGTATCTTGACACTAAGTTGTTTCCACCTACTCTATTATGTAGATAAAACTTTAATGCAGAAAAAAGTTATAATTTGTGACAAAAACAAAATCAAAAGCTATTTCGAATCATAAATTTGTTTTCCACTCATATTACGCAATATACGAAATGGATGATAAAAAAAAACGTAAACCAATTACACTAAAATAATATATAATAAATATTTTTCTAATACAACAAAAAACATATTTTTTTAACATGTTGCATGATCATAACAAAGCAAACCGCGTAATGCTAACATTCAGCACTCTCGCTAAAAAAACATTGAAAACAAACATCAAATGTAAGTGTAACTACTGGTCCGGGTAAAAAATCAAAATGGACGGCTTTCTGCAAAACCACAAGCTAATATTTACCTTTTATTAATCTTCTAAAGTGATATTTGAATAACATTCTATTATAAACCAAATAAACTAATAATCTAGGTACAATTGATTAATTACGTTGATTGTTAAATTAGAATTACAGCTTCTCTATACTTTTTCCTGCAAAACCTACTCTAGGAAGAGAGAAACTGTCTAGACACTCCGTTCTCTCCTTCCTGCTTAAACTATTATAATTATTTTTTATAAAATTAGCGGCCCGCTCGCGCCTTCGCCGCATGATCTGTTTGTCTATTTCGGTATATTGCAACCCTCGGTGGTGGATTTTTGAAAAATAAAGTAAGCTATGTTTAACCTTGGATTATCAACTACATATATAGCAAAATTCGTTGCAATCGGTCAAGTGGTATATATTTTTCATATAAATTTTCAACCCTTTAGAGGTTGATTTTTGAAACACTAAGTAAGTTTCATTCTAAATTTCATCCAAATCGTATTAGCCGTGAAAGCGTGACAGATAAACACACAGACATTAGCATTTATAATATAAGTATGGATTAGTCAAATAGGAAAAATCTTGTTAACGCTAAAAATATACGTTCCAAATATGCCATTCATCTTCTTGCGTTCGCACAATGTTGATACAAAGGAGTCACAAGTTGTTCCTTCAGTAATGTAATTATTATGAAATTTAAATATGGGGATTTAACTCACAACCATCGCTTGTACGTTAAGAGTATATTTACTCCAACAAGATCCAGTTACAGATAATAAAAATTAGAAACATATAAAGTTTAAGTTTTTTTTTTCTAAATAAAAAGCTTGTTTTAGCACGGTAACAAGTAGAACTATATTTTGGCGTTACCTCCACACATAATATGCTAAGTGGCGGAGCTCAACGCCACGCTTTGTTACCAGAGCAAAGAAATTTAAATATAATTATCTCCCGAATAGGAATCTTACATAAAGCCAAAAGCGTTTAAGGGGTTGTTGATGATGATCGTGAGAAAATGTCTATAGAGATAAATTATAGATGATTCACGGTTCACAATTTTTATTACAACACACACACAAGAAAGTCAGAAGGAGAATTGAGCACATAGACAGTATAGAAATTAGAAAACAATTAAAAGTCTTATATAAAACAGCGTAAATTAAAATAGTAAATTAACAAAGTAAGCGAAAGGATAGTGCGAGTAATGCGTGGAGCGTATTGATCTCGACTGGTGACCGGTCATACGCCTCACGCCATCGAGCGGTAAGAGGGGCGCGCGGGAGCGCGGGCGCAAAGTGAAAGGCGCGCGAGCGCGGCTGCTACGCCACTGAACTCGCGGGGTGCTTGCCGGTTCGAATACGCAACACGCACTACGTTGTGTTACATATAATTATTTCTTAATAACAATATAACTGTTTTTTATGTGATATACTTTATGTTATGTATGTGTATGTGTATGTCAAATGAGAGTACACCACATCACTCCCCCCCAGAGACCGTACTACGGGTGAAAGTAATCAGGAAAACGAACTGTGCGTCCTGAACGGGTACGTTTTACTTCATCCTGAGTGGTAGTAGTATACGTCTTAACATTTAAAGAGGGATTAGGGTTTGAAATAGGGTTGTCATAAACAGATGTTGAATTTTGTTCTGCTAGTACATATGCAGGTTTAATGCGATCTATAGATACAGTCACTTTTTTGCTCTTAACTATGATTGTAAAAGTTTTATCGTTCCTTTGCAGTACTTCATAAGGACCAGAATAGGGAGGCTGTAAAGCACCTCGTACTGAGTCATCTCTTAAAAATACATGACTGCAAGAATTTAAATCTTTAAAGATAAATATCTTATTTTTACAATGACGTGCAGCCGGTGACGGTTGTAACTGGGAAGCGAAATATCGTAACCTGGTTGTAAAATCCGACAAATCTGTGCTTTGTGGAGATGTGGAGTGGAAAAATTCTCCTGGAAGTCTCAACGGTTCGCCGTAAACCAATTCGGCGGAAGACGCCTGGAGATCTTCCTTGAAGGAGCTTCGGATGCCTAGAAGAACTAGAGGCAATTTGTCAACCCAATTGATATCAGCGTGACACATAAGTGATGCCTTTAGCTGACGGTGGAATCTTTCCACTAAACCGTTGGCGGCTGGATGATAAGCGGTTGTACGACGATGTTTAAATCCAATCATTCTTCCCAGGTATTGGAAAAGCGTGGATTCAAATTGTCGACCGCGATCAGTCACTATATCAGTAGGACATCCAAATCTGGATATCCAAGATATGAGTGCCTTGCCAACAGTTTCAGCTGTCATGTCTGGCATTGGTGTCACTTCTGGCCAGCGGGTGAATCGGTCCACTATCGTGAGGCAATAACGATGGCCTTGCGATGGAGGAAGGGGACCAACTATGTCTACGTGAATGAACGTAAACCTCGCTCTCGGTAGGTCGCATGAACCTAAGGGCGAAGAAACATGACGATGCACCTTAGCCTTTTGACATGCAAGACACTTTCGAGACCATTCTCGACAATCCTTCCGAACTCCCGGCCAAACAAAGCGTTGTGCTATTAGTTTAGCGGTAGCATTAGCACCGGGATGACTTAAGTTATGAAGGTTGTCGAAGAGTTGCTTTCGTAAAGTTTTAGTGACAAAGGGTCTAGGTGTCTTCGTGCTTACGGCACAACTATGCTGTATTGTGACGTTACCGAGAGGTAGTTTTTCTAGTCGGAGTGATGATTCACCAGCTAGGAGTTGACTAAGCTCAGGGTCTGAGCTTTGAGAAGAAGCTAGTAAATGAAGATCGATTGGCACTTGCAGTTCGTCGATACGGGACAATGTATCCGCGACAACGTTGTCTTTACCGGATATGTGTCGAATATCGGTAGTAAACTGCGAAATGTAATCGAGGTAGCGATACTGACGAGGCGAACAGTTTGTTTTTCTTTCGTGAAATGCGAAACTTATTGGCTTATGGTCTGTATATACTACAAAGTGCCGTGCTTCAACCATATGGCGAAAATATTTAATGCCTTCATATATGGCTAAAAGTTCACGGTCATATGGTGAATATTTTTGCTGAGAAGGACTAAACTTCCGAGAGAAGAATGCAAGTGGCTGCCATTCTCCATCTGTAAATTGCTGCAAAACTGCACCCATTGCCAAGTCAGATGCATCTGTTACCAATGATAATTTTGACTGACAATCTGGGTGTGCAAGTAATGCAGCATTGCACAAACTTTCTTTGCATTGATTAAAAGCTAGCAAGGAATTGCCAGAAAGCTTGATAGGGTGGGAAGCTTTGACTGAGTCAGTAAGCAAAGGAGTTTAAAGGAGCTTGTATTGAAGCGGCGTGCGGAATAAAGCGCCTATAGAAATTAAGCATTCCTAGAAAACGCCTAAGCTGTTTGACAGTTTGTGGGATTGGAAAATCCTTAATGGCCTGTACCTTGGATTCAAGGGGTTTCGTGCCTGATGCGGATATATGGTAACCTAAAAATACTACCTCTTTAACGCCAAATACGCATTTTGAGGTATTAATAAGGATACCATATTCCTTCATGCGACGAAAAAGTTCGTGAAGGTGCCGCTCATGCTCTGACTCATCCCTTGAAAATACCAGGAAGTCGTCCAGGTAGCAATAGCAAAAATCAAGGCCTCTAGTCATCTCATCCACAAATCTTTGGAATGTTTGTCCTGCATTTCTGAGACCAAAGGTCATGTAGGGAAATTCAAACAATCCGAATGGTGTGGTTATCGCAGTCTTCCTAATATCTTCCTCGTTGACTGGTATCTGGTTGTACGCCTTCATCAGATCTATGGAAGAAAATATTTTACAACCAGAGATATTATGAGCAAAATCGTGTATGTGCCTAATAGGATAGCGATCGGGAATAGTGCGAGCATTAAGCAATCTATAGTCCCCACAGGGACGCCAGCCATTATCTTTTTTCGGTGCAAGATGCAGGGGTGAAGCCCATGAACTCTCTGAAGGACGTGCAGTACCATTATTAAGCATAAGCTGAAATTCCTGTTTTGCTATTTTCAATTTATCAGGCGCTAGCCTGCGTGGGTTGCATGAAATTGGGGGGCCAGGTGTGGTACGGATAAAATGTACGGTGTTATGTTTAGGTGTAAGTGGAATGCCTGAAGGTCGTGTAAGCTCTGGATATTGTTCTAAAATAGTATGATAGTGTGTGTCACCAGAAAGCACTTTTATAGAAAAAATATTATTTAAATTTACAACAGAAGCAACAGATGTCAAATTAGTAGTATTATCTATGAGGCGTTGATTCCTACAATCTACAATTAAATTATAATAACTAAGGAAATCAACGCCAATAATTGCTTTTGTTACATTAGCTACTATAAATCTCCAGGGAAAATTTCGTCTTAAACCTAAATCTAAATTTAATTCAACATAACCGAATGTATCAATTATAGAACCATTTGCTGCACTTAGCTGATAGTCTGTCCTGGGGCGTGGCTCACGAAGCTCGGATTGAGGGTAAACGCACAAATCACTGCCCGTGTCGATCAGGAACTTGGTTTTCGAAGCGCGGTCCGTAACAAAAAGGCGACTCGTGGAAGCAGGGCAATCGTCAGTCGCCATCAGCGACTGCTTGGAGTTTCCCGCTTTGCCGAAGTCGCAAGGCTTGACACAATTGCCTGCACTAGCTCCGAATTTCGCGTGGTACCAACATAAGGGGTACTTGCGATGGCTTGATTGTGTCCTACTTCTCTGCCGTGAACGAGAACGTGGACGATGCGATCTAGCACGAGCGCTGGGACGATACGACGATTGGCTACACTCATCCAATCTCAAGGCCAGCTGCTCCACCATTTTTTTCAGCTCAGCGATTTCACTGAGTGGATTCTCTTGCACTCTACTTGTTGCTGATACGTTATACGCTGGTAAGGCGATTTCCTGAATGCGGTCTGCCAAATAAGATAATTTTTCGAGGGAGGTAGATTGGGACGCGAGCACCGTTTGAATATTTTTCGGCAGCCTGTTAATCCATATAGTTTTTAAAAAATCTTCTGGTACTGAAGGTCCTGCCAGGTCCTGTAGGTGTCTCAAAAATTCAGAAGGCTTTCTATCTCCCAATTCCTCATGCGTTAGTAATTGCCTTACTTTTTTTTCTTGTGAAATTGACAGTCGGCGGATAAGTTCACTTTTAATCTTTTCATAACGATTTTGATTTGGAGGGTTAACTATTATATCCTTTACAGCTTTTGCATGAATTATGTCTAAGTTAATAGTGACTTGCATAAATTTCGATGCGTCATCCTTTATATTATAATTATAAAATTGACCTTCCAGTAGCGCGAACCATAATTCCGGGTCTTCTGGAGAGAATGGTGGTACCTTTAAATTATATTTAGGTCTTAAGGATACTTCATCGCCGTCACGTGGCTGGGCTGCTGGTGAAGGGCGCATTTTCTTAACGCGCCGCGTGGTTACATTGACGCCGCCATTTTGAGAACCGGCGGTTTGCGCCGCGTCACTACTGCTATCACTCATAATGTGCACCTTTCCGGGGTCACCAATAAGGGGTTGTTGATGATGATCGTGAGAAAATGTCTATAGAGATAAATTATAGATGATTCACGGTTCACAATTTTTATTACAACACACACACAAGAAAGTCAGAAGGAGAATTGAGCACATAGACAGTATAGAAATTAGAAAACAATTAAAAGTCTTATAAAAAACAGCGTAAATTAAAGTAGTAAATTAACAAAGTAAGCAAAAGGATAGTGCGAGTAATGCGTGGAGCGTATTGATCTCGACTGGTGACCGGTCATACGCCTCACGCCATCGAGCGGTAAGAGGGGCGCGCGGGAGCGCGGGCGCAAAGTGAAAGGCGCGCGAGCGCGGCTGCTACGCCACTGAACTCGCGGGGTGCTTGCCGGTTCGAATACGCAACACGCACTACGTTGTGTTACATATAATTATTTCTTAATAACAATATAACTGTTTTTTATGTGATATACTTTATGTTATGTATGTATGTGTGTATCATAAATAAGAGTACACCACACGTTATAAGTTCACTGTTGCATTATATATTAAAAATCATGAAAACATAGCCATAGTTGAATGAAAAAAAAAGCAGCAACTCAGGTATTTAAAGCTTTTTGAGAGACTACTTTGCAGGTCACATATATGCAAATTACGATAAAATTATTCAATTACTTTTAATGGAATTTGTATTCTCTCTTATATATATATTAATTTCAGTTTAATAATATTTACACAAACATTTCCTAATTAAAGATACGGTACATTTAAAACAGAACAAGGAAATCGCTAGAATATCGTCGAGTTTTGAATCACTTTATAAAACCAATTAATATAAGACGTAAGTAATATAAGTAATATAAGTGGGGAACGGAGTGTCTTAACACTAGGTTCCCTCTGCCTACCCTGCTGTGTGCGGGATACTGCGTGAAGCTAAAAAAATATACATATATAAGACGGTAAATGATTTTAACAGTATTTTTTGTCTAAATACATAATTTTTAAGTAAAATACGAATAAATTTAAAATAAACACAGTATAACTGCAGCTATGTTTAAGTTTTATTTAAATTGATATTCCAGTTTGTACAGTAAATTGAATGAAAACAAACTTCCAGTATGAGAAGTTACAACTTGCTACGAAATTGAATTCTATTTATTTATGCATACGCGATGCGTTTACTTAATGCATATCTGTAAAGAACTGCACTGTGGAGAAGTAGGACAGTGTTTGAATATAAACTGGAAAGAAAAGCTGAGAGTTCCGCCACTCAATATTCTGTGTCTAAAATACCGATGGGAATTGGAGAACGGAATATCAATGGAATATATAACATTAGATAGTTTATGGGCATGCTTCAGGGACAGCCAGAGACATCAGATCCATGCCCGTACTAAATTTGGTAGCTCGAAACATTCTCAAAAATATGTTTAAATAAGAAAGCTAACTATACCCCAAAAAGCACACTTAGCAACCCATTAATATTAGAGATTACCAAATATAATTGTTCTTACATGGTTCATTAAATATAATTGTTCAAACATTAACTCTAAGATTTAAAAAAAACGACACATAAACGAAACATCCTATTTTATTTCACAGTACACCACTAACTAACAAAATATCTATTCAAAGTCATAACTAACTCGAGTAAAATGATATTTTTGCCATTTTCAACAGATTGGCAGATTTCAACATAATTATTCAGTAAGAAAATTCACATAACATTTTGTTTACATTTAAAAAAGGGCTGGATTTATATGGACGGTATCGGGACTAAGCCAATTACGCTGCACGTTGCCGTCGCATACTCGTCAATACTCTTTTTCGGTTGTTAAAACTTTTTGCAGCTTGCAACTATGTAGGACGCTTTTCACAAGAGATTACGATACAAAAATATCAATTTACAAAGTTACAAAGGATGACATTTACTTTATGATTTTTTAGTTTTTTTAAGGTTTAATTAATTTAGATTCTTGTTAGAGCATGTTTTACTTTAACAGTATTATAGACATAGAGATTAGAGTATTAAGTTCGGTTTTAGTCCTTCGATGTTTAATTTGTATGATATTTTAATATAAAACAAGGAGCGGTGTTGAGTTCCGCCAATCAAAACGCAACGTTCTCATTTCATGCGGAAAGTGGAGAATAGAGGGCCTTGATACTAGGTTCAATCTAACTTCCATGCTATGGAGACAACACATGAAGCTGTTTTATAGAATTTTTGACCAAGCCACGGAGAGTCAATTTTAATAAACATTATAAACATTCTTAAAATCATATTTAACCCTGAAACAATCTCATTGATTGAACTTTTAATTTATAATACAAGCAAAAATACTTTATATTCCTTCCTTTCGTTTCTTTTTTTTTAAGCTTTTTGAGGTAGGCAGAGGGAGCCTAGTGTTAGCACACCCCGTTCCCCATTTTTCGCGGAATTCAGAGGCATTGCGTGTTAAGTGGCGGAAACTAACGCCGCGCACCTACAACACAACCAGTCGTTTACAGTCACACGTATGTGTCACTGCGGCACGACTGGTCCCTTTCGTTTCAAAATATGAATATAAAAACCGTTCTTTTAAAGAAAAACATAAACTATTAGTATTTAAAGTGGCTATCTGCAGTCATCCACACAGAGTGTCCATTTCTTTTCTATTTACCTTTGGATAAAGTCATCTCGGCGTAACAAGATCTCGTTATCTCGCCCAGAGTGCTCCGCCCTACATATGAGCATAAAAGCACGTAACAGTTGATGTGCTTTATTATTTTTTTAACAGGCTCTGTATAGTAAAATGTTACTTTTAAATATTTACTTTCATAAATACTGCAAAATAGGTGTAGATTATGTGTAGAAAAAATTACGATAATCAAAGTCAGAGTCAAATAATTTTATTCAAAGTAGAAGTTACTTGGTTTTGAACATCAAATGATTGACCACTGGCTTACTAAAGTTATTGCCTCAAACCTGACCCTTATTCAATTAAGAAAGTATAGATATAAATTTATTTATTAGTGACAATGTCATAAGTTTCTATTGTTGGAATATATGGAAGAAGACAATTATCAGTCAGTCGGCAGTAAAATCTGAAAGATGTGTTGAAACAAAAAATCTACCAAAAGTTTGCTCCAACTGTATCTATCTTTGTAATTCCCTATTATATATTGATTTATCTTTCTACCTATTTATGACCGTAATTAAATCATGCACTGATATTTTAAATCACTTCTTGCCGTACTCGCGGCAAGAATTCGGCCGAAAGTGGGGAATGGAGTATCTTAATACTAGCTTCCTTCTGCCTACACTCCTGTGTGCGGGCTGAAAAAAAAAGCTACAACATTTCCTTTCTACCAACTCTACATATTGAAAAATGAATTCTGGATAAAGTTTCTCTTAATTGTTAAATTTTTAAAAAGCTTATCAATCAATGTAAAGATCTTGGGGCGATGTTTGACCCACTTCTCGACTTACGATACGTTTCCAAATTAGGACATGTGTACGGTTTCGATAAAAATGTTACATATTATACAATATTGCATTGTCGACATAAATCTTGGCAAAACAGCAATAAAGTGATTTTATGAGATTTTCTTTTAGTCTTTTTGCCTAAAGTACCAATATACCAAAATAAGTACAGGCAAGCGATTACCTTAAACCTAAAATGGCTGAAAGTATTTTCCACTAGAGAATCTTACAATTAAATAGTACTTTGAGGATAGTTTAGTAATATATTTTTTTCTTTTTTTCAACTTCACGCTGTATCCCGCACACAGCAGGGTAGGCAGAGAGAACCTAGTGTTCAGACACTCCGTTCCCCACTTTCCGCCGAATTCAGAGGCATTGCGTGTTAAGTGGCGGAACTTAACGCCGCGCTTTATCTCGACACCAGAGCGAAGAAAATGAAAATATTAAATATTAATAAGAGAACAAAATGCTCCTTAGTGGGATAGAGATTGATTTTGATTACATATACATACATACATACAAATATTACGTATATATACTCGTGTATATATCGCAATTCGTTTTTCATATTTATTATTTTCTAGTAAAAGAAATTCTGGTATACTAATTTCAATGTAATAAGACAAAACATGCAAAATATCGCAACAATTTCTAACTCTGATGTTGTAATTTTGCTTAAGGTATTCTTATTACTTTGTACAAATTTTGTTTTTAAGGCAAATTCTTGACAAGATCTAGGTCATATCGTATCATAACTTGTTAATAGTTTTACTATTGATATTGGTTATTAATTAATTTATTTTTGTTAGTTTAATGCATCTCTCCGTCTCGGCTACGTCATATGACGTCACGGTAGCAAAGAATCTTATGTTAAAATACTCCGTTCTCCATTTATTATTAACATAATTTAAATTAGTACTGAGTTTGATTATACATACCCATTATGAACATAAAAGCCGGTAACTTTTTCACCTTAAAATAAATGCCTGTGTTGATATATTTAATTTAATAATTTCCGTATAAAATTATTTGACGTCGTGCATAATTATTGAAATCATATTATAATATTGTTTTCATTGCGTTAATAAATTATGTTGTTTTATTTCGCCTAAATGATAATAATAATTACCACTTTACAAAAGCTTTTAATTATATTCATATTAAACGTCGTCATATTAATCGTGATATTTTTAATAATAATAAATTAACGTTTTATTAAAAAGAAATACGAAATCTAACATATGTACGCACACATGTGACATAACATCTTAAAACTACAAATCAAAACAAAACTTACCCACGATATCTTCAATCACTTTTTACACTTTCAAAATTAATAGAAATACCAAATATTATATACTTTTATACATGAAATGCTCTAAGGAATTATTTAAATGTAATTTTAGGCTAAAATAGATTAAATATTAAGTTATTTTGACAGATTTACTTCTCAAGCTTTCAAAGCGAGACCATCCCCTATCGAATTAAATAAAGCACTGCTTTATCGACACGAGGTTTGCCGGTTTCTGCCAAGAAATGCTGTCAGATTGCTTTATTTTATACTTAAACTGTTTTAAATGTGTTTTGAGATTATATTTTAATATTATACATTGTAATTAAATGTTTAAATTAATTAATTTAATATTTTGGTAAAAAAATATAGTTTAATTGACAATTTGCATATAAAAAGAGGTCTTCTTCAATTTTTTTTATTGCAATCTTAACTTAGAACTAACAGACTGCTGTATGTATTAAAATTAATATACGTATTTATATAATTTATATAATAATTTAACATTTAAACCAATAAGTCTTATTTGAATAGCAATGCCACCTTTTGTCGTGTTGTATAAGCGAACGTCTTGATGAGAACAAGTCGTTCGGCGAAAGTGCTGTGAAGGCGTCAAAGTAACTTAAATGCCTTAAAGAGATTGTAGATGGCGCTACTTTGTAAACCTTACAAGAAAAAAAGAAATACATATTAAAAAAAATCTTTATATGTGTAAATATACATAAATAGATTATTTTTCTATCATTGTATCAATAAATACGAAAATCTCATAATACTAGTTTCATGGACTTTTTCTGCTCATTTTGTTTGAAAATTTGCACACGTGTCCGGAACTAATGGCTATACGATATTTACATAGTATGAAACATTAGAACATAGGGGAAATATTTTAAATTGTTTTTTTTTATTTATGATTGTATTCTATCTTATTAACAAATCAAGGCATCACGTGTCATAAGCAAGGAAGGAGGACATATTTTACGCTTTTCTAACTACAACTTTTATAGATATTTTTTATTTATTTTTTATTGAATAAAGTAGGCAAACGAGTAGAAGGCCCACCTGGTGTTAAGTGGTTACCTTCGCCCGTAGACATCCACAACAATGAGAGTTATAGATGCGTTGCCAGCCTCGGGCATGTAGGACAGAGGGACGGGTTAAGAATACAATTTTCCCCCGCCGCTGGGTAGCGTCCAGTAAAAGGCGGGTAACCCAGTAACTTGGAGGTAGGAGATTCGTTCTCCGACTGGCTCGCGATCACTATCGTGTCAAAGTCGAACCGCCAAACGTCTGATGATGTGTTCCGGTTCAATGGCATGTAAGCCAGCTTTCTCTATTCTCACCATTCCCATCCTTCCTCCCTCCTTCTGTCCTACAATCCCAAGGCTGGCAACGCATCCACAACTATAATGTTGTGGATGTCTATGGGCGAAGGTAACCAACTTAACAACAGGTGGGCCTTCTGCTCGTGTTCCTCCTTTACACCATAAAAAAAGGTATATGTACATATTTTTAGATAGCAATGCATGATTAGCTATGTGACATTATTCAAAGCCTGATATGAAGGAACATCCAAGATGACAGACTATTTTGAATGTCTACTCCAAAAAAATGGGTATTAAGTAAAAGAGCTAAGAATTTTTTATTCCTTCAATTTACTAAATATAAACATTCTTGAGGTAAAGCGCGGCGTTAAGTTCCGCCACTTAATACGCAAGCCTCCGAATTCGGCGGAAAGTGGGGAACGGAGTGTCTTAACACTAGGTTCCCTCTGCTTTCCCTGCTATGTGCGGGATACAGCGTGAAGCTAAAAAAAAACTTTCTTTAAAATAGCAAACATCACACATTGTCAGTTTCCCAAAAAAATTAATAAGTTAGCCAACTAAATATTAAGTTTAATAACTAATTCTAAAACAATTTGCAATTGTTATACTTGAAAAATATACTAAAACGTTTGAAAAACCACACTTAAACATATGATTATAGCCCATCCGGGTGCAAATACGGAAACTGCACCTACGAGAGGTCATGCAAGACTCATCGTAACCGAGGTCGGGACCCGGTAGGATACTATCAGAGTGAATTGCAGGTGTACACTTGTAACGTAAAGCTATATAACGTTTACGTAATAAATTTGCACTAGCAACCGCCCGCGGTTTCACCTGTGTTAACTACACGACTAATAGATAATTTTATTATCGCCGGCCGATATAATTAACAAAAAGGCATTTTAGGAAACGTATAAAAATTTTGAACACAGCGGGATATATAAAATTTTTTATACGTTTTCTAAAATGCCTTTTTCAATTTTCCTAAGTGTGGAAAAACACTTCAAAAATGTTAAGAAGTATTATTACAACTTTCTAATTTATGAACCGATTAAAATAATATAAACACTAATTGTTGAGGGAAGTTTATCAAAATACAATAGCGAAAACTGCATTCAAAAAAGTTAAGCCGTTTTCGATATAAGCGTGCTCGAACACACAGACAAAGAAAAAAGTAAGTTAAATGTCACTGGTTTGGGTTCTGTCATATTGATAAATAATATTTTTTGTTTTATATCTCCCATGTACAGACAGCAATCAGTTGTATTTTTATTATATGTGTAGATGAAACATAACAGATGTAATAATAATAAAATGTTTAAAACGTAATCTAAGGAAATATAGAATATGTTTAATTAGTCATTTGACCTTTTAATTAGGAAATCTTTTATTTCATATATATTGGTTATTATTTAGTTAATAAAGTGTAGGTGAGGTTTATTTGGCATAAGAAGACGCACAGTTTTGTTATGGGTTCGATTCCCGTTTGGAGATATATTAATTATTAATTTTCCGTGTTTTAATAATAAAAATTGACTGTTTGGGTTGAATGTTGTTTAAACAAAAAATATTATAATTAAGCTTTCTGTACCTCACAAAGCGCAAAAGTCGCGTTTCGATAAACAAAGATTCTTGTATGTAATTAAAAAACAGCTTCACGTTTTTTTTCGCGTAACAGGATTGTCAGAGAGAACCTAGGGCCAATACACTTAGTTCTTCACTTTCCGCAATCAATATATTTCGTGTTGATTAGCATAACTCAACGCCGCGCTTTGTCCTACGTACCAAAGTGGTAAAATAAAAATAATATACCTATATAATCATTTCTCGGAGTGAGAATTGTATCTACAATCACTGCGCGACACCGACCTCTATATATTTAATCTTACTACAATAATTACATTTCTAAAGGATACTTTAATACACTCATAAAATAACATATTAAATTCTAAAATAATATAACGCTCAAAACAAACGCTAAGCACAGTGAAAGCGTTTACGTAACCCAAAATATGAGATAAAAGACAGATATTATTAAGTAGAATTAACTTTTGATGACGATTACACCTTTTCGCTTCGTCAATTACTATAGTGAAACTGTGTGAATACGCCGTGAATCGCCTTCAATAGAACCACCATTACTCTGACATAGGTGGTCGTAGTTGCCTTAGGGCTTGGTATAATGTTAAGGCGACAGCGAAAGTGATCATTTTGTACCATAAATCAAAATTATCTAGTCGGCTTAAATGTTATAATGTATGTTTAAAGCTGTGATTCTCAACCTTTTTTAGTTGCGGCACATTGGCGGCACACAAAGAAGAAAATAATAAATAATATATAAATAAATAAATAGCTTCACGCTATATCCCACACACAGCAGGGTAGGCAGGGAACCTAGTGTTAAGACACTCCGTTCCCCACTTTCCGCCGAATTCGGAGGCTTGCGTGATAAGTGGCAGAACTTAACGCCGCGCTTTACACCAGAGCGAAGAAAATGGAAATATAATTTCCACTCCTCGAGTGGGAAGAAGAAGATTTTAAATGACATAATTTAATAATTTTAACATTATTATATATTTGCAAAATTTGGCGGCACACAAAAGTGCCGCGGCACAGTGGTTGAGAATCACTGTACAAGTATTGAGGTCATTGTGAGGTACTGAGAGTGTTAGTTCAATTGGTTGTGGGTTCGATTGTTGCTTGGAGAAATGATTATATTATAAATTAGGGTCATATATATGTGAAGAGATATGGTGAATCGTTATATATAAATTATTTTAATTTTCTCATTTTGGTGAAACAAAGTGCGGTGTTGAATTACGCCATTCAATGCAGTCTGCATCAGTTTCGATGAAAAAAGGAAGACTGTTAGTGTCTTGATACTAGGTTCTATTAGGAAATTCGAGTACACATGTATTAGATGCAATGATTTGTAACAAATTTTCTTGCCTAAACCTTTCCTAAACCTTTGTTTAAAAATCACAACTATATTGGCTGGAGTGGTTTTAGTTGAAGCACCTTCAAGACTGTTTAGAGAACTTATTAGTAAGTTATACGTGAATTTGAATGTATTTGTTGTTTCACTAGAAAACGCACTTTAGAAAAATATTTCGTAATTTTGGTCCAACTACCTACAACTTTAATTTCATGATATTAAAATACTATAATTTTATCTTAAGCTAGATGTTTAGACTAATCTCTTATGTTGCTTAATAATTTTACCAGTGGGTGGACGGGTTAAGAATATATTTCCCATCCGCTGCTGGGTAGCTTCTCGTAAGAGGCGGGCTACCCTGTAGCTTGGTGGTAGGAGATTCGGTCTCCAACTGGCAAACAATATTGTGTCATAGATGAACTGCCAAATATCTTATGAAGTGTTCCGGTTCGATGGCATGTAAGCTAGCTCTCCGGTGGGAATAGCCCCACGTTCCCCATTCTAGCTCCCTCCTTCCCTTCTTCATCCTGAAGGTCGGCAACGCATTCACAACTCCTCTGGTGTTGTGGATGTTCATGGGCGAAGGTAACCACTTACCATCAGGTGGTCCTTCTGCTCGTATGCCTCCTTTACTCAATAAAAAAAATACTCCTCTACTACGGTGGATGCCAATGGGCGAAGATGCCTTGCCTCTTTTACACAATAAAAAAATACATCTAATAAATAAATAATAAATAGTGTTAGAAGGATGTGCGCTCCAATTCTCACATTTTTAAAGACGTTGCGGACATAGCGGAAATATACAACGACTTTTATGATATAAGACAAAAGAAGCATTTATATTATATAAGATATTTTCCTAAGCAAGATTCGAACCAGTTACCATTACCCTTATGTAAAAAAAGTATTTAAGGACATCACGTGAACAACAATGGCGTTAAATATGCTAGCTTTAATAAAACCTGTATAAAAATACTTTTACGTTACTTTTTTAATAATAATTACCGCTAAAATTTATTCTTATTCAATAAAATAATTTTCCAGGCAAAATTCGAACCAGTTATACAATTTAAATATGTTTCATCAACGTCACCGGTGTTCAACAAGAAGTTAGGTTTAACAGAACCTGTCTAAACATGCCTTTGATTTTTTTAGTAATAGTTACCGTTAAAAGTAACTCTTATATATACCGTTAAAAGTAATTACTTAAAATAATTTTCCAGGCCACCCGCGTCGAACCCGCTTTACGTTATATCTTGACCATATCACTTGCACCACAAAGGTATTAAACAAGTTATTTTTAATAGAACCTGTTTAAACATGCCTTTGGTCATTTTAAGAATAATAATAATTACGACTAAAATTTACTATTAAATAAAAAAAAATATTCCCAGGCAAAATTAGAACCCGTTATCAATTTTTTAATATCCTTTAAATACACCTTAAACCACGTAAAAAACAAAGCAGTTAAAGTTAGCTTTTATAGAAACTGTCTAAACATGCCTTTACGTTTTCTAATAATAATTACCGCTAAAACCCACAACTTATCCTACGTTAAGCTAAAACAACAAAGTGGGTCATATTAATTATATTATATAAACAAAAAACGTTGAAAGTTCATGCAGATAATTTTTAAATTATTAAAAATCTTAAATTAAGCGTGCATCCGATTACGAGATGATAACCTTAATACCTTATACCAAGTTCCTAAGTTGATCACTGTTTACTTACAGCTAGTGGCAATTTTTTTTGGTTTTCCTCTTATCTAAATGTTTTATTACCTTTTTCTGGAATATTAGGGGCCAGTCGTGGACCAGTGGCACAAGCGTGTGACTGTAAACAACTGGCTGTGGGTTCGATTCCCACTCGAGGAGTGGAAATATTTAATATTTCCATTTTCTTCGCTCTGGTGTCGAGGTAAAGCGCGGTGTTGAGTTTCGCCACTTAACACGCAATGCCTCCGAATTCTGCGGAAAGTGGGGAACGGAGTGTTTTGACATTAGATTCCCTCTGCCTACCCTGCTGTGTACGGGATATAGCGTGAACCTAAAAAAAAAATAAGAAAAAAAATAAAATAAGAAAGAAAAAAAAATACATTTTTTGTCTATTTTTTACTAAACTATGTCTAGATCTAGAATATGTGCAGTTTTTTTGTCACCTTAATGCCTTTTCTCATATGGGTAATCAGAGAAAAGTCACTGCCAAGTTAGACATTTCTCCATTTTTTACTTAAATAGAGACAATAAATGTAAAGTGTCGGAACTCAACGCCGTACTTTATCTAGCAGTGTTTAAAGTCTTCGTGAAGCTAAAAGAAATATAAGAGGCATGTTTAAAAATTTGACATGCAAGACAACAGCAGTAGGCAAGTAGCAAAGCCTTGCGATTCTAATATAATATTTTTTTAAAAAACAAACATTACATTATTCCGAACAAGATAATTGCTAAAGTGTACTACTACTTAAATGCATTTAGTATTCACCTCTAGCGTTCCCTTTAAGTGGCTCTAACCAATATTACGCAATATGTGGGCATAGGAAAATGTCCGTTATTTGCGCAACGGTTCGCCGATCTGTTTTTAAATGTATGGAAATCTGCGCCTACACTGACTTGAAAACATATGTCGTACTATTATTAAAGTAGCTTCTAGCTTTTTAACACATAGTAGGTAAGTCGGTGAGAGCCTAGTGTTAAGACCCTCCGTTCTCCACTATTAAAACTATTATAGATAAGTAATTTAACAAAATGGGTCTATATATTTCACCCGTGGGACGGGTTAAGAATACAATTTTCCCCGCGGCTGGGTAGCGTCCCGAAAAGGCGGGTAACCCAGTAACTTGGAGGTAGGAGATTCGTTCTCCGACTGGCTCGCGACTACTATCATGTAAAGACGAACCGCCAAACATTTGATAATGTGTTTCAGTTCGATGACATGTAAGCCAGCTCTCCCTATTCCCACCATTTCCATCTTTCATCCCTCTTTCTGTCCTCCATCCTCAAGGCTGGCAATGTATCCATAACTTTAATGATGTGGATGTCTATGGTTGAAGGTCACCACTTAACACCAGATCGGCCTTCTGCTCGTATGCCCCCTTTATTTCATAAAAAAAAACTAATAATACAATAGCTTTAAATATGGCGAACATGAAATAATATTACATTCAAACTTAAAATCTATCTTACGTTTCAGTATAGAACTGTCAAATTCTTCATTTTTTGATTTACAACACTATTGTATTATTTGTGCCATATGTTATTAAACTCTTAGTTACTCAATGATAGACGGATAACGTACTGTCAATACTAATGGGCGCAGGAGGCTTAACTCTGATTTGTAGGATCCTTAGGGAGTACAGGGGAGCACTAAAACAGGATTTATCGCAATTCCACCGTGAAGAGGGGTACAGAGTTCAATCTCATCGAATATATAACAGGTAGAACTTTAAATTTAAATCGTCGAATATTTAATATTTGTAAGAAAAAAGTATATAAACAACACTAATATAATTGGGAGCACAAATGAATATTTTATAAAATTAATAATTATTTTCAAATATAACGCGGGAATATATCGCGCACTCTAATTCAAAGGTATCTAAAATTAGAAAGCGGACGTACCTCGAGGACCAGATAAATTTGAATTCAGTATGATGCATTCAAGTCAACTTTCTTCAACTTCATGCATTCTCAAGAGCGTCTAGTGTCAAGGCTCTCCGTTATCCGCTATCAAGCGGTATCCGAGACATTGCTTGTTAAATGGCGGTACTCAAAGACGCTTTAAGTCTAACCAGAGCTAGAATAAAAAAAAAATCAACTTTAATTTTTCCCTTCAGTAGGAACCCACAACCATTGTGTTAAAGTTCCAAGCTGTCCCACTGCGCCATAGTGGCTTCTAAATCTAGATATTATTATAGCCATTAAAAGAACAAAACGGTTTAATTAAGTTGTTACAGAAACAGAATATGTATTACAAGTATCAGTTACCTGTTATTTTATCTCATCAGGCACTAGTATCATGCACTTCCTTTATAGAATGCGTGGAAGTTTCATTTATATATAAATAGATGGTAATCTTAAAGAATTGGTATCAAAAATATAATACTTGATATGTTTATGTCTCAATTTAGGTTGAAAAGTGGAGAACAGAGTGTCCTGACACTAGTTTCCCTTCAGCTACCCTGATGTACGGGAAAGAGGATTTTAAAAACGCTTTGCAACGTCATTAATTATCATTAAACGTCAATGAGGTCATTAATTATCTAAAATCTAATTAGTCAATATAAATGTTCTACGTAAGAGTTTTTACGCACCAGTAACATTTAAATTTACGTTAGTGTCACTTAACAGTAATGGTATTACATCAAAAAGGGGACAGTGTTTTGAATACCACGTTTTAGAGATGTAACAAAATTACACCAGTGGCCAGTCGTGGCCCAGTGGCACAAGCGTGTGAGTGTAAACGACTGGTTATGGGTGCGATTCCCACTCGAGGAGTGGAAATTATATTTTCATTTCCTTCGCTCTGATGTCGAGGTAAAGCGCGGCGTTAAGTTCCGCCACTTAACACGCATGCCTCCGAATTCGGCGGAAAGTGGGGAACGGAGTGCCTTAACACTAGGTTCCCTCTGCCTACCCTGCTGTGTGCGGGATACAGCGTGAAGATAAAAAAAAGAAGTAGTAATAATTACACGTCCTTATAAAAATCATAATATGTATAATTATGACAATATGCTTGTGCTGACCAAAATCGTTTAGAAATCAATAAATAAGTTTAGAAATTGAGTACAAGCAATCTGTAATTACATTTTTTAAAACTTCGTAATTGAAAGTTATATAATATGTGTTTAGAAATATTTTTTTTTTCTTATTTTTTTAGCTTCACGCTGTATCCCGCACTCACCAGTGTAGGCAGAGGGAGTGTTAAGACACTCTGTTCCCCACTTTCCGCCGAATTCTGGAAGCATTGCGTGTTAGGTGGCTTTGCGTCGACACCAGAGCAAAGAAAATGGAAATATTAAATATTTCAACTCCTCGACTGGGAATCGAACCCACAATCAATCACTTTACTGTCACACTTTGTGCCTCTGTGCCACGACTGGCCCCTATATATTTAAAATAAAAAAATATATAATATTTTATTTTTTAGTCTGTATTCATTCCACCTGACGCAACTCTTAAACTGCAAGCAAGTGTCTTATTTTGTTTGACGGCTATTGTGTGCCATTGTTTCTTTATGTGCCTTATTAGTCTAATCCTGTTTCCATTTCAAAGTCTTACAATAAAATGGTTTTTACTATTGTACGTGGCCAGTCGTGGCCCAGTGGCACAAGAGTGTGACTGTAAACGACTGGTTGTGGGTTCGATTCCCACTCGAGGAGTGGAAATTATATTTCCATTTTCTTCGCTCTGGTCTCGAGGTAAAGCACGGCGTTAAGTTCCGCCACTTAACACGCAAGCCTCCGAATTCGGCGGAAAGTGGGGAACGGAGTGTCTTAACACTAGGTTCCCTCTGACCACCCTGCTGTGTGTGGGATACAGCGTGCAGCAAAAAAAAAAAATATATTTTTTTTAGTTTATAAGTAAAATAGGAATTTATTTTAAACTTATTACTTCATTCAATATAAACTTAGTACTGCCGTCGTTAGTAATACTATTTTACTATTTTAATGAAATATCTGTCAAAAAATGAAGTAAATTGCAATATGATCCTCGTCATTGACTCAGCCGTTCGTCATCCTATGCGGAAATAGGCTTCCCCCAAGTATACAGCACTAATTATTATATAACATTATAATCCAATCAAATTATCATTAAAAAATATCTTAAAATGTCCTGAAAAGATCTTTATAAGGTTAAGATAAACATCTTCCACCACTACAAAGTGAAGACGCGATGGTGATGAGAACACACAATGGAAGAATTCTCAAGACAATAAAGATGAGCGAGTACCAAGGCGAGTTCCAACTTACATATTAAGTTCTGCCATTTTCAACCCAACATACGCAAACTTAAGGTATATATTGTTATTTATTATTTAAGGAAACAATGGTTTCCTGCCTTTTTGATACCAGATTATTTTTGCCTTGGCCACAGAGTAGCTACAAAATTCCGACTATCAAATTAGTGTTAATCTGTGCATTGTTCTTTTCAGATACATTATTTAGATAAGTCCACAATACTTATAGGAAAAGTATTTATGTATGAGTGTGTGTTGTTTTTCTTTAAGCGATTTTATAACTTTGTGTTTTTATAATATATATGTTTGTATCAGGCGTTCGTGGTGCAGTGGGTTAGTTTCTGATTTTAAAGACGAAGATTGTAGGTGCGATTCCCATTCGGTAGAAAGATTATTTAAACTATTTTTATTTCTCCACTTTGGTGCTAAAGACAAAGCGCGGCGTTCAGTTCCGCCACTTTTTTTTTTTAGCTTTACACTGTATCCCGTACACAGCAGGGTAGGCAGAGGGAACCTAGTGTTAAGACACTCCGTTCCACACTTTCCGCCGAATTCGGAGGCATGCGTGTTAAGTGGCGGAATTTAACGCCGCGCTTTACCTCGACACCAGAACGAAGAAAATGGAAATATAATTTCCACTCCTCGAGTGGGAATCGAACCCACAACCAGTGGTTTACAGTCACACGCTTGTGCCACTGGGTCACGACTGGCCACGACAACGTAAACAACATTTTAACACCAATCAATTATAAAATAATCTTCCACTAATTATAATTTATAAATAATACGTCCATTAATTTCGTAGAACACAGTATCAAATATGTATGACTTTAATTTCGTAAATGATGACCATTATTTGGTATTTTAATTGCGTTTATACAAGTTTTATACGAGAAGTGAAAGTTATGCAAATGGGTGTGAGATAATCTCTTGTGCGCAAGTGATATACAGGTACGCTTAGGTTTCCGTTGATGCACTAAACGTGACATAAATATTTATGTAATGAACCCGTTGGGCCAGCCTTTAAATATTTCTATGTATATCTAATATATTCATAGCTAGGCTAAGTATGTACTTAACTTAATAGGCAGAGGTGCTTAAATTTCTGTTTTAGGTCATATAGTTTCTTTTCTTTTTTTTAGCTTCACGCTGTATCTCGCGCACAGCAGGGGAGAGGGAATCTAGTGTTATGACGCTCCGTTCCACAGTTTCTGTCAAACTCTGAGGCATTGCGTGTTAAGTGGCGGAGCTTAACACCGCCCTTTGCCTCGACACCAGAGCGAAGAAAATGGAAATATTAGATATTTCCACTCCTCGAATTTCTTTAGACTACAAAAAAACAGTCTTACGCCTTTTTCCGTATAGCTGATAGAGAGAAAATTAATATCATGTCACTCCTTGCCCCACTTTCTGTCCGAAATCGAGGCATTTGACATGTTAAGCGGCGGAACTAAACGCCGCATTTTGTCTTATATACCAAAAAGGAGTAATGAAAATAATATATCGTACCCTCAGGAGGTAACTGACCTAGCTTAAGCTAGGTCAGTAGGCTAGGTATTTTCATCATTATTAATTTTTGATTTTGTTAACAAACGACTAAAAAAAGTCTGAGATTGTATTAGCTGAAGGTAATACAGGTAAGAAGGCACTATAATCAATCCTCCGAGCGGGAATTGAACTCACAACTACGAGTATATTACGATGCCAGGAATTTGAATCTCGAATAAGATAATTTATCTCATATCACTGCCACTGCGCTATATGTAACATATATTTATTACTAGCGGCCCGCCCGCGGCTTCGCCGCGTGAACTATTTCGCTATATTGCAATCCTCGGGGGCGCATTTTTAAAAAATAAGGTAGCCTATATTTATGCTTATATTATCAACTATATTTATGCCAAAATTCATTACAATTGGTCAAGCGGTTTAGATTTTTCATATAAACTTTCATCCCCTAATTCAACCCTATAGAGGTTGATTTTTGAAAAAATAAGTAGCCTATGTTAGACCCAGTCACTTTTACTACTTTCATTCTAAATTTCATCCAAATCAGACCAGTAGATTAGCCGTGAAAGCGTGACAGACAAACACACAGACATTCGCATTTATAATATAAGTATGGATAATCGTTTGTTTAAAAGTCCGTACAAGTTACATATTGTTGTTAAAATTCATAGGCAGTTTGACGACGTGGTCTGATTAATACGAACAAGATAAAATTAGAGATCACGGTGTTAAGGCGTCACGTATGTAATTTTGTTTTCGTCTTCACACGCCTCGGTTAAGAGAAAATTAAGTGTAAAATCACTCAATTTTCCACTTTCTCTTCTTATCTTTAAGATGAAATTTAAAAGATTAATATTTTTTTAAAATAATTGGTAACAGCTTCAAATAGAAGGAGTACATAGAGTTTGAAGGAAGAAGGTAGTCAGAGTCACCTAGTGTCAAGACACTGCTCTCCATTTTTTGCCTGTAATTGATTGCCTGGCGTGTATTAACTGACGAAACTCAACACCGCTCGTTACCTTAGGTACTAAAGCAAAAAAAAATATAATCATTTCCCCTAAGTAGTATTTAAACCCACGACCAATCGTAATTAACTATCAAACTAGTAGGCTATTGTGAAAATATAAAAATAGACTAGAGATTACGCAAACAGACATCTTTGATCCCGAACTTCCGTAAGAAAGCTACAATTTGAACTTTTAGACCCTTATCAAATCTACTTCACGAACCGGTGAATGCTTGTATAATTGATAACTAATATTTTTGTATTAAAATAATTCATTTTATGAAATTTTATTATTTATTATTTATTTATTGTAGGCAGAGGGAACCTAGTAATACTTCGTTCCCCACTTTAGATCACATTCTGGAGACATTATGTATTAAGCAGCGAAACTCAACGCCGTGCTTTGCCTCGAAACTAGAGGGAAGAAAATGAAATATTGAATATTTAAAATTCTCGAGTGGGAATCGAACCCACTACCAGTCGCGTTTACAGTAACACTTTGTGCCTCTGCGCCACGACTGGCCTACGTCTAAGTCTTCTAACTTAATACAAAATTTATTCAAAGTTATGTTATATTCATAAACAGGCCTTCAATTACGTGTATAAATTATTATATGTAATCATAAAAATTATATTATCATTATAATATTATGTAAAAATACATAATTATTTTTAATAATTGCTATAGTAATTATAAAATAAATGGCCAAGCCAATGTTTAACTATAAAATAAACTTTGGTTAGTAAAACAATTTTAGTATAATAATTAACTTCAAGTTTTACCGACAGGGACTTAGTGTCAAAACACTCCGCTCCTCGCTTTCCGCACAAATCGAGAGAAATTTTATTTGAACATTATTTCTAATCAAGCGATATCTTATATCGCTTTCTAATTCCACACATTTACAAATTTTGCCTATTTAATGATGGAACCTAACATTATGAGCTTTGAGCTTATAAAGCATACAAAGAATCAAAGAGGCTATTTTGGTGCAAAGGGACGTTTCACTGTTACCGCACTTGGTAGTGGGTTCGGTTCCCAGAAAAAGAAATTAATATATTTAAATTATTTTCTTTTCTCTCTGTTATCTAAGACCGTTAAGTTCCATCTTTTAACACGCAATGTCCCAAATTTAGATGGCAAGTAAGAGCAGAGTGACTTGACACTAGGTTCTCTCTGATTACGGTACTTACAAAAAATCCAAAAAAATACCTATTCAAGAAATGCTGATTTTTATTTTATTTTGTAATATTTATTGTCAACAAATAAATTAAAAACAAATGTAATGGAACTAATATCGATGGTTTTCGTGAGAATCGAATCCACTATATTCTACTCAAAAGTTTAAAAAATATATATTTTAAAATTATCGATTTTCACTGTAACTTCTTTATAACAATTTTAATTATTAGTCAATATTTTTTTTTAAATTATTAAGATTTATAAATAAAAGCCTCTTTTAATATTTAAAAAAAAAGTTTATTTCGTTGGTTCTATTATTAAAACATAAAAAACAACGTTGCACTTCATACATTAGCCGTGGTACTTATATAAGTTTTGTTTTACCTATTTCCGTCTAAATTATGCGAAATTACATTAAAAATTAAATAATGAATTTAATTTGACATTTGAATATTTTTGAGTGTCCAAATTATTAACTGTTAGTTCACTGTTCTTACTAATTTAATTAGTTAACAGTAATGTTTTCTTAATTATCTACAAATATATTTCGAACTGTGTTTTTTTTTGATCTAATGAAATGACAACAAAGTAAGCTAACAAACAGCCTTAGTATAAATTAAGTATTCAATATATAGCCTCTTTTTATTGGAAATGTTGCCAATATAGAGTATTCTTTAAAATTAATTTTGAACAACATGTTCAGTTTTTGTACTAAATATGTTAACGGACGGACACTAAATAAGGAAGTGATTTAATTATATATTTTTAAGTAGACAAGATTATAAAGAGAAACATTTTGACATCACTTCCTGAGGCGCACGCAAAGCCAAACACGTTCGCAAGCGAAAATTTAATTTTGTACAATCGCCAATGATACAGCATTCGCCTTGGCGTACGCCTACAACTTTACTTGTAAGGTAAAAACTTACCAGCACCATCTAGTACTATAATCTATAATACAATATTTACAAAATTCAACGTATTTTGGGTTTATATGGTAACAATTAAGTAACAAATGACTATATTGCGAAAATATCTATGTACAGAGAATAACATCAAAATTATACCTATTTATCCCATCCGTGGTGTTCGTGGTGCTCGTGGTGTACTGGTACCCAAACCTTTTGCCAGACTGGTTTCCATACTTTTTTCCACGCTGGGACTTCAATAGTTTTCCATACTGGTACCTGAATTTGCTTCCATTTCTCAACCCATATCTTTTTCTGAACTGGCACCCAGACCTCTTTTTTAACTGTTTTCCAAATTTGTACTTTCTCCTCGACCCACTCTTGTTTCTTCTCAGTTACCCACGCTTGCTTCTTTTCAGTTTTCCATATTTGTTTCCATTCCTCTTTCCACTCCAATTTCTTGTCAGTAACCCATTCTTGTTTGTGCTCAGTTTTCCAGATTTTCTTCCAAACGGGCTTCCAGATCAACTTCTTTCTCCACAGATCGTGACTTGTGTATTCCCAACCATGGTCATCCTTTCCTAAATATTTTTCTCCGGGAACGCCTTCTTTGACCCATTCAGGGACGAAGTTTTGCTTCCATTCTGGCACCTGAATTTCTTTTGTCACTGGCACTTGAATTTCCTTCCATACTGGTTTCCATACTTTTTTCCAATCCGGTACCTGAACTTCTTTCCATATTGGTACTTGGACCTCTTTCCAAATGGGTTTTTGTACAACTTTCCAAGCGGGCACTTGTTCTTCTTTCCATTGTTGAACTTTTTCTGTTTTCCACGCAGGCACTTTTTCTTTTTTCCATTCTTGTTTCCAAATTAGTTTTTTCTCTGTTTTCCAGATTTGTTTCCAATCTTCTTTCCAAACTAACTTCTTTTCCCAGACTCCTTCAGGTTCTGAGTGCCAGCCATGGGTGGGTGAGCGTTTATCTCTGGATACTTCTAGATTTTGTGCTTCATCTTTCAAGGGTATGGCTAAAGAAGCCGCGATGGCTACCGCCAACAACGTCTGTAAATAAACAAATTAATGTTGTTATATTTTATTCTTATATTAAAGGCATTTTATTTTAATTGAGTTAATATCTTAAGTGTATGGAAATATTTCTATATTTTTTTTGGATATACACTGTTTTAATACGTAATATGAGAGTTAAATAACAAATATTTTGTGTAATTTTTATTTAATAGATGGCATGTAATAGTTAAGTCGTAGTTTTAAAACACTTTAAGACAGTAATAATATGAACCATGAACTTGACATAAAAAAGATATAATTAATAAAAAATATAATAATATAAATATTGTAATAAATTAAAATAAAAAAAAATATGGAATAAAATAAAAAAATAGACTGTATATCAAGACCGAACCGTGGACTTCTTGGCTAAAAAAAAACCCACTTTCCCACCTAAGCTATTACCACATTAATGTCGCGAAATTGACAGTCGTATACTAATGGCAACAATACAATTAGCAATTTTTTATTGCCTAAAATACGAAGAAAAGGGCCTAGCTAGATCGAATTTTAGCCACAGACCTATATACTATATTTAATGAAAATATATTAATAAAGATATTAGATATAGATACGCGTATATAGATTCTAGTAACTTCGAGTATTTTTTTAAAGTATTTATTTAAAAAATATTTTTTTAATTTTTATTTTAAATAATTCTGTCACTCGTTTATAAACACAAAATATTTTTATTTTATGAATTCAAAATTTTTAACACGCGATTTAATTTAAATTAAAAAAAAACAATTTTATTAACTTCATGCGTTTTCCCGCATCCTAACTTATATCAATTTGAAAAATAATCACTTTCCCCTACAAATAATCACAAAAAGAACTAAAATAAATACTATAATTAACTATTTCACTGCGCCAAAACAAAAATACGACAAAAAAAAATCAATTATTTCACTCCGCAAAAAAAAAATTTAAAAAATTATAAAAAAAAAAATAACACTGTAATTAAAAAAAAAATGCACATCACAACACAAAATTTCCAAAAAGAAACCCACCGTCAATGCAAGCGTCCTCATTTTCGAGATGGAGGTGTACGCTTGCGACTGTCTACACTGCGCACGCGCATGCCTATTTATTTATCAACCAGCCCCTCTCTTCGTGAATTACAAATCCTACGCTCAGGATTATCGTTACGTTTTCTCAATCGTGACCAGAGATGAGACCTCTGGTTCAAAAGTCATTACAGTTAGACACACTATGGGTGCATATGTGTCTAACTAACTGAATTGCCTCTGAATGCATCGAGTATTACGTATGGTGTATGGGAAAACTGCATTTCGTATGTTAGATGTGTTATGTTACCTAAGAAATGTCAATGAGAGAATTGTATGTTAAAATAGTATTAAGTTATAAT
Organism: Dryas iulia moderata; assembly: GCA_019049465.1. NCBI lineage: Eukaryota > Metazoa > Arthropoda > Insecta > Lepidoptera > Nymphalidae > Dryas > Dryas iulia. The sequence goes on along the minus strand of CM032415.1, from coordinate 3,433,536 downwards.
TGATGGATGTTTCTGGTTTGTAATTTGAAATCTTTGTGTATTCTTTATATTTTATTATAAAATTATTTTTGTGAATTTAAATTATGTAAAAATTAACGTTAAATGTATGTGTGCTTATTTAATATTATACGTAACATAGTTACAATCTTGTTTTTTTTCTATGTTCAAAATTCTGTTTGAATTAATATAATAATTTATATAAAGTAATTTCTACAGTAAAATTGTTAAAATATTTGAAATAAAAAGAAATTAGGAAAAAATATGAATAAAACGTGCTAGAAACCATTTGAAAGCTTTTTAATCTTCTTCGTGTCAAATATTTTGTAATGCTCAATATAATTAGTATGTGCCAAGCACATATCGATTTTACAACTCCATTTAAGTATAATAAACATCGAATTATTATGTTATATAATATTATTAAATCTTATTGATTACATCGCAGTTATGTCTGACAACACTATTACCAATATATTATTGTGGAATTAACGCCTTCGAACATAAAAGGTGATGTTTTTAATATATTAGGCATTTACAACAAATATGAATATTTTTATTATAATTGTCATGTTAAACTTGGCTAATGTTGCCTGTGACTTTGCTTGTGTTTACAACTCTAATTAAATAATTTCGTTATTTCCGTTCCCGTATGAGTTTCAGGGAATTATCTCTTAGTACTCCTTCATATTTACTAGGTAACCTACGTCTCAAACTCATCTTTTCGCGATCGATAGTATCGCCTGAGCGCTGGTTATTATTTGTCATTATGTTTAGCTTCACGCTGTATCCCGCATACAGCAGAGTAAGCAGAGGGAACCTAATGTTAGAACACTTCGTTCCCCATTTTTCGCCGAATTCGGACGCATTGCGTTTTTAACGGCGGATCTTTAATCAATAATTAAAGAAAATGTGTTATATAATACAAATATATAAGGATAAGCCCAAAAAGTAAAAAAAAATCAATGCTAATAACAAAATTCAACTATAAAAGCATTCCAAACAAATTTAATACAACAGCTGATTTATAATAAAGGAAAGTGTATATTAATTTCACAATGTGTCTCATACTAGCGTCATTCACATTTGCAATTGGGGTTAAAATATTATCTAATGTAACCGACCAACGCGCTAATTAATATTCAATTAATTGTGTACCGGCGACGCATACAAATACATGTATTGCCTCGACCAGAGCTCGTATGTTTGAACGATGCTTTAGTTCGTCGGTATTTTTTTTAAAAAAATATTAAATTGAGTGGCCAGTCGTGGCCCAGTGGCACAAGAGTGTGACTGTAAACGACTGGTTGTGGGTTCGATTCCCATTCGAGGAGTGGAAATTATATTTCCATTTTTTTCGCTCTGGTGTCGAGGTAAAGCGCGGCGTTAAGTTCCGCCACTTAACACGCAAGCCTCCGAATTCGGCGGAAAGTGGGGAACGGAGTGTCTTAACACTAGGTTCCCTCTGCCTACCCTGCTGTGTGCGGGATACAGCGTGAAGCTATTTATTTATTTATTTTTTATTAAATTGAGGCCATCACAGCGCAATGCGTCTGACTATAAATGCGATGATCGTGACTTCAATTCCTACTCGAGGTATTGTTTATACTGAAATTGTATTTCTCCGCTCTTGTACCTAATGCAAAGTACAGTGTTAAGTTCCGCTGCTCGATACGATTTTGACTCATTTTTGGTATTTGGTGAAAAATGGGGAAATGAGTGAATTGACTTGGTCATCTATGACTAACTGTTATTTGGGTAAAAGTTTGAAGTTGCGATTTTTATGTTCTTATTTCTTTTATTTTCCAATACGTGTAATTATTTAAAGTGCTATAATCACTATACTACTATATATAGGAATATATGTTTATAAATTCTGATATAGAATATAGAAATATAGGTTTTTCTAAGCCTGTGAGATTACATTATGATCTCCAAAATAGTTTTATCATTCTTCATTGAAATGATTATTAAAAACTTAAAACTAAAAGAGATTTTCTTTGCTTTGCTTGTTTGCTTCCGTATTTAAACTGTCAAAAAAAAATCTATAGGGTGTTTTGTTATGTTTTCAAATCAATTTGAGTACTGTAAATTAATTTTACATTACTTGCGAACCTTAATGTTAAATACTAGACAAGACATTTTTTTTTAATTTAGAAAAGTATTAGCTTACAAGAACTTCAGTAAACCAAATCCACAATCATATACATACATACACACACAAACCATTAAAAATGACAACTCAACATTCAAAATCAATTTTACAAGTCTATTAAGCCTAAGCAATACGTGTGATACATGAAAATAATACCATCTACAATATAAGTTCACCCTGATTGAATACAAAACGCAAATAGCTAAACGTAAAGAGGTCAAGTTCAGATGTTCACACAGCACCGCCTTGAGTACTGTACTTTGTCTACTTTTAAATTCATAGAGTAAAATATTTCGCAAACGCCCTATGTCGGACTTAACAGAAGCCAATACAACTATAGCATGCCAATAGTTATTGTAACCCACAAACACGGAAAATGGTATACGATGTCTTTAGTGGCCAGTCGTGGCCCAGTGGCACGAGCGTGTGACTGGTAAACGACTGGTTATGGGTTCGATTCCCATTCGAGGAGTGGAAATATTTATTATTTCCATTTTCTTCGCTCTGATGCCGAGGTAAAGCGCGGCGTTAAGTTCCGCCACTTAACACGCAATGCCTTCGAATTCGGCGGAAAGTGGGGAACGGAGTGTCTTAACACTAGGTTCCCTCTGCCTACATTGCTGTGTGCGGGATGCAGCGTCTTTAAAACTAATAATCAAAAACAGCTTCAATCATCTTCCCACCAGAGCCAGAAGTCAGAGAGAAGCTAGTGTCAAGAAACTCTGTTCTCGATTTTTTGATGGAAATCTAGATATTGTGTGTTTAGCGGTGGAACTTAACGCCGCCCTTTGCCTTCGGACTTTACCTTACCAGAGCAGGGAAATGAATATAATAAATAATCATTGTTCCCCCGAGTGGGAATCAAACTCACAATCATAGTGGTTACAGGCAGATACTATTCCACTGCAGTACAACTGCCGCAACTAATAAAAAAATACTATAATTTGAAATAAACAACTCTATTAATTCACACATATATAAGAAAAAACTAAAAAAATACAGAGTTTTATGTGATTATCTCATACGAAGCTGAATGGTAAATTAAACATTTTTAAACTGCGATTTCTCTCAAAAAATGTTATGTAAGGTTTGTTAGTAATTGTAATTAGAGCTGGGAGGCGTGGCCAAATTCTTAAGCAATTAACTTAAAAAAATAATAGTCGCGTGATCAAAAATTCTCAAATTCTAATATTTTTTTGGTTAAAAATACTATTTACTAAAACTGGTACCATTTTGCGGTGTCAGTGGGTTCAAATTCCAAATACTTACGATAATAATTTTATAAAAATTACGTAATTTTTCGATCTGGTCAGCAAAGTGATTTGTTATGTCATTCACAGAAAATATGATTATTTAGAGAAGGCGAAAACAATTATAGGTCATTCCATTCCAGGCTTTACTAAAAAGATACATGATAGTATTATTTTACATATAAAATGTAGGCCGTCGTGGAGCAGTGGGACTGCGTCTGCCTGTACATCCGATGGTTGTGGGTTCGAGTACCTCTCGGAGGGATGATTTTACATACATTCTTTACATTTATCCGTTCCAGTACCTAAGACACAGCGTGGCGTTGAGTTCCGCCACGTAGTATTTTAATTTCGGGCAGATGAAGAACGGAATGTCTTAACACTAACTTCTCAGTGACTCTCTACTATGCAGGATAAAGTGAACATATAGAAAGTGTAAAATAATACGTACATATATCTATAAAATTGAGGATAAACGCCAACATTGCAAACTACAAGCTCCATTCGACGCTAAAGTTATTAACAGTTGCATCAACCATTTGCAAAATTGGTAAAATATGAAAGATTGCAAATTTATAATCTCAAAGTTTTATGTAAATTTGTCAATCAGTCTAAATCGTCTAGACCAGGGTTTCTAAACTTTTGTCGTTCACGACCCCATTTATGATTGCGAGTTTCTTGACGACCCTATACAAAATAAATTAATATTTTTTGATGATTTATTAATTACTTTATATATTTAACCTTCAACAAATGCGCGTCTCTAGACGCTGCAAGTCCACTGTCTTCCGCCAATTCTAGTGATGTTATAAAATGGTATACGAGTATATAAATATTTGACATTAAAATCTCTCGACCCCAGAACTACGCAACCCATAGTTTAAGAAGCCCTGGTCTAGACCGAAAATTGTTATTTGTTAATTCACCTCGAAGCGTCGAACGACACGTGTTATTCAATCGCGTAAACGGAATGAAATTAATCATAGATTTTTAATTATAAAAATCGTAATTAATAGAATGGCAGTCCTTTTACAAATTAATAACAAAAATAATCGTTATTTTTAACAAACATTTTTTAACTCAATGCCATAGTGAAGATGATGCGTTGTAATGTAGGCTAATGGGTATGGGTTCGATTAAATTGGATTTTGGACTTTTATAACTTCACGCTTTTTCCCGCAAAGCAAGATAGTCAAAGAGACGCTAGTATCACGCTATTACTATTTTCGCGTGAAATCTACACAATGCGTGTTAAGTGGTGTAACTCAACGCTGCGTTTTGCCGTTGACACTAGAGCGGTCGTTTGTTTGTTGTTTTTCTATATATTAAAAAATCACACAAAAAATTAAGTACTCAGTAGAGTCCATGATAGATTTATGATAGATTCTTAGACTAAGAATAAAATTTTCTTTTTTTAACGCAAGAAAGTAATCGCGTCGAAGCGTGACGGCGTTTGACTGCAAATGCGATTGATTATGGGTTCGATTCCCATTCGATGAATGGTTATATTAAAATTGTTTTCATTACTCCACTTTGACAGTGGACGAGGCTAAAGAAGTATGCAGGGACCGAAGCGTTTGGCGCTCCGTTCTCTCTGACTACCCTGCAAGGGATACAGCGTGAAGCTAAAAAAAACTAACTCTACTTTGGTACTTAATACCATGTAACATGCAATAATTCGATTTAAAAAAGCGCGTAGAAAGTGGAGAACGGAGTGTCTTAACATTAGATTCTCTCTGACTACCTCACTATTGTCACTAACCACTAAATAAAAGAAAGGCAGATATGCAGTTTAAATATTGGAATATATGAATATTCCATCTACTTTATTATGTATTTATTTAAATATATGCCTAACAATGTTCATTTTAACAACACAATGCTTACCATATTTTAATTAAGTAAAAGTAGTTTTACTTTTGGTATATTTTATGACTATTTGTGTTATCTGATGTAAAAGTTGTGCTAGCTCACGACTTATAATATTCTTAAAAAAAATAGCTTTACGCTATATCCCGCAAACAGCAGGGTAGGCAGAGGGAACCTAGTGTTAAGACACTCCGTTCCCCACTTTCCGCCGAATTCGGAGGCTTGCGTGTTAAGTCGCGGAACTTAACGCCGCGCTTTACCTCGACACCAGAGCGAAGAAAATGGAAATATAATTTCCACTCCTCGAGTGGGAATCGAACCCACAACCAGTCGTTTACAGTCACACTCTTGTGCCACTGGGCCACGACTGGCCACTATAATATTCTTAAAATGTTATATTAATCTAGTTTTTTAAATATATTTCGTAATAGAGTTATGTAATAAATTGAAAAATATAACTTGTTTAAAGTAATAAACGTAATACAAACGTGTTTTTTAAACAATTTTAAAATGTTATTTACACAGTTAGGAAATTGAAAGACATTTATAGAATACGTTTTAAAATTTAAACGCAACGGGATTTGAACCCATATGACACTGCTAACAACGAAATTAAGGTTGAACGGTTTCCAAGAGGTATGAGTTCGAATCCCGTTGCGTTCCATTTTTCCTAAAAATGCCATAATATAAACGTTTTCTGTACTGTTTCTGTTTCTGTAGTAAGTACTTTTTAATTCACGTATTTTCCTAAATAGTAATAAAAATGGAGAGTTGAGAGTCAAAACACTCCGTTCTCTATATATATACATATATTTTTACAGTACCCCTGACGTTATCAGAGACCTTCTGTATCTATTTTATAATTTTTATGTTGTTATGTTACTTATTTCGTGATTTGTTTCGTTATATAACCCGCTTACAAATCTTTTTACTAAAATCCAGAAATAGGTCCCTTTATTTTTATCTCCAATCAATTTATCTAAACTTTCTGTCGAAATTTTAGCACCCAATTTTTGTTTCATCTTTTCTCTGTCATATGCGCAAACAGGACACTCGCATAAAATATGGGCCACTGTCTCCACCACACCTGGCTCACTGATGCACGACGGATCCTCCTTGAATTTGAATCGGTGCAAATACTCGGAGAACCCACCGAGGCCGGTCAGGATTTGTGTGAGTGTACTGTCCAGCCTCATTTTACCAACTATCCTGTACGCGCAAACCGCATCTGGGAAGAAAAGTTTAGTCCCAGGTGCCGTGGTTCCAGAATGGTATCTATGGCATGGCATATTGAATAATGAAACTCAACGTAACTCAGTCTTGGCCAGTCGTGACGCAGTGGCACAAGCGTGTGACTGTAAACGACTGGTTGTGGATTCGATTCCCACTCGAGGAGTGGAAATTATATTTCCATTTTCTTCGCTCTAGTGTCGAGGTAAAGCGCGGCGGTAAGTTCTGACACTTAACAAGCCAGCCTCCGAATTCGGCGGAAAGTGGGGAACGGAGTGCCTTAACACTAGGTTCCCTCTGCTACCCTGCTATGTGCGGGATACAGCGTGAAGCTAAAAAAAAAATACGTACCTCAATTAATAGCTACAATGCCAATAAAAATACTAATAAAAAGCTAGTACAAATGTTTAGGATACCTTGTCTATGTTCATACATCGATATATTACGACGTAATCTACTTCGACTATACGACGACGTATAGACTTGTAATTCAACAATTAATAAATTCCAATACCAATAACACCGTGAGAATTGACAATAAATTCTAATAACTAGAAGAATTCTTCCACCTTTTGTTTGCAAAATGCTGATGTACCAAAGAAAATTTGTAAAAGCTTACAAGTTACGGTGTTTCCTTTGCACTCACGGTAATTAGCGGCTCCGTGCGAAGTGTTCGTATGACTTAAACCTGGAAGTGAATGACTTTGGAGCAAATATATAGAAAAATAGACCTTAGTGTATTAATTTTTAGGTATTTTTTATATAAAAGGTGGATATAGTATTTAATATTTAAAAGTTAGTTGAAATGTAGTTTTTAGTAATTAGTAACCTAATAATGGTTGTTTATATTGAAGCAATACTGAAGTAAACGTATCTTTGTTGACTAAGTGTTATATTTTATAATTAATTAATGTGAAGTTTGTGTTTAAATGGAATATCTTTACACTAAATTCTCTTTGATTCTTCTTCAAAACGCAAAAAATTAGTTGAAACCATCGTGGTGCTATGGTACTGCGTCTGACTGCTATCGCGATTTATTGTGGGTTCCAATCCCATTTTTAGGAATGATTATAATATAATTATATCCATTTCCACGCTCATGTAAGCAAGGCAATGCGCGGCGTTAAATTCCGTCAAAATGTCTCGAATTCGGACAGAAAGTGAAGAACGGAGCGTGTTACATACCATTTTTCTTCTTCATATCTATCTTTTTGAATTTTAAGTTCAAAAATTTTGGAACCTGAAGCCGTTGAATATGATTATTTTAAGAATTACAGCGCTTTAGGTGTTTCCTTACAAAAGAATTTGACTCAAATATCCAAGTTAAATGTAAATATTTAAAAATTTCGATATCTTTTATTTAAAATTAAAAAGAACAACAGTGAATCCAATATTCAAAAAAACGAATTTAATTTGCAAAACAATTAATTTAAAGAGTACAATTTAAATAATAATTAATATGTAATGGTATATCATTTTTTTCTTGCTTACGTTTTTGTTCTCGATTAGTCAATCCAATCCAATTATTCAATCAAAGATGAACAATGCATACAGTCCCCAACAATCTATTCTCTACGAGACAGATATATCTGCAGACAAACAATAGGAATCAGAAATCGTAACTCCAATACAGGTATTATTTGTATTGCGAAAATAAATATTTGTTTGCCGTCTGTCAATTTGCATACGTCTAATTTTTAAATAACCACTTTTTTTTTAGCCTCACGCTGTATCCCGCACACATCAGGGTATGCAGAGGGAACCTAGTGTTAAGACACTCCGTTTCTCACTTTCCGCCGAATTCTGGAGGCATGCGTGTTACGTGGCGGAACTTAAACGCCGCGCTTTGCCTCGACACCAGAAGGAAGAAAATGGAAATAGTAAATAATGCCACCCCAAGAGTGGAAATCGAGCCCACAACCAGTCGTTTGAAGTCACACTTTGTGCCTCTGCGCTACGAATGACCACATGTTTTTTTTAATTTTTATTGTCAACTTAGTGTCAAGACACTCTGTTCTCTTCTTTTCGTCCGATATTTAAGATGTTGAGTGTTAAGTGGCGGAGCTCAATATCGTACTTTGTCTTTGTGACGAGTGTAAAAACGAAAATTATTAAATTATGATTATTTCCTGTGTGGGAATCGAACCAGCAATCAATAACGATTATAAAGCTTAACTATTACATGGCCACGAAATTACTATTATATTTTCTGCATGTCCCATGACTACGAAATGACCTTTAGGGATGATGAACTGGCGCAGTGATTTTTGTAAGTAATTTATTCTGGACGTTCTTATAGAAAACATGTTATTAAGTTATTTCTATTTATATATGGAAAATCGATATACTTTCGTATACATTCTTGGCAGCCGATATGTGGCGAATCTTACCACAAAGCGAATGTGATCCTACTAATACATGGTTTATATGTGAAAGTTATGTCATACGTTCTTTTTTTTATTTTTACAGCTTCACTTAGCTTTTTCCCGCATAGCAGAGCTGTCAGAGAGAACCTAGTGCTAAGACACGCCATTCTCCACTTTCCTTCAGTAACCGAGACATTGCATTTTGAGTGGCGGGACCTAACGCCCCGCATTGTCTTAGGTACCAGAACGGAAAATGAAAATAAAATATAATCAGTATCAACTGAGTGGGAACCGAACCCACAACCGTCATGTTTACACTCTGACGCTATCTTACTGCAATACATTGGCCCCATAATACGTAATATTTAATTTAGCTAATTGACTGAACAAATTTATATGGAATTTAATATATAAATAGTTTATAAAAGTATTAACTTAGCCTATATTTTTACTTTTAAACAAATAATTATGTGCATTCTATCACTGTTAATTTATGTAAATTCATAACATTTTTCAATCCTCATTTTTAAAATTTTTCATTTTATTCAAATATCCAAACAGACAACGTCAGGACGCCAAACAAGTGTTTACAAAAGCCACCGATACACAATACAGTGCGGTGTGAACATCAACATCAACACACATTGCATTGCCCTTCCAATTAAAATGGCCTAAGTCAGAAATTTCAAATAAATTAAATAGAATCTTAGAACAAGCTTTTTATGGTCGTTTTTACCATAAAAAGGAAGTTTCGACTTAGGTCAGTTTAATTCTGATGCTACATTATATAACACTGCCATTATCTTTGTTGTATTTCCATTATGCAGGGATCGTTCATGCCATCGTGCCGGAACGAAATTTATAATTCACACGAGCTTAAATTTGCGAACACGCATGCACGTACAGAGGTACCTATATATTATTATATGTAGATTTTATAGATTGAATTGTTACTCTTAAAATGGTTATGTAAGGTGTAAGAATCTTCATGCTTTTTCCTGTATTGAGGTAGTCAGAGGGTAACATAAATATGAAATTAAAACTTGGATACATTTATTAAGAGCTATAAATAATTCTTCAAAGAGTCACAGCTTGGACTTCTTTAGTATAATATAATTCTTTAAGTAAGGAATAGCAAAAAAAGCGTAAAATAATAAATCTTGACGTTACTAAGCGCGGCGTTAAGTTCTGCCACCCAACAGGCAAATTTCTCGATTTCGAGCGGTAATTGGAGAACGGAGTATCTTGACATAAGGTTCAAAGGTGAAGCTGCCATTTTAATCTGTGGATAGTACGCTGCAAGCAGTATATTTTTTCCGCCTATCTGTAAAAGGATAAAAACTAGGTGAACGACTATTGGACAGTTAAATTTTCTTAACATTACCTTTGTGACAGTGACTTAAAGTCCTCAAGAAAAATTTATGCTTAAAATATACTTAAGTTTATTACATATTGTGTATATGTAATAAACTTAATTATATAGTTTGGCCAGTCGTGGTCCAGTGGCACAAGCGTGTGACTGTAAACGACTGGTTGTGGGTTCGATTTGGTGGCTTCGCTCTGGTGTCGAGGTAAAGAGCGGCGTTAAGTGCCGCCACTTAACACGCAATGCCTCCGAATTCGGCGAAAAGTGGGGAACGAAGTTTATTAACACTAGGTTCCCTCTACCTACTCTGCTGTGTGCGGGATACAGCGTGAAGATGAAAAAAAAATATATAGTTTGGTTTGACGAGGTGAGATTTTATATAACTTTTTTTAAAAAATGCACTTAACAACTTTAAAAACCACTTAGTACTAGTAGACCGGATGGCGCATAGAATACGCGTTGTAATAACTACATGAATGTCACTTCATACAATCAATCAGTCAATCAAATCAATTAAGTATATGTCAAACGGTTGTGTGTGTAATATGTACTTTATAAATTTACTGCCTAGAAAAATATATCTTTTATAGCTTCATGCTGTATCCCGCATACACCAGGATAAGCAGAGGGAACCTAGTGTTAAGACACTCCGTTCTTCACTTTCCGCCGAATTCAGAGGCATTGCGTGTTAAATGGCGGGACTTAACGCCTCGCTTTGCCTCTACACCAGAGCGAAGAAAATGAAAAAAAATTGAAGCTGCGTCTTTATACTTGTAAAGTACTTATGACAATAGTGCCTACCCCTTAAAAGTGACTACTTACAAAACAATTGCAATAAAAAATGTAGGTCGATTCCTTGCTGATTATGCATAATTACGACATTTGTGTGCGACCCTTATTGTACTGTCACCACTCGGAAAAGCAATAAACATTGAATTGTCTATTGCCCATTCCTTGCAATAATTTGCAATACGTATGCGCATTTGTTCCCTTTTAACTGACTCTAAAAAAGTGCTATTGTGGCTCAATGCTACCACTGCCTGTACAAGAGATGGTCGTGGGTTCAAATTCTTTTTGGAAAATGATTGTATTTAATGATAATGATTTATTGTGGCCAGTCGTGACCCAGTGGCACAAGCGTGTGACTGCAAACGACTGGTTGTGGGTTCGATTCCCACTGGAGGAGTGGAAATATTTAATATTTTCATTTTCTTCGCTCTGGTGTCGAGGTAAAGCGCGGCGTTAAGTTCCGCCACTTAACACGCAAGCCTCCGATTTCGGGAGAAAGTAGGGAATGGAGTGTCTTAACACTAGGTTCCCTCTGCCTACCCTGCTGTGTGCGGGATACAGCGTGAAGCTAAAAAAAAAAAAAAGTATTTTAAATTATTTTCATTTTGCAAAGTTAGCTTCCGCTGCTAAATACGCAATATCGCTGTATGTTGAGGACGAAGCGTCAACCATAGTTTCCATTTCTACTCTGTTATACATAGAAAAAGTTTAAAGTTTAAGAAAATTTACTTATTTACACATCTTCACCCAATGCCTCCGTATTCGGCGGAAAGTGGGAAACGGAGTGTCTTAACACTAGGTTCCCACAGCAGGGTTGCTGTGTGCGGGATACAGCGTGAAGCTAAAAAAACCACATTTCCACGCCTTTTCCCGCATATTAAGGTAATCAGAGAAAACATAGTGTCAAGATACTCCACTCTCCATTTTCCGCCTGAATTCCAGACGAAATTAATGCTTACGTATGAACTATTTCCATTTCCGGTATATAATAAGACCGAACGTAAACTTGAATTGGATTCGCAATCCTTTTAAAATCGCAGGAAGAGGGAAAAAGAGTGTTATAAAGTAAACTTCACATATGTTGCTTTCTTTTACTTCAATAAACTTTTGAATTAAATAAGAGGAATTTCTAACGCATTACGCATTCTTATCTATTAAAAAAATCTAACATCAATATATTGTTTCAAGATAAGATAAGATAAGATACCACCGCATAGTGCTGTAACAAGCCATCTTCACACCAAGTACCATTAAAATTGGTACATAAGTGTTATAACCGAGCTTAAAACATATTTACGCGCCATAAAGTTTGACGCTTCACGCCGTTCGTCGCAACGCAATAAACTAATATGGATATGTTATCTTTCTTCACAGTCCAACCGCATTACAATGGTAAAATTTTAATTAAAATACGGAAATCATAGCGGAATTTAGGTTTAAATTAATTAAATTTATTATAGAAACTGAATATTTTATTTAATAATAAGTTGGGGCCAGTGGTACGAGCGTGTGACTGTAAACGGATGTGGGTTCGATTCCCACTCGAGGAGTGGAAATATTTAATATGTCTATTTTTTTCGCTCTGGTGTCGACACTTGGTGCGGCGATAAGTTCCGTCACTTAACACGCAATGCCTCCGAATTTGGAGGAAAGTCAGGAACGGAGTTTCTTAAAACAGGGCTCCCTCTGGTTACCCTGCTGTGTGCGGGATCCAGCGTGAAGCTAAAAAATAATAATAAATATAATGAGGATATTTGTAAGTATTGTTATATTATTGAGGTTATCACAGCGTGTGTGTTATAAGCGCAATTGGTTGTGGGTTCGATTGTTACTTGGGGAAATGACATATTAAAAATATTTTTTTCCTTTCTGGTACCTAAGACAAAGCCCGGCGTTAGTCTCTGCCACTCAATACTCAATGTATCGAATTTGGGTAAAACATATAAAAAATCTTGGCTCTCTTCGATTTATTTTGTTGCGCTGAAAAAATATTCTGGACTTAGTTCATTGTGGCCAGTCGTGACGAAGTGGTACAGACGTGTGACTTCAAACGACTGGTTGTGGGCTCGATTTCCACTCGAGGAGTGGAAATATTTATTATTTCAATTTTCTTCGCTCTGGTACCGAGGCAAAGAGTGGCGTTAAGTTCCGCCACTTAACACGCAATGCCTCCAAAATTCGGCGGAAAGTGGGGAACGGAGTGCCTCAAAACTAGGTTCTCTCTGTCTACCCTGCTGTGTACGGAATAAAGAGTGAAGCCAAAAAATATATATATATATATATATATATATATATATATATATATATATATATATATATATATATATATATATATATATATATATATATATATATATATATATATATATATATATATAATTTGCATTGTTGTAATGTATTTATTCATGAACTGATTGAATTAAATTAACCACTAAATGTTAAACACTAAGTTAACCACTAAACGTTTAACGAAATTCAATAATCAAAACTGATATAAATAGTTATTTTTTTGTTTCTTGAAATTAGCATACACAAACGCACAGACAAATAGAAAAAACCAAATTGATTGTTCTGGCTTGTATTATATTCACAAATGTCCCCAATAATAACTTTTCTCACATATGTTTCATATACAAGCAACGATCAGTAATATTTTCATTTTATGTATGGATTTGTATATGTATTTTGTTTTTGTATCTTCTGTCTCTTTGTATACTTATACAAATAGAATAGGGTACGTTCTATTCTATTATAGAAATAAAATAATCATTAAACAAATCTAACACGTTTAACTATTGTACGTACATAGTTATTATTAAAACGAAAGCTCCTATATGATCTAACCTCTTCATAACAAAGTGCTAAAAGCAAGTAAATATTTTCCTAAAAAATGTCTTTTAATACATTCACTTAGAAAGGAAAGCTTTGACAATAATATGATTGCACTCAATCGAATTGCACAATGGTAGAACAAAGACGAGCTTTCAAAGTTATACGATACTAAAACACAAAAACTAAGTCACTGAAGAACAGGCTTTTAAAAGTATTTAAGATGGCATTGTAATTAAAATATTATCTAATTATTTTATTTAAATTTATATGTGTATGATTTTTATGTGATACAATATTGATAAAATATTTAGCTAGTGACTAGCCCAGTCTAGTTGTAACTACCTAAGTCAAAGAAAATATTTAGTTAACTTTAAGTTTCTCTTATAAATTTACATGACAGTGGGAAACGGAGTGTCTTAACACTAGGTTCCCTCTGCCTACCCTGCTGTGTGCGGGATACAGCGTGAAGCTAAAAAAAACATGACAAAGGAGATTAATGCACCTCTTCAACTTCGTCACAAGTTGCAATTTATTTTTTTTATTTATCAATGCTGCTACGCTATTTAGATCCACTTCCTGACGTAATTTTCTTGAAAATGTGCATACCTCCGAATATAATATTGATGATATAATATTGAAATAACTTTTAATCATAATTGTAAAATATTTTGTCATTATTTTAAATGAATCTGAAAATAGATATAGGAAAGGAGATAAGTAAATAGACAAGTATATACCTATCTACTTGTATATCTTTTTCAAATACACATCACATATGTCCCAACTCCCAAGCTACTTATAATGAATGAATACCTATATAAATATTGCGTTGCATTTAACGGTATGTCAGGCTCAGACTTGCAAAAGCACAGAGTTATATCTTGTTTATTTTGCTATCCATCTTAAGCGGTAACCAACGCGAAATTCCTTAGGCAGAGTGCAAATCAAATAACAACATAAACCTAGGAAGTTGGCTTTCACTAGCGATTTCTGACTTATGATTTATCACGATTTATTTTTTTTTTTTTCAAATTAATTGTATAATAACATTGTTTCTCGGCAATTTGTGTTTTTGGACAAAGGCTCAGGTTCAAATCCCACTAGAGGGTTTATTATATAGATAAGCATTTGAGACCAGTCGTGGCGCAGTGGCACAAATGTGTAACTGTAAACGACTGGTTGTAGGTTCGATTCCCATTCGAATAGTGAAAATATTACCTAAATATTTCCATTTTCTTTGCTCTGGTATTAAGGCAAAGCGTGGCGTTTAAGTTTCTCCACTTAACATACAATGCCTCCGAATTCGACGGGAAAGTGGGGAACGGAGTGTCTTAACACTAGGGTCCCTCTGCGTGCTATGTGCGGGATACAGCGTGAAGCTAAAAAAAATGTGTTTCACACATGCGGAGTTAAGTTCCGCCACTATTTTATACAATACGCAATGTATTATTTTCAAGCAGAAAGTGGAGGACGGAGTATCTTGAGGTCCTTCCCGATTATCCCGCTATAAGCGAAAATCTTAAAGCTGCTGTGCTATGTTTCGCACATCTGAATAGATCAAGTATATTTTTTAAGTTACTTTTTGCTGTCCAATTATATATCAGAGTGTTTTGGTTGACGTACAAAATATGCGTTACCTTATATATTACTTTATACAATGTTTATGTCAAGGATATAAGCGTGTGTAATATTTATTTTGCAGATTGAACATCTTTCTAATAGATTATAATATAATATATTGCTGGTTTCAACATAATTATGTATATACTTTAAATTTGTCAAATTTTCCTCCGTCGGCATATTTTTGATAAAACGGGGCCCAAAGGTGTTTTCATGTTTTTATATAATGATTAGAGACATTACATGTTGAATAATAAACAGTTTTTTTTTTCACTAGATTCTCTTTGCTTACCAAATAGACCTACTATTTGCGTAAAAACCAATTTTACTTGTATCCAGCTTCACGCTCTTTCTCGCATAATGGTAATCAGAGAAAATCTAGTGCGTGCTACATGGCACAACTTACCTTACTTTGTTACCTTAGATACTAGAACGGAGCAATGACAATAATATATAAGATCATTCTTCCAACTGGGAATCGAACCTACAACCATCGCGTTTACAAGCAGATGCTCTGCCACCATACTACAACGTTCTATTTTACATAGTGTTCAATTTAACAACAATACGATGAGTTGTTCTTCAAATTGGCAGAAAACATGTAAATATCCGCAAGTCATGCTAATGCGTAAGCTGATCTCTGAACTGGGTCAAATGATATAAAAAATAATAGTTTTGTAACTACGAATGTTAAGTTACGCAACGATAAGCATAGGTTCATAGTTCTCAAATGTACACTTAACTTTATGTGTCGAGAATCTCAAGTACCGTTATACATATGTAAGTGTGTAAAATAAAATTGACTAAATTGTAAAATTATCAATTTCGACATTAGACGCCAGTCGTGGCGCAGTGGCACGAGTGTGTAACGACTGGTTGTGGATTCGATTCCTACTCGAGGAGTGGAAATATTTAACATTTTCAATTTCTTCGTTCTGGTGAGCTAGTGAGCGCTGCGTTAAGTTCAGCCACTTCACACGTAATGGCTCGGAATTTGGCGGAAAGTGCAGAACGGAGTGTCTTAACACTAGGTTCCCTCTGTCTACCCTGTTGTGTGCGGGATACGGCGTGAAGCTAAAAAAAATCAATTTCAACATTAATATGTTTACATAATTATTATATCTAACTAGTAAAGATTAATATGCTCATACTACTATTTTATCGCTCAGTAACTAAGACGTTGAGTTCCGCCATTCGACGCTCAGTAACTTTATTTCAGGCGTTAAGTTAAAAACAGAATGTTAGGTTTCCTCTAACTACCTTGCTATCGGATAAAAGGCGTAAAGTTTATAACTATGTGCATTTTTGATTAAATCACATTTTTCTAAAAAAATTTTAACTTTTTCATTTAAACGCTTTCCCCCTTATATCAGAGAATACAGAGAGTATCTATTATCAAAATAATATGTTACCACTTTTCAATTTTTCTCGAATCCACTACCTCCGGCATTAAAACAAAAATAAATAAATAAATAAATAGCTTCACGCTATAATCCGCACACAGCAGGGTAGGCAGAGGGAACCTAGTGTTAAGTCACTCCGTTCCCCACTTTCCACCGAATTCGGAGGCATTGCGTGTTAAGTGGCGGAACTTAACGCCGCGCTTTACCTCGACACCAGAGCGAAGAAAATGGAAATATTAAATATTTCCACTCCTCGAGTGGGAATCGAACCCACGACCAGTCGTTTACAGTCACAGGCTTGTGCCACTGGGCCACGACTGGCCTCCGGCATTAAAACACATACTGCTAACGAATCTTTTTTAACGCCCTGCCCTGCATATCAGAATAGACAGAGAAACTACTTTCAAGGTACTGTCACCCAAAGTACTTTACCACGTTTCGCATTTTTTGCAAATTGGAAAAGAATCCGTAACCTAAGGCTTAGGAGTTGAAACACAGTAAAAAATCGACTTACAACTATAAAACAAGAAATGTTCTCATTCACTAATTTATAGGCACGACCCACGCGTTCATAAAACATTATTATATGTGATTGACGTGACATACAAACATACATATGTCATTTGTTATTACATTATAATATGTAATAGGTTAGAGAATTTAGCTTAATATATATTTTTTTCATTAATGACGTAACGTGAATACTAACAAGTAAAATCTATTGTATTTAAATAGTTGTACATTATAGTTATTGGGGCCAGCGTGGCGCAGTGGCACAAATGTGTGACTGTAAACGACTGGTTGTGGGTTCGATTCCCACTCGAGGAGTGAAAATATTTAATATTCCGCCACTTAACACCCAATGCCTCCAAAAATGGGGAACGGAGTGTCATAACACTGGGTTTCCTCTACCTACCTTGCTGTGTGCGGGATACAGCGTGAAGCTAACAAAAAAATATAATAAAACAAAGTTATACTCTTTATTACTTTACAAATAGCATTGGATAAAGCAAATAAAATGATTCAAACATTATTTTTTTTTAATTCTATTCTACGTATATTTGTACATTGTTTCTTTATTAATAATACAATTAGTTATAGATTGCATAAAATCTGTACACGCAACGTTCAGTCAATTCAATCGAAAAGTGAAGAACGGAGTGTCTTGGCACTAACTTCTCTCTTACAACTTTGCTATGCGGGAAAAAAGGTGAAAAAAAATCTGTAACCAATAAAAAAGAATTATAGTAAATCGCTTGTCAAAATAATAACCCAATCGGCCAGTCATCTTATTAGACATTTCAAAACATTTATTTTGTTTTGTTCAAAATGACGAACGAAATATCGTTTGCAATTTTTAGGAGTGTCATTCGAAGAATTTTGCCAATATCATAATCCGTACTAATACTATAGATACGAAAGTCCGTCTGTCTATTAAGCTTTCACGGCTAATCCATCCGCCGGATTTGGATGGGATACGAAATTAAAATAGTGGGAAGGCCATTTTATCAATCATACTGATTTTCAAAAATCAACCTCTAAAGTGTTGAGTTGAAATAAGAGACAATACTCTGTATGGAAAAATCTGAACCGCTGAACGGATCTCGATGAAAAGGAAGCTAGCCCAAACATAGACTAACTTTTTTTTCTAAAACCTACCCCTAAGGGGCGGAAATTGGGGATGAAAATTTGTATGAAAAATATAAACTTTGCTTAACTTTAACGAGAACGCTATCGCATATACGAAATAGCTGTGTATCACGCAGGAAAAGCCGCGAACAAGCCACTAGTATAATAAAAACTTAACAATAAATGTCTTGGTTTCGTAATGACACACGTTAATGACGCAAATCATTATGCAGTATGAATTATATTTTTTCTCACAAAATCTCAAAAAAGTTTTATTGCAATCGAATTGATGATGCGCCAACGCAAAATTAGTGGCCATATTTATTTAAATTTTTATTTACAACTTGCAGTTAAATTGGTTGTATTGCATAAATATAATATAAAAGTTATTTATATATTGATCTTTACTTTCGTAATACTAAATCATTTGGATCTTCAATTTGTTATTTGTTAAAGAAATTGAGCACACATAAATGTAAGATGAATATTTATTAGCTAAATAATTAGAAATTATAATTATATAAGTAAATATAGTGTTCTGATTACATAGTTTTACTAGCGACCCGCTCGCAGCTTCGCTGCGTGAACTACAACTTTCAGCCTCTTTGGGATTGTTTTTTTTATAAAAGGGGGGGGTGGGTCCATATTTGACTTGGCTTCATTAATTATGTTCTTGAGCAAATTCATCGATACATCTAGTAAAATGTCAACTATTTGATAATATAGAGCAATAACGGCTCTAGTAAGAAAACGTAGCGAGATCTGCTATCATATAGATGGTATACAGTATTAAAGAAGAAAAAGACATTTAGAAAGAGGGGTAGCCTATGTTTGATCTTGCCTCATCAACTATTTTCCTGAGTAAATTCATCGAAATCGAATCAAGGAGTTTAAATCTTTTATTCTTGCTATATACTAAACATACATAAGTTTTATCTATTGTTTTATCTCCTAAGGTTTGATCTTGATTTTTGATTGTCTTTAACAATCTTCATTACCAATTCCATTTAAATATGATCAGTAGACTAACTGTGAAAACATAACCACATAGAAGAGATACTGAATTTTGGAGTTTTAAAATAATAATATTAATGAGAAAAGATATATCTAGTACAATATCAACTATAAGGTAACAGATGGCGTTACCCGTTCTAAAAAACGTAGCGACATCTGTTGTCATATAGATTATAAAAAGTTTTATAGACCGGTCAAATTTATCTATTAAATGTTATGCAAATTATCTTCAATAGATTTTATGCTTATAATTATTTTACTTAGTGATATTAAAACAAATTATTTTTTTTTTAATTTTCTGCGGAAGTTGTATTGAATACCAGGATGAAAACTATCCCATATGTTGCTCTAACCTCTAAGCTGATTCCATGCAAAAATTCATTAATTTCTACCCGGTAGATATCAGTATACAAATAATTTACTTATATCGGTTTTTTATTTTTTTCAAAAAAACTACGTCGAATACCGGGATAAAAACTATGCTATATGTACCTTTGGACTATAAGCTATCACCATTCCAAATTTCATTCATTTCTATCCAGTAGTTTTTGCGTGATTGGCGAACAAATTAACAGACAGACAGACAGACAGACAGACAGACAGACAGACAGACAAAAAATCTACTGAGTGGATTTTTGGCCTCTGTTATCGATATATTAACATACCCAATTAAAATTTTTCTGAAATTTTTCATGTACAGAATTGACTTTTCTACTCTTTTATTATATATTAAAGAAGAAAAAGACATTTAGAAAGAGGGGTAGCCTATGTTTGATCTTGCCTCATCAACTATTTTCCTGAGTAAATTCATCGAAATCGAATCAAGGAGTTTAAATCTTTTATTCTTGCTATATACTAAACATACATAAGTTTTATCTATTGTTTTATCTCCTAAGGTTTGATCTTGATTTTTGATTGTCTTTAACAATCTTCATTACCAATTCCATTTAAATATGATCAGTAGACTAACTGTGAAAACATAACCACATAGAAGAGATACTGAATTTTGGAGTTTTAAAATAATAATATTAATGAGAAAAGATATATCTAGTACAATATCAACTATAAGGTAACAGATGGCGTTACCCGTTCTAAAAAACGTAGCGACATCTGTTGTCATATAGATTATAAAAAGTTTTATAGACCGGTCAAATTTATCTATTAAATGTTATGCAAATTATCTTCAATAGATTTTATGCTTATAATTATTTTACTTAGTGATATTAAAACAAATTATTTTTTTTTTAATTTTCTGCGGAAGTTGTATTGAATACCAGGATGAAAACTATCCCATATGTTGCTCTAACCTCTAAGCTGATTCCATGCAAAAATTCATTAATTTCTACCCGGTAGATATCAGTATACAAATAATTTACTTATATCGGTTTTTTATTTTTTCCAAAAAAACTAAATCGAATACCGGGATAAAAACTATCCTATATGTACCTTTGGACTATAAGCTATCACCATACCAAAATTCATTCATTTCTATCCAGTAGTTTTTGCGTGATTGGCGAACAAATTAACAGACAGACAGACAGACAGACAGACAGACAGACAGACAGACAAAAAATCTACTGAGTGGATTTTTGGCCTCTGTTATCGATATATTAACGCACCCAATTAAAATTTTTCTGAAATTTTTCATGTACAGAATTGACTTTTCTACTCTTTTATTATATATAGAGATAGAGAAGAGATAATGTAGTTGTAGGTGCATGTATAAAACACTTCCGTTTTTCTCTGATTGACATATAGACAATGCACAACCAGAAGTGCTGGCTGGTAGATAGTTAAGATTTAACTTAGGTATATCCTTGGGGGAGCTAAATAAACCCAATAGTAGGACAATTCGAAACTCCTATGGGAAATAAAAGGAAATTTTGTTCTCTACATTTAAAACTACAGAATATAAGGGAAATTCTAGTAGTATAGCAAAGGTCATAAATACATATACGCAAATAAAGTAAATATTTTTTTGGGCTCACGCTGTATCCCGTATACAACAGGATAGGTATTAAGACACTCCGTTTCCTTTCCCACTTTCTTTTCTTTTGAATTCTGAAGCTTGGCTCGACACCAGAGCGAAGAAAATGGAAATATTACATACTTCGATTTCATATATTCCTCGACCGGGAATCGAACCCACTACCAGTCGCGTTCACAGACACAATTTGTGCCTCTGCACCACGACTGGCCTCAAGTAAAAGTTATCTTTTCATCATAAAAAAAAAAACTTTTTAGCTTAAACAAACTAACTAATTCAAAATAACTAAAACCCACTATAAAACATTCATAACATGAATGGTCAAACAACGTTTCTCATCGCGATGTCAATTGGCTGCCACTGTTTTGGAAGATATTTTTTTGTCATATTATCACGTAGGTGTTAAACTTTTAAACGATAAATTGAACGAAACAGGCCAAGGTTTTGGTAAATAATCGTGTTTAATTTCACTTTAACTGGGTAATAGAATTCTTTCTTTATATGTTAGGGAAAATTAGTTCTTATATTTCTATATATTTGATTTCAAAATCTAGTACGGCAGTTATTATGCTCAATCATTAGTCATGTTAACAGTTAAGACAAAAACAAACACCGCGTACATTTGGTGTAAATAATAAATGTTTGTGTAAGCTACTGCGTGAATACAAGCATCTCATCATCGCATAAGTAAATATACATCTAATTTCTAAGTCATTGTAAATAACAGGGGACAATGGGGGACGGAGTGTCTTAACACTAGGCAGAGGGAACCTAGTACAGCGTGAAGATAAAAAAAAAGAAAAAAAATAACAGTTTTGTGAAATATACAAAAAGTATGACTACTACAACTTCACGCACTTTCCCGCATTTTTACATAAGCAAAGTCGCTTCCCGTTTGTTCTCTATTTTCCGGTCAAAATTGAGAAATCACATGTAGATGGCGAAACTTAACTTAACTTAACTTATATGATGAGCGAAAATAATTTGTATATGGTCGTTTCACGAGTAGGAATCGAACCCACAAGTATCGCGTTTACAGTTAAACACTGACACACTGATTCACAAGCACAACAGACGGTAACAAGTAACAAATGTATTGCATTTAAAACTGTCAAAATAACATATTCAAAAACGGTGACATTTCTAATACGAATATGAAGTTGTTATGACGCAATAAAACCGTGTCATACTAAGCACAATGTTCTGGATTCGATCCCGGAAATGATTGCATTTACATGATTTTCATATCCCCGCTGATTGGGACAAAGAGCTGCGTTAAGTTCCGCCATTCAACACGTAGTCTCAAATTGAAGTTATAGGCGGAGAGCGGAATATCTTGACATTAGATTGTGTTAAGGTAACACTGCTATCTAATAAAAAAATATAACGCATTCTATTGATTTTATAAGACATCTGCCAAAAAAATAACGTGTAACAAGTAACCCAATACAACAACGTCTCGATTTCAGACGGAAAGGAAGAAGAGGAGTGTCTTAACACTAGGCTGTCTCTGATTTCCGCGCTTTACGCAAATACCACTAAGCTATAAAAATTAATAATTTCCTTTAACGGCGTTACTAATGAAAGCTCAGTAGTATACTTGCGCGCGGGCATTGACATATAAAATGATAAAACTCATTATAGCATTATATATCATACTTAATGTTGTATTATATATTTTACGAGCGTGTAACAGATATACTAGACACACGTTTTTATATACTACAGTTGTAAACATATTCCCTTATAAGGCAAACAATAATTTCAGAAGTTTTTGTTGGAAAACGTTCAATAGGTAATTTACATGTTTTAGTATTGATGTAGGTATAGTTCACCGTTTCCCGTTCCCGCCCATGTATCCATACTTATATTATAAATGCGAAAGTCTGTGTGTTTGTCTGTCACGCTTTCACGTCTAATCTACTGGTCCGATTTGGATGAAATTTAGAAGAAAACTAATAAAAGTTACTGGATCTAACATAGGCTACTTATTTTAAAAAAAATCAGCCACTAAAGTGTTGAGATAGGGGATGAAAGTTTATGTGAAAAATTTAAGCCGCTTGACCAATTGTAATAAATATTGGCATAAATATAGTTGATAATCTAAGCTTAAACATAGGCTACTTTATTTTTTAAAAATGCGCCCCAGTTTGAGCTGCAATATTTCACGCTGTGAAACCGCGAGCGGGCCGCTAGTTTGTAATATTATAAATTAAAAAAAAAAATCCAACGAGCATTTAGCTAATCTATCATGTTTTAAGCCATCGTAGCTAATTTCTAAATTTCAAATGTTTTTATATTCTGTTTATTTTGTTTGTTTTAAATATGTCTAATGTTAGACATTTTTATTACGTGGATTAATATGAAATAGTCTTGCTAATTACATTATTTTTACAGTTTCTCTCTTTCTCAAGGCAGAGAGAACTTAGTGACAAGACACTCCGTAGCCACATTCCGAATTCATTGTGTGCTAAATACCGTTTTGCCATTGGAACAGAGAAAATAATTTAAATACAATCAATTACCCGAGAGGAAATCGAACTAACAACCACAGTCAAACGCTACCTTTACCACTAAGACTTCTTATTACAACTTCTATATTATATTCATATTTTAAATATATTTCATGTCTTTTAAACATTTTTAAAGTGTTATTCCACACTTAGGAAAATTAAAAAAGACATTTAAAGAAAACGTATAAAAATTTGAACGCAGCGGGATTCGAACCCGCGCCTCCTGAATATCGTTCAGGCGCTCTCACCACTGAGCCATGCGTTCTACTAGCCGCTGCGTCGAAATTCTTATACTCTTTATTACAACTTATTTATGTTGTTAAATGTCTTTTTCAATATTTCATGTCATTGTAAGGGAGACACCTACGTATTATTATTTTGACCGCAGCCCGTCTTGCACAATGACCGAGGCACGTACTTTTGTTTAGAAAGTATCGTAGAATCCTTAATTTTAGCTAGTTACGACACGGCGTATCACCAAATGAGTAGCCGGTGACTATGTTCTTAGAATGCAAGCAATAAGCTCGGCTTGTTTAAACAAAAACCAAAGTTATGCAAATAGCTGAGAGTGGAGCTACTTGCTAATCCAATGATTAAAGATGTCTTTCTGTTTGAGTCATATATAATATAATATAGTATAGAGGTAGGTTAGGTATTTTAAGCTTTGTATTGGTTTATTTTAAAATATATTGTGTATACATTTTGTTTTATTTTTTTAGCTTCACGCGGTATCCCGCACACAGCAGGGTAGGCAGAGGGAACCTAGTATTATAACACCCCGTTCCCCACTTTCCGCCGAATTCGGAGGCATTGCATGTTAAGTGGCGGAATTTAGCGCCACGCTTTGCCTCGGTACCAGAGCTAAGAAAATGGAAGTATTAAATATTTTCATTCCTCGAGTGGGAATCGAACCCACAACCAACGACTTGCGCCACGACTGGTGCCAATAATTAGTTAATAAATAAAAATCGTTTTGGCACAGATTAGTCTGACTGCAAGCGCAGGGGTTGTGGGTTCGATTCTCTTTGGGGGAATCCTTATACTCGTATATTATTTTATTTTTTCTGCTTAGGAACCTACAACAAAGCGTGACGTTAAGTTCCGCTACTTAAAAAGCAATATCTTGATTTCGGATGAATAGAACGGAATACCTTGACACTAGATTTTTCTTAGATTCTTTTTTACTATACGTATATACCTACGTTAAAATGTCTGTTTTTTATATATTGAATACTACAAGCTTTGTAGACAGCGAAAATAATCTAGAGCTTAAAATTAAAACTTATCTAACAATTTCAAAATTAACGACTAACATAAAAGCTATTATTGTTAACTTAAAAATTATACAAAGAATCGACTACAAAAGATGATCTAATAACCCATTTACGTAGCTGATTAGAGAAACTATTTTACTTCATCCGCCTAGAATACTAACGATCTTTAATATTTTGCGGTTTGTCTTTTATTTCATTTTAAACGAATTCACCTTGAAAAAGCTATCATGGTGGAGTAACAGCTTTTGGCTGTAAAGCGATGATTGTGGGTTTGATACCCACACGGGAAATGATTACATTTTAATTTTCATTTCTTCACTCTGGTACCTAAGACTAAGCGCGGCGTTGAGTTCCGCCGGAAGTTCCGTCGAAAGTGGAGGACGGAGTTTCTTGACATTAAGTTTTCTCTGACTCTCCCGTTATGCGGCAAAAAGCGTCAACCTACAAAAAAACATAATTTTCTCGCTGTGACGAAACTCTCTGAGTTGACTTTCGTCACTCAATACAAAAGTGAAGTGTCTTGACACTAACTTCTCTCTTAGTTAGAGAGTGATACTCGAGAAAAATTATAAAATATAATATCAAACGCATCATAGCAGATGCAAGAAAAAGCGTAAAGCTTGAAAATATTAACCATATACAAAAAATAATAGCCTTAGTAGAGTAGCCTTAATACTATCTTTATGTCCATTTCTTTGTAAACAGTTTCACTACAACAGATGATATTACCTAACCTAACAAAACCATCTCCACAACATAATTAAGACATTTACATATTTTAATTAACATTTTTTGAATTTTTTAAGTAATCATAAGCGAAACACTAACGTAATCACCTTGGTTTATTTGTGATATATGCGCGTTCCCAGGAAGGTATGTCACTATGTAAAAATCTTTATCTTAAAGGAATCTATCAAAATATGGAAGTTTACAAACATATTTGTGTAATGATTAAATGATAATGATTTACTTTATATGTAAAAAATAAAGTGTGGCCAGGTGGTCATGGTGCAGGGGCCGCATGACTGTAAACGCGACTGGTTGTGGGTTCGATTCCCACTCGAGGAGTGGAAATATTTAATATTTCCATTTTTCTCACTCTGGTGTCGAGGCAAAGCGTGATGCTAAGTTCCGTGACTAAAAACGAATGGGGAACGGAGTGTCTTAACACTAGATTCCCTCTGCCTTGCTGTGTGCGGGATACATCGTGAAGCTAAAATAAACGTAGCGTGGTTCACCCACCATCTAATTTTCGTCTTAGATGGCGTTACCCAACATCAGTAGTATAAAGCTCAAAGCTATATCCAATTCCAATTATTCAATAAGTTAACATGCAATACGAACATATGTGAATTTTTGAATCTAAAAAATTATAAATTCTGACCATATCGCATTCTCTAATTGATTGTTATTTTTTTTCAATAGAAAGTGGATCAAGGTTCAAGGTGTGTCAAATGTTTATGTATATATAGGTACTTAAATATATCTAAATTAGGCATCACATGACGAGCGCGGGTGGCCGAAATTAATATATTTCAAGTTTATACGTATCTCTACCGAATAACCAAAGAAAAGGTTACATAACGTGGCGCCTTGCATTATGTTGTTCGAGTCAGTGAAATTTTTATGGCTTACGCTTTTAACTTAATTTTATTGTGTAAGTCAGTGTATCGTAGTATAGTTTTGTTGCAACACGGAGTTTTAGAATATATTAACAAACAATGCATTTACTATTTATAATAATCTAGCGATTGCTTTTTTTGCAATATGGATTTTAAAAATATTTTTTGTATTATAATTCAAGACTTAGTTTTGATGTATGTAAATATTTGTACAGTTATAGTTTCAAAGTCCAAAGTTCTAACTAAAGCATGGTCAAGACATAACAAATTACCTTGAAATTAAGGCAGGTGTTCCACAAGGCATCTTGATAGGTCCAGTCTTATATCTCATATATTCTTACCAACTTACTTACCAACTAAAAAGATTTACTTATAGGGACATTTTTAATGATATTACACTCATCGCAATTTATAACAATCTCAAAAACAGTTTATGGGAAAATCTTGATGAAGCCACAAACGATTTTTCATGACTACTTTAAAAACTCTTACATTCGTAATTGTACCAAAAACGTCGACTGTTACAAAAGCCTGCCAAATTCTGACACAGTAATAAGCATCTACCATTTTATTTTCAAAAGATAACCTCTGGGAAATATGGTATAGAAAGTTGTCGCTACTAAAAATTCAAACAATACTGTGAGAATATTTTAATTTATGATAGCTATATAGACAAATGTGGGAATTCAGAACATGAATCCATTTGTCGTTGTGACAAGAACACCTTATTAATTATAAATTAATGGTGTTGATTAATTATGAGCATGTTAGGTCATAAGTGCAGCTCAAGTCATCGAATATGAGGAAATCCGCTTGGATGTTCATCAATTCTGAACTTAATTTTCTAATAATGTTTATAATTTAGATTTGATTTTTGATTCTTTTCTTTGTTATTAATTATTTATAATTTATCTATGGACCCCAACTACTGCATATCTTAGCATAAAACAAGTTAGTTTAAGAATTTAAGAATATAATAGCTTTGTTTTAGCAATTTTCACACATTTTAAATTAAACTATTTTAAGCAGATAAATTATGCATATTTTAGTATTCGAAAATACATTTTTACATTTCCGTAGTTTTATTTCAAAATAGATTAATTTTTTTAGCTTATATCTTGTGGACAAAGTTTGGCAAAACTTAATTGCAATTAAAAAGTAAATGTTATCAATTAATCATTTGTTTGTCTCCATAAATGTCATATATAAATTACAATTAGCTAAAAATAATTAGCTAAAAATAATTAGTTAACATTTACACTACAATCAACTATGAATTATTTGTAAATGTGATTTTCGCACAAATAAATGATGAGTTGTTATTTTTAATTGTTAATTGCAAATAAATTTTGCCTAACGCTGCTTGAGAGACTCCAGTGATGACATCCAGACACGAGGAAAGCCGGAACAAGTGGCGTGTATGTTAAAATATAAAGGACAAAGATGTATATGAATGTGACCTACATAATTAAATAGTGACCGTCTGAGACACACCGACAGACTGACCGACTTTTGTGTATCCTATTCGCTAATAGAAAAATTTAATGACTCCATAATTTATGCGCATAATTAACAAACTATACTATTTCATTGTTTTCTTCGATACGAAACAAATAATTTCGAAACAGTTAAATTATATATGTAATATCTATACTTTCGTAACCAATTTGGAAGCAAATTACTTTAAAAGTTTCAACAAATCACGTGATCAATTAGCCATTTTTTTTGTAAAATCAAATACTATCTTTTTTGTTGTTGAATAAAGGACGTAACCGAGCAGAAGGACCACCTAATGGTAAGTTACCTTCGCCCATAGACATCTACATCATTAGATTTGTGGATGCGTTGCCGGACTTCAGGGTGAAGGAGGGAAGGAGGGATGGGGATGGTGGCAAAAGGGAGAGCTGGCTTACAAGTCATCGAACCAGAACACATTATCAGATGTTTGGCAGTTCGTCTTTGGCATGTTAATGTCGATCGCGAGCCAGTAGAAAAACGAATCTTCTACCACCAAGTACCCGCCTTTTACGGGACGCTAGCGGTGGGGAATTATATTCTTGACCCTTTCGCCCACGGGTATAAACATGAACGTCATCAACAATATGAGCGATTATAAAATTATTAAAAGATACGATAAAAATTACCTTTGAAGAATGATGGTTTGCAAAATATTATTATTTCTTTAGCGGAACAAAGCATGGTGTTGAAATCCGCCACTCAACATACAAAGTCTCGCTTGTCGAAATAAAGTGCAGAACAGAGTGTCATGAAACTAGATTACTTCTATCTATCTACTCTACCCTCCGCGGCAAATGCGGCAAAAAACTTGAATCTGAAAAAAATATTGAAAAATGCAAAGCAGTGCGATCTTTTACTGGGATAGATAGGATATAGACTTTTAAAATAATTTTCAAAATTTAAATAAAAAGATTTATCACATATAAATACAGTTATTTAAAGAAAAACACACATTTTGCTATTAAAACGCAACCTTTTAGGAAGCAGGCAAATTTTTCCCACCGCAAACAGATGGCGCTGGGCCATAAAGTGGCTGAAACTGAATCGCGCTATAGACATTCCCTCCTGAAAAGCATAACACCTGACGTTTTCAGAGTTTCGAGTAAGGATTAGTTATAAGTAAGATTTTGGCTGTTTAAGAAAACTTGACCAATTTTTGATAAGGTTTTTCGCTTTATTAGTGAAACCTTAATTATTATTTATTTCAGTTAAACTTGAAGTGACTTATTACGTATCACGCCGAACTAATTGTTGTGTTGAGATGTACGAAAGATATGATACCGTTTATTTTTCATGTAAAGAAAACATTTATTTCGAAATGTTAGTAATTTTGTAATAAACTTATTTGAAATAATTGATTTCGAATAAATTTACCATAAAAATCCACCCGAGGAAGATAAAAATTCGCAGCAATTATATTCCCATTATTCCCCATTAGTCCTTTAAATGTACTACTTTAGTACTTACTATATTGATACATGTACATTAAATACATGCAATCATCCACTATTATAAAAATATTACCACTGAAATTTTTGACAGAATAAAAAGATAAAATTTTGCCCATATTATATATAAAATTCATCAAATTAAATAATTATGTCATTAAAAGCCCCTTAAAAATCAATACAGGAAGCTGTCTAGAGCTACGTAATTCTCATAGTAAATTTAGCCTTTGGTTATTTATAATACCAGATGGTCGTGTCAGATTCTCGTGCCACCACACTATAAGAGGAATAGAAAGTAGTTACAGTTGCCATGCCAATACGCTATAAGTACAACAATTACAAAATTCACATTATGAGTTGTCACCTGCAACATCGTTTGCGTTAGAGTTTGTGACCCTAGCTTTACTATTACTGTTCCTTTCCTAAAGCATATTTAATTATAAAACATATAACTTCTTTTTGATAATTTACTGAAAATATTTAGTTACAAATATTTATTTCCACTGAACTCCTTAACGACGTCCTCCTACGTGTAAAGTTTAAGCATTTTACGCCGGGTATTTTTGGCTGTACGATAATACAGTAATATTTATATATCGTTTTTTTATTAAATGTACTAAACAATATTTGTAATTAACTAACATAATCTTAGAGACAATATTTAGTCACACAAAAGCAACCAAAAAAGAAAACAAATCTTACTACTGTGATAATTTTAACTTTATTTTTTATATAACTGCGAAGTTTCCAAAATTGAAACAAGAGATAAAAATTTTCAAGCTGTAAAAACAATTCACACCCAAAGATTTTACATTAAATCAACAACTTCCATAACAATATTTACCTAAAAACAATAATAACTCAACATACTCAACGATTCACACACAGACAGGAATCATTTAAAATTTAGAACAAAGGCAAACGCAAAGCATACGAGTATAAACTTCATTGTTTATCTGTCTCACACTGTTACGTATAGAGGAGCTTAAATATCGGAATCACGAACTGTATCTTGGGAGCTAGTTTACATACTAACGCGGGCGTCTTACGTAAAACAGAAACCTCGTGATGGAATGCCAGAATGTGCACTGTCATGTTGTTTGCAAACATCTTACCTTTATTGAGCATGTACTCTTTCTTGTACGTTTATTCCGCATTCATTGAGAACACTGTACTAACTTTCTAGATATTATGGTTTGGAGTATTGAAGTCCGTTCTTTAAATAAATAGGTTATTATTAATTATTTTGCAATACAATATTTGGTGAACGGTAAGAATAGTAGAAGAGATCTTGGTTGAGCTTGGTGAAAACAGTACTAATGATACTGGAGGAAGGTCACGAGAATATGATGACTCCCAGATTGAAAAGAGGTTGATAAAAGTGTTTAATGTCGCCAATGGCAATTCTAAGCATTGAAACGAAACCGAGGTACTCGTCTCAGATAATGTCAATATAGGCCTCAGGGATCCCTTTAGATCGCGATGCCCATCAGATGCCTTAACGAGGCACGCTGTCAAAGGCCTTATACAGATCTAGGAATACCATATGAAGAGATTTCCTTTCTATCCCCCTGTATCGAGGCAAAAATAGCGTTCATGGTCCTCAATCCTGGCTAAAATTCATATTCACAAGACATCTCTGTCTCTCTGCAAGTCTTACTAGTCTCCACTCTCGGCAAAGTCTTTGTTCGATCATGAACTCATAGAGCTTCACTATGTGACTCATGATTTTAATACCCCTATAACTACCACAATAATGAATATTGCTCCACCCTGTACCTGGGTAAACTACTACTACGTGGTTAATATTATGAAGCTGCTGAATACCTGTTTATAAATTTCATATTAAAAGTATTATACACACGCTTAGTAAATATGAAAAACATTTTTATGAAACAAATAGAAGTTTGAACGCCGTGATATACATATTATTTATGCTGATATACATATTATATATATATGTATTTGTTTATTTATATATGAGGTTGCATCAAAAAATATCGTGCATTTTTAAATTATTATTATCAATCAATAAATTGTCGAGTGTTTTGAAATGATATGTATAATTTTTGACATTTCAATGTATATATCATTCTCAATTGCGAAACTGACGTCTAGACTCTTTAATTTATTTAAACGTGTCCTTCCTATATTAATTAATAAATAGTTTGGTGTTATTTATTTATTTAGCAGAGGCCATCATGGCACAGCGTCTGAGTGTAACGTGGGTTCGTGGGACGAGATACGTTGGTTCCATTCCCACTCCCATATTTATTATTAACAATATTTTTTTTAGTTTCACGCTGTATCCCGCACACAGCAGGGTAGGCCGAGGGAACCTAGTATTAAGATACTCCGTTCCCCACTTTCCGCCGAATTCGGAGCATTGCGTGCTAAGTGGCGGAACTTAACGCCGCGCTTTACTTATTATTTATAATTATTACTAATATTATAAACATGAAATTAACTTTATCTGTTTGTGTTATACTTATTTACGCCTAAACTACTGAACCGATTTAAATGAAATTTAAATAAAAAAATTATATTGACTAAAGACTACGAAAGATCATAGACCACTTTTTAAATCCGAAAAGCGAACTTCATAAAGAGGAAAAATAGGATGAAACTTTTTATGGAGTATTACGCATTTTTACAGCTAGAAGAAATTTGCGTGGATATTTGCGTGGATAACTACAAAAATACTAAATCAGTTTAAACATTTTTTTCACCATTAGTAAGCTGAACATTCTGACCGAGTGTACTCACTCGCTAAAATAAATTCAAGATAAAATCACAAACAGAAAAAAGAATAAAAGCTGGAAAGTACACGGACCTCGAGTCTGTGGCGACTAAAAAACAAAGAGAAAAAAAACTGAACATTACACTGAGTAATAAATGCTATAATTATTTCCAGAAACTGTTCGGAATCATTACTAAAACTTGGTTAATGTAACGTAAGGTGTAAAAATTTATGTAATTTTTTTCTCCGCTATGGTTTTTCACCCGTGGGGGGACGGATTACAATACAATTCCCCTCCGTCGCAGGGCAGCGTCCCGTAAAAGGCGGGTATCCCAGCTCTCTCTCCCTACTCCTACCATCCCCATCCTTCTTCCCTCCTTTCCTCCACCCCCCTTAAGGTCGGCAGCGCTTCCACAACCTTTCTAAACTTGTGGATGTCCATGGGCGAAGGTAACTACTTACCATCAGGTAGTCCTTCTGCTCGATTGCCCCCCTTTCCTCAATAAAATAAAATGGTGCCTAAGAGCGGGTTTGACTTCCGCCATCTTATATGCAAGGTCTTGATTTCGGGATAAAAGTAGAAGGTGGAGTATCTCGAAACGAGGTTCTCTTTGACTACTCTGCTATGCAGGAAAAAGCGTAAAGCTATTTTTTTATTTATTTAGTAATGTTTTCATTTCAAACAGTTATGAAGACCTACGCAGGAATGCCACTTCTCGATAGTGTACATATGAGCACATTATTGCTATCTATATAAGACGCCATGAACCGAATGCGATGTAATGGTCATTGCTGTGAAATTATAAATACTTTCCGCTAAAGTATCCTAAAGCAGTTTTTCGTTATCTAGTTATATTATGTAAAAATTGTTATACAAAACAAATATTTACAACCGAATTTTTGTTATTAAAAACAACTTGCAAATAAGATTATTCTAGATTATTATTATAATAAAGCCACCATAGCGCATTATGACAGCATCTGGCTATAAAGACAATTGGTTGTAGGTTCGAATCCCATATCGTGTAACATATATTTTAATCAGTTTTTTTTACCGCTCTAGAAAACAAGTCATGGTGTTGGATTCCGCCACTTAACACGCAATGTTTCAATTGTCGTGTAGAAAATGGAGAACGGAGTGTTTTGACACTAGATTCTCTTCACCTTGTTATGTAAGAAAAATCGTGAAAAGAAAATGCATTAACAAAAACACATAATTATAGATGGCAAACGTAACATTAGTAGAATCCATACTTATATTATAAATGCGAAAGTCTGTGTGTTTGTCCGTCATGGTTTCACAGCTAATCTACCAGTCCGATTTGGATAAAATTTAGCATGAAAGTAGTAAATGTTACTGGGTCTAACATAGGCTACTTATTTTTTCAAAAATCAACTGCTAAAGGGTTGAAATAGGGGATGAAAGTGTATATGAAAAATCTAAACCGCTTGACCGATTATAATAAATTTTGTCATAATTATAGTTGATAATCTAGTCACGCGGAACTAAGTTCACGCGGAGAAGCCGCGAGCGGGCGGCTAGTAAACTATAAACCAGAAGTAAGGCTATGGGAAAGACAACGAAAGATCATCTGTAGAGCTCGTACTTCGAACTATGACATTTGCGAAGAAAGTCGGTTACATAAAGCCGAATGAATGGGAATCATTTTGTCGCTATTATTCTTGTCTACAAACAATTGTTTCACACAATCACAAAATTAATGGGTTTTGATGTTCAGATATCTAGGTGTATGGACAAAAGCCTTGTCAATATCTGTTACAGACATTATGATATTAATTTAGATTACAAGTTATTCATTTTTATAAACATGTATCTGAAGTGTCTTGACATATTTTTAAAGGTGATTTTGTCATATAAATACTTATACTACTGGAAAAGATACTGTTCGTATAAGGCATTTAGAAAACTTATAAAACTTGAACGCAGCGGGACTCGAACCCGCGCCTCCTGAATACCGTCCAGGCGCCCTCACCGTTTAACCATGCATTCTACCACCAGCTGCGTCGAAATTCTTATAGGCTTTTTTATCCTGTTTGTATATTTATTTTGAGACTATATTAATGGAGGAATGACAGCACTAATCACGACAACGATAAAAACATTACGATTATTTTGATAATAATAAGCCGGCGGTTCCTTCTCTAATTAACAGAATTAAGTAAATATATTTTCTTTTTCGTATTTTTTAAGTCTAAACCCTGATTTAAATTATTTTTTATAAAAATACGAGAGCATCTGCATTTCCGGTCATTTCTAATACCAATATATGTATAACAGCAAAATTATATTTCTTCTTCTTCATATAAAGTGGTACTTCCTTATACAAAAAATAAACAATCATAATAATTAGACTCATCGCCAGTTTAACTTTGATCTATTGTCTGCGCTACCTTGAATTGTTCTCGTACAAGTGTACACTTGTTTTATTTCAATGAGTTGTATACGATCGTAAGTCGTTACATATCCTAATACTTATACAGATTACAACTTTTTGCTGTCAAATTTTGTTTTTTTTTTTTAGCTTCACGCTGTATACCGCACACCGCAGGGTAGGCATAGGAAACCTAGTGTTAAGACACTCTGTTCCCCACTTTCCGCCGAATTCGGAGGCATTGCATATTAAGTGGCGGAACTTAAGCCGCGCTTTGCCTCGACACCAGAACGAATAAAATGGAAATATGAAATATTACCACTCCTCAAGTAGGAATCGAACTCATAATCAGTCGTTTACGGTCACACGCTAGTGCCACTGCACCACAACCGGCCCCGATATTTTTAATCTGTCCTTTAAAATGAGGCATAGAAGACATTTATGATTATCATAAAGGGTTCATATTTAAATTTCCATTACTTAATACTTGCGTATTACTTACTTTTAAACATTTTTTAAAGTGTTATTCCACACTTAGGAAAATTGAAATTCTTTAAATGTCTTTTACTTGCATATTAATTATTGTCTCAAATTACAACGGAAGGTGAAAAATGGAGAGTTTTGACACTATACTTTTGACACTATTTGATTCTCTTTGCTAATCCAAGTACACGAAAAAGCCTTGAAGGTAGCGCTGTAAGCAGTCAATATTGAGTAAAATCCACCGCTATATTTAATTTAAACAGTCTTTAATACAAACGCAAGACTAAAGAAAAGAATTAAAGAACTGTGAGAATTATACTTATTCTACACCCTTAGTTAATTAGAATTACAAATTTCGAGGAAACGTATAAAATATTATTTTTATTATTATATGCACTGTAAAAACAGAAAAAAAACGCAATTAAATTAATTTATTCTTAGCAAAATGTATATATGTTTTACAGTCATGTGACGTATACATATATACATTCATTTAAATATCTTCCGAGTTACAAATGGCTATACAATGTCAAATTCTCGTAATCTTCTTTTTACTTCAAAGAAAACGTTAAAAGTCATGTAAAAACTTTTTATTATAAAACTTGTTAGAAGTGTTGAAACAATTTTATGAGTACATTGACTAATTAGAACATTTTTTTTTAGCTTCACGCTGTATCCCGCACAAAGCAGGATAGGCAGAGCGAACTTAGTGTTAAGACACTCCGTTCCCCACTTTCCGCCAAATTCGGAGGCATTGCAAACAAAAATATTTTGTCTTTATAGGCTTGTATTGTTTATTATGTAACATTTGAAATGCTTAACAATTAAGTATACATATTAACTGTAATAACATGAACGACGTCTTTGAGTTCTGTCAGTTAGCACGCAATGTATCAATTTCGAGCGGAAAGTGGACAACACTGTTTTGACCCTAGGAAAGCCCTGAGCTCTAAGCCCTTTTGGCCCTAAGGCCCTATCTCTCAGATTAACCTGCTGTACGGGAAAAGCGTGAAGCTATTTATTAATGATGAATTTAATGATAAAATCATTCTCTCAAGTGGAAATCGATCCCACAACCCTTGTGTTTATGATTGTCTGTCTAGACGTTGTCACGTTGACCTCGTAAACATTACTTACTGGCTGATTGCTCTCGTATTACGTTCGTGTTTATGTTAGTGTATTTTTGTTTATAAGTAAGTTTATATATTACAATATGATTTTTGAAAAAAAAAACTATAGTTTATATTTGACCATCCATCCAAACCAGGACCGTAATCAAGCTTTGAAACCGTAACAGACATACAGACAGACAGACTTACGAATTTATAGTATTATTATATATTAAGAAATACATATATATAAATTATTATGAAAGAAACGATATTATTTATTTAGTTCTACCAATATTGTGAATTGTGATCTGGCTAATCCTACGAAAACGAAGTGTTCTTACGAAAATGTAAACGCAACACAACCTTCGGTGAATACTCACCAAATTAAGGTATTACATTCGTTAGCCGTAATCGATTGCATATCGATTTATCGGAGACGTGAAAAATCAAGTATTAGCGTTACATAAGATGTTATTTTAACATGGTTATTATTTTGTTCTTCACTCATCCTCGCAATTTAAGTAAATGGGTGAACAGCCAGAACATGGTGTAACTCCACACTTTGTTTGCAATTCTTTACTAATATCTAAATAAATCTCTATGCGCGGTAGGACCGTTCAGCCTGTCAATACAAGCAAACATGTTTGTGGGTTCGGTTCCAACTCGAGGGAAAGATAATATTTAAATTATTTTCATTTCTCCATTCTGGTATTAAGTTCTACTACTCAACACACAATATTTCCATTTTGGGAAGAAAGTGAAAACCGAAGTGTCTTGACACTAGGATCCTCTGACTATCCCCTTATACGCGAATAAACGTAAATATGCAAAAAATATAATTATAAGCTAATCGTCCTACTTACAGAGGAATCTTTCACAATTAAATCTTTTAAAAAATAACGACTTCCCCAATCAGAAATCAAACCTAAAACCATCTCATTCAATCATACAAAAGCAATTACGCCACCGTAACATCATGGTTATTACGAATAGCTACATTTTAATTTATTCGATACAGCAATTATATGACTTTCTAGAATTATATTTTAATTATAGCCATCTTTTAGATAGCATCTATAGGAAATGTTCAACGGATGACCGATGTGGGTAGAAGGTTAACTCAGAGAAAGGGTCACAGGTGAACGGCGTGCGTATATTACCTAATAAGTACTAGAAGGTAATCAGTGTTACAATATTTGTCATATGGATAAAATAACCTTTTATTCAGAAGAGTTATAGTAGTTAAGTTGAGAAATATATATTTTTTTACAAATATACATATGAATTGGTTAAAAGCAGAAGTTGAGTAAAGTCAAAGACGGCATAAAAGTACTACTATAGCTTCACGCTATATCCCGCACACAGCAGGGTAGGCAGAGGGAACCTAGTGTTAAGACACTCCGTTCCCCACTTTCCACTGAATTCGGAGGCTTGCGTGTTAAGTGGCGGAACTTAACGCCGCGCTTTACCTCGACACCAGAGCGATAAAAGTAATAAAGCATAAAGCAACTTCCCTAGAGAGGACCTAGAGTCAAATACTTCATTCTTCATTTTCGAGAAATTAAAAAAAAAACTTCAGTAGAGCGAAAAAATGAAAATTTAAATATAATCGTTTCCGCGAGAGGGAATCGAACTCGCACCCATCGCGTTAGTCAGACGCTACTCCGCTACGATGGCCTAAATATAGCGTAGACCTGTATAATGTTAAAGTTGACCAAATATTTTTCATCTTAAAAAAAGGAGGCGTGGGTTCGAATCCCGCTGCGTTCAAAATTTTTATACGTTTACTAAATGTCCTTTTCAATTTTCCTAAGCGAAAGTGTGGAATTACGCTTTAAAAATGTTTAAAAGTATTCTTGATATTTATACTTCATCTGCTTTTAACCACTTTTTATAGGTGTGTTTTGTAAGAAATTATGTATGTATTTATAAAAGAGCATGTGTCTGTTTGAATTATGTGTTCAAAATTATAAGTAGGGGCCAGTCATGGCGCAGTGGCACTAACGTGTAACTGTAAGTGACTCTTGTGAGTTCAATTTCCCCTCGAGGAGTGGAAATAATTCATATTTTCATTTACTTCGTTCCAGTGCCGAGGCAAAGCGTGGCGTTAAGTTCCGTCACTTAACACGCAATGCGTCTGAATTCGGCGGAAAGTGGGGGACGGAGTGTCTTAACAACTCCCTCTGCCTACCCTAGTATGTGCGGGATACAGCGTGAAGCTAAAAAAAAGTTATAAGTCTATTTACCACCTAGCCTTAAATCTCCATATTTTATATAATAAGTTAATGTTGCCTACTTTTTTTCATTATATCTTAAGTTCCCAGCGATATTATCGTTGCGTAGGTTGAAATTGTCTCGCTTTAAACTAATAATATCTATAAAGTATTATGTGTATAAGTATATAAACCTCTTCCGTTTCCCATTGTGTGAGTGACTGACACTCAACACGCAATCTACGAAACTACTGGCAGTTGAAGTCTGTTGTTTGCTTTGTTTGTTTTTTTAAGAATATAGATTAGAATTTTCTTCGAAATTAATCGAAATAAAACAAGACGTTTATTTTTTATGATAGTCGTAATATAGATTTCCGTATATCGTATTGGCCAGTCGTGGCCCAGTGGCACAAGAGTGTGACTGTAAACGACTGGTTGTGGGTTCGATTCCCACTCGAGGAGTGGAAATTATATTTCCATTTTCTTCGCTCTGGTGTCGAGGTAAAGCGCGGCGTTAAGTTCCGCCACTTAACACGCAAGCCTCCGAATTCGGCGGAAAGTGGGGAACGGAGTGTAACACTAGGTTCCCTCTGCCTACCCTGCTGTGTGCGGGATACAGCGTGAAGCTATTTAATTTTAATTTTAGTATATGGTAGTAAAGTCCAGGCAAAAAAGATTGAGCGCCACAAAAGTTTGGAATCTTTTAATTTTTCTTGTCTGATAAAGTGGTGTTAAGCTGTGTGAAAGATGTATCTAAAATGGGCAGAAAGTTAAGAATTAAGAAATATATACATACAAAAATATATAAAAACATTTGGGTTATGGAGTTAAATGAATAGATGAGTAAGTCCTCGTAAGTAAAAGGAAAAAATGTATAAAACGATAAGAAATTTACTCACAACATATAAATTTGCTACACAAAACAATATATGAGTAAATAAAGTAAGTAAGTTGTAGTCGTAGCAATCTTTGGGTAACGGAAATTTAAAAAAATCTCCCAACAGAGATGCTAATAACACAAATAAACTGTAATTAGATTTAGATGTAATTAGAGTGTTACGACACTCCGTTCTCCACTTTCCGCTGAATTTTAGAGACATTGCGTCTTAAGTTGCGGAACTTAACACCGCACTTTGCCTCTTATACCACAGCGAAGGAAATGAAAATATTAAATACCTCCACTCTTCAAGTGGCAATCGAACCCACAGTCAGTCGTTTTTTTTTTATGGAATAAAGGAGGCAAACGAGCTGAAGGCCCACCTGGTGTTAAGTGGTTACCTTCGCCCATAGACATCCACAACATTAAAGTTATGGATACGTTGCCAGCCTTGGGAATGTAGGACAGAAGGAGGGAGGAACGATGGGAATGGTGAGAATAGGGGGCGTTTACAGTCACACCTTTGTGCCAATGTGCCACGACTGGCACCTATATATTTATACATTTTCTAAAAATGTCCTAGTATGTGAATGACACTTTAAAATATTAAAACTATATAAATAAATTCTACATACATACATTCATATATAAACTAAAAACCTAATAAGATAAATCTCGGGTCATAAACCAGCATTGTAAAAGTCGATCTCAGATGCCACATCTTTGACATTATTTTGTTGATCGCGGTCACGTAAGTAACAATCTCACAAAGACCGGATTTACGTAACGTATCGCGATTCACGGCAACGCTCTAAACAATGCTATAATAAAGATACACTCTTGTGGGCTGTTATGGGATCTTCTTATAATCTAAGTAGGTCACGTCCAACATAATATATCGATTAGTTTACATTTTTTATAGATTTTTGATTTATTATAGCTGGTTCCAACCAGTCGTGGCGCAGTGGCACAAAGTGTGTTTGGTTGTAGGTTCGATTCCCATTTGAGGAGTGGAAATATTTAATATTTCCATTTTCTTCGCTCTGGTGTCGAGGGAAAACGCGGCGTTAAGTTCCACCAAATAACTCGCAATGCCTTCAGCATTCGGCAGAAAGTGGGGAACGGAGTGTCTTAACACTAACTTTCCTCTGCCAACCTGGCTGTGTGCAGGATACAATGTGAAGTTAAAAAAAAATAGAAGAAATAGACTTTTTAATTATGTCATTTACCCTTTTTGAAATAAGAAAACATTTACTCTTTTTAACAAAAATATAAACATACGATTTAGGTATGAAGTTAAAATACGTAATTTAAAAAGTAATTATAAAGAATAGGCCGTCGTAGCGCAGTGGAACGGCGCCTAAATGCAAAGTAATGATCGTGGATTCCATATCCACTCAAGGAGTGATTGTATTTAAATGTTCATTTCCTCACTCTAGTATCTAATATAACGCGCGGCGTTGAGTTTCGCCGTCCCGATTTCGGGCGGAAAGTGGATGACGAAGAGTCTTGACACTACGCCCCCTCTAACTGGCAAGGGATAAAGCTTGAAACTATGTATGTATGTCAGTATGCAAATTTCGAAGCATATGTTTTACATTTAAGTAGGGGCAAATGAGTGTTAAGATCTAAAACATTTTTTACGTTATGCTAAATATCATAGGTGAACGATATGTTCTATATGAATGTTATTCAACTTACAAAAAGGCCATCGTGGCGCAGTATGACAGTGTATGAATGTACACAAAATGATTGCGGTTACAATTCTCACTCAGGGGGATGATGATTATTTGTATTTAATGACTTTGGGGACTGGTTGTGGGTTCGATTCCCACTCGAGGAGTGGAAATATTTAATATTTCCATTTTCTTCGATCTAATATCAGAGGCAAAGCACGGCGTTAAGTTGCACCACTTAACACGCAATACCTCTGAATGGCGGAAAGTGAGGAACGGAATGTCTTAACATTAGGTTCCCTCTGCCTACCCTGCTGTGTGCGGGATACAGCGTGAAGCTAAAAAAGAAGTATTTTCATTTCTCTGCTCTAGTGATAATATAAAACGCGGCGTTTAGTTCTGCTATTCGGTGCATCGATATTGAGCAGAAAGTGGGGAAAGGATTGTCTAGACTCTCTTCGGCTACCCTGTTGTGTAGGAAAAGGCGTGAAGTTGGAAATAAATGAACAAATGTGAGAAAGATAATCATTTAGCTTATTCATATGCTTGCTATATAAAATTGTACAGGACACAGAAATAAAACAACATAAATCAGTCAAATTTTAGTAGACATATAATGAAATTGCTTAAAAATGTAGGAGGTTTTTATAATCATCAAGATATTATAAAATTAATATTAGGTCTCTCTCATAAAAAATAAATTTGAATAACATATAGTTAAGTTATAATATGTACAATAGGTATATCTTCTTATACTTAAATATAAATATTTTTTAATAGCAATATTTTAAATAGCTGCTATTGCTCTAGACCTATTTAGTTTTGTGTGCTAAATAATTATAAATATGAGGTAAACAAGGACACTGGATATAAAAACCTTTTTTAGAAAAGGTCCAAGACGGTTTACAACAGACGCAGGTTCAAATTCCGATGTGTTAAAAATTTTATGCCTGTGTGAACAACACTTTAAAAATATTAAAATAATTGATGTTTAGTATTGTATTCAGTATTATTGTAAAAAATATAGAAACAAGGTTATAGTTGTTACTCAAAGTATGATATGAAATTTGAGTAATTTCATGAAATAATTGTATTTTAATATTAATTACAATGATTTTAATAATAAATTATTTTAAAGTGTATTATAAAGCTACGTTTATGACACGCTAACTAAAGTGAAAATAAATTCTACATTAATTTGCTTGTTAAATCCACAATATATACAGTCAGACATGTATTACCTGCACCTGCACTATGACTCTGTCTACCCAATACTATTTTCATATTATAATTTGAAAACATATTTTATAATTTGTTTCCGCACGACTTTGTTAAAGATTCTCTCGTATATCCACGTAAATGAATGTAACGACATGCACATCAAGTTCATTTTCTATAGGTTTGATTTCTTTGCCACAGTAACTACTCCCTCCTCGTCCACTAAGTTTCCATCACTATCTTTCCAAATAAGATCCTTAGGCTTCTCAGGCAAAATGCTATCATCTTCCCACGACACGGAATCAGACTTAATACATTTCAACTTGGCTGTTATCTCGCCACTTATTTCTTCAATATGTTTGTCATCTTCCTTATCATGTACTTCTTCTATGATATTGTCAATACCAATGGCTTCATTTCCTAAATTTTCATTTACCTGAGGCTCTGAATACTCTTCTGTTGTCACTTCGTTATCTTCATCCAATTCTATTTCTGATGCAACATCAGAAG
Source organism: Dryas iulia moderata (assembly GCA_019049465.1). Lineage (NCBI taxonomy): Eukaryota > Metazoa > Arthropoda > Insecta > Lepidoptera > Nymphalidae > Dryas > Dryas iulia. The sequence goes on along the minus strand of CM032415.1, from coordinate 3,390,432 downwards.
TATTCTCGTTTGAGGAGTCATCACTCTCAGTGCTTTTAGAATTGACTCTTGATTTCCAATTATTAAGATTTTTTAAAGACATGACATACATAGGCTTGGTTTTTGGCAGAATTTTATATAACATACTGTAGCAGGGAATACATATTTGACTCAAGAAGCCCACCTACAAGGAATAAGCGCGTTAATAATTATAATAAATTGCGTAATATGTATTAAAAATTTACAAAAATCCCTTACTTGGCTCGCCGGTTGCTCTTCTGGCTTATTTCTGTCCATCATTGGTATTGGTGTTTTACCAGCAGCTCTTTCCTTGTCACCCTGATCATAAAATTCTTCAAAGATAACTTTAACAGTTTTGATTTGTATTTCCCAGGGCTTAGCTGACGCTGATAGATCGGCAGCTGTCATTGATATAGCCATAGCCAAGTCTCTGGAATAATTAAAACATATTAATTGGCCCCTTATTGTAAATATTAAAAATGTAACACCTACATCCGATATTATTACAAAAGATATATTTGAACGGAATCTAATATAAATACCAGACTTGACAACACTTTGACAATTTAAATTTTATGTACCTGTGCCCTGGAATAGCCCAATTAAACTTTGTGAGATGAGAATTTCCTTCATGGATGTCTTTCAACTTTGCTAAGTTAGGAAAAAACGCCGCTAGATCCGTCGCTAATATACAATGTCTTATATATCTTAAGATATCCTTGTATTCGTCACCAGATAAATGAGAAAATATGTTGTGTCCATCCTAATAAAATAACCAATATATTGTTAAATCACTTAATTCATATTAGGAATTGTAAGTAAAGTATAGGATGTATGCTGTACTACTAGACTACCTGTTGCAAAATAGTAACAGTTATATTGAAATGATGATGCTCCAATGGTGAAGTCGTGTACATAGCAGCTAAAGGTGAAGCAGTCTCATTCATATATTTGTTAGTGTATCCTCTGTGATCCAAGTCATGACACAGGCAAGCAACAAACAACGCCAGACGCTAAAATTACATAAAAAAGGGTTCATATTTGTGAAAATTATTACCATTGCCAATTTACAATTTTTATTACACTTACCATTTTGTAATCAAAACGTCTCCGGTTATCACTTTTTAAAATAACGTACATAGCATGGGCAACTGACCAACCGTGATCAAAATTATGATACGGCACAGTCCTATAGTTTTTCTTAACTGTCAGTATAAATCTAGTCACAGTGACATAGTCGAACTTAGAAAGTTCGAAGAGATCATCAAACATTGAGATAACGGCTTTACATTTTTGAAAATCATCTAACTTGTACGGATCCAAGTAAAAGTCATCAATATTCGCTATGATTTCGTTATTGTCTCTAAGTATTTCTTGGACTTCATGTTCTCGACAGGTATTGTGGTAGCTTAAAACTTCTAAAGCGACTCTATATTTTTGTTCTTTACGCATAATTTTATCATAAAGCCTTGCATGGTGAAGAGCAAGTCCAAAGAAAGTCGAAAATATTTCAAAAGAAACTTCATCTTCATGATCAAAGTTATCGTTATTACGTTTGTTCACCATCTGCACAACTCCAATCACTTTTCCTTGTACTTTAACAGGCATGCATAAAATACTTATTGTTTTATATCCAGTAGCTTCATCGACTTCCCTAAAATTAAACAATTTTATATATAAGTAAACGTCGTGGTGCAATGGAACGTGTGACTGAAAACGCTATAGTCGTGTGCTTAGTTTATTTTCATTTTGTGGTTTTGATCGAAGAAGGTACAACTTTAAGATTCGCCATTTTCTAAGTAATTCGGGATATTACTCCGGGCGGAGAATGGAGTGTACGAACATTAGGTTCGCTCTGTGTATCGTGCGGGACGAAGAGTGAAGTAGTATGTTTTTACTTAGCTAATATTGTATTACATTATTAAAGTTTAATATATTTAATACATACTTTACCTATTAAATCTATAATCAGAATAGGCGTCAGGAATATTCATAGTTTCACCGGATAGCGCAACATGTCCTGCTATACCACGATTAATTGGCATTCTTATTTCCTTTTTCTCTATATCTCTTCCTTGACCGGGTTCAAATTTTAAGTCAAACACCGTTGACACTAGTTCAAAATTTCTATAATCGACCAGAAATAGAGAAGCTCTGTCTGCGTTTACCAATCTTTGTGCAAATTCTAATATTCTCTTGATTAGCTGGTCTAGGGACACCATTTCTTCGAAAATTGCTCTTTAAAAAGTAATAGTTTTTGTTTTGATTACCTTTACACTGAATTACATGTTTTAAAAATTATAAGAATAATATAACTTACTTTACTACGTCTAATAAGAAGTCGGACATATTACGTTCTCTCCTTTTGTCCAAATATAAATTGCAATAGTGTAGAATCAAACTACCCCACACAACAAAATTAGAACTGATTTCTTCATCTTTATCTTCAAACATATCACGAATTCGCCACATTTCGATGACATATGATGTCTTTCCGTTAGCAGTTAAAATCGGTAAATACATAACATGGTTGGCTTCTTTCTGAAAATTAGAAATATAAATATGAAAATGAAAGCCAAGTACATCAAGGGATGATGAACTTGGCTTTCATTTTCATATTTATATACATCCATCGTACATCCTTGTACGTTCGTGAACTCAGGTGACAAAATATTTGATAAATAAAACGTTTAATAAGAATCAATATACCTTGGAAGTATTTTAAATGGAATCGTCTAAAAAAGGCATACTATTCTATTTTTTTATTTGTTATACCCATAATTACCTGCTAGACACTTCAATAAGTTCAATTATCATTATCTAGGTCATCTGAATGTGGGCTAGCAGTTCGATCTAAATGTCAGTCAGTGTGATAAGAATCAGATATTTAAACGTTAAAATCTCAATAACAGTCATGTATTTAAGATAAAAGATTTTAAGCTATTACAAGTTCAAAAGTAGATAGCAAATAATTTGTGTAATATTTCTGATTAGCTTATTTTCTTAAACTCGACTTGGGTATAGAATCTTTCTAAATATATATAATACAGTTTCATAAGGTAATGTTAAAAATAATTTTGAGAATTACTTATACACATGTAATAAATTAAGTTAGGTTACGTTTAATATTCAAGTTGTATTTACATGAAAACAGGCAATTTAAATTTTAAATAAGTGGAGTCTCTTAGGGTATATTTTTTAAGCCTTAGTTTTAAGTACTGAAATTGTAAAAAAATGTATATTGTATATGAAAAAGGAAGAATAATTTTTAAAAAAGGTACAGACCTTATATCCGTAGAGTAACAAAATAAAATTACAAAAAAAAAGATAATTTTGATAAAAACTCTTTACCGTATCTTTAATGCCGAAAGCTTTCAACAGAGAAGTAGGTATTTTTGGAAATGAAGAATTTAAATGTCGTGATAAACGTAAGCACGCTCCGTGTTTTGCAACCTCTAGGACATGTGCAATTTTACTGGGCTCAGCTCTTGCCAACTGGGGGGTAAGGTAATCCTAAAAGATAATATTAAACGTTAAACAAAAAAAAAACATAAGTTATACAAACTAAGCAATAAAGATAACTTATTCCATGGTTTCTTTAAAAAACTATAGAAGTATCGAGTACTGGCACATTTGCATATAAATCTCGAACAGGCGTATGAAATGATCTATATCGAAATTATTTAAATTGAATCTGTATATAAACTTAAGTTGTTTTAAACTAAATCAAGTGAATGAAGAAGAAGATTTACTCACCGAGGGTGACTCCATTACAAAATATTGTACGAAATTGGGATGATCAGGGAATAGCTTGTACACTCTGTACGCGTCCACACCAACAGATATACTCAATAAACGAGTTAATTCCAGTGAAATTGAATATTCGTTTGCGTCCTCCTTTAGCTTGTTTAGAAGATCCTGTAATATTACAATTATTATTTTATAGTTTCTCTATTATCAGTAGGACCACGTCTAACTATAAGAGCCACTGGTTTTGGATTCGATTCCAAATCGGGGTATTGATTGTATTCAAAATATATTTATTTTTCCGGTCTATTGTCTAAAACAAAACGCGGTGTTAAGCGAGATTCGCGAGTAAATTCTGCAACTCAATACACAATATTTCGATTTCAGACGGAAAATTGAAAACGGAGTGTCTTCACTCTAGGTTTTATCTAACTATTTCTATTTACCCGTGGGGGGACGGGTTGAGAATGCTATTCCCCTCCGCCGCTGGGTAGCGTCCCGTAAGAGGCGGGTAACCCAGTAACTTTGTGGTAAAAGATTCATCCCCGACCAGCTTGCGATCTCTATCATATCAAAGACGAACCGCCAAACATTTGATGATATGTTCCGGTTTGATGACTTGTAGGCCAGCTCCCCCTATTCCCACTATCCTTCCCATCCTTCCTTCCTCCTTCCCTCCTTCACCCCTAAAGCTGGTAACGCATCCGCAACTCCTGTAATGTTGTGGATGTCCATGAGCGAAGATAACCACTTACCATCGGGTGATCCTTCTGCACGTTTGCCTCTTTAATGCAATTAAAAAAATAAAATAGAAACTATTACGCTTTGCGGGAAACAGCGTCTAGCTGCTAAAAATAATTCAATGTAAAAAGTTCTTACCATAAATATCTTCTTTTTTATTTTTGTGTCGTGGAAACTATTTGATGCAGGCTCGTATTTATCCAAGTGAGGCACTCTACCCTGCAACATTAACTCTGTCTTTAAATCTTTTTATAGATATGTATGTAATATACAAAATATACAAAAACTTACTGGATCATGAGTCATTTTTTTGATCAGCCATCTTTCTAACTGATTTATGGGAATGCTATCAATAATGTAAGCCTCCAAAAAGTCCCGATTACGGTCCAGATAGTCACTCACCTCGACGTCTCTCGGAACACGTCTCACTGTAAAATAAAAAAAGTGATTTCTAATACTTATAACATAACTAAGTAAGACTGTAAGCACGATTGCTCGTAGTTGCGATTCTCAGTTGGGGTATTGATTATATTTAAAGCATCTTCAGTTTCCCGCTCTGGTGGGATAACGTGCAGCGTTGAGTTCCGCTACACAGCATATATAATCTCAAATTCAGGCAGAAAGAGCAAAGAGTGACCTGACACTAGGATCCCTCTAACTACCCTCCTTATTAGGGTAAAACTTGAAAGTAATCAAAAGAATAAGCATATACATATTTGCTAAAGTCACCTAATTTATACGATTTTCTTTCGTTTCCTGTTTTGGAACAGCTTCTATAATCTTTTGATATACATCCCCTATGATAGCTCGAGTGTTGTTTAGGCTCCAATAGCAAAGATTTAGATTTAGAGGTTTCTCCTGTTCCTGTAATATTATTTTTTCAATATATTATGCTAAGTCCATTTGTCCAATGTATGTACATATAGACATATTGACAAATAAAATATACACAGATAGTCTTGTTATTATAAATCTTTATTATTTATTTTCATTTCTCCGCTCGGGTACCTAAGACACAAGGTGGCGTTGAGTTCTTCCACTCAATAACCCATGCCTCGGTTTCGGGCGAAAAGTAGAGAACAGAATGACTTGATTTTAGGTTCGCACTGGCTACCCCGCAATGCGGGAAAAGGTGTTAAGCTGTCGAATAAATCATGTTATAAACCAAATAAAGTTTGCTTAGTAACGAAAGTTTATTTAAAAAAATATATAAAATAATTGAACTTATTGTAAATTATGTAATTTAATAGTGTTGCTCTTTTTTAGATATAACTTCCATAACCAGAATTATGTAAATTTTTTCAAACATATTCCAGAAATTTAACTTAATGAAGTTCTGACACTGTACACTTACTGACATTATCCGTAGCAATGGGAGGAAGCACATACGAATGTCGATCACTTTGTATTGTTGATGCCTTGTGCATATCCTGACTGCTAATTTTAGACTAAAAGAAATGTTATATATTACTTTTGTTATATATTACATTAAAATTAGTTTAATATCTTATTTTAAGTAGTTCTGTGCAAAAAAGGATATAATCAGTCAAGCTACTTAAGCGTAAAATAAATGTAACTGAAAGAAATTAATGCGGAGTCACACTTTACTTGGCATCAGCATAGCATATGTAAAATATTAATACTTATACAATACTTAGTTATTTTCTTGATTTAATTCGCAAAGCTAAACGGTTTTTTTAAAGTACAGTGAAGAACTTAGTGACTAGTGGAAGACATTTTGATAATCTTATCCTTTCTCCATATTCTTCATAATGCAATAAAAACAGGAAATACAAAATATAATACTTCAAAGGTTTTTGAAGCTTGATAAAGTAATTATATTACAGAAAGCTCTTCACCAATAACATTAGCTTTATTAATTACAATTCGAAGGCTTTTAATACCAGGCTTTGTCCTATAAGAGTCATTAGCGAAATTTCGTTGATTACTTCGAACAAATATTTAGACAATGGAGGCGTTATTGTTCTATTTGATAATCAATTTAAGTGCTGACCGGAATGGGTATAGACCCATATCGATTATATATAAGTAATAAAATTATATGCATGTCACGTATTTTAGACGATGCGTTAATTAGAATTAACTTTAAAACAATAGGTAATAAATATTTGTTAAGACAGCGCAATTCGGCGCTAGGTCTATTACGTCTCATTTTTTAATTTGAATTAGGCTATGGTAGGCTATGGCCTCTAGAGTGCAGATCCATTGATAATATCCATTGATTGTATACTAGCTACGATTCTGACTTTGCTCACATGTATTCATTTTTTTATTGTATTCGTTTTACTGTTACTTCCTTTTTACACATCACTCATTTATTTTTTTGCAACTACATTTTTTTTTATTTTATATAAACTTGGTTAATAGTAGATGGCGTAATTTATTCTTACTATATTCACTCAAATATCTAAACAGACACCTTTTGTTTTGTGTGGGCTATTATTATTGTACTAATAATAATTACTATTATTGTACACGGTATTTGAGTTTTTATTATTATTATATTATATTATATTCGTTAATAAAATATACATTTTGTTATTTTTTATAAATTTTGTTATTTTTTAAAACTTAAAGAACACATATTATAATTCTGACAAATGAGTATCTTGGTGAATGTTAGTTTCATCCCGAGATTTCACCACAAAGATATTTTTGAAACAGTTAAATAAACACTGACAATAATTTGACATACCATCAATTTATTTTTTTAATGAAAACACGAATTTAAATTAAATAGTTATTTAAAGACATGCAAAAATAATTTTTAAAGCTCTTTAACCTATCACAAGTCAAAAAACACAATTATAAAAATAATTAACTATCATAAATTTTAAAAAATCGCAAATGCTATTAATAACTTGGGTATGAACTAACCTTTATTTCATGACTATCTCCTTGACTTCTCCGCTCTTCCTCGAATACTATCCGCTCTCTGAATTCCTCTGCCATTTTGCTAACTAATGCAGAATATCCAATATGTGAGCTTAAAAAAATGTAATCGTCATTAGTTATTCGCCATTGGCACTTGAAAATATCTATAAATAACTTTTATAAAGTGACTCTGATATATTTATTGAATAGAATATTTTTTTTTTCAACTTCAACACTTTCCATCCGAAATCAAAGTGCGTACGTTTCGAGTACATAACTCAACGCCGTACTTTGTATCAGTACATATATTTTTAATTGCACACAAAACAACATATATACCACATATAAAATGGACACAAACGCAGTTTTATAGCTTCAAATAATCTATTACAGATAAATTTTGGTAAAATAAGAACTAATTCTAATAAAAAAATAAGAAATAAAATAAAATTAAATTAAATTTACATACACACAATAACAACAGATGTTTATTTACTATATTCACTTGCTAAAGCTACGTTATCTCAAAACAAACTCGTCATCTACACTAAACAAATAATATTCGCAATTTTATTAAACAATAATATTTGGACACGAGTAAGAAAAATAAATAATGGAAAATCACAATATATTTTATTATATAATTAAATAATTTTATTTCACTATATAAACTTACCTATTTACATTTATAAGGTAAATATTTATATGAATAATAATTATTTCGTTCACTTGAATTATTGAATGAATTTATACGATATGCCCGCTCAGTGTTGAAGCAATAAGCGTTTTAAGTTCACAGTGGTCACCCAATCAATGTAGGGAGCTTCACGGTCATCGCTTATCTACGTCTATATGTAGATGCATATTATTTGTTGATACAGTTTAATAAATTCTGGCTGCTTTACTTATTTTTCCTGTGTAGTAAAGAATTTTATACTAAAAATCTGTAAAAAAGTTAGAAAATAATGCAAATTACTGGTTACTTTGAATATTTTTAGCTTCACGCTGTATCCCGCACACGGCAGGTTAGTTAGAGGGAACCTAATGTTAAGGCACTCCGTTCCCCACTTACCGCCAAATTCTGTAGGCACTGCGTGTTAAGTGGCGGAAATTAACGCGGTTTGCTTCAACACTAGAGCAGATAAAATGGAAATATTAAATATTTCCATGCCTCGAGTGGGAATCGAACCAACAACCAGCCACGTTAACAGTCACTCTTAGTACCCACAAACCACGACTGGTCTCTTTGAAACTTTGCCCAAAGTAATTGTATGAAATGATATAATTTTTCAATTGATCGTGTGCTTTCATTGTTCTTGATATCTTATCGTTACGCCTTTATCAGTATAATAGTGCTGCATCCTGGAATTATTTTATTGATACATTTTTACTCGGATATTGTACGTAATAAATGAGGGACATCGGTCCATTTTGTTATTGTTTTTCGCGACAAATAAACTTGAACTGTAACTTGGGTTTCTTTAGTTATTATAGATGTGAGTGAAAGAAATGTATTTTACATGTAATTTTAATGTAATTACAAATAAAAATAATATTACAAAATAATAAGCTTTCTTAACTTAGAGATATTGTAGGATTGGAAACGGATCTCAACGCCGTCTTACTAAAAAAATCTAAGACAATATTTCTACGAAAATTAGAATCAAAAACAATGGAATGTTCAGTTAGAGAGTTAAGAAATGGCGACCATGGCGACATTTTAAAGTTACTATTATAGCAAACGGAGAAAAAGTTACTTATCATTCCATGAATTCTCTCTGCGGGTCGATGGAAATGTCCAATCTGGATGAAGACACAACCTATTTTCTCAGGGAGTACGTAGTATCATACGTGTTCGTCATGAGAATTTCCTCAAGACTAATTATTTCCACTTAATTATTCTAAATTACAATATACAGTAGACATTTTACAAATAATACCTACAAAATTAATGAAATCAATTTGAATAGATCGTAATACAGGATTTACTAAATCTTAAGAACTAATCTTTAGACGAGGTATTAAATTTTTAATCTAGATGACATGCGTAATGGTATACCAACAGGTTTTTCTGAATAAGGATTGATACTTATTTAGACAAGCCTGTCTACCCTGCTATACGGGCAAAAGAGTGAAGCTGAGCTGCTTTGCTTTTAGATAAAACAGCTGTTTAAATAACATTATATTTTTATATGAATACTTCAATAATTACTGTCTGAAAATGTTGAAAATCAAAGTGTAAAATATTTTTGAATTAAAATTTTTCATATCTTTTTAGAAATTTTAAAATATATTTATGAAGAAAAATGACGGGTTGTGGGTTCAATTTCTCCTCTAAAGAATAATTATTTTTAAACTATTTTCATTACTCCGCGCGTAATGCGTGCGTAATCATAGCGCGTAATGTATAGGATTGGAACGGAATATGGAGAACGGAGTGTCTTATAATACCGAAAAAAAAACAAAGGGACTGTTTAAATAATGTCAAACAACTGTAGCTTTTTTATATTATTTGAAAACTAGATCTATTCAATTTGTCTATGTCTAGTTTACTTTTAGGAAGTACTTATAAATTGCGGTTGTAGATTTCGAACATTAAAAAGTGACATCTTAAGAGTCTTGACGAAAGTCTTGACGAGTCTTGGACGAAATGATTGTTGTTTATATATAAATACGCAAACTAAAAGGTTTTACTATAATTTTTTTATGTCACGAAATATAAATCATTTAATAAATAAAAATATTCAAATATTGATTTAATTATTATTTTCCTAGTCAATGCAAATCTTTTATATAACTGTTACTACAAAAAAAATACTTTATAAATTATATTTTTTGACTGTGCAATTTGCCATTGGCTTTTGGCCTCACCAACCTTGACAGCGTCACTAGTTGTTCGTATATTCCACAATACAATATTTATTTAAAAATTAAATATAAAATTTGAAATGTGCGTCCTCATTGAGTTATATAGGTAAAAAATTCTAAAATTATATTTAATATTAAAAAATAACATAGACCAAGACTGTATCTCCCTTAAATTCGCAAACTCCTTAAAAATTTCAGTATAAAACGAAACACACAAACAAACAAACGCATTATGTATAACTAACAGCACATTATTATAATCTGTACTCTTAAAATTAAAGTAATATTGCTCTATTCTCATGTCTTTGAATTGTCTGTCAGCGTATGACAACAGAATAGAAAATGATAAACAATGAGGTTGTGATACGTGAAAATAATTGTACACACCAAGTATGTCTTGAAATATGGTCGGCTATCACAAGGAGGAGTCGTTGACGCCAAACCAAAAGTTAATAGCTGGTTGTGCGTCCGGTATCATCACACGGTTCGTAACGCAGCCTCTAGATGTCCTTAAAGTTAGAACCCAGCTACAGAGAAGAACGTCCAAAGGCAAATCACAAAATGTATATCAAACATCCAAGAAAATATTTTACGAGGAAGGTCTTTTTGCTTTCTGGCACGGGCATAATCTGGGTCAGGTGATTAATATGCGTTTTCGTGTTTATTTTGCTGATTACAATGTTTGGATATTGACGGCTGATTCATTGACAGAAATCAAGTATTTGTTTATTATTTACAATATTGTGGCCGTTTCTGGTTTTACAATACACTTTGCGAAGTGTGTAACAGTCAGAGGTAAAATTTAATACGACCACCGACTAGAGGTCAGATTTGTAACACATTGGCGTATGAAAAACGTTTTTAGAGATGTGCTCTTGCTCTCTTGCACTTTTATGACCTTATACGTGTATTATAAAAATGCTACGATGTCCTTTAAAACATCCAACTGGCTATAATATTAATTAAAGTTCCGCTTACTCTTGCTCTGCTGATACTCATCGAATTGCTTCACCGCAAATATTATAATGAGATGAGAAGCTTGTTTATTTTCGCACATAAATAATCTTTTGGAGAATCGTTTCTACGTTAACGTTTTTCACGGCTGGGTAGCGTCTCGTAAAAAGCGGGTAACCCAGTCACTCGGTGGTAGGACGTTCATTCTCCGACTGGCTCGCGACCACTATCATGTCAAAGATCAACCGCCAAACAACTTATGATGTGTTCCGGTTCGATGACATGAAAGCCAGCTCTCCCTATTTATCCTTCCTTCTCCCATCCTTCCACCACTCTTCCTTCTTCCACCAATCCTTCTCCCATTCTCCATCCTCCTTCACCTCAAAAGCCTGCAACGCATTCACAACTCCTCTAATGTTATGAATGTCCATGGGCGATTGTAACTATTATCAGTGGTCTTTTTGCTCACTTGCCGTCAATTCACTGGCCTCAATTCACAAGGAAAAATAAAAAAAATCTTTAATAATTGTTATTAATTATGGATATCAATATAAAAATTTCTTACAGATTCATTCAATACTATCGACGACCAGTCAATTTTATGTTTATGAAGTTACTACTAAATTTATTTTTAATAGACCAATAAATCCTAAATACAAGTGAGTACGTTTGAAACTAAAATATCTAATAAATATTCAGTTTTAATTATTAAAATTTAGCATGTAAATTTAGACGCAGACGAGGGAATGATTGGCTTTCTTATTTATTTTTCGTTTTATGTATAAACAAAGAAATTTCACATATTTTAGGTTATAGTGGTAGCATCCTAATATTTCATCTATACTGTATAAAGATAGAGTAACAATCATTCAGTAACACTAGTACGGAGGGTAGGGATTCTTCAAATTCTGTTAACCTAATAAATGGCCTAATAGATATCAATGTAATGCTAATCAGTTTGCAGGTTCAACAAAAAAGCAAGTTGACACAATTTTTTGATATGACGAAATAGTGCCAAGTCTCTCCATTCTGAACTTTTCACCCAAAATCAAGACAATACATATTAAGTAGCAGAGCTAACTCGTTTTATCTTAGGTACCAAATTGGAGACATGAAAATAATATATAATAATTTCAAGAGGAAATCAACCCCACAACCTTATCGTTTACAGTCAGTCTCTGTCACACTGCGCCACGACGACTTTTAAATGTAATTAATATATTTTACTATAAATTATTTTATTTATACCAGGACATTCCTAGAGTTTATGTGTGGTATATGCGCCGGTTCCTGCAGTGCCACTTTAGTGACCCCCATTGAAGTCATACGAGTGCGTCAAATACTGATCAAAGAGCAGTACGCGGGGTTTGTAAACGGGGCAAAGGCCGTATACAGGTCTGGCGGTGTACTTGCATTTTACGAGGGGTGGGCCGCTGGAGTGTTAATGGTTATTTATCCTTCTATTTTTTTATTAGCTATTTTTTATATTATGTTTATAATTAATTTGGTATTCGAACCCGTGTTTGCTGGCTAAGTGAAACAGCTTCCCGTTTTATCCCCTTTTCGGGCCTAGCCGGGTCGTAAAGAATCTAGTGCCAAGACACTCTGGTCTCATCTGCTTTATATTTCATTAATCCGTTAATTTATAAGTTAGTTAATATATTCGATTAACGGTAATCTAACAGTGCAATAATAATAAGTGGAGAAAAGCCTCTTATATTGTTTACCACCAGCCCGTTCGCAGCTTCGCCGCGTGAACTATATAGCTGTTTCGTTAAATTACAACCTCAGAGTTGGGTTTTTGAAAAATAAGTAGTCTATGTTGGACCTAGTAATTTTTACTACTTTTATTCTAAATTTCAACCAAATCAGACCGGTAGATTAGCCGTGAAAGCGTGACAGACAAACAGACAGACATTCGCATTTATAATATAAGAATGAATAATTTAATTGTTTTTCGATTGTAAAGTAAAAGCTCAATAGTTTCTTTTTTTTATAATGTACAAAATCTTGCCAATATATCAGTTCCTTACTGAAGAATACCTGGAAATCTACGCCATCGTGGCACAACGAGACTGCATTTAACTGCAATCGCAACTGGTCGCGGGTTCGATTCTCACTCGGTGTAATTTCGGGGCGAAAATGGATAAGAGAGTATCTTGACACTGTGTTCTCTCTAACTACCTATCTACAAATAAATTGGTAATTTCCAGTTAGGACCGCAAGCTGGAATAACATTCTCGGTGTTCAGCTTCCTCCAACCTCTTTTCCTAAATTACTTCTACACTTGTAACGGCGACTGTACTCATGCGAAGGCCAACGCTCATAAACCGGAGCACCTGCTCTACGCCACCACCGCGGCTGGCAGCATTGCTGGCTTTATAGCCAAAATTTTAACGTACCCGCTCGATTTGGCAAAACGACGATTGCAAATTGCTGTAAGTACATATTATTCATATTTAATGTAAATTAATTTAAAGTTTAACTTATATTTATAGATATATATTTTTCTCTAAATAATCATATAAAGTGAGCTTTAAAGTGTTTATACAATCGCCAGACAGTTTTTTTTTATTAGCTTCACGCTGTATCCCGCACATAACAGGGTAGGCAGAGGGAGCCTAGTGTTAAGACACTCCGTTCCCTGGCTCTAGACTTTGAATTCAATATTAATGTTCTATATTTTTTGTCTTGGTCAAGGTGATGAAGGTGAGGTATACAGCCACTGTTGTGTTTTGTGTTACAATATAGGATTAACCTGTTTCATCTGTTTAAACGTTCCCTCAAGTAGAAATCAAACCCACAACATTCCCTTCCAAAAAGACTTTAAACTGCGATATTATAGAAGTTATAATTACCTTAGTTTTTGTACAGAAGTCATCTAATCAAAGCGACCGATCAAACAACTACTCAGATAATACAACACATACTAAGTGAATGACAGTACAATCCACACCTTTCCTCTATAATTACGTTCATACAAGGGTGTCGTTTACTTCATTTTGCATGTGTATTGATTTTTCTAATTTTATATATACATGACGTGTTAAAGATATTTTGCTATTTCTTTGGTTGATTTGTTGGAAACTTCCATATTTATTTATTTATATAACATATTGATCTAAGCTGCATACAGTTAAATATCGACGTAGACTTCTTTTTTTTTAGCTTCATCCCGCACACAGCAAGGTAGGCAGAGGGAACCTAGTGTTAAGACACTCCGTTCCCCACTTCCCGCCGATTTCGGAGGCATTACGTGTTAAGTGACGGAACGCCGCGCTCTGCCTCGACACCAGAGCGAAGATATTTCCACTCCTCGACTGGGAATGGAACCCACAACCAGTCGTTTACAGTCTCACGCTTGTGCCATTGCGGCACGACTGGCCCCAACTGACTGTAAAGACGATGGTTATGGGTTCGATTCCCACTCAGTAGAATGATTACATATTGCTTTTATTTCTCCGCTCTTGTACCTAACAAAATGCGCAGTTTTGATATCTGCCACTTAATAAGTTTTGATTGAAGGTAACACGAAGAACGAAATATTCTTACACTAGGTTCTCTCTGACTACCCTGCTAGGAAAAAAACGTGTATATAAATGAATGGAAAAAACTAAAGAGGTTTTCTATATTCCCTATAGTTTTCTATGTGTATATACTTTGCACGACAGGTTCGTCTAACACACTTTCTGATATAATTACGACGTACATATCTAGTACTTCTTAGCTATATGTACTTAGAAATGTATATGTAAAATTTTACATCGATTAATTAATTAGTTATTTGCTTGCAATATAACGGCCAAATTTTATTGTAATAAAAATTATGTAACAACATTCTCTTATCTGGGGCTAGCATAATTATGTTTTATTAAGAAATTATGCTTGTGCTTGTACAAGTCAGCAACTCTAGCTATAATTTATGCCTATTATTATTATTGCCCCACTTTCTATTTAGTCTAAACAATATTTATACCACTCTTGTATAACAATTTACTTCGTTGCCTTCAACTTGAAATTACAAAGTCCTGCAATCTTAATATGTAGGTAGGTATAGGGAATCTAAAAAATATGTTGAATTGAGTCCAATTGAAATGATGATTATTGATAAAATAAGTGGCAAAAGGCTTAAAACTTACGAAGTTTTTAACTTTTCAATTTTTTAAGCTCGTATGTCACATCAAATATACTGTCAATCTGACAGATATTCTACGTCAAAACAAGAGACATGAGCATGATTTCATTACAAGCTGAACGCTGTTGAGCGCCACCCTCTAACTCCCATATGAGTTTATATCAAAATTTCAAATTGCTGTCATACTGACGTTTTTACTATTACTTGCAAAGTTCTGTTTATTGGTCTTTGAATTTCAGTACTGCTTTTTCTTTACTTGTCCTCAATATTAGGGTGTTTTTAAAGCTACTTTCTCATGATGTACAGCAATACATGCCGGGTACTTCCTTGACTGCCTAATATCTGTTTCGAACTTTATTTACCTTTCATTGAGTCTTACATTTTCTATATACCATTGAATGATTTATAAGTATATTATAAATTATTAAACTATCGAATTTAGTACTTGTATCTTTTATATACTCACATTATTAAGATATTGAATACCGTAATATAAGTAATAGAAAATGTACAACAGCAAATCAGCTGTTGACAATTTTCCGGCCTTTGAAAAAAATGACGAAATGAAGCTCCTCGAATCTTCTTTACCCCATATTATATTTGAGTTCACAATCATTGTGAACAATCATACATAAAATAGTCGTGTCGATATACTGGTGCCAAAACTATGGCAATGCCGATTGCCGATAGCTTTAGAAGGTCAAATGATTTACTATCTCTATATTAATTATAACTTAAGTATAATTTTAGAATTATTGTAATTTTATTAATTTTACGCTTTTTCCCGAATAGCGGGAGAACCTAGTGTCAAGACAATAGAGTTCAGAGATAACCTGGTGTCAAAATACTTCTGTATTTTTTGTCTCGAATAGAGACAAGCGTAGTGTTGAGTTCTAGTGGGAATCGAACTCACAACCATGGCGCTTCAGTCAGACGCTGTCCTACTGCGCCATAATGGCCTCCTTTTAATTATATTAGGCCAAGAGATAAATATTTTACGAAATTTTAAATAATCTTTTCACTTTATCTTACAGAGCCATAAAACAGATGACAAATATTACACACCAAGTACTGCAAAAAATTTAATAAAATGCACTAAACTTATACAATGTTTGACGCAAACGGTGAAAATTGAAGGATTTTCGGGCTTATACCGCGGAATAACAGTCACTATATACAAAGCACAGTTGACCAACGTCGTCATGTTCACGACTTACGAACTCGTATGCTATTTTATAAGATGAAAAGACGAAATAAATTATATGAAATGATTTGTAAAATAAAATGTTGTAGTTGAAACTATATGTTTAATTATTTAAAAATCTATTATAGTCAATATTGTGGCCAGTCGTGGCCCAGTGGCACAAGCGTGTGACTGTCAACGAATGGTTGTGGGTCCGATTCCCACTCGAGGAGTGGAAATATTTAATATTTCCATTTTCTTCGCTCTGGTGTCGAGGTAAAGCGCGGCGTTAAGTTCCGCCACTTAACACGCAATGCCTCCGAATTCGGCGGAAAGTGGGGAACGGAGTGTCTTAACACTAGGTTCCCTCTGTCCCTGCTGTGTGCGGGATACAGCGTGAAGCTAAAAAAAAATCTTTTAGACCATTATGGGCAGTAGAATAATTTCTGACTGTCATAGCGATTGGTTATTAGTTAGAATTCCACTCGATGGAATGATTATAATTGATTTTTTTTCTTTTCACCAATTGGGAATCGAACCCGTAACTAATCGTGTATACAGTTAGACACTATTCCACTAGCCATAATCTATATCAATTATTATATATAAGTTCTTTATCAATTATTTTACTATAAAATGTATGAATTATAAAATGCACTTAATACATTATTAAAATTATGAAGAAATGGAAATATTTTAAATATAATAATTCCTCTAAGTTAGAATTAAATCTGAAATCGTCACATGCGCTTTCGCCACGTCATTAAAATAACATTTGAAAATGTCATAATAAATAAATATATAACAAAAATATAAATAAAAAGAAAAAAGATAGGTGTAAAACATTCGCATTTATTTTTCTTTGGCTTATACATATATAGTATGTCATGGTAACTTTTTTAAAAATATATATTAATTAATACATATGTTGTATGTTTGTACAATACTGATATTCAATTTCTATAAAAAAATATTTTCTGATAATCTGAAATACAGGTAACAAGATGGGTAAAGATAATGACTAGCTCATACTACGAAGGTTACTTGATTGAAACGTAAACGATTGCCACACGAAGTTATAAAAAATATGATCCTAATAGCCTCCAATATATGTATTATAAAATGTATTTACTACTTAAATTGTACCTGTAAAAGAGAAAATAATATTAATATTTTAATGAATTTAAAAAAAACGATTTTAACTAGTGGTTTCGCTGTGTATTCTTACCAGTAGTACTACTGATTATTTTTTTTTCAAAAAATTTTATAGGAATTTTAATTCAGGTTAAATTACTTTTGCAAGGAACCAATGTTAACATTTGTAGAACTAATAATTTTATTGATATGATCGATGCTTATTAAAGATATTAATTTATGCCCCGAAAAAATATTTAAAAAATAATATCCCCAAGTCTGTTCCCAGTAAGTCTATTGGGAAGGAAATTCTCAGTAGTACTGCTGGTAACACTATACGATAAGACTATTGGGAATAGCTCAAAAAAAATACTTCATTCATTTGTAAATATTATAAAACAGCTTGCTTTCTCACGTATAGAGAGGTAGTCAATCTAATAAAGTGGGGAACGAAATGTCATAACACTAGGTTCCCTCTACCTACCCTGCTGTGTGCGGGATACAGTATGAAGTTCAAAAAAATAATAATAATTAATCAAGAAAATTACCTAAGATTATATAACAAAAACATTGTAAATCAGTGCCAGCCGTGCGATAGCGACTCGCTCTCCCATCCGTGATGATGATGCTCCTCCTCATGATGAACAGGCACGAACACCTGCTTCTCTACCTCCACCTTCTTGATGACAGGCACAGGAATGTGCTGGACCACGGGCACAGGTACGTGCTTGATGACAGGCACCTCCTTGTATACAGGCACCTCCTTGATTACAGGCACGTGGACTGGGTAAGGCACTTTGGACACGTGGTGATGGTGGATTGTATGCACCTTGTATGGGACGTGGATGGTCACGTGTTTGCTGAAAGAAATTGTTTTTTAATTAGTAATCACATTAGCATTGGCTTAGGCAATTTGTATGTAAAAATCTATATAAAGTATGTAAATTCTAGCTATCTGAAGGTTATTCACGATTTTCCCCATATAGAGGAGTAGTCAGAGAGAACGTAGTGTCAAGACACTTCTTTCTCCATTTCGCACCCGAAATCGAGATTACTTGTAAGTGGCGGGAAAGCAGCTCTTTGTTCTCGGTACCAAAAGGGTAGAAGTGAAAATAATATATAGTGATTTTCACGAGTGGGAATCGAACCCTCAACCATCTTGTTTACAGTCAGACACTGGCTTACTGCCCAATGGCTCAAATCCTCGACGGATTCTAGCTTACACATTGCATAAAAAATAAAAACTTAACATACGTAACATATTTTTTTTAATTTTCTTATATAATCAAAACACAGTCAGTTTCGGTAACAGTATACAGAAAGACAAACCGTTTAAGAGGATTAGCCCATAAATATATGTAAATGAATATCAACACTAAAAGTCTAAACACTTGCTCTACATTACTCTACGTTACTTAAACTAATAACGCATGTGTTATATAATTTTTGGTACATATTTGAAATTTACTTTTACTTCAAGTATATTTTAAAAGTTATTTTTATATTTTTAAGTCAAGTCAAGTCTTAACGCGATTTAAATATGAAAAGTTACTTTTTTCTGATAATGTAATATTAGAAGTCATCGTGGTACAGTGTGACAGTACCTGACTTTAACCGTGATTATTGTGCATTCGATTTCCGTTCGGGGGAATGAGTATATATTATTTTCAAATTTCTGTTTTGGTACCTAAGGCAAGCCGCGGTATTAAGTTCCACTTCACATGCAATATCAGAAAGTAGAAAAAGGAGAGTTTTCTCACTAAAATTTGTCTGCTAAGGTATAAAATAAATATAGAAAATTCAAGCTTAAAACAACTGCGGTACAGATCAAAAGATTTTTCTATAGAGTAGTAAAATCAATATAAGCACCTAAACAAATTTCTAAGTTATTTTCAATTACTTTAATCGTTTCCTTCTAAAACTATGTACTATTCGAAAGCTGTTATTAAGAATCTAACATAACTGGTCATTGATTATTTCTAGCAATTTGTAAGAAAGACAGAGAACCTAGGTTTAAGACTAGAAGTTCTCCGCGTTACTGATTTCTGTAGTACTTGTAAGTCTATTTGCATTTTGCATGCATTGCATGCAATTTTATAATTAATAATAATTATTTAATAGGCATTAAGATTTCTTTTATTTATATGGCTAAATAGAAAAAATTGAACAAATTGTATACTTAAATACAAAATCTATATATATATTTAAACAATATAAAAATAATCTTGGCTGGTACGGAAATATTGTATAGCTACATCTTTTTTGAGGCCGTCGTGGCTCAGTGAGACAGTATCTGACCGAAGTGGCTTCGATTCCCACCCGGGGGGGAATAATTACATTTAAATTTTCATTAAGTTCCGCCACTCAACACGCAATGTCTCGATTTCGTGCGGAGTGTTTTGACACTAGGCTCTCTCTGACCATCCTGCTATGCGTGTAGTTACTCTTATATGCTCTTACTATCATTACTGCGAAAGCGTACCGCAGATTGTGTATCATTATGTCATCATTAATTTAAACCACTTGACATTTGGAATGAGAGCGCGCACTGGAGTGAAACGCAACGTTGTAAGCATCTCACATGTGAATTACCAATTTTTTTTTCAAATTTATTTTCAAAGCAATCTTAAGTTTTTAATAGAATGAGTAATAATCAAAAAAAATATTATTTACTGCACACTCTATGCAAGATATCTTGATAAAATTTTAAAAACATGACACTTCGTTTTTTTATTGTTTTTAAGTTTAGTTCTGAAAATGAAGATGAACAAGGCAGACCAGATTAATTTTCGAATACGAGTTCCAGCATGGCAAAGCCACAGCCAAAATATAATTAATTTCCTAACATTTATAAGACAAAAAAATATTCAAAATGGCTTTTCTAAAATAATTATAAAAAAAATTAGAAAATCCTTTTCTTTGCCAAAAATGTTGAAAATTTAAGGATATTCCAACAAACTACCAACGCTTGTAAATCATCTATCATCGATTCAGAATATAAAAATGCAACTTAATATTCAAATCCACTAACATTTAAGATTACATAACGACGGGAAGGAGCCGACTAACATTAATAAACAATTCCATTCCAGCACTGCCTTTCACCAGAAATATCCATATATCAGATTAACGTCTCTGAAATACTACTAAACGTTGCGTTCATCTTTAAAAAAACTTGAAACAAACACTTAAGCCGTTGTGACGCAATTAAAACTTACACAGAACTGGCTACATATATGGTTAGACTTTAAGTCAAAAGCTACTAATAATGGATCATCTTAACAATATATTGCTGTAGTCAGAGAGAAATTAGTGTCAGGACACTCTGTTCTTCACTTTCTGCCCGAAAATCAAACATTTCGCGTTGAATGGTTAACTTAACACCGCGCTTTGTCTTGTACATCAGAGCAGAGAGAGAAAAAAATAATAAATATTCCCAGTTCATAATACAAAACGAAACAATATAAACATAGAAAAATCGATTAATTATGTCACTTTACTTCTTTCCTACAAATTAATTTTAAAATTACTTAAAACCCTTTAAATCGATTTAAGTTAAAATACTATTTAAATGTTAAATTACATTATTTAAAAGAACATACAATTAACGATTGAAACGATTAATCTAAAACGGGAGATGACCGAACCATTTCACCGGCAAACACTTAAGAATGCGGCGTCCATGTAACACGTTCTAGTCTATGTAACCGCATGGTGCTGACGCAATTCTAGTAATAAGTCCAGTTATAGTACTACAAAAAATATAGATATATCTCTTTATACAAAGTTATATCCACTATGATATGAGTTAGTGGGTACTTGTGGCTCAGTGATAGGGTAAACGATCGTTCGGGGTTCATATTATAAATGGTGCTAAGTTATTATATGTATGTATATTAGTAAGTTATTATATGTATATTAACACATTTATTACAGTTAAGGCATACGAAAAACTAAGAAATAATGAGTCACTAAGTATTTATTTTAGCTACAATCAGAGCTAAATTTAAAATATTTTTGAAAATATTACATTTTTTATAAAATATTTAAAATAACCAGGTCAGTAATTATTACTTACATATTGCGTCCACTAAACGTCTGAAAGAAAGCTAAGTGGATGCGGTTCACAGCAATTACTCAGTTATTACGCTTATAACTCAGACTGATGTATTCAAATATACTATAATACATCTTAAACGTTGAAATAATTTTATTTTTATATACATATATCATTTAAAATATAACAATTGAAAAATAAACGCCCAGCATACGTCATTACTAACTTATAAAGGCAGCAAACGTCTTTATATTACGTGTTTCGCTTTTATTTAGTAAAAATTTTCCACGTGAGCGTTCTTGGCTTACTTACTTTACTTACTTTCTTTTATTTTTAGTCTCCAGTCACGTAAGAGGAACGATTTGTATTTACTAATTCAAAAAAGTTATAAAACTTATTTATTTTAAAGATTAATTAATAATATTTGACAAATAATTGACATTTATAACCACAGATAATATAATGGAAAATGAATGAATGAAATAATAATTGAACAATAACATTTGCTACAAATTTTAAGCGTATCAAAATAAAATAAAGAGTACAACTACTGAATGAATGGCTAACAAAAGAACTAAGAAAACGTACGTATTTTTATAACAAGTAGAAAACAACAATCTATGTTGAATCACGAAACGGCGGTTCTTTTTGTTCTTTTAAATTGTGAACTTGAACTTAATATGTTTTTAACTATTTTGGTTGCGTTTTTTATTGTTTACAAATATCATGTTTACCGCGTTTTTATTTCTTTCACCTGTACCTATTTGTCTAAGACATTTTAGAGTATGAATTGTTACTGGCAAGATGATCTGGATGACGCAAAATTAATCTTCTTCGTGTTCCTTTTTATCTCTTTTTAATTATGTTAATTATGAAATTAAGAACTACACTACAATAGACAATATAGAGTACTTACTGTCCTCCGCCTCCAGGAGTAGGGACTGCTACAACGGCAACAACCACAAGGGCGAGAAGCTGAAATCATAAAAAAATATGATTCAATTTCAAAAAAATGATAAAAATAAATGAATGCATAACTCAAACATTGATCCACTATTACTTACGGCGAGTTTCGCGTACATCTTGCTTTGATTTGCTGGACTGATTCAGTGAATTGCTTTGCCTGCTGAGTCTTGCTGGCTTTCTACTTATTCCAATCCTTCCTCAAGCTTATATACGCCATTCTTGTGTCCAACAATTGCATAATCCTTCCCCCAGGTTCCTTACTAGCCCGTTTAAACCGACCAGTATAGAAAGGTGATACAGATCCAACGCTTTGGCGTAGAAAGGCGCCTTTTGAATTTGGTGGGGAATACTCAGGTGGGGTAAATTGACGAGTAATTCTAAAAGTGCAGTGTCGGTTTATGTGTATTACTATCATCAAAGTGTAAGCAAATAGTTACGTGTTACATTTTTTTTTGTGAAAGACCTAACTTTTGTGACAAATAGTATAATGGCAATTTCTTAGTGTATAAGTTCTATTTTTTGAGTTACAATTTCTTCTTCTAAAACAAAACATCGTACCATAATTATTTGACTAGTTCAGTTTATTACGTTTTTAAAAACAATGGAAAATGAGCTTTGTGCTCATATTCGTCTAATAACAATCAACTTTAAGTCAAAACGAAAGCTTTAGGGACATTTAAAAAAAATGACAAAAATGTTACGGTAAGTTGATTCATATAAAATATTGTAAGAGCATTTAGATAAATCCATTTAATATATATACATTAATAAAATGTAATATCTAGTTTATATAACATTATTGATAAGCTTTGTACATGAATGTATAACATCAGATAACAAGTAGCTGTAAGTGGAGTAACATTAAACTTAATTTTCTTACATTTCATATAAAAAGCTCTGCGATTTCTAATGAATGGTTGATGTTACTTGTGTATTTTCTGTTTATGCTATGCGTAATAAAGATATTATTTTTATTATAAATTTGTCTTTTTTTATTTTATTTTGTGTTTCCTTGTGTAATACTTTTTTAGTCGTTTGTGTATGGAGCTCTTTGCTTTGCGCGATATGTTTATTCTATTAACTTTATAGACATAAATAATATTTGACAATTATATTATGTTCACCCAACATTTCCGCTTTAGGGGGAATCATTATTTGTAAAATATTTTCATTTTTCCCCCCTGGCACGTTAGCTAGACAAGGGCGATGTTGTATTCCGCCATTTAACGCGTGCTTCGATTCCGGCCAAAAAGTAGAGGACGTAGTGTCTTGACGTTACGTTCTCTCTGACTACCACGTTATACGGGAAAAAGCATAAATCTGCTTATATAACTCGAACTTGCAGTTTCAAAAGTCAATAAATTCAAATACTCGTAAATAACAAAAACGATCCAAGAATTAAATCCGATTTCTGCAAGTAAAACCGCCAAACCCACAAGAGAAACAAACATTTTAAATGATAAATGACTACCGAGATATTTTTTATTAAAGTGATGTATAATAGGCATTTTCAACATAAGAAATAACTTAAAAAATAGCTAAAAAATTGAAAAATTAGTTCAAATGTTCCAATTCATAGTAAGAAACCCATTAACAACTTTGAGATACGAGTACATTTATGTACATTACATAACATTCGTCAACTTATGACATTAAGTAAATTAAGTCGCAATTACAATTTTAACCACCACAATGCCCTTTAAAGAGGAACCTATAGTCCGTTCCAAATCCTTATGCACAAAACCAAAACACAAAGTTCATTTACCTCACGACTGACAGTTTAGTTATGTGCAGTTACAGTTCAAATTCGAATCAATCTGAACAGTATCGAATTTACCGATTATTTCTTTTTCTTTTTGTTATTACATTCTTACGATTTATAAAACACCTCTTCATAAACACTATATAAATTAAATAAAACATTTTTAATTATTAAACGTTTATCAATTAAAAGTTACAATCAAACGTGTAATACACCAGTGTAATCAACATTTATTGATCGTGATATATTTTTATATATTTATTGTTGTATTAAATTATATATCTTACAATTTGTGTATGGGATAAACCTGATTAGGAAACAAATATTTATTTTAATATTTATGTTTTACCGATTATATAAATCGATTACTAAACTTCATAACTCGTCAGCATTCGCACGTCTCTAATTTTAACAATAGAACTGTCAGTTGTCATTTGACAGGCTTCGTCGATTTTGAGTCGAAGATTTTTTAAATAAGATTTTTTAATATTAATCTTCGTAAAAATGGCATAATAAGTGTTAATATACCAAGTTAAGATATGTGAAATATCTGTGAAAGTGTTACTTGCGACGTATAATGAGTGATCATGTGGTAATTTTAGACCGAAAAGTTTGTTATTATTGTGTGCATTAAGATTTAAAAAGGAACCTAGTAACATTTACGATATATTGAGTGACAGCAGGACTTTCCGCATCGCGGTGACAAAAAAAATATACGAGGCACAGCAAATTCTATATAATTAATTTTATTTATTACTTTATTTTTTATTTATTTGTATATATTTTCAAATATAAGTAATAAATAATTCAATATAAATTATCGGTTTTAAAATGACTCGACTTTAAGCGTAATAATCGCGGATAGATTTTATTAAATTATCTGTATTTTTTACAAATTTTTAGCAAATCATAGCTATTTACTTTTTTTATTATTTACCAACATATAATTACAGTTAGTACTATCAATGTTATGTTTCAATACAACAATTTTTTGAAATAATTTAGAATATAGGCATTCTATACTACGGTTAGCCCACGTTACCATCACCTGTCGACCTATTGGCATTTATCTAGTCGAACCGGGAAACATCCTTATACAGTATATACAACTCTACCTGTGAACACAAAACTTTACAATAAGGAGGTTTTCTAAAATAAGTTTATTTTTATTTTCGAATATTAAAATATATGGTATATTCCGGTTATATCCGGTATAAAATATATTCCGGATAATCCAGTTAGGACAATTTCCTTTTAAGCGTGTAAAAACGCGCGTATTATTCTGGTGCTGAGTAATAGAAAACGCATAGCCTAAAGTGCGAGACATAAAAAAACTTAAATTAGACGATTGGAAAATCCGCCAAATTATTCGAGAGAAATAAAATGGTTTTTAAAGATTTTCAATGGAAACTGCGGAAATATGGAATAAACTGAATAACTGAATGTCCACGCAAATAATTCGCGAGTTAGTGTTCTAGATAATTATGATATTACTATGTAGAGGCAAAAAAAAACTTCTGGTTTAGACGCACTTTCTCTTAAAGTGCATATTTTTAAAATAATGCGTTAAGTCTTAGCCAAGCCACCGTATCTAGTTGATCCATCTAGTAATAATTACATAAAGAAATAAAATTTGCAACGTCTAACAACAGAAGCCATCCTGGTGCAGTGAAAGGGTGTGACTGTATACGCTATAATTGTAGGTACAATTCCCTCTCGAGGGAGTAATTTTGAAAATCTTATTTTCATTTTTCCACTTCATGTGCATAAATTATAGAACCGCCTCTTAATACGCGCTCTATATTCTAAAAACACTTAAGCTAAAAAAGATCAGCATTTAATTGTAAATTTTGTTATAAAAATTGATGAGTGGGGGTCGAACCCACAACCATTCGGACACTATCTCACTGTATAACGTTGACCTCTTCGCTTTGTTAACTAAGGCAAAGTGTGGTGTAAAATTCCGCGACTCAACGCAGTCTCGATTTCGGGCGAAGTAAAGAACGGAACGAATGTAAAGATCATTAGATTCTCTCTGTCTACCAAGCTGTACCGAAAAAAGCATGAAGCTGTAAAAAACATATGACTTAAATCATTTACAAGTCATACACTAACCAATCTATCAATTTGATTGGATACGTAATAATGACTATTTTAATAGAATTAGTGTGCAGTGGGCTCGTTACGTAAAACGATTTCCACATTATTCAGTCTAATAACTGCGCATGATGCGATTGTAACTGATCTGCCCGACAGACTCCCAAATGTACCATTGAGTACATGTTTTTTCTTTCACTTACATATTCTCGAAGAAACATAGAAAGTGACAGTTATTTTTTTTTTAAATATAGCTGTGTGTTCATTCATTTTACATGAAGTAGAAGATGGGTACTGTTTTAAAAGGATATCTTAATAAATCTTGTAAACAAAATATGTTTGGGCCATAGTAGACGTAAGAATAGTTTCGTTAAGATCCGCCAAGTAGTTTTTCGAAAAACAGACCGACAGATAGATAAACATTTCTAAAATCGAATTATTTGCTTCTGTTACTTATATATACAATTTGCAGAACACACACCTCTCGTAGTTTTATTATATGTATTGTTTATAAGACATTGTATTTATCTCCATACATGCTTCAGACATTCTTACACCTAACATGAAAGTATCATAAATTTTACATAAATTATATCTGAAAAGTCTATATTTTGAAAAAAATCTTGAAATAGAACTTTAGGAGATAAATAATTATCGGTATATATAACAAATAAAAACTTCTCACTCCATACCATGAAATATTGCAATGACTAGTGATTATTCGCGGCTTTGTCCTCGTGAACTATTCAACTACACCCGTTTCTTATTTTCGACGGCATATGTTATCGCTAAATTTAAGTTGCTTTATATTTTTCATACAAACTTTCATCTATTGTATCCTCTTAGGGTTAGTTACTAAAAAAAGTAGTCTATATTTGACCCTGGGTCAAGCATAGTTCAAGAACCATTTATATAAAATAGTTCAAGAACTATTTTCATTCCATCCAAACTAGGCCAGCAGATTATACATGAGATCTACAGAGAGACAGACAGACGGACAAACAGACAGATAGACCGACAGACATACAAGCTTTCGCATTAATAACATCAGTATGGATTAGTATTTAATAATAACACGTAATAAGTATTTTGAAAACACTTTCACTAATTGACAGCTTCGAAAGCTTCCGGGTGACATTCAATCTTCTAAGCTATGTCAAAACGAAGGGCTATACCAACGCAACATTAGATATTTAATTCGTATACATTTTATACGGCTCAGTATAATCATATCAGTATTAAGATTGTATTACATGAGCGAAACGAAATAGTCGGTCATTTCTAAATGTCTTATTAAACGAACGCAACAAAGTACGTACAACGGTATGCTAACGATTCTTACATAAACTGTAACGTGGTCATTTAATCTTCTAATAACTCTAATATATGGTATATATTTGAAACTATCTTATAGTCATCGTGGCTCAGTGGGATCTTACTGTAACCGTTGGTCGTAGGTTCGAGACCCACTGGACGAATGACTATTTTTATTTTATTTTCGTTTTCTGTTCCGGTGACAAGTTCCACAACTTAACAGTGTATCCAATTCAGGTGGATACTGGAGTACAGAATGTCTTGACACTACATTTTTAATACCTGCTTTGCCATACCGGAAATTGCGTTAAGTTGTTATCTTACAATGATAATAAGAAATAAGTGGATCAAATTAGCGAAAGTTCGCCAATACACCCATCACTTTAAATACCACTCGTAGACAACAAAGAAAATGTCATGACTTCGATTCATAAAAAAATTGTGATTAAAAAATAACTAATAAATTACCTATTATCTTGTAACTGTTTTAAAAATATTTTTTTGAAAAAAATATATTGATATGAAAGCTCAGTCGTCAAAGTTCGTTCATGCGCTTCGCATTTTCCGAGGCAACCTAGTTATAAATGGATCATTATAAAACAACATTTAAAGCTATTGCTTCACCATTCGTAATTATTAAATATTAAAATATATTATTTTTTTATTATAACGTATCACGTCAAAGTTTCATAGATTATAAATAAAAGTTATAATTCAAACTCAATGCTGAATGAAGTATAACGCACTTCGTTTACAATAAATGACTACCGATTGCAGAGCAAGCAAAGCCAAACTCTGTTTGGACGAGAAACTTCTAGATTATAAACCAATAAAATAACCGAATTAAACCCACAACCATTACGCTCGGTCAGGTAAACATAGATTACATCACAACGGTGTCATTTTTTGTAACATACATATTTTGTTACTGGGTTAAACTGCACCGGCATGTAGATATAACATTAATAATAATGTCCTAGAAAGTATTCCCAAATTCCAGCTCACCATATAAACCTAAAGAAATTAAGCTTATTATATACAAAACTACATAATTTATTACATGAAACTATACAATTTATTGTTAAAATACTAATCTATTCTATAATAATACAATAAAATAGTAAAACAGAATGTTTGTACACGCCCATCTTTAAAACCAGTAGTTTTGATGGACAAAAATGAAACCTTTGTGGTATGGTTTTTAAACTTAGTGTATCTCCTGATGAAGTTGACTGACTTTGATGTTTGACTGACCAGCTATACTATGAGATATTAGAAAATTGCACATGAACAAAAGTAATTCAGCATCGTGACTATTTTTGTTGGAAGAGTCATTAAGCCCACGCAATCAGAATAACGGGCAGCTACTAGTATATAATTAAAATAGAGTCTAAGGAAATACATCATTTTAAATACCCATTTCTAGTATTACTCTCAATGGATATAATTCTAATACAGTGTATTGTATAACAGTAGGTAGGTATATATAACATACAGTTACAATCGTTCATCACGAAGTAAATCGAACTTCCTCTTACCTCTGAAATGGGGTAAAACCAACGACATGTAACATTTTGTAAGATCACATATTGTGTTATTGCCCCACTAATTATGTACATTAAGTCCGATGACTGTACAATTTCTTTTAAAAAAATTATATAACTATATTTGGCCTTGTCGTAAAGGAGTTTGTGTATGACTGACTGGTTCTAGGTTTGAATAACAATGAAGTAACGTCATTTTTATATTTTTAACTAAAAGTCTGCAACTTTTTAGTGTGGACATAATAACCCTTCGAAATCAAAACACTCATCACGTTTAACAACTTTTATAAAGCGCAATGTTTTTATATCTTACAGTATATCTGTTTTATTATGGTCTAACATATGATGTAGGACCATAACAAAACAGAATCAATTATGCCTAAGTCCTGCGTAAGCTTAAAAGATATACAACAAAAGTAGTTCCAGTCGAATACATGTAATAGTTCCGAAGATATACCTGTTTTATACAAACATTTTAATTTTACTGTTTTATTATAAGTAAGTATAAATATCGTTACTACAATAAAAGGTGGTCCGAGAAGAAAAAAGAGAGAGTCTCTATAGCATATTTAACACTACATTTTATTTATTTATTAAGCACACTGTATTTGTCCCAATTAAATGCACAACCCTTTAAGGTGTCACTTCTTGCACAATACAGTTGTCACGTCATAGATAAGAACACTTACATAAAAAAAACAAACACATGAAAAAATACACAGTGTTTCCATATATAATTTTAACTACTAATATTTAATGTAGAGGGGAAAAAATAATCTATACTTATATAATAAATGCGAAAGTCTGTCTGTTTGTCTGTGACGCTTTCACGACTAATCTACCGATCCAAATTGAATGAAATTTAAAATAAAAGTAGTAAGTATTCCAGGGTCAAACATAGGATACTTATTTTTTCAAAAATCTACCTCTAAAGAGTTGATAGGGGGTGAAAGTTTATATGAAAAATCTAAACCGCTTGACCGATTGTAATGAATTTTGGAATATATAAAGTTGATAATCTAAGGTTAAACATAGGCTAGTTTATTTTTCAAAAATCCACACCCGAGGGTTGCAATATAACGAAACA
The DNA here is from genome assembly GCA_019049465.1 of Dryas iulia moderata. Taxonomy (NCBI): domain Eukaryota; kingdom Metazoa; phylum Arthropoda; class Insecta; order Lepidoptera; family Nymphalidae; genus Dryas; species Dryas iulia. The sequence continues at coordinate 3,359,948 of CM032415.1, read as the reverse complement.
GTTATGCAGTTCACGCGGCGAAGCCGTGAGCAGGCCGCTAGTATAAATATATGCCGGCAACTATAATATAATAAATATATACTATCAGTACATATGTCCGAATTATTTTAATTACGTTAAAATAATATAACTTAGTTTGATTTAGTACATTATATAACTATACAACGTTCATAACAAATTATACAACTCTTTAATTATTGTACGTTTATAAAAAATATACTAAACATTTATTAAAATGTTACATATAAAAGAAAATATGGTACATATAAAAGAAAATTTATTACGTAACAAAAAAGTAGTTGGAATGGCTCCGTTCTGGTACCTAAAGCGCGGCGTTGAGTTCCGCCGCTCAACACCCAATCTCGATTTTTGGTGAAAGTGGAGTGGACAAGTGAAAGAAGAGTGAAGCATAAAAAAGTAATTGAAGCCCTCGTGGCGCAGTGGACGCTACAAATCAGTGCCTGACTGTGATCGTAATTAGTAGTGGATTCGACTCCCAATTGGTGGAATGATCATAACTTAATAATTTTCATTTCTTCGCTCCGACATCTAAAATAAGGAGCGGCGTTGAGTTCCGCCACTTGACATGTAATGTTCGAATTTGATTTAAAATTAAAGAACGAAGTTTCACTACCCTGTTACGCGGGAAAAAGCATATTTTTTATAAAAAAGAATGACATTATTATAGAGTTATATAATAATGTCACTCATTTAGATATAAAAATATCTAATTTGATTTGAAGCTTCACGCTGTATCCCGCACACAGCAGGGTAGACAGAGTGAACCTAGTGTTAAGACACTCCGTTCCCCACTCCCCGCCGAATTCGAAGGCATTGCGTGTTAAGTGGCGTAACTTAACGCCGTGTTTTGCCTCTGATATCAGAGCGAAGGAAATGGAAGTGTTAAACATTTCCACTCCTCGAGTGGGAACAAAAGAATGGGAAGGAAGAAAATGAATTATGATTTAAAGGTTTCACAATAACATGCATTATCCACATTATAAGCAGATATTAAATATTAAGTAAGCTCAGTCATTTTGAGCGTGGGAAAAAAATGTTTTGTTTTCTATAAATAATAGAAGTAATTTTCTTGTTATGTACATACATATGTAAGTGTAGTTAATAGTCATCCTCTTGGCCGATTTCGGTTATAGTATAGGGTTGCCATGCATTTGAATTTCCCCGGAATTATCCTAATTCACAAGGCGCCAGGGAAGCAACCGTGTTAAAAAAAAAAGAATTAATATATGAGAAGACTGCCTATTGTCAGTCTTCTTGCAAGAAGTCTTCTCTTCTTCTTCTTTTCTTAAAGCAGTATTAGTGCTTTAAAATTTTAAAAAGAATATGTTTTTACAATCAACAAAATTTGATTAAAATAAAGAAAAAATGATTTATTATAAATACCACATATCATTCTGCTGAGTAACTTAGAAAACGCATCCAGGGATTTCACGTTTCCTGTCGTTTTTTTCAGATTTTTGCAGATTTTTGGTATGGCAACTCTATTATAGTAGCTAATCTCGTTGCGGTTAAGATATATGCAAGAAATACTTATGTCTAAATATGTAAACAGACCGTATCTGAAGATCTGTAGATAATGCGTTGGATCATATTATTTAAAAAAGTACTACTACAGATATAGCAATAATTTTCAAAACTCCCTTTTCGAAGTGTATCTTATTTAAAACGAAAAATTACACCAATATAACATTGCTATACAGCAGGTCTGTCTGAGGGGACCTAGAGTTAAGACACTCTGTTCTCCATTTTAATCTCCCCCCAAATTAGATATTAGGTGAGGGGCGGCAAAACTCAATGCTTCGTTTTGTATAGGACCAGAGCGAAGAAATAAAAATCATTTAAAATATAAATCATTCCTCCGAATGTTGAGTTGAGTTATGAAATTTTCATTTAGAGACAAAGTTTGAGGGTAAATGAACATAATGTCAATTTTATAACTAGTCGAAAGAAACACATTATCTTCTTTTTTTTGTTAGCTTCATGCTGTATCCCGCACACATCAGGGTAGGCAGAGGGAACCTAGTGTTAAGACACTCCGTTGCATTGCGTGTTGAGTGGCGGAATATAACGCCCCGCTTTGCCTCGATACCCGAGCGATGTAAATGGAAATATTAAATATTTCCACTCCTCGACTGGGAATCGAACCCACAACCAGTCGTTTATAGTCACACGCTTGTGCCACTGCGCCACGACTGGCCCCTTAAATAATAGATTTATCTTAAATAGTAGATAACAACGTGTGTATTTAATTTGAAGTATGTATGTATATTTTGAAGTGACATCAATTCCGTGCTATAAATTGCCTAACTGTGCCGTGTATTAAAATATGATTTCCTAATATATGCTTACTACGTGTAATAAGGTATATACTTGTATATAATATCTTAACAACCCAGTTAAAATTTTGCAGTGTGTTTGTTCATGTTTATCTCGGTCAGCGGTTGCGGTGTGCTAACACATTGAAGATATACAATACGATTTCAGATGTGGTCCGGTGATTTCATAAATTAAGTTAAACTAATAAGGCCAAATTTATTTTACTCGGCTTTTTAACGCATACATTATAATTAAGGATAACGTAGTGTTAAGACACTAAAATCTCCACTTTCCATTCTGAAATCGAATCATTGCATGTTTAATGGCGGAATTCAACAAGCTGTTTTGTCTTAGGTACTGTTATGAAAATGATTTAAATATAATCATTCCTCCAAGGATCGAACCCGCAACCTATTGCGTTTACAATGAAACTGCTACATACTGCGCCACGATGGTCTCATTTTCATTCATTAAATTGGAAGACTATTTTTAAAAATTTTTAAAGTGTTATTCCACACTCAGGAAATTGGAAAAAGACATTTAAAGAAAACGTATATTAATTTGAACGCAGCGGGATTCGAACCCGCGCCTCCTGAATACCGTTCAGGCGCTCTCACCACTGCGCCATGCGTTCTACTAGCCGCTGCGTCGAAATTCTTATACGCTTTATTACAACTTATTTATGTTGTTAGCATCTCTGTAGAGAGATTTTTACAAATTTCTGCTACCTAAAGATTATTCTACGAACAATCATTTGGCAAGAGAGAATGCTATTTTTATCTTTTCGCGGGTTCGAATCCCGCTGCGTTCAAATTTTTATACGTTTTCTTTAAATGTCTTTTGGAAGAGACTAGTTGAAAGAGAGGTACATTTTAATAAGATTATCCTTAATGTGGTCCTGATTAAACTTATACGCGATGTTATCGGCTTCTTACTCAGGGAACGATTATATTTAGGTAAGTTGTTTGCTTTTTCATTTTTTTTTAGTTTTCTATTAATTTTCTTAGTCTTATAATATGAAGTGCAGCGTTAAACTCCGCTGCTCAACGCGCAATGTCACAAAAGCGGGCCGCAAAATGGGACAGAAAGAGCAGAACGGGGTTTTAACAAGGTTTTCTTGGCGTACTTCACAGCAACGTAACGTAACTTTGTTTTTATTATACTAATGCAAATAAACATCGAAAACAACTTCGAGCGTCAAGATTTTCACAAAATTCATAAATTTCACGAAATGCATAAAAGTTATTATTTTTTTGCACCTATTACGATAACAATGCATTACTCGGTAGAAATTTTAGAAAGATCTTTTAAATGCACATTTAACTGTATTTAAAGTTTTATAATAGTTACAATAGATAAGATACTTTCAATAAATTTAAATATTAAAGTAGTTAGGAATAGAGTAAATTCTATTACTGAAAATAAATAATATGAATTTGTCCACCATTCGCGTATAAAATGTTTGCCCAGCAAAATGCACAAGAAGACAGTCGAGAAATCTAACCCATGATTATAATTACTTCAATCCATGTAATTGTAGTAAGTTGACCTGTTAGATTCACGTTGTCATAGCAACATAAATATAATTGACTTAACACAAAAGTAAATATCAAACACACACAACCGACAGTCAGATATTTATAAATAAAAAAATTCTAAATGTGGTAACACTTAAGAAATGAGATAAATATTTATGTATTTCTAATATATTTATATATTTTTAATATGGGTGTTCTGCACTTCTGCTTCATACCTAAATAAACTTTGAGTATACAGATTGTCTCCGTATAAAATGAATAATGCGGAAATATTACTTGTTCATATTTTCTGGTTTTACTAAAAATTCCATTTTTTATACTAAATTTTTATACCAAGAATACCTATTAGTAACATAAAATTAAACCCATTATGCTCGATGTATTCGTTAAACAATATATATAAGTAGATTTAATTAATATGTTACGTTTGTCTGTAAAAACGTAGTTACACGCCTATAGGAAACATTTGTACAGGTGGCTGGTTACTGCTTATTATGATTATGATTATGACAACACTATAAACGTTTTGAAAGATTAAAATAATAAGCGAAGTCATCGTTGTGTACTTAACACGCATTTCAATAAACGCAAATCATATTATGATGAATATTTCAATATAAATTATTATGTTTAACGGTTCTAACGTTCTTTATATTAACCTGGTTAGGCAAGTGCAGTTTTAGATATCACTGGCGTAAAGTATCTATCTTTTCTTAAAAAGTAGAAAATAATCTGTAAAAAGGCAGTCGCAGTGCAGTGTGACGTCAGACGATAACCACAATGGTTTGGGTTTAATTCCTATTCAGGGTAATTATTTTCATTTCTAGGCTCTACTATGACAAAAATTAAGATAAAGCGCGGGATTAAGTTTCGTCACTTAACACGCAATGACTCGTTTTCTAGTGGAATGTTGCAAACGGAGTGTCTCAACACTATGAATATTAAGGAAAAATACATTTTCCCGATTTTTCCCGAGAAAACGTTCCACAAACAATAAATAAACAAATAAGTAATAAAATCTAAATAACCGTGCATAATGCTTTCAACGATGCACTTTCATCATATCGCACCGGTAATGTAGATGACCCCGGTGTCATCTGTATTCTAGCCCGTACTACAAGTTATACAATATTCAAGACTCAAATACTTCACCTTAACAAGACTCTATTCTATTCTATTCTATATATATTCATGAATAATTTCCTATTTTGTTTACATAGTATTATTACAAAGGTAGAAACTAAAACGAGTACCAAGTAGTGAATGCCGTTTAAAATTCTACTATTGTGAATAGATAGTATGTACATTGTGTGAAGACGTTCACTGGCTATGCATTATGCAAGTTCAAGGAAGGGCGCGAAACATTGCTAATATTAATGATTTATCCACTACGCCTTTACCATAAAAAATATTTAAGGACTAAAAGATAATAAAAGTGATATAATTATGACGTTAATTATTGGGGCCAGTCGTGGCGCAGTGGCACGAACGTGTAAACGACTGGTTGTGAGTTCGATTCCCACTCGAGGAGTGGAGTTATTATACGTATTAATTTTACTAATTTATTACTTGCGCTATTTTTTCATTTAACATATATTATTTAACATATATATTAACTACCTGCAGTCACGATGTCGCCCGACATTGAGATATTGCGTGACGAGTAGGGAAACTCAACTTTAACCCGCGCTTTGTCATAGGTACCAGAGAGAAAAAAAATGTAAATAATCAAATGATCAGGGAAATCCCTGAGTAGGAACCCTTAAAAAGGACAGTGTCCTCCTGCATTGCAATAACATAAAATATAGGTATATTAGGTATATGACCTACAGAAATTTAAATATTTCTATGATCATTTTCATTTTAATTATACAATGAGTGTTGCACAGTGACATTTCCCCGCATTGTCGCAACACAACACTACTAAGAATATTAATTAAATCAAAGAAAAAAACTGTTTCGCATTCGCCGCGTAGGCCACGGCCGGCTTGCTGCGCACGATCGCGGAATATACACCTCGCTCATAAAATAACTTCGCTGTCGCTTTATTGGCCTGCTTTTGACAGGATTGAGCAAACCATTGTCTAAATTAGGAATTTTTGTCACGCATCTAGACTGGCTGCCGAATATTGCTAAAGAAAATGAAACTACGTTTCAAAAAAATCTATTAGATATATTGATAATTGCAATGAGCATATTTTTTTAGCTTGGCGCTGTATCCCGCACACAGCAGGGTAAGCAGAGGGAACCTAGTGTTGAGACACTCCGTTCTCCACTTTCCGCCGAATTCGGAGCACATATATGATCAATTTTGTTGTTTTATTTTATTTCAGGTCACCTCGGTAAAAGCGGTATAATATTCCGAAATAGTAATTATTTTTCAGCTTAACTCTTTTTCCCTTATAGCAGGGTAGTCAGAGAGAACTTGTAGCGAGACTCCCTTTTCCCCATTTTTCGCTCGAAATAGAGACATACTGCGTTGAGTAGAGAACTCAACGCCGCGCTTTGATTAATTACCAGAGCGGAGATGTGAAAATAATTTAAATATAATCATTAATATAATAAATATAACCATTAAACCGAGTGGGAATCGAACCCACAACCATTGCATTCACAGTCGAACGATATCACTAGAAATTAAATTTTTAGAAACAATATAATCAAACTAAAATTGTACTTACAAGTAATACCACATAATCGTACTGTTCGCGTGAAATACGATATCTGGAGCTGCATAATGCCTGTGAGAGTTATGACTATTAATGTGTATTGCTGAGTAAACTCTCCTTTACACTTGATATTACTTGGAATGATAGATATCTTTTTAACAACAGAACGCATTTCTTACCGATGTCAACAAAAATGAATTTCTAAAAAAGTTATGATATTACATGTAGAATAGTTAGCATATCTATATATATATTTGGTTAGTATAGTTTCACTAATTATAAAATCGTTTATAACATTCATCAACAATAAATAACCTACTCATTTGTAAATTTAAATGTAAATTATACCACAATTGAAAAAAATTAGTAACAACACACGTTATTTTAACAAATCAAAGAAGGTATATTTTGAATATTTTTATAGATTTATAAAAATACTATTTTTTTTATAAAATAATAATTTAAAAATTAATAAAAAGCAACTTTCGATTGTTTCCGGGTATCAGGATAGTCAAAAAGAGCTTAGTGACGTGACACTCCGTTCTAAATTTTCCGCCTGAAGTCGAATCATTGTGTTTTATGTGGCGGAACTGTATGCCACGCTTTGTGTTACATTCCGAAAAAAGAAAGGAAAATAATTTAAACGTTCCTCTAAGTGAACCCACAACCATCGCGTTTTCAATCAAATACTGTAATACTGCGCCACAGCGTCTAAGCCGTAACAACAAATGTCTTTCTCTTATGAAGAGACGAAAGCAGTGAAAAATAAAATTAAGACGTATACTTTAGAGTATAAATGATTTTTTTTAGAGATTTCTTTTAGTATACTTATTAAAGAATATATCTTTTAACAAATTTGATACATTAAAATTTACTTATAATTTCTTCGTAGCAAATTTTTAAGAAAAGTGTATCTGGTTGTTTTATGGTACAATCATTTAATGAAAGAAGTAAGTATAAAATTTATATTGAAAAAGTGAAATGACGAATTAAACTTTTTAAAAATATGAAAATAATTATATTAAGTACCACTATATATTACATTATTTACAAAATAATTTCATTTAAAAACATTTTACTTACAAGGCTGTATTGTTCTAGTCTATTGCCTAAGAAGCTACAGAAAGCATAATTGACGTTTGAGACTTGTATACTCTATACTCAAACAAGTCAGCCATTTGTAATGTTTGTTTGAATTTTTTTAATAACAAGTATACAACATGCCGAAAAACATAACAAGTGAGGTTCGGGAGATAATTTTAAAAGTAAAAGAATTTATGGATGAGGAAAAACGAATGCAAGTTCCAATAATACCCTTAAGTAAAGTGTACGTAAGAGTTTCCGCGGCCACAGGTTTGTCTTTTACTTTTTGTATTCAGTACTTGCTTAGAATTGCGAATAAATGTATATAAACGTTTATATTTTACTACATTCTTTGCAAAATTCAATCCAATCCAAAATGACTTTATGTCACAGCTGCTTCTTACACAAATGATTTAAAAAAATATAAAAACAATTACCTGACCGCTCGTGGTAACTTTAAACATGTTTACATATAAATTTTAATTGTTCTTCTTATTGTGCAATTACAGGCGTGTCAGAACGCACTGTATTAAATATAGTCAAAGAAGCGAGGCTTGTTGAGCAAGGGTTATTGGATCCAGAAACGTTAAAGAAAACACCAAAGAAAAGAGTTCGTACTAAAGGCAAAATCGAGGTTGACGAGTATGATCTCCAAGTAATTCGAAGAAAAATACATGAATTCTATGCATTTAAAAAAGAAGTGCCTACAATAAACAAGCTCTTGCAAATACTAAAAGAAGAAATTAACTTTAAAGGTTCGAGAGAGACACTCCGTAAGATACTACGTAAAAATGGATTACAGTTCAGAAAAACAAAAAATAACAAAGACAAAGACCAACCTCCTGAGTCAACGTCAACCGTACCACCCATGGTTCCTCAATATATATCCATGTTCAGCCATAAAAATATACAGTCTTAAACCATTCTGTTATTTGTAGATCTAATGTTAATTATTATTATGTAAGTTGTAAAATAGTATTCTTAAAGCAACTTAGTTATGCGTATAGTAGCAGTTGTATTAAGTTAATCTTATTTTTAGAACAAGTAAAAGTAATCTTCATGTTATTGATGAAATAATGTTTGATTATATGTCTGGTGATAAAATTTTATTTATCACTTAGCAATTCAAATTATATTGTTTTTAAATGTTTATTTTATACTATTTGCCTTATTATAAAGCAATGATATTATTGTGATCTAAATATAAAAATTTTAACTAAAATACACCATTGAATTAATTATATGGACAAATTAGAAAGATAAAAGAAATACTAATAATTAAAATAATATTAGCTGTTTGTGTTTTAAATGTGACGAGTGAAATGAGCAGACTAGGCAACGGCCTACAGCACAAAAGCATGCCTATAATTTATGAAGACAGTGTCATGTATTGCTTTTTAATTTATAATTCAGATATACTTCATGTATGTCTTCATTACTTTTTATTATCAACTTTGAAAAAATCGTAATTACTTTAATAAAGAATATATTATTTTTTAGAAAATATTATTGGATCAGAAAGTATTATCGAAGAATCTTAAATAATTTAGCATCTTTATTTTGTAAATAATTTAAAATGTATTAAAAATAACATGTCAAATGGTCATTTCCTATTAAAAGGAAAAGCCTTACTAGCTGATTGACAATATATGATAATTAGTATTTTTGTAATTAATAAGAAATAACAATTAAGATCAGTTAATTTTTTTTAATAACATTGTATAGATCTCTCGCTACTTGTAGAAATTATTTTGTCAATTGTGATTTCATGATTTATGAAAGAAATTGCAAACTGTAAATCATGCCAACAGAATATATTAAAAAATTAAGTTTTACATAAAATTTGTGTTTATTTTCGTGAGGTTGTACTGTTACACATTATAATAATATTTCAATTAAAATCTTAATTTCAGTATTAATACATGAAAAATTATCTAAAACTACTACATTTAAAAAGTATGTATGTCAATTTTTATATCAAAAAATAGACCTAAAAGACGTATTCATTCTAAATAACCATGCAATCGTGTTACATATAATTAAGGTGTTATGTATAAAACAGTAAATAGATGTCTGCTTTGATTATATTAAATTATTTTCATTTTCCCCGCTCTGGTACCTAAGACAAAGTGCGGCGTTGAGTTCCACCACTCAATGTCTCGAATTCAGATGGAAAGTGTACAACGGTGTCTTGACACTAGGTTCTTTCTGACTACCCTGTTATGAGTAAAAATCGTGACAATTCTACTTTTCTAATTGCAGAAATTACCAAATAAATTCTATCTTCTGTTAATCAAATTTTTAATTATAGGTAGTTCTTTTTGTTCTAAATAAAAAATTATACGCACATCTATTCAGTAAGTCCTGATGTCGTAAACTTTGATGGTTTTTGTAGTTTTGAAGCCACTAGTTTGTCGCGTAACATTTTTTTTTAACTTTATAAAATTACACTTGGAACTAAGTTTTCTCACATCTGCATTAAAGTCTGAAGTCGTTACACGTTTTTAGTACTGTCTATAAAATGTATATGAAATTGATTATTTAATAGAAGTGAGACTTTAATATAATGTCTGCTCAGCATCGCGTCTATTTTTGTAAAAGTCACATCGATCGGTTTTTTCAGCATAATTAACGCAAAAAAGGTATCATATACTCTGGAACCATACACTGAAAAAGTGTTCACTTTAAATATGCCCACGATGACACCATAGCTTCAAACCCAGTATAACTTCAACTCCTGCAGCTTTTTCTATTTATTTCATATAATTTTTAGATTCTCGTCGCCAATATAATGTATGTAACATAATTAATCGCCGATAAATGTTGTAACAGCTAGATAGGTAGACTATTGATGAAGATGAACTGAATTTGTCATACATAATTCCAAATTACCCACTTAAATTTACTTTATTTTAAAACAACAAATAAATACCACCTAATTACATCACAATTACTTAAATTTATTTACTACTAACTGTGTCCACAAGTTTATCCATTTTGAACTAAACAAGAACATTATAATTTTATACTAAAAACATCCTAAAAAAACTCTTTATTACTTCAGCTATCTGCCAGTGAAAGTTCCATTAAAATTTGACCAATCCAGCGATTAACCGGAACAAACAGACAAAAAATATAAATAATATCATTTTGGTATATGTATTATGTATATATACCTGCACGCAGACACTCCAATTTTATTTATTAATCTAATATTTAAAAACATAACATAAGATATAGATTAAAACACATCATTATTTTTAACCATTTATTTTATTATCAATAAAGAAGCAGAATTAATGATATAAATTGACACTAACATACATGTTTAGTCATTCTGAGTCACTAACAGTATAACTTTAGGACACCGGTCCTAAATGGTGGCACACATGTATATCTGATTATATTAAATTTAACAACTATAGAGTAAATGTGCTACAACTTACAATATTACATAATATATAAACATTTATTTATTTTTTTAATAATTTAAAATTTCCAATTTGTTCAAAAAAAATTATATTCAGCTATATAAAATTGACACTTGGTATGTCTGTATCAGGAATGAATAAGTTGATATCGTAAAAAAGATAATTTACAGTCATGAATTAGTAATTTTATACTTCTTTTTACTTAAAAATTGAATTTGCTTGTGTTTTGTTAACAAATTTATTCATTATAAAGAAAAAAAATCTATCAGCATTAATATTTTAATAATAACATAAGTCAACTGACTTATCAACATATTCACCCTCAGTACAGATATAATAGAACAACATTGTTAAGTATGCTTTAAAAAAAAATTTACAAATATACATAAAACGTATAAAAATAAAATATACACATGTTTAACACTAACATTCTAAACTATGGCCGTTACAACACTATGTTACCAATAATTTTATCACATCACTTTCATCGATATTATTGTTGATAAATTTGCAAATAAATTTCTTAATATACATACATTTATTTATTATAGTGGCATATTTTAAAAAAGCCACGTGATACACATTTATATATTTTATCAAATCCAACCACTTAATACATCTATGGAGTCTGAAATAATAATATATCATTATATTTTGAAGTGAAGGTTTATCATGTTAAAGCACCAAAAATATATACAGCATATTTATTGTATATGTTCACATAAAATAATCAATAAATAATACGAAAATAGCTCTTTCAAAATTAATCTTATAAATTTTAGGATTTCGGGAGGAAATTGGGGAACGGAGTGTCTTGACACTCTTTTTTGGTTCTCTTTACCAACCCTTCTATGTGGGAAAAAGCAAGAAGCTGAACGAATACTACAAAGTAAAAATATAATTATGTATTCAAATTCAATTAATTAGGTACATGTTATAAACTAAGAAAAAACGATTTTGTTTATATCTTTCATAATAACTTTACTGTAGTATATATGCATAATAATATAATATATGCGAAAAGCATTTATCTATATGTTCCATAAATATTTGCAACTTGGTTATAGCAACAACAATTAACATTAGGAACTCAACTTTGCTTATAAACATCAATTTTAAAATAACCACTGTAAAATTAAATATGTTCTCGAAATATTTACTTGTAGAATATGTAAGTTACAAAATAAAAATAAATAAAATAAATGAAATGATATTATATAATACATATGTATATTATGCCAGAAAAGTATTTAAATAATCTAAAAACAAAATTTACAAATGAAACACAAAAATGGCTATCATGAAAATTATGCATTTTTAATTTATTTGCTTAACCAAGCAAGCAAGTCATATTAATATAAGTATATAAGTTCTTCCAGTAGATATATTATATATTTTATTCAGAATAAAACGTCACATCAAAAAAAATTAAATCCACAGCTTAAATAAGAAATTAATAAATAACAATAACAAATATACCTTTGCTTATCTAATAACAAACAGGACCAATAGCAGTCACGCGTACAATCTATATTATTGCATATACACCAATATCTATAATATGAGCTAGAAATGCAAAATAAATTATATTCTCAACTCTCGACCAGATCATATAATATTCAGTGCCAATAATATCTAATGATAGATTTCGTAAATTTTAGAATTTGATCAAAGCCCTTTAATTTAATTGATCTTGTTAGTTGCTTAGCACAGATCATCCTCTTCTTCCTTCTTCTCTTGATTGCCGCTCGCCTGGAACTGAGATCCAGCATTGTCTTCTTGCTGAAATTATTAATTAATAACATATTAATATAATACAATACTAATAATATAAAATACATATTTAAGAAAATTATATTATATTAATTTTATTGTACATTCTTCTTTCTAACAGTTTAAATTAGAATGTAAATAACATTTGCTAGTTACTGTTTGATTTAATAACTATTAAGTCATCTTGAGGTGAATTTGAATAGCGAGATCGAAACTGGAGTGTTCTCCAGTGCACTCTGTTGAGTGCATTAACCAAATTCTTTTTGCCTACCACATTATGTGGAAAAAATTACGAATATGTCTTAAATAGAAACAAAAACAATAGAACAATAGTTAAAACCTACCTTATAAGTAGCATTAGCACTGACATAAGACGGGGCTGCATTCTCCCTAACACTAGCCTTGGGGGCTGGTTCTATCCCCTCGGGCAGGGGTATAGTAGTAGCCAGCCTCGCATACTCAACATCCATACTGCGGATGAAAGGGGAACACAGGGCCCGCTTTGCAGATTCACGGTCCTCCTCGTCATATGCTTGAAGCAATTGCTCTAGGGTTTGCATCTCTGGTACTTCGCAGTTATTGCCCCACTCCTGTTTAATATAAATTATTTAAAAAAATGAGTCAATTTGTGAAACATAATATGTGTCAGTTAGAATCAAATATATTCTTTTATGTCACTTAAAGAAGTAATCAGAAACATAAAAGACTAGTATCTCTTATAATACAATACATGCATACTTTGTAAGCCTTCTCCGCAGCCACTGCATCACCTCTGGCCAATTGAACGAGCACAATCGCAACAGTTAATCTACCAACAGCACTAATGTTGCCAGCTTCCTGATGGAAACCAATTTCGCGACGCAGACTGTCCACGGCTTCGTCATACCTAAGTAATATTAAGACAATATTTTTATAAGCAAAAAGGGTATTAAAGAACAACTTTTTTACAATAATGTCTTTTATAACATATAAAAAACATCTTAAAAAATGGTTATGTGACATTCAAGTTACCTCTGAAGTTTCACAAGAATTCTGGATGACTTGCTGATATACTCAGATCCTTGATGTTGTCCGCTCTCAGTCTGCAAACAGAAAATACTTAAAATTTGTCAAAAAAAGTTAAAATTCATAATATATAATATTTAAAACAAATATTACAGATGAAACATCAGCAGCTTGCTGGAAAAGCTTCACAGCCAATTCTGGTGCCTTTTCTTCAATAATTTTAGCCACTTTGTCCAAAATGTTAGCTCCAGAATCTCCTGATCCATGTTGCTGATACAAGCTGCTAGATTCCAAACCCATTGTATATAGCTGTAATAATGTTTGTAAGATTAGAATACATTCTTTTTAAATTAAAGTTTCTATTTAAATAAACTTAAGAGCTTTCTTAGTAACATACAAGTAATAATTAACTTAGATATTTCATTTTAGATTCCACTATTTCACAAACCTCATCAGTAGTTGCTACTTCCTTGCTGACTATAATGGCATTCTCAATAGCCTTAGCTGCATGGAAGAATGATCTGTTCTTCTTATAAAATTCAGAAGCTTTCATATAGCAGTCTTTTGAACTTTGAAGATCCCTTGCAATCCTGTAGCACTGAGCTAAATACCAATACAAGTAAAATTAACCATCAATTTCAGAAAGAAATACCTAATATATTTGAAAAAAAATATACCAACCTGCCTGACTATACTCATCAGCAGCTGAATCAAAATCTGGCTTCCATTTGAGGAGTGAAGTCTTCAAGCTAAATACAAAAAGTATATATAAAAATTGGTTGTTTGCAATATTAGTATAAAATTAATAAATAAATTTAAGACATTTTTTTTGTCATAAAGACTGAATTGACACTGATGACCACTCCCACTTTTAAAGTAACAGTAAAGTTTTCAAATCAAAAAAGCACACTAAAAAACCTATGCACAGCTGTATATTACAACAATTTGCCTCAATACAAACTGTGTAAAACAAATCAATATCTCTTAACTTATCTTAAAATATATTCTGTGAAATAATAAATACAATATTCTAATTAATAATTATTTATTTTTTCGAATACACATTATATAAAGTAAAGGCAAAAAATTCTAAAAGTAATACGTAGGTGTTGAAGTAAACAGCGATGCATTTTGACGCAATGAGCGATCGATAACATGAAAATACATAGATTGTACTATGTTATCAATTTACGGATGTAGGTTTTTAAAAAAGGAAATATAACATTACGGCGAAGTCATGGACGGTTTAAAGGAATTATATTAATAACGCAGTGCTGTGTAATATAAATATATTGCATTTATATTTTATACTATGCCTATTGCCTAATAATGTTTTAGTTTAAGGCGCCAGCAAATAATTCGCAACTTACAATTTCTCAGCAGCTTTACAGTGCTCCTGTGCTTCGTGTAATTTGGCAGACATTGTAAATTTCTGGTTTATCTTTAAAAATTCGAAACGGCTCAACTTTGCTTAGTTTACAAGTTTTCTCACAAAAATCAATAACTTTTCAACGCGACGGTCTTGTTTGACGTTGACATTTGACTTTGATTAGTAATCTATCTTCCATAGATAAATAAGAACATGTCTAATTTAACAATTTTAAATAACTTCGGGTTTTATGCAATTATTCAAAATTAATACTTTAAAATAATAATAATTTAAGAGCCGTAATTACGAAAAAATATAAGTTTGAAAAAAAACTAATGTTAAAACCATGTAAACGTTACATACTGATAGATGTACCATTTTTTTTAATATTAAACGTACGAATTTATGTACAAAAGTTCTTTTTTCTGAGATACTTAATTAATATATAATTATGAAAAAAAAAAATATAGGAATAATTGGATATTGGAACGATGTACTTTCATACTAAATGTTCATTTAAAACAAGAGAAATTAAAACAAAAAAAAAATTTGCAGTAGTAGTTTTTAGTTTTTAGGGTTTAGTTAAACAGACTGAAACAAATCTAGTATCAAGACACTCCGGCAAGGCGACTCAACCAAAGCGGAAAGATAACAATAATTTAAGTATAATAATTGCTCTAAACGGGAATCGAACCCGCAACCAATCGCAATTACCACTAGAAGCTCTCCCTCTGCGTCAAGATTGCCTCTTTTTTATTTTTATTTTGTATTTCAATAGACCGTTACTTTGATTTTTGTAGCAGATATCTTCATTTACATATTACCTTTTATAAATTACTTTTTATAACATTTATAATAGTTCCATATTCCATATAAAACAGAAAACATTCTAAAAATACCTAAGTGGCAATGTACCTAAAATAAGAAAACTATGGAGCTTGGAATTGTAGACAAAAATAATTGTCTGCTAAAAGCGGACTGAACTTGTCGCTTTTCATTTATGCATGTCGCAAATTTCTTAGTTAAGGATTCATTTATGTACATACATAGTAATTAAAAATTGGAAAGAGAAACTTAAGTAAAACACTTACTTTAGTTACTAATAATTAGTAATACGTAAAACGTTCAATAAACTAGATCAAAATAATATAATAAGAATTATCATCAAATAAAAGAAAGGGACCTAATAAATAAAATAAAAACAGTGAGGAAGTATGAAATTACTTTAGAGGTAGACCGACGTTATTAGAAACTTATAAATAATCTAATATCCCTCAATTATTAAGTAGATACTTAATAAAAAATCAAATTATTTAAAAGAGAAAGAATTTTACGTACAAATGGCATTACTGCATAACACTATACTGAAAAAGACTAAAAGAGAATAGAATACAACCTAAGTTATGCAACCTAAGTGTGGAATAACACTTTAATAAAAATGTTTAAAAGTAACACTATACTGTTTAACTGACAACAATTTTAAAACGAACAGATGATAATAATTTGCGCAATAATAATAACAAGATTTCCACGTGAGAATGCTTGCGACTGCGTACCATTGAGCCCCCGCCGCTCAACTCTCAACCCCACGCTGTAGACGCATGGGGAAGATTGTAAAGAAAATAGAATAACGGGTCGTGGGAGCGTTCCCGTTTCTTTCAGGACAAGGTGCGACGTATAATAAATATATTATTAATGACTAAGTATTATAAGTACATGTCATTGCTTGATGAATAATAATAAAAAAAAAAAACAAATTATAAATATTCAAATATGTTATCTATATTTCATAATATCTATATATTTTTGACATGTTTCATACACATTTTGCAACTGTTTAAACTAGAAATTGTATCAAATACTTGGATATCAAATAAAACATGACGATTGTATGAAATCAATTTCATCGATTACTTTGTGCTATCGTATGTTTGTTTACATATTCCACGTTTTTCCCACGACAAGTCATTCATATGGCCTTTCTGTATTATATAACGCAAAATGTTACTTTTGTTAATAATCAGTCATTAAACTTGTATATATTTATATAATTTTTACTATTAATTTAACTGGATTTTTTATTTATCAATAAATGATTTAATAAGCATCCTTTTATATATTTTAAGGCATATCACGTAAAATTAAGCACATAAGCTACTTAACAGGCATACAGGAAGATAGAATGAATATTTTTTAACTAAACCTAAAATAAAAAACAATAATAATCATAAAAATGACACATGCCAGAACCAGGTCAAGCAAATAATATGAGACACAACAGTGTAAAAGCTCAAATAAAATTTAGAAGTAGACATATATAGATGGTACAATTCACTATAACTTATTATTATTAGTTTCACTTTGGACCCCGAAATAGACTCCGATTAAAAGAATAACTGTACTTACATTGACCATTCTCGAGTCCCGTTTAACAACTACGTAAGGCGGAGGGCACTGGCGTCTGCGCAGGTGTGACTCGTGAGAAATCTTTCCCCTCATCCACCTAGGATTTACTTTTAGCAGGCGGAGGGCGATTCGCAAAAGAAAATAGGGGTAGCATTCCCACGGCTTTTGATTTATTCTTGTATTTAATTTGATTGTATAATCTTTTTGCCTGTAATTATAGCAAGTGTTTGTGAAAATAATTGCCTAATTAATATTTTGTTTTAATATTTGCAAAGTAATTAGTGTGATAGGCTTGGTTGAATCTTTTTTTCTAATATAAGTACGAATTTTAGGTATATGTAGAATTTTTCGCTAAAATTACAGTAGATGTGTGTGTGCAGTTCGTTCTAATGAAGTTTTGTATTTAAGTTATAATTATTAATCTGCGCGCCGTATTCTTGGCGTCCACGATGTATCAAAATAACATTTTCTCAACTTTTTAGTTTTTCTGACTGTTTGTATCGGTTAATCTTTAGAACGACTACCAGATAGCTGATGCAATAAGGAATAACTTAGGCTATTGTTTTAGAATTATTAATTTTTACTTAATCCTCCACGTCAGAGTCGTGAGCAGAGTTATCATTTATTTTTAACAAGCACTACACATAAAATGTTCCATAATTTTTAGCATACCCAAATATTTAATCTCAAAATTTATAAACAGTTAATATTAATACTAAAGCGTAGGTACAGTTAAAAGGAACGATTAGCATAATATATCAGACGACCCGCGACGCTACGTCCGAGCCCCCCACACTTACACCAGGTGCCACCCGTGAGAACGACCACGCAATAAGCTGTCGAAAAGGGAGTATTGTTAATGTAATCACTTCACTAATATTATAAATACGTATGTATGTTTGTATGTAGGACGTTTATGATGTTCTTCAATTCGCAATTATAATTTTGAGTGATTCTTTCTTATTATTGACAGCATTTTAGGTGAATTATTAAAGGATTGGTAGACTGTCAGATCGCGTTTGAAGTAGTCAACACACGATTTGGAAGCTCTGTGTTTAAATTTGTTTTTTCCATAATTTGTCCATTGTATTTTATGTAATTTTAGCTTCATTGTTCTAATAGTAGTCATTAGTGTATATTTAATAGTAGTTTTGGTAAGTATTTAATTATGTTTAATTTTTTCCATATGTGTCAAATTTGACAGGAATGGAAAACAAATTAGAATCGGTTCCGCCTGACCCAGGCGAGGTATTTTATACTCCCGACTCAGATATCCCTTCTAACAACGTAATTTCTAGAAAGCGACATAATACTGACAATAATGATATTTCTCTTAAAAAAACAATTGTTGACCCAACTGCTGCTAATTCTTCAATACAAACGGTATACACTAACCCTTCTTATGACGATTTATTAAATTTCTATTGTGAATCTGATTCTGGTCCCTTTATAGTGCATGTCTCGAGAATAGAGCCAGAGCCTTTAGCTGGCCTAACTATTAGACCCCTTAAATTTGGTGAGTTTCTATATAAAAATCAAATTCAAAATATCATTAAAGATGGAGTAAAAAGTATAGGGAGAAATAAAATTAGTATCGAATTTAAGTCCGCTTTGTCGGCAAATAACTTTATGATTAACCCCTTGCTTACCACTTACAAATATAAAGCTTTTATTCCTACATTCAGCATCACTCGAATGGGTCTGGTCAGGGATGTTCCTACAGACTGGTCCATGGAGTTATTTGTAGACAGCTTGGAACTTCCGACAGGATGTGGTTCCGTACTAAAAGCGCGTAGACTAAACAGAAAGCAGGTTGTGGAAGGGACTCCTAATTGGATCCCAACCCAATCGGTAGTACTTACCTTTAGGGGCCAAGTGCTGCCTAAAAAAGTGTTTACTTTCTATAATGCCTTACCAGTTCAAACATATTTACTTCCCACAATCCAGTGCAATAATTGCTGCAGATTTGGCCATACCAAAAAAATCTGCCGGTCAAAGCCCCGTTGCTTTAAATGTGGCCAGCATCACCTTGGGGCAGAATGCCCTATTAACGAAGTGTCGTGCATTTTCTGCTCAGGCTGCCATTTTGCAACTGACAATATCTGTCCGGAGCACTCTCGGCAGCGGTCTATTAAGAGTGCAATGTCGCATGAAAATATCTCGTTTTCTGAGGCATCCGCTCGGTTCCCGGCTGCTCGGAGACCATATTCTGAAATCACCAAAGATCAGTCATCTCATGCTTCTTCTCCGTCCACTGTTCATCCAAAAAAATCATATTCCATTAGTCAGCCAAATGCCACTACCACATATAAAAAAACAATAACAAAATCCCCCCGTTCACGATCTCCAAAATCACCTGGCTATGATAAAATTGCACACCAAAAGATCATCTCATCATGTTCATCCAGTCTTGGTAATGGCGTTGCTCTTAACACATCCACTTCTGCCCCACCTTCTACTGAACAACTATTACACACTATTTTACTTATTTTATCTAACCACTTTTCTCCAATTAATCACATTACACCGAACGACGCAGCTCAAAACACTGTCATTATTCCATCAACCTCATCCAGTAACTCATTAAATGAACATAAAAAAAATAATACAATGGAATTGTAAGAGTCTCCACCTCAGAAAACCAGAAATTCTTCACTTGATCCAAGTGCATAGGCCATTTGTCCTTGCCATCTCTGAGACTTGGTTAAAACCTGGTACTCGTTTTCGTGTCCCAGGCTACTCTTGTCTTAGGGATGACAGGGATGATGGTTATGCAGGCACTGCTCTCTTAATTGACCGCTCATTTTCGTTTTCTCGCGTATCCCTTCCCCCTCATAATACAAATATTAATGTTGCTGCTGTAAAAATTTTCAATATTACTTTTGCGTCATTTTACATCCCCCATCCTCATTCTTCCTTAGCGCCAGATATTCAGTTTATATTGAATAGTTTATCTCGGCCACTCATTGTCCTTGGTGACTTTAACTCCCACCACACGGCGTGGGGTTGTCATTATTGTGACAGTTTTGCCAACCAGCTGCTGGAAATATTTGATGACTCCAACATTTGTTTTATTAATGATGGCTCTCCTACTCGTAGGGTTTACCCTTACCAGAACCCAAAAAGTGCGGTTGATTTATCCCTATGTTCCCCATGTCTGGCTGCATCCCTGAATTGGGAAGTTCTTTCGTCTTCCTTCGGCAGTGACCATTTTCCCATTATTATTTCTTTTCGAGAAAAGTCGTCTCCATCTCCTGTCCCTACCCCTTTGTTGCCATACCGGTTGAATAAAGCTAATTGGTCGGAGTTTTCTTTGTTTGTAGACTCTCATCTTCAAAATTTTTCCATTGTTAATACCGACAACTCCTTGGCTTGCTATGAGAATTTTATTAGCGTTTTATATGCTGCGGCTCATGCTAATATTCCAAGTAAGCGAAATCGCACCAAATTATTTTCTTCTCCCCCTTGGTGGGATGAAGAATGTTCTAGAGCAATTAAAAGACGTAAATCTGCTGAATACATCTATGCCCATTGCATGACTATGGCAAATTTTATAGCTTATAAGAAAATTGCAGCTGAAACTAAAAAACTTTTTAAGAAAAAAAAAAAATTAGGTTGGTTACGTTTTTGCCAGCGCTTGCACCCTCGTACACCAATATCTATAGTTTGGAAATCTATTAAGAAATTTCGTTCTTCGGTTGATGACTTTCTCTGTAATATCTCCTCCAATGAATCTTTTTGGCTAAAAAATTTTTCTTGTAGTCTCGCTCCTCCTTTTGTCCCTAACTTTGATTGTTTTTATTCTCCCCTTCCTTTACATGTTGATGTGATGGATATTCCTTTATCTATTAATGAACTTCATTGTGTCCTGAGTGGATTATCGGATTCTTCGCCCGGCGTAGATGGTATTCCTTATTCTTTTCTTATAAATATTAGTAATTCCGCTAAATTAGTGTACTTGTCTATTGTTAATTCTTTCTTAGACGCTGGATGCATCCCCGCATCTTGGAAAACACAAATCATTATCCCAATCTTAAAACCGGGAAAGGACCCCAAAGATTCCACTTCCTACCGTCCCATTGCCCTGTCATCGACGGTGTGCAAAGTCATGGAACATTTGATAAAAAATAGACTGGACTGGATACTTGAAAGCAGGGAAATTATTCCGAAATCCCAATTTGGATTTCGTAAAGGTCTTGGCACTATTGACAGCCTTAGTGTTCTCACGTCTGAAATTCGCTTAAGTTTTGCTAATGGTGAGTATCTGATAGGTGTCTTTTTGGACATTAGCTCGGCATATGATAGTGTCATACTTTCAAAACTTAAACTTAAAATGCTTAGACTCGGCCTCCCTCCTAAATTATCTCAATTCGTTTTTAATCTTTTTATTGGTAGATCCATTCGAATAAGGCATCAAGGGAACCTGCTCCCTCCTAGATCACTTTGGAATGGCCTCCCTCAGGGTTCTGTCCTGAGCCCTCTTTTGTACAGTTTTTATACTCATGATTTAGAGAAATCGGTCGACAGTTTTTGCAATATTTTGCAATATGCGGATGACATTGTTTTATTTTTTAGTTCAAAAAATGTAGAGGAAATTGTCACTAGGCTCAACACCGCCTTAAGTTACCTTGGTGAGTGGCTTTTAGATCACGGCTTATCGTTATCTGTTAATAAAAGTAGCGTAGTTGTTTTTACTAGAAAGAGGCATATTCCGCCTGTTAATATTATTTATAACAATAAAAAAATTCCAGTGCTAAACTGCGTCAAGTTTCTGGGGGTATTTTTAGATACCAAATTATCCGGTTCTTCTCATATAGAATACGTAATCAATAAGTGTGAAAAGAATCTTCAAATTTTACGTGCGGTATCAGGCGTTTGGTGGGGTTCTCATCAATTTACGTTAAAGTTATTATATAATGCTATTATTCGTAGTCATTTTGATTATGCTATATTTTTGTTGGACCCTTGCTATAAATCAGCGTTAATTAAATTAGATAAAATTCATTTTAAGGCTCTAAGAATTATCTTAGGTGCTATGAAGTCGTCTCCAACAAATGCCATGCAACTGGAAACTGTTGATCCTCCACTGTATCTTAGACGCCAATATCTTTCTGATCGTTTTATTTCTAAAGTTTTACAATCTTCTTCTCATCCTTTATTAGTTTGTCTACAACGCATGTCTCGTGCCATTAAATCCCCTCAGCATTGTCCCTGCATTTTAAAAAGCTTTCGTAAATTCTCGTCTTTTTCGACCCCCATTTTTAAATCCCGTATTTCTTCTTTCTATTCAATTTTTTTTAGGGCACTCACATACAAGCCATCGGTATTAACAGGCCTAGGTATAGGCAAAGGCGATCCTGGAGCCAATGCTAAATTTCAAGATCTTTTCTCTGAGAATTGGTCTGACTATACAGCTATATTTACAGACGCCTCGAAGTCATCACATAATTCTGGGGTCGGGGCAGCTTGTTGGATCCCTAGGTATAAAATTATTTTAAGTTTTAAATGCCCCCGTGAAACTTCTATTTTCTCAGGTGAATGTATAGCTTTGCTTGAAGGTATCCTATATGCTGAATCTCACAAATTAAATAAAATAGTTATTTTCACAGACTGTTTAAGCGCTCTTCAATCTTTATTACAAAATCCTTTTCGTAGTAGGCCTTGTCACTTCTCTCTCAAAATTAGGGAGGCTCTGTTCCGATGTCATGAGCAAGGTATGCGTGTATCTCTAGTGTGGATCCCAAGCCACTCTGGTATTACAGATAATGATATTGTTGATTCCTATGCCAAATCTGCAGTATCCACTGGCTTCGTTAACTATAATTTTATATATTCGCATGATTTATTATCACTTTCGAAATTAGATTTAAAATTTTCATGGAATATTTTTTGGAAAAAATCACTTGTAGTTAAAGGTAAATATTATGCTTCTATCCAGCCGGAAGTTCCAACCTTTCCTTGGTTTTCTCGATATCGTCGCGCAAATAGATCCGTAACGTCTACTATTTGTAGACTCCGCATTGGACACGCGTGTACGCCTTTACATTTAGCTAAATTAAGGATTAAAGACAGCTCTATTTGTGAATGTGGTTTGGATGAAGGCTCTACTGATCACATTCTGTTTAATTGCCCTAAACTTAAATACTCCTTGTATGATATTCTTCCCTCTAATATACAGCGTCCTGTTAATGTCAAATGTTTGTTATCTCTAGTTTTTAGTCCTTTTATTAGAAAGTTTGCTAAGTTTATTGTAAATAATGACATTAAGTTATAGTTGATATTTTCACATCACTTACTTGCTCTCATTAGTTATTTTATTATCTGTGTACATTTATATATTACATTAGCTTTTAATTTGTTTCAGGTTTGTACCAAACCACTTTATCATCCGTTGTTTTCATATCATCAGTTTACATAATCCTACAAAATTTTCTGCTTCATCGCACTCGTGTCTTCCCTACTATACGTGACACTGGCAGATTATTTTGCGCCTGTCATCGCAAAATCAGGCCATTAAAGAAAAAAAAAAAAATGCAAAAAGGATTGGTAAAAGAAAAATGACGAAAAGCTTTTGAAATAAATATGGCTTACTTTTCAGCTTTGTTATACGTTTTTAACGATAATAAAGAATTTTAGCACCCAATGTTTTATATTTTTTTATAAACGTACTTTATAATTTAATATCGTGGCTAGTCGTGTCGCAGTGGCTCGAAGTGTGACTGTAAAGCGACTGTGTAACATTTTCTTCGCTCTGGTGTCGAGGTAAAGCGCGGCGTTAAGTTCCGCCACTTAACACGCAATGCCTCCGAATTTGGCGGAAAGTGTCGAACGGAGTGTCTTAACACTAGGTTCCTTATGCCTACCCTGCTGTGTGCGAGATACAGCGTGAAGCTAATAAAAAAAACAAAAAATAATTTTGGAATTAAAAAGAATTGGTTCAATATTAACATAATTTCTTTTGTTCACATATTTATACTATAAGTATGATCTTTTTACCCTTTCTCGGATTTATATCGACTAAACTTATATTTAGCCCATGAATTTCTGCAGAGTAACCGTCGAGGGCATGGTGGGCATTACCACAACCCAAATTGACTTGTAACATTTTATTTTTTTGTTTTCACACAAGTAAGTCAGTTACGCGGCATTTCAGTGTCACCGTATCAATTACTCCATTGTAATTATCTTCATGTTTATAATCTGGCTCGCACTTGGCCGATTTTAAGATGGCTATGACCACAATCTTCTTATTGGAACTGGATTCGTCCCTGATTTCAATCATTGTTTTATTATTTATTTCGTGAATAGGTACTTAGTATTGATGAACGATAGGTATATTGTACTTACTTTTAGGCCTTAAGATGTTGCCTACTACATAATTCGACATCACTTTATAAGTATTAGGTACATCCTTTTCATTGCCTAAGTAAAATATAGAAGATTATATTAGAAGAAATTTGTCACTAATTCTAATTGTATGGAATTCGTTAATTTCAGTTAAGCACGTGCGCAAATATATAGATATGTATGAAAACGTAACAATTGCGCCCACCACACGCCCCAACTTTAGGTATATGAAGGAAAGCCAGGATGAACGTTTTTGCAATTACCTGTTTACCAACGTATGTAGGTACTTAAGTGTCTATTTACGAAATCTTAACTAAGCTTTGTTTTTTTAATCTCATTAATTATTTTACATTATTCATGTTTATATATTATGTAGGTACATATATAAGTTATAAGTCTTCTGTTACTAACTGACCGACTAACAGACAACGTACAGCCAAAAGTACTTGAGTGCAAGATTTTGTAATTGGACGTATGTATATGTCCTTTTGAGAGTGTATAGGAAGCACTAAGGGAGAATTTCTCAAGAATCTTGTGAGAGCAGAAAACACGACCATTTACGTTGTTTTTTAAAAGAGTGTTATGTATTTCCTGCATCGCGGGGTGGCCGACGACGACCTAGTGTCATGACACTCCACCCTCCACGAACCCACAACCATCGCGTTACAGTCGGAGGCTGTCCAACTGCGTCCTTTACTTTTTATAATCTACGAAAACAGAGTTACAGGTACATTTACTTTCAATATTAACTTACATGTATTATTTTATATCAAGTAATTGTATATCAAACTGCTAGAAATAGTACTGCGCTATATTATTTATTTATCCATAACCAATTACTGATTGTAAAACTAACAACATACAAACAAGTAGCATTTGATAAGAGCGAGGTACTTGCAAGATCCAACTGAGCTCCGACTCAATACGGTCTATTAGGCGAAGTAGGTAATGTTCAGTCATTGCGATTTCAATTGATACACGCGCGGGCGCGTAGCCGCAGACAGGAACAAATTTATATATATGCAAATAAGTAAAATTGGAGAGTCTGTTTGTAATATAAACATCATCGCTTCACGCTGTATCCCGCACACACCAAGGTGGGCAGAGGGAACCTAGTGCTAAGACACTTCGTTCCCCACGCACCGCCGAATTTGGAGGCATTGCGTGTTAAGTGGCGGAACTTAACGCCGCGATTTGCCTCGATACCAGAGTGAAGAAAATGGAGACACTAAATATTTTCACTCCTCGAGTGGGAATCGAACCCACAACCAGTCGTTGACAGTCACACAACTGGCCCCGATTCATATTGAATGATCGATTTATATTGAATGTTCGCTTTATATTGAATGCATATATATGCACACACGGTATTTTTTTTTTTTATTTTTTTGTCCTTCTCTCCGTCTGTCTGTCTGCTTGTTCAGGCTAGTCTCTGGAACGGCTGGATAGATTTTGACGGGACTTTCACTACCAGATAAGTGATGTAAGAGGATGTAAGTTAAGCTACTTTTATTTCGTTTATCCACGCGGATAAAGTCGCGAGGACAACTAGTGATAAATAAAATGGTAACGATCCGCTATTCATTTTATCTTTATTGGAATAAAATTGTATGTTTGTACCATGAAACCTCGCTTGCATACAAACGTGATTTATTGTTTTTTTTTTTAAATCTTGTGTGTTATTGTTTTTTTGCAATTTTGGTAGTGACAAAGTAATGTCATTATGACACACCTATAGGTATTGCAGATACGTAACTAAATTTTGGAAATTTAGCCGCGAGTCATATTAAGGAATAAAAACAAACAATGGACAAAATTTAAGTTAATTTTTAATTGGGTCAAATTCATTTTATAGCGGAACTTCAAATTCAAAAAAAATGTTTGGTAAACTAATTACCTAAATTCTACACGACCTAATACAGGTACTCATAAAATGAATTGATTATTTACAAGCAGCTTCAAGCTTTTTCCCGGATATGAAAGTAGTCAGGAATAACCTAGTGGCACTTCGTCCTTCCGTCCTGTCCTTAAGTTGCGCAACTCAACGCCGCGCTTGTGTAGGTACCAGGGTACCAGATTAAAGAAATGAAAATAATATACTATTCTTTCCTCGAATGGAACTTAAACCTACACCCATCGCGTTTTCAGACAAACGCTGTCCCTCTGCGCCACCACAACATCAATATTGACAGTTTTTTTTAAATCTTTCATAACGTTATTTATTTTTTATATATTTTTGGTGAAATTAATAAATATTTACACACTGATAAATTAGAAGAAAAAATAAAGTTTTTAGTATTTAAGTGCACATTTATCTAATTTAATAGTTAAAAAAATAGACGGACGCCTGAAATAAAATATACTAGGTATATATGTTAATATGCCTGAATTGTATTCTAATACATACATATTTCGAATTTTATTATAATAAAAATATTTATATATATTTCTGTGTGTCAAATTTGCTGTTCGGTTTGAGCGCAACTTGGTTCGCGTGGATTTTTTTATAACTCGGTTGTTCAACTTCAAAAATTTATAATCAGTACATTTAATACCCTATCTAGTCGTGGCGCAGAGGCACAAAGTGTGACTGTACAACGACTGGTTATGGGTTTGATTCCCACTAGAGGGATGGAAATATTTAATACTACCATTATCTTCGCTCTGTGCTCGCCAATTAACACGCAATGCCTCCAAATTCGGCTGTGCGTGGGGAACGGAGTGTCTTAACACTAGGTTCCCTCTGCCTACCCTGCTGTGTGTGGGATACAGCGTGAAGCTAAAAAATATACCCAAATCAGCTTTATTTAATGCACTCGGAGAAACGTAACACTGCCCGTGGCGTAATTAAAAAGTATCTGGTGCGAAACTGCGGATGTCGCAGGTCAGAATCCCAATCGCAGGTTAATAGGTTTTTTTCTCAATATTTTTTAATTTTTATACTACGAACTAAAATTCATTCAGTGTTCAACTTCCACTCAGTGGAAGAAATAATTGAATTACTAAATAAAAATTAATAATCTCAATGGCAATTCATAACTTTTAAATAAATAATATGAATAATTTCAAAAGTTGTTTATAGATATCCATAATGATCCCAAATGAGGTACTGATATTAAACATTCATTAAAATATTAACTTATAACTAAGGCATATCACGATGTCATGATATATCCGTATGTATAAACACATTAGGTTGTGATTCTGGTTAGGTGTAACTAATTTAAAAAATATATCTATATTTATGTCAAATATCTGCATACATTGTCTCATGGTTTTTCCCTAATGTTAGTTAGAACAAAATCGTATTTATTTACATAAGGTATATTATCATGTTTTTTTTTTATTTATATGTTTTCTTTTCTAAACATATATATGTAATGATTTATGTCAAGCATGCTATAGATATAAATAGATTCCAACGAGAATTTTAAATGTCGGTCCAGTAATTTTGTAGTTTTTCTTCTTATTACAACCAAAAACTATTTTATACTCTTAATAACTTCACTTTAATTCAGTTATTGTTAAAGTTGTATGTATGATGCAAATTTTATCAGATTTCGAGTCAAATAAACTTCTTCCTCCCCCTTTCCATTGGTCGTCTTTATGTTTTTAAATATTACTTTTTCAACACTTAAATTAATATTTTTTACACATATAACTAGTACCCATTACGTATTAGTAATCACATTTCTGGTAAGCCAAAAAACAAATGCCATTTTAATTTATAATAGTACTTATAATAAAAAATACGTATTTTTATTTGTATCATAAAAATGCCAAAAATTGGTAAAATATTTAAGTTTTTAATATCTTTGAAAGAAATAACTACATATTTACATTTTAAATTCATTAAGTAAACTAAGTATTTGCACAAAAATACCTACAGTAAAAAAAATATAACTATTTCTTATTTATATCACAAAAATGCTAAAACTTGGAAACATATTTCAGTTTTCAAACATTTTGAAATAAAAAAAAACTGAGGTACATCTTAATTACATTAATAAATTTAACTCTTAAATTGTTTTACACATAAATACCTACAGTATAAAAAAAACTACCAAAAAAATAGAATATACCTTAAAAATTAATATAATATATTATAAAATACTCAATCACCACACACTTAATATAAAATGACAAGTTAACTTATTAATACTTAGCTAAGACAAAACAAACAAGGTCATTAGTAGGCGTGAGGTGTCTATAGATTGGCCCATCACTTATCAGGCAGGCGCAAGTCACCCACGAGCCAAGACAGCTGTAACCGAGCCGCCCCCGTTTCTCACGCCAACCCCCATCTGCTGAGAATTCGGACCCTTCTTAGACTTCATTACACAACAATAACATTTGCTTTATTATTTTTCTACCCTAAAACTGATTTCGTATAACGGTACTCATTCGCCGAGGAGACATCGCGCGTGCGACATCGCATACCGTTTCAGTATTTACGTTTCTTCATTATGTATTTGTTATAAGTTGTGTGTTAGATTTTAGTTTTTGGTTTTTGTTTTTTTTTTGAGTTTTTTTGGATTTTGGTTTCTTATTTTATTTGTTTATAAGAAAATGCAAACTTTGCTCGATTCGCAAAAAGCTGAACATCGTGGGTTAAATGTGTCAGGTAAGTTAGTGTTTTTTTAAGTTAGCGGAAAGATAATTTATGTGTTAATATTAAATTTAATTTAACTTAAATGCTTGTTTTTTTAGATCAGAAAGTTAATACATGTGGGTAGATAAAAGACTATATCGATTTTTTTAATTATATTCTAGAGGACATGAATAAGAATTATTAATATTTAATATCGTACATACCAATTTTTGCTAGTGCATGATTTTTACGTAACTTATTGCAATTTATTTAAAATATAATTATAGTTTAAAACTTGTAATTTTTGCCTGTTCTCAAAGCAATAAAGTTTTAATACTTCGTGTCAGCTAGCGAGTTAAACAGTTATAAGCTTCTATATCTCTCGTTTAAATGTAAAAGTTCATCTAGATAGCAAACGTCTAATAAAATTGACGAAGATTTAAAAAATATATTTAAACCTTATGTTATTTATTTTCTAATTTTGATCGCATCGTTGCAAAAATAGTTCAATTAGCAATTAATTTGGTAACAAAAATATATGAGTTTGTTATGGAAGTTATTTTTAATGTTTATCTTGGTTATAAATAATGAATCGCTTAAATGTACCTTATGATTATTAAATACTAGCGGCCCGCTCGCGGCTTCGCCGCGTGAACTATTTCGTTATATTGCAATACTCGGGGGCGCATTTTTAAAAAATGAAGTAGCCTATGTTTAAGCTTAGATTATCAACTATATTTATGCCAAAATTCATTACAATTGGTCAAGTGGTTTAGATTTTTCATACAAACTTTCATCCCCTATTTCAACCCTTTAGAGGTTGATTTTTGAAAAAATAAGTAGCCTATGTTAGACCCAGTCACTTTTACTACTTTCATTCTAAATTTCATCCAAATCGGACCGGTAGATTAGCCGTGAAAGCGTGACAGACAAACACACAGACTTTCCCATTTATAATATAAGTATGGATCGACACATAGTGGCTGTCGTCTAGACCATTTTTTTCAAATAAATACATCCCTTTCTTAGTGAGGGATAAATTAAAAACATGTAATTCTAACTTTCCAGCATTTACTGAATATTCAGTGACAAAATCTGATGCCACATTTTATCAACCAAATGTCGGGAAAACAAAAATAATTTTCAAAATAGTAGAGAATAGTGTCTTGACACTAAGTTCTTTTTGACTACCCTGATACGCAAGTAACAGAGTGAGGCTCATTTTTTTTAAAAAATCTTCATTTTCTCTGAGTGACAGTTAGCCTCCTAACCGCCAATTGACGCCACAATGGCGACAATTTACACTTTCTTTGAATTTCCTATTATAAATAGGCATTTTATTGATTTGCCGCGACTGGGCCACGACAGCTTTTATTTATTATGCAAATTATATCGATTTACAAGAAACACTGTTCTGATACACATTATTAAGTGTTTTCACATTATGTATGTAAACAAAACGGAGTTAACACCGTCTTGGTGCTGCGCAAATAGTTTAATTTAAACATTGGGGTAGTACTTTCAAGCCGAGATTAGAGGAAAGCTTATAGTTAAATTATAACCTTTTTTGTGATTTCGGAATATAGAATACGACCGATCGATGGATTTCGTCCGCCAAAGTATGTATACTTTAATGAAAAAAAATCATCTCACTTGTTAATAACTATTATTATTTCTACCTAAGACGAAGTACGGCGTTGAGTTCCACCACTTAGTATCTAATGATTGTCTTGACTCTAGGAGTCTCTCTGACTACTTGGCAACTTTTTTTATTATTTATAGTTATATAACAATAACATTGTCGTTATATAAAAATAAGTGTTGTTCAGATGTCAACCAATTGAAATAGTTTTAAGTATGAGGAGGTACTAGAAATCTCGTCCTGTCGCCTGGTTAAACTAGGTAATCGTATCGTATGTATTACGTACGTAATACATATCTAAGGATTGTCTATTTTTATTTTTATTTCAGATATTTTACTTATAGTTAACATTCTTGCCTTTAATATGCACCTACCTAATTATAATTCTAATTTGTTTTTGATCTTCTAAATTAAATTTTGAGGATCTTATAATTTGTGACAACATCTCATTGTACAAGCAAATGGGGTTCGATTTGACTCCAGTGATAAATGTTGATGAACATGATCTTATTTGAATTATTTTTATTAGTTCGCGCTTGTAAGAATACAAAGCGCGGTGTCGAGTCTCGTTCTCGGGTGGAAAGTGGAGGACGGAGTGTCTTGACACTAGGTTTTCTTCCACTATCCACTTAAATTGGAAAAGAGCGGAGAGTTGTTTTTTTTTATTAAAATAAATCTCGTTTACATTTTAATCTTATACTTTATGCACATCGGTGGGTTATTGCTTTTATCATAAGATTTAAATTTAAGTTAAATGGTGTAGAGTCCACGACTCAATGTCAAACCTTAAAGTGGAAAATGTGGAGTGTCTTGGCACTCTCTCTCACTTTCCTGCTCTGTTTGGGAAAAGAGTTAAGCTAAAAAAAATATTTTTGCTCTTAGTGGTGCATTTCAAAATGTAAGAATTAAATGAATTAAATATATTCACGGTCCATTATAAAATGTATTAAATATTCTCTATTAAATATACCTATAAAGTCCAATAAAATATATTTTTTAAATAGACGTTTATAAAAACAGTTTTTATACTTTCGACTTGATAATCAATTTATTATTCAATTTGTTACATGAATGGCGAACAAGTAGCGCATTTTATTTATCAAATAATATAAAAAAACTAAAACAGTAGGTACTTCCTGCATTTATAACCTTCCAATCTATTATCTTCTATAACATCGTATAACAATACTGAACCTACAAGAAAAAAATCTTGTAAATTTACAAAACAATCATTATTATGACGTTGAATTGCGTTATGCGCGTGCGCCGGTCTCCTGTGCTTACATTCGCAAGCGTAAGTCATACATTTACAAATTGCAAATAGGCAAGCATTAAGTATGCGCGGCTCAACCGGGCCGGGCAGGTGTAGAGCGAGGGCGGCGCGGGCGGCGCTCCGCCTGTCAGTCTCACTCAATACCCTAGCTTAGTCAACTAGTGTAGTAAGTCCCGATGCGTACACTGTGATGAACGTGCCGTGTCCATATAATAATATACTAGCTAGTAGCTATAATACATCGTATGTGAACGTCCATGTGTCCATATCCACGAGGCGCGGGGGCGGCGGGACCGGTCGACAGTCGCACGCCCGACCCGCCGACCTTACCGTTCACTGTACGCAATACTATTCTAGTGATTCTAAGTGCATCTTCGTAAAGTAAAGTGCAATAGATTAAATATTTTGTGTGCTAAATTAAATATATAAGGGACTTTGTGTGTGAAAGCTTCGGGTTTTGGGTCTCAGGCTTGCGAGTTCGCCGGTTCGGATGATTTGTAACATGTATGTTGTAATAAGTTTTATTTTATGTGTTAAATTTTAAAATGTAGATAGTATTTTTTTAAATTTATATTTAAAGTATGTTTGGTGACGTATTTTGTGTAAAATTTTAACATTTGCAACGATTCACATTTTTTTTTTTTATATTGAATAGGTGTCAAAAATGTACCTAAGTATGTATTTATTACACCTAAATTAAATTCATTTAATAATTTAAGAGTAATTAATACATACTTAATTATATTTATTACTTTTAATTTTAAATTAAATTAATAAATTATTCAATTAATAATTTAGGTATAATGCTCATTTTTTTTTATTTTTATTTATTACATAGAGAACTTTACTGAGCATATTTTATAAAAAAAACTGCACAGATATAACCATAAAATACTGATACTAGGAAATAACACTACTCTTATTTCAATTAACTTAAATGAAATAATAATACGATCAAAATAATAAATTTTCCAATAACAATCTTTTTCATAGTATATCTATATCTTCATATATAGACAGCGATCTTTTCCAATTTTATTGTATAGAAATAATATAAATAATGATATAAGTAAAGATATAAACATTTTCTTTATTTAAGTATTTTTTCTTTTTTTTTTCAATTCAAATTATTTTTATTAAAATGCAAAACTTTATTGCAAACTAGAATATAAAAAAAAACAGTTTACATATTCAAACAAGTTACAAGATTCTTCATATTGTAAGTAACTTATTTTTTTTACGAGAAGAAACTGGCTCCAAGGAAATTCCAATTATTAACAATAGTATTAAACAAAGGCTGAATTTACGTGTTAACATTTTATTGTCAAACCGGCTCCGAGCATCCTCACATCAAATATAATTAAAATTTAAAAATAAACTCATATTTACCTTATTTATAACTTAAATACTTATATAATAAATAGGTGCTTCGCTCAGATGTCGAGGCAAAGGCACGGCGTTGAGTTCCACCACTCAATACGTAATGCCTCCAGAATTGGATGGAGAGTGAGGAACGAAGTGTCTTAACACTAATTTCTCTTTGCCTACCCTGTTGTGTGCGAAATGCAGCGTGAAGCTAAAAAAATAATAATATAGGTGCCTTATTTTGTACTTAAATAAACAAATAAATGATATCTTTATCCGTTTAAATTATATAAACAAGAATGAGTTCTTAGTGTAACGCAAAATTGCTTTCATCTTTGACAATTGGATATACCTACATAGGTTCAACAAAAGGGATCTTAAAAAAAGTCACATAAGAGATCCGCTTAGTAACAGATTATGTTACCACCCCACCAACGTCTCGACCGAGCTATTAGTAACGCCTTTCAAGAAAAAAAATGAGAACGCATGTACTTAAACTCATTCAGTAAACCTTAGGGGAGCTTTTGTACAGCTGTGAAGGGATCCCATTGGCCAAAAAATGTCTTCATAGTACCAATAGGGTTCACAAGATAAGGGTCGCGCCCATCACACCGTACTACAGTGGACAGATGCGCTAAAGGTGCAATATATTATCAATATTTGCATGTTTTGTCATCTCACTGTATAAATATGTAAACCTAAAATGTCACCTGCCTACCTATTATTATCTATTTGAGACCTTAAAAATAATCTTTTTTTTTATTTTTTATAAATTCGTACCTAAAATACATATTGTATGTTATATAATTATCGTTTTATTGTATGTTATATAATTATCGTTTTACTTGTTTTACACACGTATTATTGTTTTAAAATAGGTGAATTAGTACTTTTAATCCAAATATGACTTACAATGGGGAATGGAGTATCTTAAAACTAGGTTCCCTCTG
Organism: Dryas iulia moderata; assembly: GCA_019049465.1. NCBI lineage: Eukaryota > Metazoa > Arthropoda > Insecta > Lepidoptera > Nymphalidae > Dryas > Dryas iulia. The sequence continues at coordinate 3,325,169 of CM032415.1, read as the reverse complement.
CCACTGTGTGTGGGATATAGCGTGACGTTAAAAAAAATGAGTACAAGGTAGAATTAAGTAAAAAGATGTTTCTATATTATTTACAATGTGTTCTTTTCTTTGTCCACAGGCTGGGCAAACATATACCGAGCGGCTGCGCTCGGAGAGAGCAGCAGTGGTTTCACGACTAGTATGGCGGAAACGGCAACAATTGCGCACAATCCTAAATTCATGCGAAAACGCAGACGTCTATCAAGACTCCTGGACAAACTGGCGATTCAGATCAGCAACAATAACCACTATCCTTTACCGCAATGGCTCATGCTAAATTCCCCATACTACAACAACAGCCCACAGGAGGACGTACCGCTTGATCTATCTATCAAATCGGAAACTGCCAGAGCTTCGAACGAAGCCTACGTATGCAATACGTGCGGACAAACATTTTCGGTCCACGACCGTCTCACGAAGCACGTGGCTTCCCGCCACAGGGACAAAGCCTCTGAAGGTGTCCGAGCGTACGAGTGCGAAGTATGTCGCCGCAGGTTCGCTAGATCTGACATGCTGACACGTCACGCACGTCTCCACAGCGGCGTCAAGCCGTACTCGTGCTCTGCTTGCGGTCAGGTCTTCTCGCGGTCTGACCACCTGGCTACTCACCAGCGCACTCACACCGGGGAAAAGCCCTATCGATGCCCGTCTTGCCCTTATGCTGCGTGTAGGCGTGACATGATCACACGCCATCTGAGGACGCACACTAGGAAGCAAACAGAAATGTAAATAGACTATTTATAAAAGTGAAAATACTTTAAATATTAATGTTTCTTGTCAATTGGTGTACTCATTAATGTTAGTGCTATCAAAATTCTCTACTTATTCTCGATCTTTCGTTAGCTTCGTGTGTATGTATATAAAGGTGTTTTTTTCAATTGTAGGATGTCGGAGACTTCTTACAAAGCATGCTGTCATGACAGATAACATAGGTAAGGCATATCACATTGCATTTAGATGCGGAGTATAAATGCGAATCTTGATTGCATAAATGCGAATTATTAGAAATAACATGTTTTCGGCTGAGCGCAATGCGATGTGTCTATCTAACTTTATTTGTATTGTTTCATTTCCCAAGGTTTTTCTTTTATTTGCTATAGATATGTATGCTGTGGATGTATTAATCAAACTGTTGTTATGTAGGTATCTACGTATTCACGAATGACAATAGTGACATTTCATTCTTATTGGGAGTTAGATTTACTTTGATATAAAGTATAAAGTTTCTATCTCACTATTACTTAGAAGTTATATATTAATTTAATTAATATTGTTATTGGTCTATGCGCCATCCTTTTGGGAAAATATTTTTCATTTTTTTTTTGGAATATTTCTATTTTGTCATGTTAAATAAGTTAAATTTGCAACAAAAAATTACGTTTTGTTCATATTTGACTATAAAATGTTTACAATTGTTAGTTTCTAAGAATTAAGCATGTCTAGAAGCCAACTGTTGAGTGCAAGTGCAGTTGCCACTTTCATTGTTTTAATTGAAAAAAAAATATTAGTGCTATAATATATATTGTAAATACGAAACACTTTAGATTTAAGCTCGTTTATCAAGTTGCTGCAACTACTTGTTCAATTTTCGTCCTTACGAATATTATAATAATTACATTTGTAATTTTTTTGAGTGTATTTATTAAGTTTTCTCTGTTAAAAGGTTACTCTTTAAATCATAGTTCATAAGATTAACATAATTGGAACAAATTTGACAATATTTCATGTCCCACCGCCATTAACGAAGATCTTATACATTAATATACATTTTGAAAAGTAATTGATGTTATTTATTCGATAGATAAATGATATTACGGCATTCCGTATCTTCTTTAACTAGAAGTTTATTAAAACTTAATAAATTCATATGAATGTATCTAGTTTTAAGTATGTGTCCATTTAATGTTACTACACAACTGTACCTACTAGATCTTACAAAAAATGAAACATAGCTTCTCTAAGATAATTTGCACAGTACAAAAAAAAATACAAAAAATATTTGCTTCTACAAAAATGCATTTATAAAATATTATAAAAAGTTAGTAAAAAAAATTAAAAAAAAAACAATCTGTTGTTACTATCGTGTTTACTTGTTAACTATATATATATGTAAAAAAAAAATGAAACAATCTTTCTTTCTAATATATCTGTCCAATTGTTCTACGTATCTAGATTTATAAGATGTTTAAGTGTTGTAAGAAATAGATTTAAGATTGCTGTTTTTTTTTTAATTACTGTGATAATTGATCATTTGTTTTATTTTGTTATTAGCCATCTGCTGTGTTTAGGAATTACATTTTGTTTCGGTGTTTGCTATTTATGCTCATTAAATAAACGATTTGAATGTGGTTATTTTATTATTTAACGCATTTTAGATATATTAATATATTATAATTATAGATATGTGGGGTCCAGTCGTGGTGCAGTCGCACAAACGTCTGACCGTAAACGGCTGGTTGTGGGTTCGATTCCCACTCGAGGAGAGGAGATATTTAATATTTTCATTTCCTTCGCTCTGATATCGAGGCAAAGCGTGGCGTTATAATGCGCCCCACTTAATATGTAGTGCCTCCAAAAATCGGCGGAAAATGACGGAGTGTCATAACACTATGTTCCCTCTGCCTACCCTACTAGTACCGGATACAGCGTGAAGATAAAAAAAAAATATAGATGGTCAAATTTGTTGAAAAGAAGAAGAAACCAGTAGTAGATTGTCAAATATCGATATAACTAAATTTTTAAAACAAGCGTCTCATCTACAAATGTTATGCTATATAAGCTCAAGTTACACAATTCGCTTAATACGATCACGTTAAATAAAATTCCATACATAATACGCGCATATTTAATGCGCATAAGATCCCCTGCAACTTGAAGCAATTGTTCAAAGAGTTTATTTCATGCTTACTACGGTTTATACATCATCTTTACTCGCGTAAGACACGTGGTTTTGACTGGGTCAATTTGAAATCTTATAAAATGGGTTCCACGGTGCTTGGAAACACATCATTAGATATCATTATTTTAGCTAGATAGAATAATTTTCACGAATTATTATATTCTAAATTTTCTCCCCATTTCAGTAAAAGATAGGATATCTTTTAGGTACCATACCATACCTAGCATAAAACAGCTATATGTCTACGAATATCTAAAACTTTTTAAGCCCATACCCATTGCTATTCTTTTATACGCAGAGGTACCAACAGAGCCAAGACGGACTGTAATTAAAATTAGTTAAATGTAATTATAAACAATCGTCCAGGTAATGACGGAGTGGCGTAATGACGGACATGAAATTAAAAGAAAAAAATATACTTAATAGTTACTTAGTAGGTATGAGGAAGGTACAAAACAACAACAACAGTGCCACAGGTATAAATTATGCTGTAAACGTAACTTACATAGTACATTGTTGTATATTTATATTGAAATTCTGAAAAAAACCAAGTGGACACTAAAATTGCATTAAAGCTTCCATATCTTTAAATCCTGCGTCGAGCATAATAATTAAGGGAATGTAAAACATGTTTGTAACAAACGCTGACAACTGATATACAATTATTAATATATACATATTTACGATATAAAAATTTAAACAGACTTTTCCAAATCAAAAAAACATGGAGTCCTAAAATATATGTCGTGGTCAGATCGTAGAATTGACAATTTCATGATCTCGTTGACGATATCATGAAATGGTCGCAGTTCATGAAATGAGCAACTGAATTTGACGATATCGTTGATTCGTCAACGTTTAACGATTTCGTCGTCGACGTTCGGTGATATCGTAAAATAAGGTGTCTTTATAATATATTTAACACAAATTCAGAATATGTGCGTAATACGAACTCATTATATATAATGGCGATTTGTTTAGCTGAAAGTGTTTTACTTTCAATCTAGTGAGAATCAATTAAATAAAAAAGGTTTAACCTAACCTAACCTAAAAATTCTTTTACGTAATTATTTTTATTTTGTGTGAATATATTTAAAACCTATCAATATAGGTTAGGTTAGGTTAAACTTTTTATATTTAACAGATTCTTTAGTATTTAAAAGTAGTTTTTATTATATAATTCTTAAAGTTATTATTACAGTATCGCAAATACAAAACAACTTAAAATCAAAATTATAATGATTTTCAATAAAATAAAAAGATAATAATTTTTTTTTAGGAATATAATTTTTACTTATTATAAACGGATAGTTAATTCTGCTTTTAATAAGAAAAAAATATTTAAAACTAAAGTTTTAGCTTTATTACGAACAGCTGATATACGAAAAAGGGATACGCTTCTAGCGCCTCTATCGGTTGTTAAAGTAATTATAATTGACGATTTGGTCAAACAAGATCGACAATTTCATGAAGTAGCCACGCGTTTAGTTGACCATATCGTTAAACGTTAGGGTGTCATTGATTTCGTCAAACGACATCATGATCTGGCCAAACGATAATTGGTCATTTCATGAACTGCGACGATTTCATGATATAGTCAACGATTTCATGAAATCGTCAATTAAACGATATGGCCACGACATATATAAGAGAATGTATTGAAAATAAGCAAATTTTTTTAGCTTCAGGCTGTATCCCGCACACAGCAGGTTAGGCAGAGGGAACCTAGTGTTAAGATACTCCGTTCCCCATTTTCCGCCGAATTCGGAGGCTTGCGTGTTAAGTGGCGGAACTTAACGCCGCGCTTTACCTCGACACCAGGGCGAAGAAAATAGAAGGTATAATTTCCACTCCTCGAATGGGAATCGAACCCACAACCAGTCGTTTACAGTCACACGCTTGTGCCACTGGGCCAAGACTGGCTACTTAAATTCATATTTTATAGTAATTTATTAGAAAAGATTACCATTAAATAAATACAGTATTTATTGTTACAATCTTTACATGCAGTTCAATCTCACAATTAGATATGAATTGAATGCAATTAGGCAGATGGGTATGTATCATATATGTCTAATTCATGAAGTACAAGTGGCGAAGTGACCATATAACACGAATACCACCGGCTGGCCTTTTCTTAATTGTAATAAATAAATAAATTGTTATTAAATATATATAATTAATTAATAATGTAACAAAACCACTTGAAAAATCATTTTAATTGATGCAAGACAATTTCAATATAAAAAAGTTATTTTTTTCGCTCGAAATCAAGAATTTTGGCTACTCTACATCGTCTGTGACTGTGACAGTAAACGCGATGATTTTTGGTTCGATTCCCACTCTGGAGAATGTTTAAATATTATTTTCTCCAATCTTGTACCTAAGATAGAATGCGGCGTTGGACTCCGCCACTTAACATGCAGTGATTTTACGCGGAAAATGGAAAATGGAGTGTCTCAACAATAGGTTATCTCTGACTACCTGATGTAGGAAGGAGGAGGAGGAGGAATTTCAAAATAGGGATACAGAAAATGGTGCGATTTATGTAGCAGAGTACTTTATAATTTTTCTACAGTTACTCTCATTTTACCCTTAAGTAAGTCATTATAATTATCCAAAATTTTACACCCACAGATAATCTCAGAACCCGATATTAGTTAAAAAACATAAATAAATTAAATTCCTTTTGCCATAGTGATAGTAACGATCTTAGTGTCTTAGGCAACATGACAGATTTAGAGGAAATTTATGAAGCACTCCGCTTGACTTAATTCGACGGAAATCTGAATATTTTAACATGATTTACAGGAATTTGCAAAGTACCTATTAGTTTACTAATTTAGGTCAGATAAGCCCCATGATATTTGTTTGAACCCAAATAGAAATAAAACACGCCAGAGATTACTTAAGTAGACAAAAATCATTAAGAATTATTTTATAGCAAAAACTATTTTGTTTTTATCATTGTCCACAAGCTTATTATTGACCTGGAATGAAACAACATGTGCCTAAGCATGTATATTATGAACGAGTGCAATATTTGCGGTCAGATTAAATACGCGATCGTAATTTAATTAGGCTACAACTTCAAGTTGTTCCTTCACCCACAAAACCATTTGAAGTCCTGCATTCAGATTTGCGTAGCGTTAAACGCATCAATACTAAACTAAAATTGAAGTGTTTCCTAATTTTCTTAGAGATGTCACAGCAATTGGTGTCGTTCAAGACCTACTACTTGGTCTCGATATTGTAATAACAGTCCTGAATTTACCAATTAATTTTTCTTAGAGTTGTTTAGATTACATTAAATTCATATTCTCTCCAACTATCTGCTCCAACGGCCATCGGTCCTTCGACATACATGTCCAGCCCACTGCCACTTCAACGTACTAAGTTTTATGAGCTATGTCGGTAACTCTGGTTCTCTTCCAGATAACCTCATTTCTGATTTTATCTTTCAAAGAAACTCCATATGCTCCATATGCTCCATATGCATATGAGCATAGCTCGCTCCATAGCACGTTGAGCGACTTTAAATTTGCTGCAAGATAGTTGTAATAACTGCTGCATCAGGATAGAGCCAAGAGGTAACAGTTATTTATTTTGAAAGTGCGTCTAGAATATTCATTCATTTATAAATAAATAAGTTTTCTAGGCGCAGTTTCGCAACAAAAGTAAAAAAATACTACGATTAATAAATAAATACGATGTTATAAGGCAGATTCTTCATCACCATGCCGATAGACCAAGACACGTTTTTCTTACTCGGGCGTCGTTATGTGGGACTCCTGTCTAGCAAGATGGTTCCCTTCCCTTAACCCACTAAAACCTGACGATGCTCCTTCTAGACCAAATCAATACATCTACTTTTATTATTAGCAATTCAAATGACTAAGCAGTCTCCAGTTCCATTAAATCAATCAGTTTAAGAACTTAATTAAAATAATAATAATGTATATAAAAAATAATATATATAATTTAGTTCTCCAACTTCAACTTGAAGCTTGTAAATCAACATCTACATGAAAAAATACCTACATCGATCTTAATTTAGAACTTAATATTTATAAAAGGCGAATAACATTTTAAAATAACTTGGTATATTATTTACAAATTAAAAAATAAAATAAACATAATCTATTTGATTTGAACTGCAAGAGAGGCAGAGAGAGACTGCTGTTGACCTTCAAGAACACAATATCGATGATACTGTACAATACACAACATAATGTTTCGTATTCTAATAAAAAGTTAGGACGGAGTCTCGTAACACTAGATTCTCTCTGTCTACCCTGTTATACGAGAAGTAGCGTGGAGCTCAAGTATAAATGTAGAATATTTTAGTTTTGTTCATTATAACAATATCACATACATATGTTAGTATACAAAAGATACGAATGATTTGAACGATGATACCTTTTATCCAGTTCAGCGGAAGTATTTGCTCAATACACTTTAAAACAATCATCGCCAAGAGTATCTATTATTATCTAGTACAGGGGTAAGAAACCTTTTTTAGTAACGAATCTACCCAAACTATGTTTTTCGCAGTCGTATTAAATATTTGAGCACGTCGCAATAATTTGGTATTATTATACAATTACGTCTGATTTTTCCAACCGCACAATACGTACCAGACTTAAATACTATCCTCACAATTTGGATAGCAGGGGGTATTTTACTATTGTGTGGTGTAATAAGTATTTTCCTCCATGTGGAGTCTGAGGAATACCAACGGCAGTGTGTTTAGGTCGATACGATGTGGGTTATACTTTCAAGAATCTTCAAATCAATGACCAGTGATTTACTTGTAGTTCCTTCGGTACACACAGAATCGTGGGCAGCAGTCTTAGCCTACCATCAAGTGACCCAAACAGCCATTTACCTTGTCCTTATCTTGAAAACAAATATGTTGTAGAATATAGGATACAAGTATCTGACAGCGACACAAGCAAAAATATTAAATGAGCCACATGCGGTTCAAGGACCGCGGATTGCTTACCCCTGATTTAGTCCTTTGGGTCAACTGAATGATATTCATGTGTTTACATAACAATATTATATTTCCCAACTTAACTTAACTGTGTGTTGTTTAATTTTGAATTTACTTCATGATTAAGATAGAATAATGTAGTACTAACGACTAACGAACAGCAAGTATAGAATTGGTAAGAAAAAAAATAAGATTACTTAAATTAAACAGAATAAATATTTAAATTTATGATACCTATATTTTTTACTAAACCTGAATATCGTCTACGTAAATATTATTCACAAATTTTGAATTTTATTGAAGTTAGACAAAAATTTTTAAGAATAAATATTTTTTATTCAATTTTATTTAAGATTTTAGTCTCATAATTCTTATTTTATTTTTTTCCTACATTTAAATATGGATAATATCATTTCATCTGCTTTAGTTACTAAATGATTACTTTTATAATTATGCATAAATTAAAAATATATAATAATTAAACGTTTTTGTTACAAAAAATCAACAAAATTTAGTACTAGCAACACTGACAATATTTTTGCACGTCTTGTAGTTCTGATGTCCGCCATTACGGCGTCACAATCGCTTCAAAGAATTGATTGAAACGCCCTCGTTGAGAAAATTTAGAAGCTCTGGTTAAAGATACAGGTATACATTTTTATTATAATAATATTAAATTCCAGTGAAGTGATGAAGCCAATACTATTTTTCATACCATCTTGCAAACGTGGCTGTTTCTTAATGCGTAAAGTGCATGTGAAATTATAAAATATTTTCTATTTCTATCAATTTAGCACTGACGACAGCGCCGTCTGTGATCTTTCTCTTTACATTTCAATTTTATGAGTGGCGGTAATTTGTTATTATAATGTAGTGATTGTGTATTACAAAGATTTTTAAAATAATGCTTTAAAATGAGTTCAGGGTATGGTTGAGTAAACTGTTACTCAAATATAAGATGGCGGACATTGCCTTAATAATTTCGTAGCAGAGAAATAACACTGATCCCTAACTCGTATTTATGTAGTTCATTATATTTTATTACACATATTATACAGCAATTAAACATATCATACATGAGAATAAATAACCTAAATACAATCTGTGACAATCAATCAATCAATGGTTATATCTGTTGTTTGTTAGTGAACAACTAGTTTTTATATAAATAGTAACTTTAAAACTAATAAAAATACAGCTAGTCAAAGCAATTACGTTCAGCTTTGTTAATAAGAACCAAGTCTAATACTAGGTTAATAGATACGATTATTAGGAATAGAATAATATTTCTAATAACATTAGTATGTGGGTAGTCTCAACTTAACAATCAACTGGCTATAAAATCAATACTACTTAATATTATATCAGTATATTCTTTATACTAAAATCTAACCCATAAATTTACATTAAATATTCTTTTTTAAGAAACATGCCACCAGATAAGAAAGGTGCAGTTAACAAGGGCAAGACAATACTTCAATCTTATTTAAATTCTTTTGAGCAAGAAAATGATACAACAACTGTGATAACAGGTAGGTAATATATTTACTTAATTAAAGCATTTTTTTAATTAGCAACTTCTGAATTATTAATGCCCTTTTATAGTAAATGGCAATGGAGAAGAAGAAACAGATACAGGTGTTACCTATTTTGTTGATGAAGAAGGACGCTACTATTATCAACCCTCTGGAGACAACCAAAGCCTTGTTTCAATCCCGACAGAGGTGACACAGGACAATGAAGAGGTAAATATCATTTTATCTTCATTTTAATTGTGATTAAATGATAATTAATAATAATTTCAATTATTATTATAGATTTCAGAGGACACTCAAATGTTGGTTGATGCGGAAAATTATCAAACGGTGACATTGGTGCCATCAGAGTCTTCCAATGGTGAAGTCAGCTATGTATTAGTTATGCAAGATGAAAAACCAGTTATGAATATTGATATAAAGGTGGATCAGGTAATCTTTTAAAATTTAATTGATGCAGTCATGGTTGTTTCAGTTTCTTCAGTTCTAAGTATTGTTGTTTTTTATTATTTGCTTTGTTATTTTTGTTGCTTTTTATGTTATTTTTAATTTTATATCATTTGTTTTCTCATTTAGTACTATAATAACTTGTGCTTAAATTATCTTCATATAGTAAAACATTTTGTTATAATATAATCACACCTTTGAACAGAAGGATCCCTTGAATCATTATTTTCGTGTAATATGTATCATAATATTTGAATTGCAAATTCCTGTAAATAATATAAATCTCTGCTAATTAATGAGAAATGTTATACTTTTAATCATACTAGATGTCAATAAGTGTAAGTCTTCAGGTCTTTTTAGACCTTAATATTTATGTTACCTGTACATGTTTTGGATTAATATGTATATAAATGATAACATTTATTCTTTTTTCTGATTCAGGTAGAGAAAAACAATGATGTGTACAATTTTGATGAGGATGAAGAAGAGCCAGGTGGTGACGATGGTTCCGATGACACAGATGAAGCACCCAAGGTATTTTGGGCTATTCTCATTGTATTGCCTTTTGTAAATTATATTAATGAAAGATGTATTCTATATATTTTTTGTATTAGAAAAATATATAAATTTATCAATTTAAATATACAAAAGTTGTATATATTGGTTTTTAAAATTATCTAAGGTAATAAAATAGATAGCTCTATGTAATTGTATGCCATTTACTTTTATTACTTTAAATTATGTTGTTCTTTATTAATATTTTATAAGCATTTGATGATCTATTGTTGTATATTGTTATAAATTATTTACTATGCAAATAAACTTGGTAAATTAAAGACATTATTTACATTATCATGTAATAATTTTTTTAGTGCTAGCATACATCTACTAAAATTTAAATAGATTAATAAATTAGAAAAATATATTGTATAAATGTATATTGTAAATTATTCACACTTTATTTCTTGTCTATCTATTAACATTTCAGATTGGTGTTTTTGATTGTAGATTTTGTTGATTACTTAAAATGTGGTTCAATATTAATAAATCTTTTATTTTCAGGTAAAAGCAGCTGCATCGAAACGTGGAAAGTATCTTCGGCCACATTTTACATGCAATTTTTGTTCATATACAAGTCATAGACGGTAAGTTGTTTTTAAATATTGTTTGAGTTTTTTGTCAGTTTGTCTTATATACAGTGCATTATTTTCTTTTTATCACAATTAGAAAGTAACAATTACTAGTTGTAATGATTAGGCCATCTTTTTTAAATCTTATGTTTAGTTTTCAAATATTAATATAAATCCTATTTTTAAAAGGATTTCAGCAATAAGCAATAAGAATTTAAACTTTAAATGACTAACGGTAGATTGATGCCCAAATCCTATTGTCATCACTTCCTTGAATATGTATCATATATTTTAGTATTGATTGAAATTTTAATTTTTAGTATTGATTGAAATTTTAATAATATAGCTTTATCCAACAGATATTTGTTACTTCGTCATATGAAATCACATTCTGAGGAGCGTCCTCACAAATGCAGTGTGTGTGAGCGTGGATTCAAGACCATAGCATCTCTGCAGAACCATGTAAATATGCATAATGGGGTCAAACCTCATGTATGCAAGTATTGTAAAAGTCCTTTTACTACCTCAGGTATACTAAATTAATAATTTTAATATTTTATTTTCTTCCTATATTTTAATATTTTTTATAAGAATATGTTCTGATGTTAGTTTATTTGTTATAGGAGAGTTAGTTAGACATGTTCGTTATAGACATACTCATGAAAAACCACATAAATGTACTGAATGTGACTATGCTTCAGTAGAGCTGTCCAAGTTGAGACGTCATGTTAGATGTCATACGGGAGAAAGACCATATCAGGTGTGTTAATTATTACTTCTACATAATATTTGTATTTTAAGCTAATATCTGCATGTGTTTGTTAAAATAGTTTGGAAAAGTCAACTTTTATAGCACTCCTTTTGTGTCTCCGTGAAACAAAAACATTATAGAACGAATATTTTTTAATTTCGTAGATATATTTCGGAATATGGCTCTTAAATGTTACATTACCATTATTATATAAACCATTTTTTAATACTTTATAATTTTCTTTGGTAATGCAGGGAAGCTATATTGATTTCATACAAAAATGTTGTAGTGTGAACAACTGTAGGCAAGACAAGAAGGACAATTCAAAGTTTTCATAATATGTCTAAAAGTATATTGCAGTTACTAAAATCATAAAATACAACATAAAAAAACAGTGACTTTTTTGAATATCTATATTCTTTCTTAGTAAATTAGTATGAACTTTTACATGATTTTTTAACTTTATTCTTCTGTTTACAGTGTCCCCACTGCACATATGCATCGCAAGATACGTTTAAACTAAAGCGACACTTGCGCACGCATACTGGAGAAAAGCCATACAAATGTGAACATTGCAATATGTGCTTCACACAATCTAATTCTTTGAAGGCACACAAACTTATTCATAATGGTAAATAAATGTTTATTACTTGTATATTATTAGCGGAGTTATCGCGGGTTAGTGGGGGTAATTTTTCATACTAATTTTCATCCCCTATTTTTGCTTTTTTGGGGTTGGTTACCGAAAAAAAGATAGCCTATGTTTGACCTTATCTAACTATTATTCTGAATTCATCGAAATCGGTCAAGCGACTTATATTATTTAATATAATTTTCATTCCTTATTATAAGCCTTTAGGGGTTGTTTTTGTAACTACTACTATTTCGAATTTCATTCAAATCAGGCCAGTAGTTTAGCCGTTAAACTGTGACAGACAGACAGAAAAAATTTCACATTTATAATATTAGTATGCATTATCTATTTTTACTGTAATCTTAATATGTTTTTTTAATATTTTAGTATCAGAGAAACCAGTATTTGCCTGCGAGCTCTGTCCCGCGAAGTGTGGACGAAAAACCGATCTCCGAATTCATGTGCAGAAACTGCACACGTCTGACAAGCCTCTTAAGTGCAAACGTTGCGGCAAATCCTTCCCAGATCGATATTCTTGTAAAGTTCATAATAAGGTAATATTATTGAAATTTTAATATTTATTAAGTCTTCTATATGTCGGAAATATTAAAATGTATGAGTATTTTTATGTATAAGTCACAATTGGACTCCATGTAACACACAAATTATAAATGGCTTATAGGTTACATGGCTTAAATATTTATTTCAATGTTATTCTTATGATAATATATTGTAAAATTATATTTGAAAAGAGCAACAGTTGATATTCTGATTTCGAGCCAAAAGTAGCTTAAAATTGACAATAATAGTGTTTTATATGAATTTAGGTTCAAAAGTGATATTACAAGCCTATTTATATAAAGTTTTTATTTGAAATATTTATGTAAAAAAGACTGTGTGTCTGAATGACTGACAGACAATACACAGCCGAAAATACTTACCGAAACTGAAATTTGTTCCTACGAGTGTTACGTCTTACATTTCGTGTAAACGAAATTGAAGGCTCGCTAGTAATCATCATTAATTAAACAAGTTAAATAATCATAACATATTTGTTATAATACAAAATATTTCTTGAATACTATTATTTTATGTTTTAGACTCACGAAGGCGAGAAATGCTTTAAATGTGAACTGTGCCCATATGCATCGACAACACTCCGTCACCTGAAGTCTCATATGCTGAAGCATACTGACGAGAAGCCCTTCGCCTGCGACAAGTGCGACCAGTCCTTCAGGTGATTATTATATTAAATAATATTCTTTTCTTCTTCACTCGACAAATCTGCTCATAGTTCACAAAATACTGATTGCACGATTCTTCCGGAGGAAGACATATATATTCTTTGTATTAGCTATACCTATATTGGGAAGAAAGCATACTATGAGTTTACTGGATAGTATTGGAGGGAGATACGTAATATGTCACGTCTACAATAACTGGGATCTACTATGTATCTTAAGTTTTATAAATAATAAAACAAAATAAGTAATTCTCATTTACAAAAAATCTGGAAACTGTTCGTTTTCTATATGAATCTTCAATATGAAATTTATAAAAATAAATAAAATTGGAGTATTTTTTGTAATATTAAAATAACTAGTTTTTTAGAAGTACAAAAATAACATTTTATAAAAATTTTGTCTATCTGTTCTGGATAATATCTGGAATAACAGGGTCGACAATAACTAGAAAATTGTTGATGTAATAAAGACTAACATAGGATACATTTATATTGAAATTAAAACTTTTTTAAAATTCCACAGCAATAAAAACGCGAGCATTATTAATTAATAACAAATAATGTCTAATTATTACCAACCACAAATTACAGACAAAAGCAGCTGCTCCGTCGTCATCAAAACCTGTACCACAATCCTAATTACGAGCCGAAGCCTCCCAAAGAGAAGACCCACACATGTCACGAATGCAAGCGTACATTTGCCCACAAAGGCAACCTCATCCGCCACCTCGCTGTCCACGACCCTGAGTCTGACCATCATGAGAGGGCACTGGCCCTGAAGCTGGGACGGCAGAGGAAAATTAAAATTGTTGATGGCACTCTTAAGGTAGTTGTTTTTGATTGTTTTTTTGTTTGGTTATTGAAAACTGTTTTCTTGAGTAACATCTAATATATGTTTTATAAATGTCTGCTTAATTCTCCTAAGTGTGGAAAAATACTTAAAAAATGTTTAAAACAGTTAATAATTAGTTGAAATTTACTTTACTTGTTAATAATTTGTAGAAGATAAAAAGTTTGGTTTTGTAAAGGTGTTATTGCGAATTTTTAATGTGTTATATATAGTAGTTTTGTTTTATTGTATTATTATACAAGTGATTCCACCTGTTATTTCTTAAAAAGAAACAACTTTGTATGTTCTCAATTCAAATTTAGAATACCAATGACAAATATGTAAGGATAAAGACAAGGATAATCGGAATCTGAATTTTTTAAATAGTTATATGCACTACAGTATGTTGCCATACAATTGCAAATTCATTCATTATTTCTGGATCTCGATAAATTGATCCATTGTATATGACATTTTTTATATATGCTTAGTTAGGATTGCAATATTGGTTAACGTGCGACTTCATTTTAAACCCAATGTAATGAAACACCTAAGATGGTGGACTAGTTATTTTTAATGGAAAAAAAAATTTTAAAAACTAGCTTGGATTATCAAGGAGGTTTGACCCCTATTTTTTTAACATTTTACTTGTTGCCTTGCGATAGACTGTTACAAAATTGTTTTGAAATCATCCCTATTTACGATAAATGTGTGTAAATTATAAAATTACTGCTATAAAAAGCACCAGTCGTTACTCGTTCAATAAGTATGAATTACATATTATTAGATTCCGTCGTTCCGACTAACCCTAGTTATGTCTATTATACTAATCTTGTTAGTCTATTCATATATTGATTGGTTGACAATGAAATTACCTATGGGAAAACATTATTTTATAAAAGGAAACACAAGGTATAAAACAAGATTAATATAGAAAATGACACATATAAAAACAAGATTATTATAGAAAATGATAAAAAAACAATTGTTTATTTGAATTCTTTTCAAAGTTTGCAAAGCGACTTTCGGCACAAAATTTAGATAAAATCTTTGAAATCAAAATTGGCTTGTTCAAAATTTAATTTTATCTTATAAAAATCTGACTGATGCCACTGTGATACAGTGGAGTAGCATGTGGTACAGATTTGGTTGTGGGTTTGATTCTCGCTCGAAGTAATTATATTGCAATTATTCTCTTACAAGACAAAACGCAGTGTTGAGTTCCGCCATTTAATGCACAGTGTCTCAAATTCTGTCGGAAAGTAGAGAACGTAGTGTCTTTTACTGGATTCTCTCTGTATAATCCTGACACGTCTGAATGAGCGTGAAGCTGAAAAACAATAATTTAGATATTCTAAACATAATTATAAAATTGTAATGGGTTATAATTGCGATTGTTTATTTGCCGTACTTGCGATATCCATGCGACTGTTTCAGAGACTAATATTTTATATTTTAAAACAGTTGGTAGTTCTATCCAAGCTTGTTTTTTTTTGTTGATTATAATTATTCTTAATAATGGGCTTAAGTTTCAAAAGATTGAATTTCTTTGATCAAATTAATGTTACACTAAATAGTTAGTATTACTAGCCTCTAGCAGCCTCTAGACTGTATTTTAAATTAATTTATTTTTATTTCTGTATTCCGTCAGGACAACTTCGGACGTTAAAATTCACCATTCAATGTATTGAATTCTTGCGGTTAATGGAAATATCTTGACACTATCAATTTTCTGACTACCCCATGCAATGCGAAATTTATATTTTATTTTAGCATTTATATTAGAATATCAACGTTGTAGTATAATAATCAACCGACATTTTCTACCCCAAAGCCTCAAGATGACTCGGACAATGAAACAGAGATAATGAAGCTAGATCTAAACGGTGAACTCAAACGTGGTGAAGTGGTGACAGTGGCAGACGGTGAGGGCCAGCAGTATGTGGTGCTGGAGGTGATACAACTGGAGGATGGCTCTGAGCAGCAAGTAGCTGTGGTGGCACCTGACTTTATTGATGAGGAACAGGGTTGGTTGTTATTTTAATTGTAGTAGTTTATTAGTTTTATATGGCCTGTCAACCATTTATTTTTATATTTATTTATATGTATTCAAGTTCTGTGGATTTTTATAAAAAAGTTTTATTTGTAAAATAAAAGTAATTTGAGTTTGTCTGTTTATTAGTGAAAATCGGAAAAAACAGTAAGCTTATGTGACATATTTTTATAGAGATTTGTATCTCTATGTGTTAATTATAACTTTTTTAAATAACCTATTGAAGTTAAGAGGGACTAAGTATTTCGCTTCCCTTATGTTAAAATATTTGTGATAATTTATTTTTTGTACTATGCATTATTTTTATTATATTAATATCAAGTACAATATTCCACATTAAATATCAAGTTATAAATGTGTTATTATATTAATAATCTTAATTTAAATACATAAATTGTAGCACTTCACATTTAAAAACACTTGTTTTTTTTTATTTTAAGTGTGTGAATGACACTTTTAATAAAATACCACTTATCCTCTTTAATGTATTTTAGTCGAAGAAGAGGAGGAGGAAGAAGAAGATGAGTATGCGTTGGAACAAAAAGAGGCACTCATGGAGCAAGCCAAGCTCAGGAACTTGGAGAGAAGCATCAAGCTGGAGAAGGATGTCGATACATGCTTTGGATTTGATGTTAGTATATAAAATAATATTAAAAAATAGTTATTTTTTGAATAGATTTTGTATATAATTTTTATGTGTTTATTAATAATAGTTTGTTGACTTAAGCGTCGTCAGATTACATTTTTAATTTTAATTATTATATGAATACATAGATGGTTAGTGTAGATTGTTATATTCGGAAAACTCAATTTTAAGAAAAATGAGATTGCCTGAAAATTTTAAGATTTTAAATAATTTAAACTTTTTTTAGCTTTATTTAGCAGGGTGGACAGTAAAAACCTTATTGTCTAGACTGCTTTTTATCTGAATGAAATGTGCAATGCCTTGTTTTATTTTTTCACCAGAGCAAAGAAGTAAAAACAGTTATATAAAGAAATTTAACAATTTCCTGAGTGGCATTCGGACTCGTAATATAATTTTAAGATTTATCCCTATTTAAACTATTTAAAATATATTTTCTAATTTCCAGGAGGACGAGGAAGAAGGCGAAGAGGAAGAAATAACTTATGATGAGAAAGTTGTTGTGCATTTAGTTTAAGTGCACAATCCAGCTTATTTTAAAGTTATATCTCACCATTTGTCACTATATAAGTCACATAAATACTACAGTAGTAATATAACATATTCAGTTTGTCCACATCCTACCCAATTTGCATTTTATATTTATTCTAGAATATTCTAGAAATATTTC
This sequence comes from Dryas iulia moderata, assembly GCA_019049465.1. Lineage (NCBI taxonomy): Eukaryota > Metazoa > Arthropoda > Insecta > Lepidoptera > Nymphalidae > Dryas > Dryas iulia. Next base: position 3,307,309 of record CM032415.1, on the reverse strand, counting down.
TAGACACTGAGTCACTGAGGAGTCACTAAGGTGTTGCAAGTGTTTACTGTTCATATCAGATTTTAGCTGTATATAAACGGTATACATAAACACTGAAAACAAAATCTTATGGACGTATTTACAAAATATCAGTCTTCCATTTTTGTCAAGAGAATCATAATTGGTACGCATTGGCCCCTGAAAACAAGATGTCATATATTACGTAGTCTAGACCAATTTAAAGTGATATTTTTAATATATAATAAATAATATATGTATTAGTATTTATTTATTAATTGAAAGTAGACATTATTATATATATACATAATATATAGGATATTATAGGTATATGTTATGTTTTAACAATAAGATTCAAGTCTTATAGAGCTGAAAAGCTTCCCTGTTCGCACAGAGGGATGACTGGTTGTACCAGTTGGTTTGTTATTCTAAAACACCAAAATATTGTTGAATATTTATATAGTTAGAATTATATAGTAATACTTTCTGTAATTTAAAAGTGTAGGAAATCTTCGGTCGGCTTGGTCTTTATTAGGCTTAGTTATTTCGCAGTGTCTTTAGTGCCTCACCAAAGCATCATTGCCTTAACAGAAACGAATGATATGGTATTTAATATATTTATTAGCTATCCTTTTAGTGGCACATAGATGACTTAGCTGAGCAGTGTGTCATGTAGGAGTAAAGTCTCCGTCGAGTTGCCTTTTCCAACTGCACAATTGTAAAGCGAACACCAAATGGCAGACTATAATATATATTAAATAGTGTTAGAAATATATTCAATATTTGCTATATAATCATGTTGTTTGTATATTTCATACATTTATAAGAAAATGAAGAAACGTTGATATTCTTTCAAGTGTATAAATATTTTTAAAATTATAGCTCTCTCTTATGTAAGGCACAACTACCAGTGAACAATTGTCGTATTAGATCTAGCTAGACCTCTTTTGCCATTTTAATGTAATTTTTGATATATATAAATGATATTTACATAGTTTTTATTAAATTTTTCTAATTATACATACATATGTAGGCGAACACAATAATAGAAAAAATGTACATTTTGTAAATACGTCCGTAATTCTAATATTCTAAAGTATGGTGTAGGAAAGGAAATGTTCCATTGTAATTAAATGTGATAAATTGAGTTGGCAACAACATTTATGTTTAGAAATCATGTTTATTGGATCGGCTTAGAGCGGGCCTCGCAGGTTTTTTAACCTTATACTAATTATTAACAAAGTAAAGTAGCCCAATTCTGTTTGAATGTAATATTATCTCGATCATTGTTACTATAATTAAAATACCAACGGAAATGAATTTGTTGTAACTGATTGTTTTACATGTTAATTTGTTACAAAATTTTTATTGAATGAACATTTGATTTTCTATTTTAGTCATTGGTGAACATTGTTTTAAAAAATATATATATAAAAGTGTCTATTTCCCCTTATATACTGAATGTAAAATATAGTCATAAAAAATATAGTCATTTTAAAACATCATCTGATTCTGTCGCATTACCTTTTGAGACATACTTAGATAAAGTTTCGCACTTTAATTATTAAACATAGTTGAATTTAAAATATTTAGTGTCGAATTATTTGCATGGTACAGATATATTAACCGATTCTTTGATATTTGACAGTACTTGTTAACTGATATTTAAATTAATATTAAATTTTAGTGATTTTTAAACATGTCTGATCTAGTGTCATTCATGTTAATGTATATTTCATGTAACTTAGCCTCTATTTTAATCATGTATTTTGTAAATATTTAATATATAGTACTCGTAGATGTAGTAGTGTTAATAAGACAACAAAAACTCTTCATTAGACACATGTCAGTGGCTCATATCTTTAAAGTTTAATCAATATTAAACAAGAAGTCTAAATTTATAAGAAACTAAATAATATTCTACCTCTTTACTACATTCTAAATGTTAACAGTCCCTATATGTATTGTGCATGCTTCAAGTCTGGCTCTAGCCGAATTTTAGCAATTTTAAAATGAAATTGGAATACAATCTGTAAATTAGGGAACTAAAATATTCAAATTTCGCAATCAGAAGTATTGCTTTTCACAATAAATGTTAGATTTTAGATATATCAACACTTGGTGTTTGACGTCCCCATATATAGTTGCTAATATATTTTTGTGGCGTATGAAATGTCACCTTGAACACAAATGTTCCAATGATATTTGGCGAATATATAACACACTCGCTGTAATATTTTAGTGTGAATAACATGGCTGACGATGATTTTATTGAAACTGAGGAAAAAAGCGCCAGTCTAACTACACACGAGGCACAGGCTTTTAAATGATTTAGTTCAAGGTATTGACTTTCATAATTTGTATGTGAAAATATGGCGACGTGTTTATATATGGGGGTGTCTTACAGCTCTTGTTGTACTTAAAAATGCTTTTGATTAAATATTTGATTGGTAATATTAAAAATTGTATACTTTAAAAATTATTATTCTCCTAAGTCGCTCTACTTGATCTCTGATGTGGTGTATCTGTATTTGTCTATCCATACTAACAAAATTTCAATATAGAATTATAAATAGTATTAGTTGATGCGGTTTATTCTTAAATTTGTGATAATTTCTCCAAGACAGTCTTAGCGTTTATATCATCTATAAAAAAAAATTACCTTTACCAGGCGTAAATAAATTGATTGATCGAAAATGCATCAGTAAATGTATCTTTTAGGGGACACATTTTGATGTTTCATTTCGTTTCATGTTATTTAAATATATGAAATTATTTTAAATTCTTGATTTTTTTTTACTAAGGCATTTACTTATAAGTAAATGTAATCTTAAATTATGTTTCATAATTCCTAAACATAATTCTACTTGTCTAAATATTTATGCCTGGTACAGAAATAATGTTTAAACACAAGTAGACTCAAAACTATTCTAATTCAAGATGTTTGTTGAAGTATATCTTACTGGTTTTGAAAAAATTGTAAATTTTAATTAAAAAAAAATGGTAATTCCACCTAAATATCTTCTAATTAAATATATATAGATTTTAGACGAGTAAAACATCTGTTTAATGTATTTTTAATAATATATAACAAAAACTTAGTTATTTAATATTTTTTTAAATAGTAGCAACATTTCATAAAATACTGTTAGTGAAACTTTTGTTTATATTAATAATGTGTATATAAGCATACCTTGTCATACTTTGATCTTTGAAGGACGTTATTGTGTTTTTATTTGCTGTGCATTATGGTCTGTGGCCCACATGTGGTAGGGTACATAGTGTCAAGACACTCGGTTTCCAGAAATTTCTATACTGTTTAATGCTGAGCTTGAGAATTGCGAATTATGTCGTATTTTATTCAAATAGAATAGCTTTGTTGGTCGTTTAGATTGGTCTTTGGATATGGTCAGTAATTTGAACACATGCTTGGATGAAAGTGGGTTAAATGAATTGAGACTTTTTTATAATCGTGTTTGGTATTTTATTACTAAAAAACGAATATAACTTCCCATTGCAAAATTATATTATGGATTGTATATATTTTTAGTAAATATAATAAAATATCTTTACAAAATATTTTTTTTTTTCATCCATGCATGTGTTTTATATCGATCAAGATAAAAATATGTGATCTCAGTTGTATCACATGATCTCTAACTACCATACTATTTATATGATTCGGAAATTGACCCCCTTTTAATCTATAATGTATTAAAATTCATATTATAATTTTTGCTTTCATAAGTGTAAAGTTGTAGAAAGACTTCTATGCTGTGATCCGAAGCTGGAACCAGAAAATTTATAATAAACAAAAAAAAACACTGATTCTCAACCATTTTGTAAGTATTTATAATAGTGTATATGGTTAAAGGCAACATACAAACTAGCAAGGTGATATTATATGCATATATATATCTGCATATACATATATAAATATATATATATATATATATATATATATATATATATATATATATGCATATATATATCTGCATATACATATATAAATCGAAGAGTTTTGTCTAAAATAATATTTACTTAGTTTTGTTAGGTTTAAAGTTTACCTAAATAATTAGTTTAACATAATCCATAGGAGTTGTTTGTACGTGGTATAGTTTGCACATGTTTAGACGGTGTTAGCTGCATTGTATAGTTATTTAGTTGTACTATATGAAGTGTTTAATTATCTTAATGTATGTTGCCACTTGGAAACCCGTGAATAAGATAAACGTGTAAAATATTGTGTGTTTTTATTATTTATATAAACATCCTCTTTCAAGATAGCCCCCGTATAGCAAGGTCAGAGAGAATCTAGTGTAACCAGTCGTGGCGCAGAGGCGCAAAGTGTGACTGTACAGCGACTGGTTGTAGGAATGTTTAATATTTCCCATTTCTTCGCTCTGATGTCGAGGCAAAGCGCGGCGTTAAGTTCCGCCACTTAACACGCAATGCCTTCGGACTTCGACGGTGCGTGGTGAACGGAGTGTCTTAACCCTAAGTTCCCTCTGCCTACTCTGATGCGTGCGGGATACAGCGTGAAGCTAAAAAAATAAACCTACTGTTAAATCACTTAATTCTGCACTTTCCACACAAATTCGAGTAGTGTGTGGTAATCGAACCAATCAACTTGTCTGTGTGTTATATAACAAATAAGTTATTCAATTTCGCAATAGCTTAAATCACTCCCTAAATAAATATAATAGCTATCTGGTAGTGAAAGTCCCATCAAAATGGGTGCAGCCGTTCCAGAGGTTAGCCAGGAGAGACATAGACATCACATTGCATATACATTTAGAAAGAAGTGCTATTTTAATATTGCAAACCAACACTCCCAATTTTATTTGTTTGTATACTAGCGGCCCGCTCACGGCTTCGCCGCTTGAACTATTTCGTTATATTGCAACCATCGGGGCGCATTTTTAAAAAATAAAGTAGCCTATGTTTAAGCTTAGATTATCAACTATATTTATGTCAAAATTCATTGCAATTGGTCAAGCGGTTTAGATTTCATATAAACTTTCATCCCCTATTTCAACCCTTAAGAGGTTGATTTTTGAAAAATTAAGTAGCCTATGTTAGACCCAGTCACTTTTACTACTTACATTCTAAATTTCATCCAAATCGGACAGGTAGATTAGCCGTGAAAGCGTGACAGACAAACACACAGACTTTCGCATTTATAATATAATGGATGTTTACAATTAATTGAATAATTGAATATTTCAATAAAAATGCCATACATTCCGAGTAAATAAGTATTTAATCTGTATTCGAGTACAATATTGTATACGGTGATAACTAAAAAAAATTCGTTTATCCAAAAAATCGCTGTTTAGGTGGATTTTATAACACAACACATTTTATTGCTATTTATTGTAATTTAATATACTAGCGAGATATTTATATATGTATATTACTTTAATTTATTTGACGCATATCCATATAATAGGATTAACAGAGAGAACTTAGTGTTACAATACTCCGTTCTCCGTTTTTAAAACAAGCTATACAAGGCAAATAAAAATAATTTTATATATATATTCACATTTTGCTTAATCCCTTATCTTGAACTTGAAGTGAAGTATCAAGACATTATTTACTTCACTTAATTAAATATTTTTTTTATACACTTAATTAAATATTTTTTTTATACAAATCGAACCTGTAACCATTAGAAGTCGTCATTTAAATTATATTTTAAGATTATAATGTAAGTTTGGTGTTTACAATCATCAGTATTGGGTGTTAGACGAAGGACTCTTGTTTAATTTTTTCTTTTTTACACAGGATATGAACATGTAACCATTATAAATCGTCATTTAAATTATATTTTACCATTATAATTTAAATGATGTATGGTGTAATAATATTTTCAATAAAATTCTTTGTCTTTGACTTTGATACAATCATCAACAATGGGTGTTCGACGAAGGACTCCTGTTTTAATTAATTATTTTTGACACAGGATATGAACCTATAACCATCAGAAATCGTCATTTAAATTACATTTATTATAATGTAAATTATGGTGTATAATAATATTTTGAATAAAATTATTTGACTTTGATACAATCATCAACAATGGGTGTTCGACGAAGGACTCTTGTTTTAATTATTTTTTTTACACAGGATAAGAACCTGTAACCATTAGAAATCGGCATTTAAATTATATTTTAAGATTATAGTGTAAATTATGGTGTATACAATCAGCTGCGTTGGGTGTTCTGGTTTCAGCGAGAAGGGAAGCAACGAAGGACTCCTGCTCTCTGAGCCGAGCTACTAAAGGCTCCCACGAGCCGTAGTTCAATTCCATTAGTTGTACTGCTTTTTTTAACACCTTGTGGGCTTCTAGACACCAATCCCTGTATTGAAATAATATTTTAAATTATTTTTTGTGTATTATAGTTTATTTATTTATTTTTTTTTGGCTATATTGAAGCCAAGTGGGATAGCGTTTGATTGTAAACGCGTTGGTTGTAGGTTCGATTCCTATTTTGAGGGTATTAGAATTTTTTTTTAACATTTCTTTGCTATGATATCTCAAACAAAATGCAGCGTTGAGTTTCGGAATTACACTTAGTATTTTAACATTAGGTTCTCCCCAATAACTGCTATAAGGGAAAACACTTGAAGCTTTCTTTTCATACAATTGATAAATAATAAAAAATTAAATGATTAGCAAACGCATATTTAATTCGTTTTTCATATAGTATTATTTAAAATTTTTTTTTTTTTGTTATAGGATCTAAACATATGTACATCAGAATTTTGGGGAGCAGTGTTCTTTTCTGCTCTTTTATTTTTTGTATTTTGTGATTTTCTTTTGTTAATAAAAAATAACTTAACTTTATTATTACCTGTGATCCAAATGTTGTGGAGTGTTAAGTATTCTCTCCAGCATTACATCTGACAACTTCCGGAGTTCGTGGGCCACCTGAAGAACATTATTTATTTTTAAATGAAACTGAATAAAAAAGTTTATTCTTGCGATTTTTACACATTTTAAATGTGACTATTTTTAACTGATCACTAACCAACCTTTAAATCAATTACAGTCTAAGTTCTGTGAAAACTTCAAAGCTATACAATAAATAACTGTTTTCTTTAAAATCTGTCTGTAGTTACAAAAAATTTCGCGTACAAACAAGCTGTTCTCGAACAGTTTTAGATAATTACTAGCTGTGTCATCTATCACCTATCTGTCAGTCCAACAGAAATCGGTCCAGCCGTTCCAGATAATAGTCGAAACAAAAAGAATTATGCATTTAATAAAAAAACTTACACTCCAATTTTATTTACTTGTATAGGATAGAATGGAATTCAAAATTATATGTGAAAACAAAAAAAAAAAAATTAAAAAGAAATGACTTACTTCGACACTGAACGATCCAAATTGATATTCCAGACTTTGAATGTTGTGTTTAATCAGCTCCGTACTCTTGCCAAATTCACCTGGAAGTTAACATTTTTTTTAGTTAAAAAACATGGGGTCAGTATAGGCGCAGAGGCACACAGTGTGACTGTAAAGCGACTGGTTGTGGGTTCGATTCCCACTTGAGGAGTAGAAATATTTAATATTTTTCGCTCTGGTGCCGAGGCGGTGCGTGAGGAACGGAGTGTCTTAACACTAGGTTACCCCTGCCTACCCTGCTGTGTGCGGGATACAGCATAAAACTAAAAAAAGAAATAGTAAATTCTCTTACCAACATCCGCGTAGATCCTGGCGAGGCGGTCGGCGGCGGCGCGCAACGCCGTGTGGTGCTTGTGCCACACCTGCTGCGAGAGGCGGAACGCGGCGCACATCGCCGTGCAACGCCCTTCCACGGTGGTTGCTCGTTCCGCTAGAATTACAATAATAAAAAAAATATAAAATAAAATTGACACCGTCGTAATGTTGTTGGACGGCGACTACCTGAAAACGCGATGACCGTAGGTTCGATTTTTATTTATCTATTAAGATCCATCAGTGATAATTACATTGAATGAGCAAGAGAAATTAAATAACTAAACGCTATTAAGATGAAAACAGCATGTATAATGCATAAATTATGTTTCATAAAAAAAAAAAATTATTTTGAACTATAGTTGTTTAATTACAATATTTATTTATTTTTTTATATATTCATTCAATTAAAGATTCAAGTATTTAAAATATAAATTATTACGATTATTACTTGGGGGAATAATTATACAGTTTATTTTTTTCATTTCCCCGTTTTGTCCTAAGATAAAAGTGAGGCTCTTGAGTATACCACTATTATATTAATATCTCCGTTTATGGAGTAGAGTGTCTTGACATGCTCGCTCTTATACTCGTTATACGGAAAAAAGCAACGATAACGTGGTCCGCTTGTATTGTCAACAAAATCTGTATTATTACATTACTTTTTCCCTCGTTACTTATATGCTAATAAATTAAGAACTAAAACAATTTATAATAATAATAATTATAAACCCGCAGGCCAGCTTGTGGCGAGCTGTTGGGGAGTGGCGACCCCACGGACCTGAGACCTCCAGAGGGGAATTGATATTTATCCCCCGCCTCTGGCTTGCCTTCGTTGGCTGGCAGAGTGGAGCGCAAGAGCTATATGCTCGGAAGGGTGGAAGTGCTCAATCTGCGTAATAGCGGGGAAACCCGCTCTCGAGCTTGCTCGTGATGGTGAAACCGGTGCACACCTCTCTACACCCTTAGCCGACCACGCCGATGTTGCGCCCGAGGCATTACGCCGCTTTGTGGGGGCCCATCTAGTGGGAGGCGAGTCACCGTCCGTCAACCACTCAACTTGAGACTGTTGAAATGGCGGACGTCCGGTAGTCTCACTCAATAGCCCAGTACTCAGTCCATCCAAACTCCATTCCATAGTCCTAGTTTAGTTTTCCATATTTTCTACAGTTCCTACGCATTAGCCGGTGACCATCTCTGGGCAATTCACTGTACTGTTACTCAGAGATGGATCCCGGCTGATGCGTCACAGTAAAATGATTTACTATCTTAGGGGCCTCTACGTGTTGGACCTGTGTTCCCACGCAAGCCTTCCAAAGGACCGGGTTCTTTTGAACCCGAAATATCCTCAAGGAGATACGTAATAATAATATATCTTTATTAAAAGTATCTAAGACTCAGTTTATTAGTAATACAGACTTATAAAGTATGTTAGTAGCATTAAAAAAATAACAATAAAAAACATCTAAATTAACTTCTAAATTAATTTATGTAGTTCCTTGGTTCCAGATTGTAGTTTCGATACCCATTCAGGAGAATGATTTTATTCTAATTATTATAATTTCCCCGCTCTTACTCACGCAATGTCTCGATTTTAACCCAATGTAGGGAACTATTACTTATAATTATTGTTTATTTAGTTTATTTCATTTATACATTTATTTATTACAACAATACATAATACGTAATTTATTTATTATTTATATTTCCTTATATACTTATTATATTAATTCATTATACATAATATAATTTCATATTTACGTACGTATTAGCATTTAGTTTATAATATAAATAATATTCGAAAGCCGCCGGTAGATGTGAATTCTTTCACCGGCGTAGCGGCTAATATTTAAGACAAAACAGTCGTTACTTTGCTTTCGATACGCTCACTGTTATTTCTTTGTTCTCCGCTTATTATCAGTTTTTATTTGTGCTTATTTATTTATTGTAATATTATTTCGTGGTGTATAAAACTATTGTATTAACTATTGTGCAATATTAAACCTGTAATTGTACATATTAAAAGTGGTGTTGAAATATACATTATAACACAAGTAAGTGGACTTTAAATTTCTACCACATCAACACTACACCCAATAGGAGAATCATCACCGCTCAATATCAATAATCGATCCTAATCCAAAAACTGCAATTGATCTAAATATCAAGGTTTTGTGTAAATTATTGGCATTCGATCAATCATTACTTTACTCAAAAGTTGATTGTTATATCAATCTAAGGTTGCAGTTTTTTGGATTCTAAGACCACTCCTAACTATTCTGTCTGAAAAGAAGCTTGAAGCTGCAAATAAAAAAGTGACCTACAAAAACACATTCTCTTAACACTTATTCGCTTCTCACATTAGAAAGCAACCTTACCTTGTGTAATTAAATCGTCAGCTCTATCCAGAAGCGACAATGCCTTCTCGGGATGGAACTCGGCGTGGCACTGCTGGCAGCGCGGCCGGCGACCCTGCCACGCCACTGGGCCCTTGCAGGACTGACATGCGTATGCGCTGAATAATAGCTAAAAATACAAGAAATAATTATAAGTATTTGTGGCCAGTCGTGGCCCAGTGGCACAAGCGCGTGACTGTAAACGACTGGTTGTGGGTTCGATTCCCACTCGAGGAGTGGAAATATTTAATATTTCCATTTTCTTCGCTCTGGTATCGAGGTAAAGCGCGGCGTTAAGTACCGCCACTTAACACGCAAGCCTCCAAATTCGGCGGAAAGTGGAGAACGGAGTGTCTTAACACTAGGTTCCCTCTACCTACCCTGCTGTGTGCGGGATACAGCGTGAAGCTACAAAAAAAAATATAAGTATTGACCCTTTCTGGGTCATAAAATTGGCTTCATATCTTCATGTTGACAATCGCTTTAAGAACTCGGCACGTGTGCACACGCAAGCATCAGTGTTAATTGAGACATCATTTTTATTTTTATTTCCTTTATTAATATAGTTTTGTGATATCAGGCGTAATTTTTTTTATTTCTAATTTTTATTTATTTAGGCCATTAATTATAACACAAACCACTTCACCAATGTCACGATGTATGGAAAACATGGAACACATGAAACGAGAATGATGGACGAAAATAATTAATGAAATGTATATACGATTTTACATAACTAAGATCTTCAAATCTGTCATATGTCATTTGTCTCTTATTAATTTATGTCTCTAAAACAAAATTAACTAGAGTATAGCAAACACGTTCTATGTTGAAAGGACGAAAGTTAGCCACAATTAACGTCGGCAAAAGGCGGTGAGAGAAACGACTGAGAAACAAACGTTAGTGAATCCATTAAGCATGATGTCTCATATTTCATTCTCTCCGCACTCGTCGAATTTCATTAGTCATTAAAGTAGCCTAAGTTACGCCCTGTTACATCAGCCAACATCATTGTAAATTCTGTCAAAATCGGTACAGCCGTTCCAGAGATTACACAAAACAAACCGACAGACAGACAAAAAATTTTAAAAAGCTTGTTTTGGTATATGTATCGTGTATATATTGTGTTGTTATTTTAATATTACAAACAGACATTCCAATTTTATTTATTAGTATAGATAATTGCGTGAAATTTTCAAAAATCCAACACAAATCCGATCAACATAAAATGTGCGTGCTACACCGGTTACCATGGCAACGCAACCCACCACAAAATCCCGCCTCTCGCTGTCCGAGCACGCGTTGCACGCACACGTGAACATGTACTGAGCACGCAGCTGAGCACGCCGCTGGGCGGCCGGAGCACGCGCGCGGTGCGGCCCGTAGCAGTTGAGCACCTCCGAGCCCGCTGACAGTTCACGCGAGCACCGGATTATTAGACGACTGTTGTAGAAGCTGGAATTGTGTGAAAAATATGACTTAGAAGAAGACGAAATTAGGATTTTAAAATTAAAAAAAACATATATATTACAAAATATGTTAAAAATTGAATAAAGCAGGATTCGAACCTGTGCCTCTTGGAAACCGTAGAAGCGTTCAGACTGCTAAGCCATGCTACTATATTTAAATATTTTTTATATTTGTAAGTGTTATTCACATTAGATGTAATTTTTTTTGTTCTTTAAACATTTTTTTCATTCTAAATACTATATTTAGATTGCAGTAAATTTTGTTTTGTGGTTTATTTGTATTAAATATGATTAAATAACAACTCTTTAATTGTTTAAATGTCATTGTGATACGTTAAAGATATAATATAAGTTTTTGAAGCATAACATTTTAAAAATTAACACATTTGTATGAACAAACTTGTTCTTTTTAAATATCAAAACGAGTTATATACGACTTACATTGAGTTTATGATATTTCAATTTGTACACATTTTTTAACAATTTCACATTTCAAAGAGGACTCAGTATTAAAATCATTTAGTCTCTATATCTTTAATATTAATATAAAAATATATATTTTACGTACGTGTTAATAATATTAGGATCACAGGAATGGTTCATCATAGCAGCAGATGGATATATGGCAGTTGCACGACGCACCTCTCTCTCAGTGACTGTACGACCTAGGAATAATAAGAGAAAATAATGTTCATATATAATTAAATAAACTTGGAGTGTCTATTTGTAATATTTAAATAACCGCTTTTTACTAAATACAATTGAATGTATACAGTACATAAAAAAATATTTGCATGTCCCTCTGTTTGTTCCAGCTATTCTCTGGAACGGATGGATCGATTTTGACGGAACTTTCGCTGGTAGATAGCTGTTGTAATAAATTGTATCTTATGGCACTATTATTTTTAGATTATACCTTTTATTTTAAAAAAAGACTTTTTATTTTATTTAGATTTATTTTAACGTTTTAGACTATGAAATTGCGAACGACAGTTTTAGAAAACTTCTGACCGCAGTAAATTTGATTCCGCGGCTCTTGGAAACCATACAAGGGCACTAACCACTAAGCTTGCCTTAACTATTAGGTACCGGCATCGAAGGACTATTTACAAAAGTTTATACTTCAAAAAACATCTTGTTCAATCCATTTTCCCCACTTAGGAGACAAGACAAAGCGCGGCATCAAGTTCCACCACTTAACATGCAATGCCTCCAAAATTCAACTTAAGTCGGGGAACAGAGTGTCTTAACACTAGGCCCCCTCTGCTATATGAAAAAAGGCCTAGATACTGTAAAAAGTCAGTAGATTGTTTATATATACATATATTTAACAAATATTTATTGTAATTTCTCACCATTAGACCCATCTTTATCAACCAGAGACAAACTAAGCGTGGCATGTCCATTACACACCAACTGTCCGAGACTACGCAACAAAATGGCCGCCGCTAGTATTCGCGATTCGTTATCACGCACCAAACATGGCAGTTTTGTGTTGAAGAACTCGAAAAAATTTGTATATTGCTCTAGGTATAACGTTAACATCGTTGCTGTCTGAAATATTATAAATGATTAAAATTAATTTAAGTACAAAATATTTCTAATACGTTAAAAATATAATTAGAGCGTCATGGCGTATTGGGACAGCGACTGTAAACGCGACGATAGAGGGTTCGATTTCCATTTGAGAGAATGAATATATTTAAATTATTTTTATTTCTTAACAAAACAAAGCAGAGAAAACGGAGTGCCTTAACACTAGGTCGTCTGATTTACCTGATATGCGAGAATAAGCATGACAAAATATGTACTATAGTAAAGTATAAGCAATGAACTACCAATGGGTAATCTTAATAAAATAACATATTTTTTTTAGCTTCGCGCTGTATCCCGTACACAGCAGGGTAGGCAAAGGGAACTTAGTATTAAGATACTCCGTTCCCCACTTTCCGCCGAATTCGGAGGCATTGCGTGTTAAGTGGCGGAACTTAACGCCGCGCTTTTACCTCGACACCAGAGCGAAGAAAATGGAAATATTAAATATTTCCACTCCTCGAGTGGGAATCGAACCCACAACCAGTCGTTTACAGTCACACGCTTGTGCCACTGGGCCACGACTGGCAACAAAAAATTAAGTAGTATTTACCAGGCCACTGTGACTTAGTAAAACAGCGATTCTAAACAAGGTGACCGTGAATTCGATTCCCATTCAAAGGAATGATAGTATTTAAATTATTTTCATTACTCTATTCTGATTAACATGTCAAAGTAAGGCATTAAGATCTGCCACTCAACACACAGTGTCTCGATTTCAGATGGAAAATGGAAAATAGAGTGTTTTGACACTAGGCCTCTCTCTAACTACTATAAGAAAAAGCATGAGACTAACAAAATATATCTTATACTAACATAAAAACTATTAAAATTCATAAAAAAAAATAAAAAAACACGTAGAAAAAGAGAATACTTACCAAAGCATATTGTATATAATCAGTATTGTTCATCTTATCAAAATTAGTGACAAGATTGAACATCCTGAAGAATGCGGGTGTATTATTGTCATATATTTTAATATTGTCCACTTGTGTATAACTTCTGAAGAGTTCCGCCGCAGAGCAAAGCGAGGGCAGCCGCGTGGGAGGCTTCGGGAACCCATTTATTGTACTTATTAGTAAAACCCTAAAAAAAAGTAAAAAATATGAATAAAAAATATATTAAAATAGGTTGGGGCCAGTCGTGACGCAGTGGCACAAACTTATGACTGTAAACGACTGGTTGTGGGTTCGATTCCCACTCGAGGAGTGGAAATATTTAATACTTATATTTTCTTCACTCTGGTGTCGAGGTAAAGCGCGGCGTTAAGTTCCGCCACGCAATACCTCCGAATTCGGCAGACACTTTCTGCCCGGAACGGAGTGTCTTAACACTAGGTTCCCTCTACCTACCCTGCTGTGTACGGGATACAGCGTGAAACTAAAAAAAAGAAACATACAAAATAATGAACATTTCTTACCTCAAAGCCAAATGAGCGATGCCTATAGTGGGGAAGAGGTCGCACTGCGCCGCCGCGCACTCCCAGCGGTGGAAGGTGGCGCGCGAACGACACGCGTCCCCGCAGTACACCGCGCGGGAACATGTCGTGCATCTAATATATAAATAAATACATAAAAATAGAATGGCTGCTTGTAATATTGGGATAGCTTTTTTTACCAGTCATCGCCCAAAATGCACAAAGTATGACTATAAAGAGACTGGTTGTGGATTCGATTCCCCCTTGAGGAGCGAAAATATTGAATATTTTCATTTTCTTAGCTCTAGTGTGGAGGCAAAGCGGGGCGCTAAATTCCGCCACTTAACACACATCGCCTCCGAATTCGGGAGAGCGTGGGGAACGGAGTGTCCTAACATTAGGTTGACTCTGCCTACCTGGCTGTGTGCGAGATACAGCGTGAAGCTAAAAAAAGGATATCGGATTGCATGTTTTTAATCCATACTAATATTGTTATTGCGAGTCTGTCTGTCTGTTTGTTTGCTTGCTTGTTACTCTTTCACGGCTAATATAGCGGTCCGATTTGGATGAAATTTAGAATGAATGTAGTTTAAAATGCCAGGGTAAAACCATAGGCTACTTATTTCTTCAAATATCTAGGTTTTTGTTAAATTAGAAAGACGAAGTCGCGGGCACAGGTAGTCTAATACGCAAACATAAAATAACAAACTTTACCAACTTATTTAATTTTGATTTCTTCACTCTAGTAAGACAAAGCACAGCGTTGAATTTCACAACTGAACAAGCAATATCTTTGAAAATTTCTGCTTCCATTTCTGCTTTATACCAATCAATTTCTCAATCAGATAGATGTAAACAATTCTAAAGGATTCAAAAAGTAAATAAATTTTTAAACCTAACCTAAACCTGTAAAATAACTTACAGTAAACGCGACTGGTTGTTGAAATTATTCCTAGACGAGAAATTGAAATGTTTAATATTGCACCGCATTGCAGTCCATCGTTTAACACGCAAACCCTCCAGAAAACGGCCTTAAGAGAACGGTTTACAATAGGTCTACACTAGGTTCCTTCTGCCTACCACGCTATATGCGGGATAGAGCGTGAAGCAACCAAAATAACAAAAAATAAACTCACGGTGTAGGATTAATATCGTTCTTGCAGCACATTTCGCACACATAGCTGGCCGTATCGTCGTTGTCGGAGGGCAGAGTGACCCACGCGTAGGGCTCCTCTGAGAACAGGACGTCTCCGCGACGAGTGTCCGTTTTAGTGACCACATGTCTTCCCGCTGTGTCGTTATATCTGAAAATACAGTAAAATACGATAGGTGTGTAAAAAAAATATACGATTCCAGGAGGAAAGTGCGGCTGTAAAGCGACTGGTTGTGGGTTCAACTTCCAGTCGAGGAGTGGAAATATTTTGTTTCCATTATCTTCGCTCTGGTGTCGAGGCAAAGCGAGGCGTTAAGTTCCGCCACTTAACACACAATGTCTCCGAAATCGGTGGAAAGTGGGGAACAGATTGTGTCTTAGCACTAGGTTGATTAAGATTATTGATGTTTTTTTTTAATCTAAATTAAATTTTCAAAATATAACAAGCTCTTCTGCGGTCTTCAATGACTAGAATAAAATCGAGATTCGATACACCACGAATAAATGTAGTAAATAATAAAAGGAATCACAGTGGTGCAATGTAACAGCGTCTGACTGCAAACACTTTTGTTTGTGGGTCCGATTTCTACCCAGGGAAGTAATTATATTCAAATTATATCAATTCTGGCCTCTGGTACTTAAGGCAATGCTGGGCGAGTGAATGAGTTCCACTACACGAAAGTGGAAAGTAGAGAATAGAATGATACATAAGATTATTTTACGTAAAAAGCCATCGTGGATGAGAAATTCTTCGAAATTTCTACAAAAATTACGATTTTATATTCGTACAGACAACGCAAGCAAACTTGTAGGCATCAAATAGTGTATCAATAAAATAATAATTTACAAAATAAACAAATTAAATACAAACCTCAATTCGATAGCATTCGAAGCTGCAACAAAATGCGGGTTTAACCCTAAGTAGCATTCTGGGAGCTCTACAGGCTTGTCTTGATCGTCTCTTTCTATAGACAGAAGCTTTTTCTCCATCATTTTTATATGGCGGTCAAATTCCGCTGAAATTAATTACATATATAACATTAGCACATATAACTAAATACCAATTTATTTATTTGTTATTTATTAGAGAATTATGTACATATATAATTATACTTCTTAAAATAAAATAAATAAACACAACAGAAGAATAGGCAATGTCTTTTTAAAGAAGAAAATGGATCGCAAAATCGCTAGAGCCTACGCTAGCTTAAGCAAGGCTAATTACAAATTGAATAAATATATTATGAAGTTATATCGCCTAAGCAAACAATTTGCTAAAATGCTAGAAAAAACATATTCGCGCACACATTCATTAATATCACATTATTATGTAAACTTAACAAAAACACATAAAAACACACAAACACATAAACTTAATACAATAAAAGAAAAAAAAGAAAAAACACACAAACTTAATATAATAAAAGAAATTTCACATTGCATTATGCCACAGCTAATTAAACATTTTATAGTAAAATAAAAACAAATCAAGAGTAAATAATTATTGATTTTTGATACTTACAGGAACTTGTAGGAGAGAGATTAGCAGAATCAGCAACTAATATAGCGGCATCAAGAGAGGCTCGGGCTTCAGTTCGTTGTAGTAATTCGATGTGGCAGTCGGCACGTCTTAGGTATAGCTTGTATAATTGTTCCTTTGGATAACCACTGGTCATTGCTATTTTTATGTCTGATAAACATTTCTAGTGGAAACACAAAAATTGTTATTTTATTTTATATATTGGTTTGAAGAAAATATTTTACTTTATATATTGATATATTGGTGTAAAGAATTTTAAAACATGCAAGGGCTTAAGGAGATTTATGACATTTATTTCAATTTTTTTCATAATTAATTGATTATTTGGTAAGTCTAAGAAAGTAAAAAAGTCTGTTATATTACCACACAACCCTGGGATTGCTGAGCTATTTTTTTCAATTATCAAATACAAATCAGATTTAGAAACCATAACAATAACAGATTCAAAAACTATAACATTTTCACTCATTAATCCAATTAATGAAAATTATGATTGTAAAAACATTATTTACTCGTTGTTGGTCTTAAGTATATTATTAATAAATATTTTTTTGAATTCTCTCCTACTGCTGCCAATAATAAGTAAAAGGTTTTGTACAATAATTAACAATAATATTCCATCTCACCTGATATTTTTTCATCCTAAGCAATGCAGCTGATCTGTTAGCAACGGCTAAAGCATACATGAGACTGTTTGGCTTGGCATAAAGAACACTATTTGTGTAACAATCATAGCTTTCTTCTACTAAATTAACTTTAAACTTATCATTGCCCTTTTGTCTCCACAAAAGTGAAACTTCATCACATTTTAGTGCTGTATGAGCGTCACTTGTTTTTTTAGCATATGTGTCTCTCATTTGTTGTAGCCAGTGGGTTAAAATTTTTCTGTTGAAAATCATATATCAAATAAATAATAAAATTAAAACAGTATTGTACAAATCAGTGGATTAATATATGAAAATATTATTTTGTAAATATCCATCATGATTTCATATTTTTTTGTAACATGGTTAGTATGTACATTGTATAAATATATTATTATACAGGTATATATTTAAATTAAAATAAAACTTTTTACTAATGAGTATAAAGTGCATATACGAGTAGTTACAATTTCATATAATAATCAATATTTTTCTTTTTTTTTTATCTTCACGTTGTATCCCGCACACAGCAGGGTAGGCAGAGAGAACCTAGTGTTAAAACACTCCGTTTCCCACTAAATAATTATAACATTATTTTTATAACATTATAAATGTAAGTAATGTAAGTGGCTAGAGGAAATATTTATATCTATTTTTTTTGGTATAAAACTAGCTTACCGAACTCCTTTATTTTTGTAAAAGTAAGTCATTGTATCCACTTCACTTTCACTAGTACGATCGATTTTCTTCTCTTCTGATGATAATAACAACAATAATATTTCCCACTGCTTTGCACAATCCTCAGGCATTGTAATTTTATCCATATTTTCCATTTACACTTAAATTAAATTATTGAACGTAATTTATGAAGTTATTTTTATTAAATCATATAACAAGTGTAAATAAAAGTATAATTCTTTTAAAATATGTATTGCAAGTTTAAAATACAAAATTATCTATTTTATTTACGATTAGTAAAACAAAAGAAGTGAAGTAGATAATATAATAATTATAATAAAATATAAATGCAAAGTAAAATTTAAGTTATAGACATAAATAAAACAATTTGTGTTCTCTTCTTTTTTTATGGTTTTTAGGCGTGTCAGTAAAGCACGATTTGTATCACAAATGTCGCGTAAAACGGAAAAAACTCAATGTATATATTAACTTGAACATTTAAATATTGAAAAAGTATTACTTAAGTGATTAGATTATATAGA
The DNA here is from genome assembly GCA_019049465.1 of Dryas iulia moderata. Taxonomy (NCBI): domain Eukaryota; kingdom Metazoa; phylum Arthropoda; class Insecta; order Lepidoptera; family Nymphalidae; genus Dryas; species Dryas iulia. The sequence goes on along the minus strand of CM032415.1, from coordinate 3,288,154 downwards.
ATGGTCTACAAATACAAAATCTTTAATTTAATTAAATATAAGAATATAGGATACCAAAAAAATTATATAGTTAATATAGAAATATATATATACAATGTTATTTAGATCTACTGATATTTTTTTTTACTTTTCATATTCTAGTTCGTATATATTATATATGGCAAAGTTTATTATTGGAGGCATTTAACAATGTAATAGAACCCAAACATTGATTTTTCCGTTTGTCTGTGCGTTCGTGCACGTTAATCTCAGAACAGAATTAACTGATTTACATGCAGTTATGACTATGGTACTTTGGTAAACATCCTGAACATTTAGTATTCTTTTTATTTCGATTGGCTCGTAAATAAAAGAGTTATCTACAATAAATAAAAGAGTTATCTACAATAAATTATATCGTGTGGTGGGAGGAAAAATGGAAATACTTTAAGTTGTGTAAATTATACAGGTGAAACCGTGAGTGGGTCGCTAGTGTCTAATATTATTTAGATAACAATGTACAAAGAGGGATATTAATAACGAATTCCTTATTTAAAATTAAAATATATTTTTTTTGACTGAAAACCAAAACTGCCTTGGGAGGAGCTACTATGATTGAAATTTAGCGTCACTAAGCGGTCCAGGGAAATAACAATGTAACTGAAGACCTGGCAAAAACATGACTACTTGAGACCTGAAGCGTGTTGGAAGGGAAAGATCTCACTTCTAAAATAATCCTACGGCGTATTTATTACAGTAACAAGAACAAAAAAAAATCGAATAAATATGACAACGTACTCGTATTGCTATAATGCAGTATACAAGCTGGACATAGCAGTCTTTCAGAAAACGTCACATCTCAGACGCTCTTGGAGTATTTATGGTTTTTCGCAGTTTTTTAAAAAAAATATTAAGAATGTGCACATCCAACTATAATACACCATATCTATGAATATAAAATATTAAATACATTATATACTTTCTTTGTCATTTAATGTATAAAAGCCAGTTTAAATAATCTCAGGATTATCTATTTTAGCGTTTTATATGTTATTCATTAATTAATTAAGTAACATTATAACAAAAATAACTTTCTAATATGCCAATATGGCATTGCACATGGCACAAAATGTTAAGGAAAGCTTACAAAATACAAAAGTCAAAACTGCTTTAAATCGTCTAAATCGTTTCTGAGATAAGCGTGCACAGTTGCAAAGACAAACAAAAAATATAATAAAATCATTGCTTTAGGTTCTAACTACATTAATGCCCCAAATTATAACTTTTCTCATACCATAGAAGATCCATGGAAGACAGCAATCAGTTTTTATTATCTTTTTTTATCTTCACACTGTATCCCGTACACAGTAGGGTAGGTAGAGGGAACCTATTGTTAAGACACTCCGTTCCCCACTTTTCGCCGAATGGGAGGCATTACGTGTTAATTGGCGGGACTTAACGCCACGCTTTTCCCCGACACAAGAGCGAAGAAAATGGAAATATTAGATATCTCCACTCCTCAAGTGAGAATTGAACCCACAACCAGTCGTTTTACAGTCACACTTTGTGCCTCTGGGCCACGACTCGCCTCAAATCTTTATAGATTTATGTTTTATGAATTTCTTTATCAATCTAGTTTATAGGTATTGCTTACTTAACTATTACGCAAAGGATAATGATTTTTAAATTCGATAGATGTCTATAAAAATGTCGATTTATTTATTATCTAATGCAATTCAATTCCTTTCTTTAGACTTTGTTATGGCACTTTATAATAGTCGTCAGTCGTGCCAAAGAAGAATGCTTGAAAAAACTTGTGTCACGCAGTATAGTAAAGACAAAATGGAGATTGATTTGTGAAAATTAGTATATCACGAACTATTTCTAAGCTACAATTTACGAAAGACTAATGCTTTTGTTTGAAACGTATGTTTTTTAAGTCAAGTACATTATTAACAAAATATTATAAATTAAAAGAGAAGTTGAGGAAAGTCGTGGCGCAGGAGCACAAAGATTGATTGTAAATGCGGCTGGGTGTAGGTTCGATTCTCCCTCGAGGAGTCGAAATATTTAATAATTCCATTTTCTTCACTCTAGTGTTGAGGCAAAGCGCGGCGTTATGTTCTACCACTTAACATTGTCTCCGAATTCGGCGAAAAGTGGGGAACGGAGTGTCTTAACACTTGGTTCCCTCTGCATACCATATTTTAATAGCTATGGCCGATTAAAAAAAAAATGAAATATCTGAAATATTCTTTAAAATTCAAACAAATATATTTATGAATCGGGTTCACTTTACACAGGTAGCATTACCTGATACATTACTTCGAATTAGAAGTCAGTGTGTTGAACTTAAATTATATAGATACGAAAATAGCGTGGGTGCCATTAAACTAAATAGTAGGTAGGTGCCATCCAACATTTCGTCGTCATTGTCACTGGGAAAGGATAATGGAAAGTGGTTCTCACATTCCAACCAGCCCAAAGCCATGTCGTGATAGTCGGCTATTAGGTGACAAAATCTATTTCGTTTGAAGCGTTCAAAAATAAATGTTATTATTTCAACTTAGAGTTTAAAGTTTGAATATTTGTAAAATTGGGGTTGTGCCATAAGAGATTATCCGTGACGCTCCTTTTTAGAGTCCATTATGGACACTCATGCATTAGGTCTGACAACTCACCTAGCGTCCTTTAATGTGCGGCGTACGTGCCGGAATCTTTATTATATTCCTTTACAATGGAATAATCGTATCATACTGTATAATAATTGTAATCACCTGACATATATATAAAATTAACAATATCACACTTTTATTAAATTTAATTTCAATTTTTCTTTATAATGTTAGTATAGGTCAATTGAAAGAGAAATAAACATCTGAATAATATTTCTCGTTCTCTTCGTGATGTTATTTTGAAAGTCGCTGAAAGCTTATGCTTTCATAATTTCAGCGAAATTCAAAATAGCATGACGGGAGTTTAACTTTAAGGTCCAGAGATATAAATAGTTTCGGTATGATACTTTATTTAAAAGAATCCACACTAACCCTATAAGTGTGAAAACCGGTTTGCTTGTTAAGCTTTCACGGCATAACCACTGGTCCGATTTTGATGAATTTTCTCAAAAAAATAGTTTAACCCGTCGTGTGTTTTAGTCTAGATGTGTCTAGGGTGCCAAATGCGATAAGATACATATGTCCGTAAACGACAGGCTGTATTATAGCGAAAATCTCTTAAAATACAGTTCAAAATACTTTCCATTTTAATCTGGACATATCTGACGTATGTTCAGATTAAACAACAAATTTTGCTTTTGGCACACGACAGGTTAAGATAGAGGATTAAACATTTTTTTTTTTTTTTTTTTTTTTTTTTTATCGCTGGGAAATGCAGTTTACGCAGACCATTCGTACGTATGACAGGCAGAACTACCTTACGTACGAATGATACTGTGGGGCTCATCGACAAGTCGACACTACCCACTAAAACCCAGCGGAAACCCTCTCCACCCCTGTGAGACGTCGCAGGTTCGCTCGCGCATTCTGCTACGACGCCTCGGTGGACAGCCCGCCTATTGCGGGCCGTCGTCGTCTTCAGGGTGCTCCGGGGTTACTAACAGAGCACCCGCAGCCTTGATGACTTGCAGGAGAATCACCCTGACCCTCCCGCAGTAGCTCCTCTAAGGTAGGGGGAGTTGAAGACGTGCATACTGCCTTCTTCTACTCCCTAGCCTCCGACGACGGAGCGGGCCTGCATTACTGGACTCGCGAACCCGCTCCGCGGCCTCTTTCAATGCGATGACTGACTCACAGAAAGAGACCATCGCCGACCAGTTCCTCTCACTTTCCAGCATAGCCCCTACCACACTGGGTAGTGAGAGGTCCCTACCCACTACAGTCATCAAGGCGTGACGTTGTGGGGCCCAAGAGGGGCATTCAGCCAGAGTGTGATACGCCGAATCAACAGGCGCATTACACTCATGGCATACCGGCGACATCTCCCGACGTGCAATCTGGTGCAGGTATTTGCCGAAGCAACCATGCCCCGTCAGCACCTGCACCAGCCTGAACGTCAGGACTCCGAAACTCCTCTTAACCCAGCGCTCTAGGTGAGGGCGAATCGCCTCCACTGTCGCCAGGCCCGCCACCGGGGACCCCAAGTCCTCCTTCCATCGCCGGATCAGGGCTTCGTCCGCTCTCCTCCTGATCCGCACGACACCGTCCGTCGATGGTTGCTCGCCTCGCGATCGCTCACTTGTGCGAAACGCATGAACTCTAGCGAGCACCTCCGCCTGCAACTCCCAAGGTGGATCGCCAGCCAGAAGAGTAGCCGCCGTCCACGACACCGTTCGGTATCCCCGAATTGCTCTCACCGCTATGACCCGTTGCGCTTTCCGCAATTGGGCCCTGTTACGAGTGGTGAGAGCATCAGCCCACACGGGGGCACCGTACAATGCCATGGATCTCAACACACCGACATAGAGCCGTCGGCATGGAGAATCCGGCCCTCCGACATTCGGTAGTAACCTGCCAAGGGCCCCGGCGGCGTTCACAAGCTTGGGCGCAAGTTGAGCGAAGTGCGACGCGAACGACCATCGTCCATCCAGAGTCAGACCCAGATACTTCATCTGGGCCTGTACCTCCACCTCCTGTCCCTGGATGTGTAGAGTAGCCCTACGGGGGGGTCCCCTACGTGGGCCATGGAATAGGAGGGCCTCAGTCTTTGGCACGGAGACCCTCAGACCCAACGCTTTAATACGGTCGACAACAACGCGCGTGCCGACTTCAGCCAAATGTGCTGCCTCCTGGTAAGTTGAACCCCGGGCTGTAACGAGAGTGTCATCTGCGTAACATATGAGACTCATCCCTGGCGGAAGGCGGCAACGTAGGATACAGTCATACCCGACGTTCCACAGTATCGGGCCCAATACCGACCCCTGTGGAACACCGCAATGGACACTTCGTCGACCGATTTTACCGTCCCCCCCAATCCATAGGACTACTCTATCGTGGAGGTAGTCATCTAACAGCCGCCGGAGATAAAGAGGCACTCCATGGTACCGGAGAGCCTCTTTTAACGTCTCAAACGGCAGGCTGTTAAAGGCGTTGACCACATCTAGCGAGACGGCGAGAAGAACATCTCTATCCGACGTCGCGGCCAACGACCGAGTCTTCAGGGTATTCAGGGCGTCGATGGTTGATCGACCAGCTCTGAATCCGAATTGAGCCTCTGACAGACCCGGACCTACCTCCTCTAGGTGCTTAATAAGACGGGCGGCGACAACTCTCTCGAAAAGCTTGCCCGTCTCATTTAACAACACTATCGGCCGATATGCGGAAGGAGAGTCCAGAGGACGACCCTCCTTGCGCAGTAGGCATAACCCTCCTTCCTTCCAGATCTTCGGGAACCGTCCAGTAAATAGACATTGGTCAAAAAGTTCCCGAAGATTGTCGCCTAGATATTCCAGGACAATACCTAATACTCTCCCTGGGATACCATCTGGACCCGGAGCCGTCTTTTTGGACCTCATTTTCCTAAGTGCCAAATCCATTTCACATTCAGTTATAGGGGGAACCACCGACTCTCCTTCATGCACTGAGGAAGGAGCCATTCTAGGGGGAATGTGTTCCGGCGGTTCTGGAAATAATTCCACCACCAGATGTGAGAGAAAGCCCAACGATAGTGTTTCCGTCAATGGGGCACTTTGTGCACGAAGTTTATTCCGCGCAGCAAGATAAGGACGCCCCCATGGATCCCTATTCAGACCCGCCAACAATTTTTGACGGGTCTCAGTCTTCGCTTGACGGATGGCCAACTGCAACGCCTTTTTCATCTCTTTATATATGCCATGCAGGCGATCCTCGAGCGTAGGATCTAAGCCATTTCTTCTCCTACATCTTGTAAATGCTCGACGAGCCCGGATGCAAGATACTCGCATCTCGGCAATTTCGGGCGTCCACCAGTACACTTGGCGGCGAGAATGCCATCTTCGGACTCTTGGCATTGCCGCATCACATATACCCGTCAGAACGTTGCACATCTGACCAGCCAGATTATTAACGTCAGAAGTGCCCTCCACCATCCTCCCCTGGGAGCTCCATTTAGCTACAATGGCCGCCTCTTTAGCAAGCTCCACTTTGAGACGGCTAAGAGCCCATCTAGGGAATCCTCTAGAGGGGCCCCTTGAGTGGACCACCGGCAGTGGCGGAGAAGAGACCTCAAATCTTATATATAAGTGACCCGACAAAGTCTCCACCTCCTCCTTTACTCTCCAATTTGACACATTGCGTGCGACAGACTGGGTGGCAAAAGAGAGGTCCACCACAGACCCCCCGTTATGCCGCACACAAGTGAACGCTTTCCCTACATTGAGGAGGGACAAATCAGAAAGTAGAGCCCACACTTGGACTGCATTTCCCTTACTGTCTGAAAGGGGGTTACCCCACGCACGGGATTTGGCATTGAAGTCGCCAAGGACCAAAACTTTTTTCGATGACTGTCGACAAACCGCAGCCCTGACAATATCAAGAAAGATCTCAAACTCTGCCAGGCTGCGGTTGGGGGAGAAATACACACCGATGATAATGTATGTATTATGATGATAATGTATTAGAGGATTAAACATAGGCTAACCATTTGTGTCAAAAACCACGCCTAAAGGGCTGAAATACAGGATGAAAATTTGAAAATTTAAGCGAGAAAACGGGCCGTTAAAAATACTCGTAGCTATAATTGTGCGCACACGCGAACGAAACCGCGAGCGGGTCGCTAGTTAACTATAAATAACACTAGGCAATATGCATGGATACTTAAGTAATAATTGTGTATATTTACTCGCATATAATATATATTTATATCAGACAGGTATCCATATTATCTACAGAATACCTATATATTACGTTGTTCGTTTTCCAACCGTTTATTTGTTACAGTACTACCTATTAGAACTTTCTTTAAAATGCTGTATTTATTATTTGTCTTCTGTGGACAGGTATATGACGTTAAATAATTATAATTTCGTCATTTTCTCTTTGCTCAAGTGTATAATTTTCCAGATAATATACTTATTATTTAACTTCAAGTAAATAAATACATTTAAGAAGTATCCAGGGACTGTAGCGTCAGGTGCTTCGTTCTTTCTGACTACAGTCAATTCATATTTGTAGATTTTAGTCTTTCTTTAATAAAAATGCAACAAACTTTTGCCCGCCTATCAGGATTCCAGGGAGAACCTAGCTTAAAGACAATTTGTTTTCCAGTTTCCATAGGAAAATGAGATATTGCGTGTTAATGGACGATGATGGTTTTGGAAACCCAACCTGACTTTGTCTCACCAATGCGGAGGAAGATCAAACGTAATCACTTACCAGAGATAGAATTTAACCTACAACAATTTGTAGATTTGTAGTCAGTTATTTTTATATAATATAGGTATAGATATTAAATATTTTTGTCGTAAAAAAATTTCACTTACTAAGGAAGTATGAAGCCTACCTATTAAAACTACATCGCACCTATTATAGATTATTTAAAAATTGTCCGGAAATGAAAATAATGAGGTGAAGATAACTTTTACTTTTAATACTTATATGTAAAAGAAATTCAATACGTGTTTTTAATATAAATATCCTATTTGCAATGAAATAAATACTTAAATAAATATGTAGGTATGTATATTATTTAGAAATATTAGATATTCATTTATCTCGTAGAATTTGATATTATCTAGCCCAAGAACTCACATTAAAATCGTTTAAAATATTTTTAGTCAATAGTAATAGTAATAGAAACATATCTAAATGTTTAAAATATATACCTTTATTGGTCCTCCTCTCCTAATATTTAGGCCGGCGTAGTAGATTAACACCGTCTAACTACAATGAGATAGCTGTGGGTTCGATTTCCGTTCAGCAGAATGAATCGATCAATGAATTTAATTTTTTGCTATTTTTCTGTTCTGGTACTTAAGACAATTCCTCCATGCCTAAGTTATTATCCGGATTTCGGGCGGAAAGTGGAAAACGTGAAGTTGCTTGCTTATGCTGATGCATCTTTTATAATATTTAAAAACAAAACATATTTAAAAAGGTATCATACAGTAGAGAGTGAATATATTGTATAACACTTGAGAAATATATAAGTAAAATATGCATATATAATTAACGCCTTTGTTATTTTAGCTTCACGCTGTACCCCGTGCACAGCAGGGTAGGCAGAGGGAACCTAGTGTAAAGACACTCCCTTCCCCACTTTATTATAGAATTCTATTTATTCTTATTGCTGTTATCCTTGAGGCAATAGTATAAATAAATAGTACGCAATTATTTGAATATATAATAAGTAACACTATGTTGTCATGCATTTACAACTAACGAGTTGTCCTCTGCGGTGAGATGTGGAAAGTAAATTCTTGTTACTTTGCCATCTATTTCCCAACGAAACTTAATATTCTAGCCATCACTGTACGGTATACTTGTTACTTCGATGTAAGAACTGAAATTTACACCTTATCAAGGTCTAATACAGTGAAAGAGCAAAGATTCACATTATTTATAAGTTTAGTTCAATATATATGTTTTGCTAGTACCAAATTAAAAATTTAAATAACTTTGTAAAATATTTGTAATACACTATATTTGAATCAATAAAAACAAAGAATGTTTTGATATAAATAAATACTCATTTATGTAGTAAGTACATAGCAATATATTTCACAGTGTAAAAGACATCAACGCGTGAACTATTCGAATTAATATTGTATTCGTATATAATACTTCAATATATAGAACGTTTTTAATCTTTATATAGGTATATTTATTATTATTATTTTTTGTACCTATTAAAATTTTATGGAAATGAAAGAATTGACGAAATTTATAACTAAAATCTTATATAGACTGTAGTATTAGTGCGTGCTAGCGTATATTACAATGCGAATAGCATCAAATACCCACTAACCCAATACCCAACCACAACTTCCACCATTGGAAGTCGAAACACGTAAACACTCCAGAGCTCGTTCAATAATTCGGCACGCGAAAGCTTCTCGCTGCGTGTTTCGCCGCGTACCTGCGATGCGCCGGCGCACCTGTTCAGTACACCGCCGGCGGCCGACTTGCACGCGCCATGCCCGCGACCACTCCACAACTATATACCGTCGTGAGTGTTAATTGAAATACTGTGAACTTTAACATGGATGTCATTTATTTGTGTGCTATCTTCGCTTTTGTCCAAGGTTTGTTTATTTTATCGTTTTTTAAACCAGTGTTTTGCTAAGTGGGTGAGATTTAGAGAGCTCGACGCTGCTGAAGATGGACCACTTTCTGGCCGATCTTCTGTCGAATCGTTAATATTATATCGTTTTCACTTTAGTAAATTGTTGTATTTGTTTCTTTATTATATTTATATTACACAATACTATATATATTTATATATGTTGTATATGGCAATAGAGAAGTAAATTTGTTATTTTAAATGAATTTGTGTATTATAATATTTTAATCTTATAACGCATTAACAAACACTGTGATCGTATTAAATATAGGCTTAAAAACTTTAGTTTCTTGCGTATTTTTTCTTAACTTTGTATGTAAATATTTATAAATTTGCTGCAATACAAGATTCAGTCACAATATTGAAAATTAAATCATTTTTAGCATAAACAAGGCAAAAAGGACGCTGATATGTTGCTATGTAAACGTTTTATATTAAATATCATTTTATTACTATAACTTTAATATGTATTTTATAATAACCTCATAAAATTACTGAACCAACCATTATTTGACCAACTGTCGTTTCGTCATGTAACGGAAGCTTTAAGTCCCCTCATTTTACGCCTCCCCCATATCCGGAACTTTGTGAATCACAATCTTGTGTAAAATATAAAGCGACACAAAAGCTAAATTTATAATACTTCTTACAAATATAACTAATACTAAGCGTAAAAATATTAATATTAAGAAGATATTCAAGAACGACTATTGCATAAGTGTAGCTCATGTCATTTTTGGATGTCTGATTATAAAAAACAAACAACCACCAGGTATAATAAATGGTAAAATTCCAAAGATAAACAACATAAATGTCTTCGTTGTAGGAATAAAAATGCAAGCAAAAAATGGATTATACTCAACTCATCCAAAAGTTTAGGGTCTGGTACTATTGATACAAGAAAATACTCCTTTGCCCTTAATTGTCAAATACGTCTAAATTGGTTATCTTGAATTAATTCCACTAATATCGAAATTAAATAACTATATGATAATTAGAAAGACTTAATAGTGTAAAAAAATTAACACTAATCGATTTTTACTACGACTTGTTAATAGACTACTAATCCGAACAAAACTACAATCAATAAATAATAAGCCCGTTGGCTTCACAATAAAATGCTAAAAATAATAAATTTAAAATCGTTAATATGTAAATACGTGAATGCATTTATATTATACAAGTATCATTGAAAATCGTAATGGCGTTGCGTGGTATTTTTTAGTATCATAGATCGTTCTTTATTTGATTAGATATTAATATTATTAAGAATTGCTTTTTTCCCATACACAAGTATACACTCATGCTGATTTAGAATTAATTATTAAAAGCAAAAAAAACCTGTAAATATGTTACTAGTATCAAAAAGATACTAGAATAAAAAAAAAACATGTAAAAAATTGCGAATAAGTTGTTAACGCAACGAAAACAATGTGATATAAGTACTTATATCTGAAAATGTGCTAGTCGGAGCACTTGAAAATAAAAATCTCATTTAGTGAAAGTAACATTATGAGGTTGCATTCCAACACGAAAGCAGGGGTCAAAATGCCGTCAAAGAAATCATTTGGCTTATCATTGTACTTTTCATGGAGGTCTCGGTGTCTCATGTCCATGACTTTATTATCATATATTATAAAACTTTCACAACTATTTCGAGCTGCGTATCTTGCGTTTTATCATTTATTTTTTTGTTGGAGCTATTTAATATAATGTAGAGTGGATTTCTATAAAGGTAGCAATGACCCTCGTGCGAATGTTTTATTGTCGTCAGATAAAAGTGGATATGAGTGTTCAAACTTATCGAAATATTAAATAGATAAATCAAAGTTTATTGCTTTAAAATAATGAATAAATTCACGTAATTAGCACCCGCCGGTAAATTAAGAGGCACTTTCACCGCTTGCACCGGGACGTATTAAACTTTTACTTCTCAAATTATCCACATTGGACAAAACAATTCAGCCACAAAAACAACCATTTGATCTCTTTAACACATCGTTGTTGTGTTAATGATTACTGAATACGATTGCATTTTAACAGAAAGGTAAAATATAAAAGAATATGTATATATAGCAAAAAATAAATAACGAAATATTATTATCCTAATCAATAATACATATCTTTTATACATTATATACTAATAATTCTTACGTTTAAAAACATTTTTTTTGTATTAATATTTTAGACAAAGTCGAATAATTCCTCGCCTATCTATTTGCAATTGAGGGTGTACATAAATACAAATAACACCTGTTAAAAAATGTATTTACAGTTACCATACAAGGACAGATCCAGCCCTAAAAAAAGGTTGTGGTCACATACACCTTACAATCGGTTAAGCGCGAGTCGGAGTACCTATAAACATACGAGATAATTACAATGGAGAAACTCCCACCAACACTTTATAAGTTTTATAAATGCTATACGGTGACATTAAAATCCGGGCAAGTTAGAGATCTTGTGCCAAGACAAAAATAGTGACGTCACAAGTAATTTAGGTTTTGAGCATGCATAGTTCCCGCAACGATGGCTCCACGCTTTTTTCCATATAATATTTAATAAAACAAATATAGTATTTTGCACCAAGATAACATAACAGAAGATAACAGACAACAATGATCACTAAGGGCACTTAATTGAACACTAACGACCGGTGGTGCAACGCCGAAGATGTTATCAATACAATAAAAATCTTTCAATGGCCTGATTATAAAACTGTGGCAACTTCCCTTAGAAATTAACATGTGAGCGTAAACGACCTTTGCTACGTGCAAATGTGAAGAAACATTTCCTAGGCGATCGTTTTGTAGAGATAACTTTAATTACACGGTTTTGATTAGAATACGATAAAAAATAACATCAAAAATAAATGTACGTACATAAAAGAAATGAGTGCAGAATTCATAATCAATTACATTTTTCTTTTTTTTTTTAGTTTCACGCTGTATTCCGCACACAGCAGGCAGAGGGAACCTAGTGTTAAGACACTCCGTTCCCCATTTCCGCCGAATTCGGAGGCATTGTGTGTTAAGTGGCGGAACTTAACGCCGCGCTTTACCTCGGCACCAGAGCGAAGGCAATGGAAATGTTAAATAATTCCATTCCTCGAGTGAGAATCGAACCCACAACCAGTCGTTTACAGTCACACGCTTGTGCCACTGGGTTACGACTGGCCACAATTACATACCTGTTGTTAATAATTATTAGGTGTTTCTATTTCTGTTAAAGCTTAGGTACACTAAGTAAATATGTAAACAATCAATAGAGGAATTAATCATATAGAAATCCTAAATTCATTACATGTCAGGATTTAAAAGAGAAAGTTACTATACACCGGTATTATAATTTGATTTGTAGGCTTACTCCTGTATGGACAATTTGACAATAAATACAATTTAAATTATTATACATACACATTTTAATAGTAAATTTTGTGATAATATTACCAAATACGCTATGAATATATTATTCTATATAGGCAGAGATGCTGCGTCTGCCACTAGATAAAAAGTAGTAGTCAACCGGAAGACAAATCTTTTAGAGATATATAGTAGAGTTAAAAGCGGATCTGTCGCGTGCCACAATTTACATCACTCGATGGGTTGGCCGGCGACCTGATTATGCGTAAACTAACTGCGTATTGGACGATGTAACGGTACAAGAATGTGGTCGAGCTCGCCACTCGACACTGAGTAATTTTGCTAACGTTTTAGAAATATATTAGTAAGTATATTCAAATTTCAGGTATAATTGACGACCATGTAGCATCTTAAAGCAATTATTTATAAAGGTTCCTCCAAAGTTACTAAGTATTACAAAAAACATCATACAAGTGAGAATTCTAGGTGTGTTTTGAAAAATGTGCCGCACGATGTTTTAAAAGTGCAGTGGTCTGATGGTACCAGTAGATACATGCGTATGAACGTCAAAACCATTAAATATGACACAATATAAGATGATATCAATTAACAAAACGTTTATCACAAATTTATTAATATACTAATTACGCTCGTGGCTTCGCCCATGTATATTACATGACTATAACTATTGCGTTTGTACGTCCGGCCGCGTTGTCACTTAAATCACATACTTTACTTAAATTTATAATTTAAATTATTGCTCTTTTACTATTTTCACTATTATTTATATAAAAGTCCAATCTTGTATGGTTTCTATACAAACATTACTATTAAATATAAAAACTACATAATTATAATTTCTAAACGTTTAAACTTACGTTTACATATAAATTATATGAGGAGAAAAGTATATATAATTTAAGATCAATTTAATAAGTTAACCAACAGCACACCGTTTTCGTTTCACGGTTTACAAGTATAACATGATATCAGAGAGAAGATTCAAGTGTCAAGACACTCTGTTCTCCACTTTTCAAATTTTCGATATCGAATTTGAAAAATTGCGTGTTAAATGGCAGACCTCAGCGTTGTGCATAGCTTTACTCACCAGAGTGGAGAAATTAAAATAATTAAATTAGTTGTTTTTTTAATATTGTCTAGTCACACCTACTTATATTTTTATAATTATAGACTCAATATAATACTAGATTGTAACAAATTTAACCATAACTGATCAGTCACCAAGTTTGAATATAATGAGAAAGTAAACAAGATAGTATTCCGCTTCGAGAAATCGTTAAACAAGGAAAATAAGCTAATAATTGCACATTCGTAAAGAAACCATCTATAGTAAGTGCGTACTTTTATTGAGATACTAGCGACCCGCACGCGGCTTCGCCCGTGCTCAATCTTATAGCTTTAAAAATGATGTATTTTCCCTACAAATATTCGTCCTCCAATTCAAACCCTTTTGATGTGCAGCGGCGCAACGTTTACTGTTTCATGACCTATTGTAATGACTCCTTAATTCTTTATATTTTTATTTTCTGAACCGAAACCTTTATATCGACACCGTCATACAAAAACTTTGATCCTCCATTTCTACTCCTTTATGATATTTTTTATGAAATTTTGGATGTAGTATTTATTTATATATCTAATAAAGATATCTATAAAATAAATTTCAAGCTTCTAGCTTTTAAAATGACAATTTTCATACAAACATATGAATGTTACTCAACCCTTACTTCAACCCCTCACAGTGCGTTTTTCGGATTAAAAAGTAAATTGGTTCAGTAGATTAGGCGTGATTCAGTAACATACAGACAGACAGAGTTACTTTCGCATTTACAATAGTGTGTTAATCAATTCGAAGTACAAGTATCATTATGTATTGTACTATATGTATACATTACTTAGCTAAAATTATATATTTTTAATACGCAATGTTTCGATTTCGGGCAGAAAGTGGAGAACGGAGTGTCTGGATACTAGGATACTAGGTCTCATTATTATGCTTCATCATTGAACTATATATTACTGGCCCTAAACATGTATTTCTTATTTACTCAGTGTATCATTCCAGTATGGAAAAATTTTTATAGTGCTAAATGTACTATGTACCTACATTAAAACGTGTCTTAATTTATAGTAACTAATATAAAAAAAAACATAATATATTAAAATAACACATTTAAAATCATAGAGAACATTAGAATATAGCGTATAATTCCCCACATATAAAAAGATCTCTATTATGTGTTAAGTAGAGTATGTTATTGCTCCAAAATACATGTACTTAATGGTCGTACGTTTAGGAAGAAAATAATGGAAAATTTAATTTGCTGGTGTTATTCCCGCAAAACGGAGGCCGACCGATGGCGGGTCACCACGCTTTCTTAGTCTAAGTAATCGCCGTCTGTTTGCTACGAAGCAAACGGCTGCGACTAAGTGCAGTTATTATGATGTTATTTATGTGTCAATTCTATATCACTTACTTAGTGTCAACATTTTTATATATTTGAATAAAATTTACACGTGGGGGACCGGTTTTAAAATACATTTCCCCTCCGCTGCTGGGTAGCGTCCCGTAAAATATGGGTAACTAAAAAACTCTCCCTCTCTCTCCCTATTCCCAGCCATTCTTATCCTTCCTTCACCCCCAAGATTAGCAACACGTCCACAATTCCTCTAATGTTGTAAATACCTTTGGGCGAAGGTAATAACTTACCATTAGGTGGTCTTTCTACTCCTTTGCCTCCCTTATGTTCAAAAATCACATTTACTTAAAATAAATCAGCTAGTCTGTACTGAATAAGCAACTTCAGCAAACCATTCACACTTACTATATAATTGTACGAACAGAAAGTAATAATTAACTTTTGTATCGGGGTTATAAGTTATTCGTATTCATTTGTTTTCCTCAAACATAAAGCCTCTATCCAGGTTGCACAGTCATGTAAGAGCCTACCGTACCTACTTTCACTGACATTTGCCCCATGGCCCGGCTGGAACTCCACTTCTATATATATTTACAATAAAAAAGTAGGCTACGAAGTCGGCTAACTTTTATAATGGCTTTTCTTTCTAAAGTATTATACATTAGAAATTAAATAAAACACAAACAATTGTCCAACAAAAATCCCAGTGCGTAAACATAAATGTAAAATAAAAATTGTCGGCCAGCTTATTAGTTTGTTCGCGCTTTCGCCCGGTTTTCACGGATTAGTTTTAATCATGAAACATTTCAAATTGGTTGTTTCACGGAAACTCAAGCGCCGATGACGCGTTAAAAATTCGTCATACCATGCTTGAGTCACGACTTTCCTCTTAGTTATTTTGAAACGGAAATGGAGACAGACATTTCTCCGCGTATGAGTCGGCGTTAGGTTAGCTTATCCTGGTTCACGCTGAGAGAAGAAAGTTTGGTTAGTCACCTAGTGAATTGCGTCATCGGCTGGTCTTTTCCTCGTCTTAATTACATTCTATTGTCAGTTTCTATAATATAAAATGATATATAAGACTAAGCTACTCTAACATAAGTGACGATTAAGTTTGATACACTTAGTATGAACTACACAAGTATAAAATAACTGTTAATTAAACTTTAAACTGCAATTTCCTGAATATAAATATATTTAATCAATATTTTTTCTTTGCCATTATTAAAATAAGTAAAAAAAAGCTTAAAAAAATAAATAATACATAAATAAAAACAAAAATCAGCATGAAATCACAAGAACTTTCTCTTCAACACAATTATATGAGACAATAACATCCAATTTGTGAATAGACACATTTGTAGAATTCATTTTGGTAACAAAAATGAAGCTGCAATAAGATCGATCAGCAGAGCTAGAGCAGCCGTTGCACTGAGGGCTACTTTAGTGATGACCTGTCGTTTGAGCCTCACACCAAGCGTGGCCAGTAGTTCAGCTACCACGCGTGTTAGCTCGCCTGCCTGACGCCATCGCTGCCAGATCACGGCGGCGTTTAACGCCATTAGCGCAGCGCCCGTACCCGTTATGTAGCACTGGGATGCATATATAATCGATTATTCAAAAATTTTATAGAAGCTATCGTGGCGCAGTTGAATAACGTCTGTCGATAAACATGATCGTTGTGACTTCGTTTCTTACTCAGGGGAATGATTTTATTTCTGATGCATAAAACAAACGCAAATTTGAGTTCCGCCGGTTAACACACAATTTCTCGATTTCATGGATAGATCGAGGATCTCGATTTGGGAAAGAACGGGCGTGTCTTGATAGGTTCCGTCTGACAACCCTGGTATGTGTTAAAATGAACTTTACCAACCTCTGTTAACACATACGTCTATAGATATTTGTTATTTAGAAAAAAATATATATATTTTAAAATATATGTAGAAAACCTCTAAAAATATGGCAATTTTCAAAAATTCCTAATACATTTTCTATTTCATGTGCTTAAAATAGGACATATATGTCAGCGGAAAGTGGGGAACGGAGTGTCTTAACACTGATGTGTGCGGAATATAGCCTGAATTCATATAACACTTTAAAAATATTAAAACTATAAATAACCATACCTGCAAAGCTAAACCACCACAATGTTTAGCGCCAGCGCATAACGCCAAACCGAGCACTGATATAATATAAGTGACCAGCAACCCGCCAGTCACGGAGTGTTCCCAGCGGAACACCCGCATGGACCGCAGGTGCAATGTCATCATCGCAACTATGATTATCAGAGTTATCAGGCGAAGAGTCAGCAGAGGCGCACGAGAACCGTCTTCTGTTTCTTTGCTGTCGTCAAGGATTTTCGCGAAAACATGTATATCACTTGAATTCATTGTAATTACATTATTTTCCTTGTCACGTAAAATGTTCGGAGAATATATAGTTAAAATATTGAAAAACATACAATATGAAGTATTGTAGCTATCGTAGCTTAATTGACAGTTATTTCAATCACATGACGTAGTAGATATAATAAACTCGTTGCTAACTATGGTATTAACTTCAAAAACCATTTATTTTGTCAAACTATAAAATAGTTTTCATCAAAAAGCGTGATATTATTCTTATGCATGATTAAACTATAAAATCATGATAATATTTATCTAATAAAGTTCTTTCGTAAAAGAAAAATAAGCATATGACTACAGTTATTCATTGAAATTGTATAAATTACGTTAAGCAGTTCTTATAGCCTAGATTACTATAGAGCCGGTAAATAATAAAGTTAGTTGCGTTTCATATTTTACATCAATATATATTGAATAGGGTATTTATTTAAGCCAATTGTTTATTCATTTTTTTTATTGCAGTATGTGTATCAGCATCGTGCCGCTTCCCCGGCGCGCCCGCACACTCACGAGTAACCTTCACGGACGACAACCTCGCAGAAGGTACCGTCGCCACATACGCATGTGAGCGCGGGTTCGAACTCCTCGGCCCTTCCAGAAGAATATGTGAAAGCAATGGAAAGTGGACGCCCGATGGCATACCTTTTTGTGGTAAGAAATAAAGAAATATTATATTTAACATTTGACACACACTTGTGAATCCAGTCTTAACGACATGCTATATATAATAAACTAGAAAATATACTCGACAGGCACATTGCCACTTCTCGAGATGATCAGGCGCCCGCTTATTGCGGTTTCTTCTTATTTGCAGTTATATTGCATACGACAACACTATAATTCACATTCCACTTAATAGTGTCATGTTTTCTATTGCTGCAATGAATATTTTATTTACCATAAACTGATTATACGAGTATTATGATTACAAAACTGAATAACAGAAATATTATTAATAATCATGGCTGTGAGCTTAAAATAATTATAAATTAAAATGTAATAGTTTTCAAAAATGAAAAACGAAAAATATAACAAAAAAATAGTTAATTTATCAGTCATTACGGGAGTATTACGAGAAGCGCCATAATGTTATCGTGTTCGCTCCACGATTTCCGCACGAAGACGCCGCTTCTGCTGACCCACTTTTACTTTCTTCGTCGAGAAATCACTTCACATGAGCCGTGAATGGAGTCGAAAAAGCGGAAGATTCATTGTAGATCACTCCCACGGCTCTCTCCGTTCGGAAAGTTGTTCAGACGTACTGTAGTTATGCCCTTTGTGACTAATGCCATGCCGTGCCATGCTTATGTCGTTTACTATTAATATGCTATTACTTTATTTCAATGCAAAAGTTAGAAGTTTTATTAAATACACAGACTACGTGTTATGTTATGTATATGTAATAATATAAATTGTTTTTAACATGTACTATCAACTATTATTATAAACGCGGTTTTTTTGGTGGACAGAATTTAAATGAGACATAAAATAGTTATGACATAAAATAAACGACAATTCAATGTTTTAACTATTTTATTCAGTTTCGATACCCAGGATATGTCAAATTATGAGGTGTTATGGATTATATACTTACTATAATATTAGGTTAAATGCTAGCAAGTAAATTGAGGGCTCATTTTTTTCTTGATTCTTTTATTAATTATTATATTCGAATCACAAATATAGGTACATGCAAAATAAAATTATTAACACATAATATTAATATTTTTCATAATCCTAATTATTTAGATCGAATACGTCTTGGCCAAATTAATCGACTTGCTATCGATTAAAAAATATTTGAACTAAATTAATGGAAAAATTAATACACCTATTTTAAAGTATGATTTTGTTTTTTTATTAATATGAAAGTTATTATATAACTTCTTTAATATATTAGGTTTTACTTCTAAAACTATAACAACAGAATCAAACAAAGTGTATCCTCAACGCTAAGAATGGATGTCATTTTATATGAACTTAATAAACAAGTTAAACCCCATAATAGACTACCTATTTATATAGATAAAGAGTAGGTTACAGAAATTATTCTTTGGGTCACCCAACTGTTCGTACGACTTACAAACGTTAATAATACATTTTATTACAAAGGTCATTGGCCGTTAAAAGCAAATGCTAAACATATCTCTAAAAGAATCTAATATAACAACATAGCATAGACTATACGCAAAACCTCCAAGTGGTTAAGTCAGGTGTAAGTTTTTGCTTTGAACAGGTGTATAAGTAATCTACGGAAGCTTGCGGCCGTGTGTATGATATTTTGACCTATATTTAAAACTGGTTTGATAGTGTCGTTGCCCGCACTTTTCCATTCTGAGATCTTACGTCGCGATAGGCATGTTTACATGTATTGGACAAGGAGAGAAAGTTACTCGTCTTAGATTATTTATTTTCTTAGAATTCACAATATAAAATGTTTATTAATTATTTAATTCAGTTCTTTTAATTATTAAATTGAAATAAAATACATTTAATATATTATATTGTATTATTTATTATCTTAAAAAAAAGCTTTGACTGTATCTGCTTTCTATATTAGACAGTAGCGTGACTGACATGTTATTTTTTTTAATATGGCTTACGTAATGTACTCGTAATGCTTTTAATATTCAAAAAACAATTAAAATAAATATTCTTATTTTATTTGACACGATAAATTGGTAAATATATTATTTGTCATATACAGATTAAATATTAAATATGTATCAAGAAATCAGAATTAAAATGAAATCTAATAATTGAGAACGAATTCACAAATCATTCTATAACAATAAATTACATTTCGACAACCTCTAGAAAACTTGAAGCGTTTAATTATTTACGCAGTTATTAAATATTTTATTGAGATAGTCATTGAATTAAAAAAGATCCCACCATGATATGATTAATTTAGAAAAAAGAAAGTTAATTTATAATATGTTTGGATTTATGTCAAAATGATATATTGAGGCCGCCGTGGCCCAGTAGGACAGCTTCCCAATGTAAAGTGTTGGTTGTAGATTCGATTTCCACTCGGTATTGATTATATTAAAATTTTTATTTTTATATCTGGTACTTAAGACAAAATGTTTGGCGTAGAGTTCCGCCACTCAACATACAGTTTCTATTTCGGGCGAAAAGAGGATGGACTGTCACGCCTTGTGTTCCGTGACCACCCAGCTATTCAACGAAAAGCTATAAGTAAATAAATAAAAATATATATATTATTATTTACTATAAATATAGGTTCATAACTATGGGTGACCTCGTGTAAACTTAAGAAATCAGCATGTGTCGAGTCAATGACGCATCTCATGTGAGTCGCCCTGTCACCGTTAATCAGTGGCACACTTCTCGTCGCCGTTATAATATTTGCAAATTTATTATTATTTAAATATTTTATCTATTGATTGTAACCCAATAACATAGGTCCAAATTGGAATATTGAACTAGAATGTGAAATTTTATAGAAAAATATAATTTTATTAGAGGCTATCGTAACGTAGTGAAGCAGTGGCTGACTGTAAACGCGAATGATTGTGTCTTCGATTCCTATTCGGAGGAAATTAAAGAAATATATGTTTAAGTTATTTTTATTTTTCCACTACAGTAAGACAATGTGCGGTATTGAATTCTGCTACTTAACACGCAATGTGTCGAATTCTATTGGCAAGGAAATAACAGTAGGCAAAAAGATCGGCCTACTCGGGTATTTGGAAGAAAGCGTAAAGCTGAAAAAATAAATGTCCCTTAGAAAACGTATAAAAATTTGAACACAACGGGATTCGAACCCTGCCTCTTGAGAACCGTCCAACTTCTCGGACGGAAAACTTTCCTAAGCTTCCTATATAGATGAATCTTTTTTATATTAAAAAAGAAATAAGTGTATGAATAACACTTTAAAAATGTTAAAGTAAAAATAAATGTATTAACAAGTAGTAAGGTTTGTGAAGTACCTTTATACTTTGTATAGTACAGTTCTAACGCTATTTACCTGGCAGTTAGGAAATATTTAGTCTAGGCGATCCAAATTGGTCTAAGGATCAAATTATATTTGAAACATTTTTAAAATTTACACATTATTAATAAACTAACTAGTTGACGGTTCTGTAATTATACAATGTGTTTATGTCCAAAATGCCTAAATGCACAATATCAATTAGCTAGGGGCTTAAAAATTCCTAATTGCATGAAGTTTCATGGCATTCCAATGCTACGGAGGTTCTGAAGGAAAACTAAAGTAAATATCTATTTTCTCTTTTCTATCTTTTCGATAGAACTATTTAGAATAATAATTAAATGTTACATATATCCACCTGTGACTGTGCCATTTTTAAATCATTAATATGCTTAAATCGTGTCCGATATTTTAATATGTGGCATACATAGAATCATTATGCGATATGTCAATAATTTAATGCAAATTTAGATGTCACGGTCAGCGGAGTAACGGCACTCGCTAGCAGTAGTAGCAGCAACGCCGCACCGCTCCAAAAGAACTGCGTATGTTAGTTATTGAAAATTATTATGAATTTCTTTAGGTAAATAGGTGACTCAAGTACTGAATAAATTGAATTACCTGTATTTTGTTTAGTTTCATCTCAACGATTGGCGCAATTTTAACCTACTTGGCAACTGGCTTTCCTTATGGCAGCGCATCATCAGGATAGGTAAACGGGTTAAGCATTTAGCATAGCATGGGTTTAGCAAGACCGGCTTATCAAGAATATATATAATGAATAAATATATGTATGTAATTGATTATCAGGTGAACAGCCTATTAGAAAGTGCTTAATATGGTGAATCAATATTATTAATAATTAAATCATATTTGTCTGAAGTTACGAACAGTTAAATACTTTTTTAGAAGACGTATAAAAAATAAACGCAGCGGTCTGAACGCAGGACCGTAACGTAAGAACGATTAAACGGTTTAAATCTGGCTAGGTTTAAATTTTAATATATTTCCTGAAAACAATTTTCAATGTTCTTCAAAATGTTTAAATATTACGTACAGTCATTGGTACTCCGTAGTACGGTCTTCAATTCTAAACGACAAATGGAATGAAATATAATAACTTTTAAGCAATTTATAAGACATAATGTAACAAAATTAAAAACAATATCTACATATAACAATAATATTTCAGCCTCAATCTGATTACCACCTCGTATTAAAGTATCGATATACTTTATTAACCGGTCCGGTCACGCGAGTAGACATGTATCTTGATTCTTGAGTCTTGACCCGACTCAATAGTTACAATCGCGTTCGCAGGTGTCAATATAACTGAGAAGCGTGCGAGCGACCGCGACGGCGCTCCTACTTAGCTACTTGTCGCGGTTACGCGGGCACACACCGGCATATAGAGCGTGACACATGTGACATCCACCGGTCGGATCTATTTCACCAAGAAGTTAATCGTTATGGGAAGTGGGTCGTTATGGGGAACCGGAAACGGATCGACCTGACTTGTAATTTCAGCCCTTAGATATGTTTGAAGTAAAAGTTAATAAATGTAGAAAATTTGTAAGGTCTCCATTACGTAGTTTTGTAACGTCTGATTAGACGCAAAGGCTGTCAGTTCGAATCCCATTCAGTAGTGTTTGAATCGAATATTTACTGACAACACATGAAATATCTAACATGCTCGACAAAGAAAAAAAGTATTTATGAGTATATAAATGCTTAATAATATTTACAGTTTACAAGTTAATTTTGGCTAAGGCGTATACGAGAAATGTGTAAAAGATGAAAAAAGTACAGTAACATTTAGAGCTACTTATAACAATTTTTATGCTAATTTGTTAATAGGTAAAATTAGCGAATAAATCAAGATTATTAGGAACAGGTTTAATATATAAACTTATTTGAAAGAGATTTTGCTAAATACATCAAGCCTGGTTTCGACATAACATTTCTAAGTTACAGTCACACATACAATATCTTTACTATATCTACATACTAAGCCGACTCTGAACTAAATCTTCTTAGTTTTTTCTAAACATTGATAAAAAGTCAGATAGATTGTTAAACTTTCATCGAAATTAATTTGTCAAAGTTACTTAAATATTAGTTACCTACTTATATTAATAATCGTGAATTCATTCATTGGATTAACGTACTTAATGATCATGAAAAGAACAATAATAAAAAATAAAGAAAATATACAAGTTTCAATTCTACATTGTCTATAATAAGCGCTACATACGCATACATGTATGCCTGCTCTGCTTGAGACAAAATCTAGGGCCGTTATCGCTACTTATCACGTAAAACTTCTGAGAAGAAGTATAAAGCGTAATAAAAACAGTATTTTTTCTTGCGTGAAGTAAATATTATTTCCATACGATACACACCATAAAAAAGTAAAAACGTCTTTATGGATATAATACAGTTGAAAATGAAGACTAGAATAATTAATATAATAAAAGTAATTCTGAAACACTAAAGTTATATATAAGCTTATACAATTTAATTAACTAAGTACCTACGTTTAAACGGTGAACAAATAGAAAAAAAAAATTATTAACGTTTCTTACAGTAAAATAACAGTAACTTTAGTTTAATATATTAACTTGTGACAGTGTTAAACGTCGCGGCTGGCAAAGCTCCTATGCAAATTTCAACTGAAGACGGCGGAGTGCCTCAAAGGGCGCTCGACGGAAGCACTGCAGTCGCGTTCAACGCGGAGACCTGCACGCTGACAAAGTCGGAGAGGGTCCCCTGGTGGTACGTCAATCTACTGGAACCTTATATGGTTCAGCTCGTGAGGCTGGACTTCGGGAAGCCTTGTTGTGGTAAGTCGCCAATTATTTTAATTATGTTCATAAAAACTACATAAAAACATAAACATAAGATGAAAACATATACATATACCCAACATTATTACATGGATTACACTTCATTTCTACATATCTACATATATTTGGTAGATTTCTCGATACTGCGTATCACGTACATACATATTATGTTGTTATATATGAACTCATAATACATATCATATTAATAATTAATTAATATAATAGATGTATAAAAACAATATTTATGATTCATCGATATTAAATTATATCGTCAATTCAATTACCATAACATGTCTTCAAAAAAAGATCGGAGAGATTATAAGCAATATGCAGTTAAATTAAATCTAAAACTTTACTTAAGTTCTTTCAACAAGTCCTTTGTACTAGCTACGGTTTAAAAACATAATACTTCACATATTACTAAGCGTTGCTCTTCAAGTCTGCCAACAGCCGTCTGTCTTCCTCGACCCATTTGCTCATCGGAGCTCGAACTCACTCGCGAGCGTTAATTTACTAATTAAAATAATACTCCCCACGCATTGACCATTTTCCAATTGAAATGAAATAACGCATTGCTATCGTCCATACATACATTGTATACAATATATTCAATAACTTAACGTTATACCAAGAGCAAACGGTTTCTTGGAATATTATTTCTGTATATTGACTAACTGACGTCAACGACTGCGGGGTGCATAAAGTAGGTCTACGTAAGCTGCGTAACTGGTGAAACGAAACAGCTATCAAATGGAAATGCGGTAAGATTTACAGCTTTCCACAATAATTTAATTTAAGCAGAGGGGTATTTACAATTCTTATTATTTTAATAATATTGTATTATGAACTGTTTGCGGTCGTGCTTCAGTGACTGCAAATGATTACCTTCTAGTGAAAGTTATGAGACATCAAAACAAATGCAGGACGCAACGAAAGTGTTGTCATGTAAACTTTGTTTATATTATGGCAATAAAAACGTTAAACCGTGTAATAAGACCATATAAAATAATTAAACATCCGTTGTCCTGTAGACTGAAGAAAGTCTAATTAAGTAACATTAAAAGATATTACACAATAAGCATTCTATGAAAGGTTATGAGTGAAAAAATGAAAAAATGTTTATTAACAAAAAATGTTGAATGTTCATTAAGTTAATGTTTTTTAAATATGTGTGTAATTTCAGGTGTAAATAAGCCAGCTGTGATTGTAGTAAGAGTTGGGAACAACCGGCCGGATCTTGGGACAAATCCTATTTGTAATCGATTCACGGGTTTCCTTGAAGAAGGACAACCTCTTTTCCTGCCTTGCAATCCGCCAATGCCAGGAGCTTTCGTCAGCGTTCATCTAGAAGCATCAACTCCTAGCCAGCTTTCTATTTGCGAAGCATTCGTATACACGGACCAAGCGCTGCCCATAGAGAGATGTCCACAGTTCCGAGACCAGCCTCCGGGCAGCACTGCCACTTACAATGGCAAATGCTACATTTTCTACGACCGCCAGCCAGCCAACTTTAGAGATTCTCTCGCATTTTGTCGTTCGAGGGGCGGCACGTTAGTGGACGAGAGCAATCCGGCTCTCCAAGGCTTTATTAGCTGGGAACTCTGGCGACGACATCGGTGAGTGGAAATATAATATTAAAAAGATATAAGCTAAGCTGCGCGTACATTTATTTATACATTTATATAAAACTACATAAGATTTATAAAGATAATTTAAGTTATATTTCTGCAACTATAAATAGATACATAAAATATAAATAAATCTATATTATTTATTTACATTATATCGATTTATGTTGCAATTTGTCCAATTCCAGCTGTATTCAATTCGAGTACACAATATGTATTCGATGATGTTAAGATGAAATCTTATTACACGTTGCTGTGTTAATGCGAATTTGATGTTAAATTTATATGGAATATGTATGTGTATGTGTTCATCTGCGAATATTGTCTCAATCTTCGTGACAATGATTGATAGCACTAGAATAACGTAAAATAGTTTCTTCATGTTTTAGTTTGAAACTTACAAACATGGCCATTTACAAATATAAAGCATAATATTATAATTTAATAAATATATTAAGTTATATTAATCCATCACATTTTCTTTACACAACTTTAAGTTTAATAACAAGCACTCACTATTTATATAACATAATGTATTACATGACTTTCATAGTGGTACAGTTACGGGGAAAAAATCAGCACACGAGTTCTTATTAGTTGAATGATCCATTACAGATCCGCTATGCGAAGCAGAGCGAGTTGATTCGACTCAATTTCTGGTCTCGTCTTCCATTTGACTGTTACGTTTTAGCCGTTATCGTGATTGGACACCGTGCTGCAACGGAATCCCGTCCTACAAATTCTATGAACAATCGTTCATATCAATTGTGAATGATAGATACGTTATATTAATACTTCCAGTTTATACTATTCGAAACAATTTATAGTTTTATGGAAAAAATAATGGCTTTTAATAAAACAATAAAAATTATGGAGTATTATTGGAAAAACATGTTATGGAAAGAATATTTAATTCATTCACAGTTTAATGGCTGACGAAAAGACTTATTAGGACACAATACTGTATTGTCAATATGATATCAGAATTTTGCAATTTAATTGTTTATGCTTTGCTGTTAAATATTATTGTCTTGTTTTCCTTTCATCAATATTCTAAGAAGGCGTCGATAACATTTTCCTTAAATTATATTTCTCGTAATCATAACTAAAAAGTCAATTGTCTTAACAAAATGAGGTCTTTTATGTTAAAACATTTTGATTACATAATGTATTTTTTTAAAAATTTAGATATAAAATTCGCCGAAATATTATTTGTATACCAAAAGATAACAATAACCTTTGTTATTTACGTTGAAACTATGATTACTAGGAGTGATAGCAGCAGTCAGTACTGGATGGGGGCGGTCCGCGACCCACAAGACCCGAACAACTGGAAGTGGGTGAACGGTAACGACGTGTCGGTCTCCTTCTGGAACGCGCCGGGAGGCGGCGAGGGCTGCGCTAGGTTCGACGGCAGCAAGGGTTGGCTATGGGCCGACACTGACTGCCAGTCGAGGCTCAACTATATCTGTCAACACCGTAAGTTCCTTTTACGTTTTTGCCATGCGAACTCTTTTGCGATGCGACTGCCTTAGATATTAAGATTTTACTTATAATATAGCTGATAACGTGTTTCGTTTTTCAAAAGTGTTTAATATTAACTTTTAAAAAAAATATTTCTAGAACCCAAAGCCTGCGGCAGACCTGAACAGCCACCAAACTCCACTATGACCACAGAAAGCTTTGAAGTAGGAGCCACTGTAGAATATTCTTGCGACGAAGGGCACTTGCTCGTCGGCCCCACAGTGAGAACATGCCTGGACACTGGATTTTATGATGAATTCCCACCTGTCTGTAAAAGTAAGTTTTTCAGCTTAATTTACGACCCCATGCGACCCGTGCGCAGCGTCGCTCGTGTATAGTTCAGGACTTTAGTTATTTTGTTTTTTAAACAGCCCCTTAATTGATAAACTACTCAAATTTGAACTATATAAATCCAAGGTGTAAGATATATGGCTATAACAATTATTGATATAGTAGCGTTTAATAGTAAATGAATTTTCGAAATCGGTTATTATTAGTACAGATTTTAAATTTATGTAATCTATGTAAATTCATCATATTGTATCTTTAATAGATTTTTTTTGTTGTAAATTGTACCTATCTATAAAATACTCATCATATCATCAGGAATTGAATGTGGTTTCCCTGCTGAGATACCCCACGGAGGTTACGAGCTGCTAAACGGTTCGGTCTCATACCTGTCACACGTGCAATATGCTTGCGAATCTGGATACGAAATGGCAGGTCGCTCGCGCCTCATCTGCGATATCGATGAGCGATGGAATGGACCACCACCACGCTGCGAGGGTAAGCCTTATTTGATATAAATTCTGTTTTAATTCAATTAACGGTTCTCGATTTGTTCATATATTGAATGTAAGTTACGAAATACGAAATGTAAGTTAAATTATTTTAAAACTTTACTATATATGTGACCTGTTCCGTATGCATGTATAGACCGGCATGTAAACTGCTATATCAAAAAACATATAAAAATTAATATGAAAGCTGCTTTCGCATCAGCATTATATTAATAGACCTGTGACCTATCTAGTTTTAGAGAAGAAACCCATGGAATTTCTCCTTAGTTTAAGAAACGTTAATAAATTTTATTTTATGCACAGTCATACAATGCGAAGATCCGCCTCAGATCCAGAACGGACGCGTGGCAGTCACTGATAACGCATCAGTATTCGGAGCTGTAGCAGAATACACTTGCTTCAAAGGATTTGAGATTCACGGCGCGCAGCAAATAAAATGTCTCGCTACGGGCCTATGGGACGCTGTGGCTCCTCATTGTTATCGTAAGATGTTATTATTGGTTAAGTTAAATTGATTATTTTAAATGACATGTAAACCTAATAAATTTATATTAAACAGTGTTTGCTGGAGTCACACCTAAAATAAAATAAAATATTATCACTTGAGGCCACTCGTTTCACAGGGGTACAAAGATGGGGTTGTGGATTCCCACTCGGGCCTCCAGTATTCAGTAAAAAATGGGGAACGGAGTACCTCAATATATAGATCTCAGGTCGTCTATGTGACACATAAAAAAATCTTACATCTTATCGTTGAATAGATTAAATTGATTATTTTAAGAAATGCGTGCCTTATGCTCTAGCTAGATGTGACTCCAATAAACCTTTTCTATATCAGGGAGGATTTGCTATCACGAAAATGGAAAATACACGTTAAAAAAACTAACATTTTTTTGTATACATAATTCAATCACAATTTTATCAACAGCTGAAGAACGTCCCACCACCACCACTACGACAACAACGACTACGACCACCACGACCACTCCCACCCCTCCCCCAACGACCACTTCCGCACCGACCACGCCGTCGCCTGCCCCCGTACTAACTACTCCCAGATTAGTTCTGCCTACGAGGCCCAGGACTCAACGGCCGCTTTCTTCACCAAATCCCTTCGTCCCTTCCGAAGTTACTAGACGACCTCGACCAAGAATCACTACAACAGAGCGAACTACGACAAAAGTCTATGAGAAACCTCCGCCTAGAAAAGTTACAGCTTCTGACTCTCAAGACTCGCCGACGAGTCACGTACCTCATATTATAGTTGCGAGTCATCCTAGAGAAAATCAGGTGAGTTGTTGATTTATTAATTAACTTCTGATCTGAAATTGATGAATGAATTGTTTTAAAACTTTTATCGATAAAATGTAGAAATAAAAATACAAAGTGGAGCATTTATTTAGTATTATTTTTAGTTGTGAAGTAAAATTATGTGTAATTAATTTACTTATCCACATTCTTATCTATTTCAACGGTTCAAAATCTGTTTCATTCATGTTTCACATTTTGTTCTATTTCATCAGGTGTTTGGTAGCGGCAACAACATAAGAGCAGAGCAAACTCCTCGTGTGAACGTGCCTCAGCCTGTGGACGGTGACCGGCGAGAAACGCTTGGTGCCCGCCTTAACATCGGCGCTGTTGTCGCCCTAGCTGCCTTTGGTGCGCTGGTGTTCCTAATCGCAATCATTACCACAATCGTCATTTTAGTTAGAAGGTAAGACCCATTAGCTTATTAGAAACTTGCACACAAAAATCATAGCCAGTGTTCCTATTAAGAAAATACATACGTGAGACAAGTTTTAGGTGTGCTTACTTGAGATTTTTACGACCAGCCTAAAGGTATGCTAGTACCTTAAAATATAAATGCTTAATGTTTTATATTTTTAAAATTTATGAATCGCTTTATATACTTACTTATGACTAGTAGCATATAGGTATATGTTACTCATAGCTAGAAAAACTAAATAAACACGTTCACCATATTCTATAACGGTATATCCATAACTACTAAAATTTTAATCAGAACTACACTTCCAAATGGCTTAGAGATAACAAGCAAAGCTGTACAAAAAGTAGTAAACGTTGCTAATAACCATTAGTGGGGATCGCAAGCGTGAAAAGGCGCCGGTCCGTGAACTGCCCTCACGCTGGTACACGTTGCTGGCACTGCCGTTCCCGGACCAGCAGGTGGGGCGGCGCGAGTTCGCGCGCGCCCACCGGCTCACACACCGCGCGGGCCATTTCTCCAACCCCTTATAGCCAGTGCGTTTATATTTTAAGGTACTGCACGCGGTTGACACGGTGGCTCCTTTGATATCTCATGTTTATTTGTTATTGTTCGTTAAATATCGGGAAATGTATATGTAATATTTTTTTTCGTTGTTATTTTTTAATTTTATATAATGATGAAAGGTGAATAGAAAATTAGTTATACATCTAATAGTTATCGATTTTTATCTCGAATATACTTTGTCTAAGTCCGGGTGTAGAATTTTAGTAATTGTCTGTAGCCACCATGTCACTCCGCATCGCACGAAGCACGCTGCACCGGAAACAATGTTTTGTTTCGTACTGGCACGGCTTCCATTGTATTCCGAAATTGGCTGATCCGTGACGCAAAATTTTGAGGACATATCCAGTCACAAATCCCATGAAGGATCGCACACACACATAAATAAGCACGCTTTACAAATATAGGTTATAATGGACTTATACTTTTTTTGTATTTACAGAAGCGCACACCAGCACAATGCTAAACTAAACGTCACAATTGGAATCACAAAACCTTCGTTTGCATTTTCGTTGCAATTCATTTGCTAAATGTTGTACATATAATAAATGACATTACTAAATATCTACATGTATTTTAAATGCGCTTCATTGTATTCAATAAATGATATAAATAATGAAATAACAAAAAAATGTTAGCAGGAAACATAACGACGGCAAGCGATACAGGCACCACGTGTCCCCCGACTGCAACACGGTGGCGTCGCTTTCGTCGTCGTCGTCGGAGTCTCGCAGCGGACTCAACCGGTACTACCGGCAGGCGTGGGAGGAGCTCCACGAGGCGACTGGGGGCAAGCACGGCGGGCCCCGGCGGCATGAGCGCGAGGCGCCCAAGGACGGCTCCGAGCTGGTGGTATCGGATGTGTTCCCCGCCCCCCACGCCTCCCACGCAGCCCACGCTCGCGACAAGCGTCGCCACCATCACCACCACCACCACCGCGAACCGCGACACCCCGACTGGCAGCCGCACCGCCCGCACCACAACCACAAACCTAGATACTAACATACAAACACATACATACGTACCCAATATATAGATATTCTAGACTGACATACATACAAACACACACAATATATAGATATTATTGAGGCCGATTTCACATTTTTCAATACAAAAATATTTTTTTTGATATAACGAGTACGTACGTACGAGCCGCCTGGACTGAATGTAGCTAATCTAGATAATCCAAATATTTTTACTTATCAGACATCAGAAAACACTTGGTCTGTTTGTCTTCTCTTCTTGCTAGATGTGGGAGAGAGGTAATTTACCAGTTGAGTAGTTCTGATGGTGATAAGTATTATTTATTGATTAGGATATATAATTAAAAGTAAATAATTTATAAATTATTGATAATATTTTAGCGTACAAACTAAAGATGATACTTTAACGTAATAATTTGCTCAACTTTATTTAAGAGTTGTCATCTGTCGTGGAATTTGCACTTTTATTAAGCAAGAAGAGTTCTTCTTGCGAATTGACTATGTTTAATATAAATAAATGTAGATATTGGTAAGATTGCTTTTTAGAAATATGTATTTAAAAATAATAATTTAGGTCGTTATCGTTTCATATCATTGTTATATAAATTTCTGCCTACTTGTTAATACTAGAATTTGTTTTTTAAATATTTAAGTGTCGGGGTACTGTCTCAAGATCTCGTATCTTTGGCTTAATTCAATCACCTGATCTTCGGTGATTATCTTGATTATGATATATTTCTTTGTTATGTCATATAAAAAGACGCAGAAATTTATGAAACAATGTTTTAAAGTGATAATGTAGGTGACGTAAAATTGAAGGAATGATATTAGTTTTTAAATAGTAAATGTAAGTTAATATTCTGTACGTCATATGTCATTTTTCTTTTACTTTTCTAAACATAAACCTACAGTATATGAAGAGCAGCATGTACTCTCATCCTCTATATAAATATAAACAAATCTTTCTTGCTTTTGCTATGATTACCTTGATCTTTTCTTATTTTTGGTATAGGTACTCGTTTACATGTAATATAAGTGTATTTGCATAGGCAATGTTCAATATGATGTGTAAATATAAGTTTTTAAGACTAGATTGAAGTTAATCATTGACCAGCGTTCTAACTTTCTTTTAAACGACTAATTATAATTAATACTGTAATTTTATTATATCTTCTCATTTATTTACTGCAAACAATAAATCTGAACGTAACTTAGTGTTAATGCTTAACATCATCATAAATTATTATATTTATTAAAACAAAGTTAATTTTAACTTCTGAAAGGTACAAAATAATCCTTTATTGATTACTTGCAATGTTTTTTATAATATTAGTGAGTACAATTTTTTCGACCTAAAGCTAAGTTTGTTACAACTTTGTATATGTGCCATTGAACAGGCAATAAGATATAAACCAGGTTTGATTTTCAAAATTAACATTTATAAATAAAAATGTAAATATTCAAAATGCGAATCATTCATATTATTCTCGACCGTAGTTTAATCATTCATATAATTAATATTTGTGTTACATTTAGTGAATAAACGATGAAATATTGACTTACACCAATGTGCGCGAGGTATTTATTCATGTAACCGAAATAAAGTTTTGTGATAAATTAAATGTAGTTTAAATTTAAGGATATCCAATAAATAAATAAAACACCCACATGAGATAGTAATATTTTATTAATTTAAAACTGTTTATACAAAAAAAGAGGTACATTGCTTTGTGTAGAACCTTGCGCTGGTCTTAACTCTACTTTCATATTAAGCCGTAAGTATAAAATAATACAAATTTCCAAGGTTTCACTGATTACATCAGAGAGAGAGATATATATAATAGCCGCCATTAAGACAATTTACACGATCTGCATAGAAACTTCCTGACTGAAGAGATCATTAGGTAAATATTCTAGGTATTTGTCTACAATTGAGTCTTAGTTACGCCTATACAACGTTAAACATTTATTAAAACACCTAAAAAAACTTAACATAAATACAAAAACTTATTAGTATCATAAAAGCTAAAAAAAGATGTTGACATTTGTACATGAAAATATATTTTAAAAGTGTTAAAATTACATATTTTATATGATTTTGATTTACTATACTGTATAAAATATTTAAAACTAATATATAACCAAATAATAACATATTGTGATGTAAACGTATACTTTTGTGATAACTTTTAAAAATACTTTTCATTCAATTCCATTTATGTTAACAAAATATACCACTATAGTGGTGTGTAAAATAAAACTGAAACAAATTTAAAATCCAAAATCCAAACAAGCAATACTTTTTAAAAAAAAAAACAATATTTATTTATGAAAAATTATAAAAAAATCACGAGACCTAATTTAAAAGCAAAATTCATGTAACATATGCATGTAGATAGAATATTCAGGTCTAAAATACACTTTAAAATGTAAAAAGTAAATAAATACGCGCACATATATAAAACAAAAAAATAGACAAGCTTAAAAAAGATAATCTTCGCTGTCAATTCGGTACTAAATTAAAAAAAAAACAAATCTCGTGCTGATTTGTTCTCATCTAAGCGTCTTTACATAATTTAAAAAAAAAACAAATAATAATTAAAAAAATATCCCCCACGCACCAAAGTTTAAAAAAAAATGTGTAAAAATTTTAAAATAAAAGGTACATAATAATTATACAAACATATTTTCAGGACGGTCCGCTTGTGACGCAATTTCAAAGAGTCGGGAGCAACGCAAACGTAAGAATTACTCTTAACTTATCCTACAAATGAATCTAAATCTATATTTGATGTTATAATTCACTAAACTATAAAAGCTAAGTTTAAATTTTATATAAAGTTTTATATTTTTTTTATGACTTTCGAATACTGTCTTGAAATAATGTGTAGTGTAAAGTACGCGCATGCTAACTTGAAAGGTCCGAAGCTAGCTACAATAGGCGTCGCAGAACTGACTTTTAGGGGGAGATTGATGGTAAGAGGGGGAGTGCGGAGAGACAAACACTTGTTACTCCATTACGGGGAGAGTGTAGTGTCTCAGTCACTCGTCAACTCTCATTTGCTGGTTGACTGTGGTCAAGATAAAATGCGCGTACTGTAATGGCCATAACATTAATTTAATTTACGATGGACTTGATGAAGGTAAAGCTATAATTATTTTAAATATTAAACAAAATGCTATACACAGTTTACAAACGCTGAGGAATGAACAAGGGCAGTTATAGAAGAAGCCATTTTCAAATCTAATATAGCAATTATTTTTTCTTATATTAATTTCATGAGACTAAAGAGTTTAATCTAAAAAATATCTGATTTCGCAAAATTATGAACTATAAAAAAACGTTAACCACGTTATAGTAATTTTTAGAACAACCCACTATATTTTTAATAACATTTATTCCTTTAGCTTACGATATTCACGAAACAAAAGCGTTTTATATGTGTATGTGTATTGTAATACTGTTATAAAATCCAAAACCAATACTAAATATTTTATATAAAAAATATTTCAAATATTATTCTTAAGTTTAACAATGCATACATTTAGAAAGCATTAAGTAATGCAAGCGACGAGTGAGTAAGCATGTGCCAGTCGACTTCGCTAATACTACAAAACTACTACGCTCCTACTATAGAAAATCTCTATTCTATATTTTGTAAAAAAAATAATCTATTATATAACAATCTAAATGTTTTCATAAAAATATTTTTACAATCATTATTCCCTGTTATCTTAAAGTGCAACATGTTTCCGTTTCGTTTAGTTCTTTCTACATATTGGGGATGTTACGGAGCTACTTATCCATAACTTAACTATCGGATATTCGTAATTTTGAACCTATCCGTAACCGTAACTAAAACAATAGTTTCGTATATTAAATTAGAAACAGATTGTTAAAAATTAAAGACACCTTGGATAAAAGTAATATAGAAGAAAAATAAATTAATTTTTGAATGACCGAAATTACTCAAAAATCTTAAATCCGTAACAAAAATTATTCGAAGCTACCGGATAATCTGTAAAAATTCTGTATCTGTAACCGAAACCTAAATCAATATAGTATCCATCCCATGTCCGAATCTAGATGCGAATTACGGATATAATACATCCGTAACATCCCTATACATATTATATTTTGCCCCAACATTCTTTTATTACTATTATTATATCTATAATATTATATGTTATTGTACTTTATGTTATCGTAATGTGATCTAAAGCTTTTAATAGAGTGAGTTATATTGCATTTTTTTTTTAATTACAAGAATATAGCAGAGTAATATGCATTATAGCAGATTTTAATACTTAGCACGTTCCATATACCTATAATAGTTTTTATAATAAATTTACGATAATATACTCTTTTGGCATATCTAGCACACCGTTTATACACAATAGCATGGGATTTTGTGCATTTAGACTTTTTTTTCATAGTACAATTAGCCATTGACACAACACAATAACCCCCTAAAGCTTTGTCGAGGTGCTGACCTCTTATATCGTAATTACGCATGAAATACCGCGTAAGAGCAGTGTGTAAATACCGCGTATTTATAGAATATCGTAGAATTTTACAAGAAACAATAGCTCAATAATTTGCTAACACAAGTAGTGTTCAGAGGTATTATTTTGATTCAAATATGCCCTCAATTTAAATAGAGTAAGCAGTAACATAAGTAACCAGCGTTTAGAATTTATAGCCACAAAATTGCAATTTTGCACTTTTCGGTGTTAAGTTACGCGGTATTTACAATTTGCTCTGCTACGGTATTCTACGCGCAACGACGATATTTCATGTATGTATGTATGTATGTATATACATCATACAAACTAGAATCGTTCACAATATAAACATAACGAAATTTTACATTGAACTGGTTCAAATACGATGTTTTAAATGGAATATTCATTGAAGTAACTTAATACAATAGTTGTAGTAGTTGACAAAGATGAAGGCGAATTTTTAATATGTTCTCGTCTTAAAGTACTAAAGAAAATTACATATCTCAATAACACAGATATAATATAATAAACATTTACAAAAACATTTTTGTAATTTTTTATATTCAAAATAAAGCTGTTTTTTCTGCTTATTATTTTATTAACGTTTTTAAGTTAAAAAAACAAAAAAATAAGACTACTTTATATTTGTTGAAGACTCCTTTATATGTCTAATAATATTGTTTGTAAAATTTTATTTAGTACTCTGAGAATCGGGATATAAATTAATAATACCATATAAAGTGAGGTAACAACCAATTACTAAAGCTTCAAATGGCTTTTCGATGAATAAATATCTATGTGTTTTATATGTTATTAACAATAAAATCTTCAGCAATAAACGATACATATTATATATATAAAATTTCTATATATCAATTTGGTGAGCAATTTCATAGGATATCATTAAACATTATTTGACTATATTGTGATATTTATAAAAAATGATTAAAATTAACAGATATACTCAACCTAAATGATCTTTTGCGATAAGCCAAGCTGAGGTTATAATTTTAAAATAATTGAAAAAATTTAAAATGTATATTAAAATTGGCGTTTAGAAATAAAATATTAAGATAGTTAAAAATTTTAGTTAAAATTTATTTTTTCATTATTATATATGTTTTTTCATTAAAAAATAATATGTTATACAGTTAAAATTTTATTTTTAAAAAGAAATAGAATATAAATAATTTCAGCTTCCAGCTTTCAATTCTACAATGTTTTTTTAAAGAAAAGGTTGAGTATATCTGATATATAAGCCCACATATATTTAATAACATATACCTGATTATTTCACGACATATTTAATTTAATATAAAAATATAATACTATGATAATCTGTATTGTAACATATATAACTGCGGATGCTTTTCTATAATATATAAATATATATAATTGAATATATTTTTTGTTTAATCTCTTTAGAATATTATTATTGCTTATAATTTCAGTATTTGCCAAAGAAGGCGCTTTGCATTTTTAAAGCTATTGTGTTTTTTTATATACTGTATGATAAAAATTAAGTAAAAGTAAGGAATAAAGCTCTGGCCCAGTGATTAGAACGATTCAATTCTAACGTAGGTACCTACTTAAAATATTTTTGTATGACATAAATCTTTATAATTCCAACATAATATGATTGAACATACTTTGTTCGATATAAAAATCTCAGGTAAAACTTCGGCTAAAGTTTACAATGGGAAACTTAAAGCGAATTTAACCGCCAACTCCGCTGCTAGCTGCATTTCGTCTCCTGAAAATGAAATAATACGTACGGTTGATATAGATATTTAAACATTTTTAAAGTTTATTACATGCTTAGAATAAAACTGACATTTTTTAAAAAAGATATAAATATTTGAACGTAGCCGGACTCGAACCCGCTCTTCTCAAAAATCATTCGCTTAGCTACTCTCTCATCTCATCATCAAACGTTTGTTAAGAAACAACGCTATTTATTAGATATTTAAATATTTTAAAAGTGTTATTCACGAACTAAGGATTAGAAAAATATCTGTCTGTCTAGTTCTAATATCTGGAATGACTGCACCGATTTTGATAAGATTTTATAGACAACTGCTGTAATAAAGCGCATTTACTTATAAATATAGATAAAAATAACATAAAAATCTGAAACATTTAAATAATTTATACCTGTCCGCCGCCATTAAAGCGAGATGCGCGTCATGCTGTGCGGATACTTGAACTAGCTCAGCCACTGTCGCCGCTTGCTGCTCCGCTACAAAAATTACGTAGAACAAATTCATAAAATAATATATTTATTACAATATGTTGTGAAGAAAATACTGAAAATTCGTTGTATTATTTTTTAATACTATTATATGATATTATACTGAAATAAATTATTAATTAATTTATCTAAAATAGCTTTAAAAATAAATAGTGTGCATTGGCTATGCGTAAGAGCTTAGAAAAATTGCGAAAATTAATAGAAATGATAACAAAATGCTAAAATGTTCTGAAAAAATCATGCAATGTTTTCAACAGTGTTGTAAAAATTATTAAATATTCATATTTGATGTAATTTTTAAAATAAATTAATATCAAAACAATGTAAACTTCAATTCCACGGACAAAAATAAGAAAATAAATTTACTTTACTAAAGAATGTAGCAAAATCTGTCGTCATAAACAATCAACAACATGACAATCTTGTATGCACTGCTTTCCTATATGTATTTACTTACTTGTTTAAAATCACATTTAAAACTACATAAAAAATCATAAAATCTACATCCAAATCGTACATATGAATATAGTTACATGAAACGAATGATAGTTAGTATGTAAATGTGGGATAATCAACTTTTAAAGTACTCCTTTCGTATCTCTGAAGTAAAATGTAAGAAGTAAAAAGTAACATTAATTATAAATATTTTTAAATTACATAAATATATTATGGAATGAGATCTTTAGATATTATATTACCATTATTAAATTAACAACTTTAAATACTTTATATATTTTTTTAGGAATATAGGAGAACAATATTAATTTTCAAACAAAAACTATACTCGTATATCGAGTATTAAAATCGTAAAATAAAATTAATTTACACATTGTCACTATAAAAATATCTACTTATATACATTGACATAGTTAACCAACAAGATTTAAAGTTTTAAATAATGCTTGAAGAGCGCCAATAGTGGGAAGCCTGCGTAGATCTAAATCATTCCTTTCCAAAACCAACTTCAAATTACTTGCTTTTTTACTATTTAAAAAAACTTTAATTGCGTATAATTTACTCTTTAGAAGTAATTTAAAAGCCCACTCCCCCACAAACCAACATTACCAGACAGTGGTCGCGTGAGCCGCCTCTCCAACCTGGCCACGCGGCGGGCGGCGGGCTCGCGCGCCT
The DNA here is from genome assembly GCA_019049465.1 of Dryas iulia moderata. Taxonomy (NCBI): domain Eukaryota; kingdom Metazoa; phylum Arthropoda; class Insecta; order Lepidoptera; family Nymphalidae; genus Dryas; species Dryas iulia. Next base: position 3,248,774 of record CM032415.1, on the reverse strand, counting down.
CCTCCCGCGCCCGCCGCTGCGCCACCAGCCGCGCCCACCGCGCCTCGAACCAGAGCTGCATGGCGTCGCGCTCGTCCTCATCCCCCACCCCCGAAGACACCCCTTGTGTGGTGGGACGTATTGTTATGATGGTGATATGTTATGGTAGTTGTTGATGATACACAGTAAACTATTGTACAACGCGAGGGGTATATTCCGTAGATTATAGTAGTTGTTACGAAATAGTTGTTATGAGGTAAATTATGATACAACGTGATGGATATATATATGTGATGGAGCGCGTTATATGTAATATGATATGTTGGATGAATTTTTGCAAGTTTAAATATATCTCTGTCTCTTTTTCTTTTAGATGAATAAAGTTATTTCTCTTGCTTACACATTTAATACTCGTATATGTATTTTAAGTACTGGTATTTATTTAACTCAGCATTTTAAGTTCAGGGTTTATATATAAACAACAATTTAACATTAACAGTATATATATGCATATACATTAACAAACAAATATATATATATATATATATATATATATATATAGTATATATATATAGATATATATATATATATATATATATATATATATATATATATATATATATATATATATATATATATATGCATATACATTAACAAACAAATAGAATAATTGGAACTTTACCACGCACGTAATACCAGGGATCAGTTGATTTATACGAATTCGCGTGTACGCGAATTTACTGTATATTACATGCAAAATTGTTGATGGTAAAGTTAAAATTTTGTTACTGGATGAAGAAAACAACTTTGCATGTTATTGTAATTAGATATGACAATGCAATATGAATCGATTTGCTAAATGATATATAGTGAAAATTATTAAAATGCGACAGAGCTTATTACAGGATATATGATAAAGCTACATTCAACATAAATATCATGCCGCAAAATATAATTTCAAAGGCAAAATAATAAAAATATATCGACATTACTTAATAAAAATTACTTCCTATTCAAAAAAAATATGCAATTTCACCTTAATTTACACAATTCTAAGTAATAAGCATACATATTTAGTATATAAGAGTATACATATAATATTTAAATACCTGGTCTCGCTCGTGGCGAGGCAGTCATATCAGGTGGGGTGTAGCAGACTGGGGGCGGAGGCACAGGAGGCGCGTCTTGCAAAGCACCAGTCGACTTGTGATCGCGCTGACGGCTTTGATGCGGCTCCTATTTTATACATTTTGTATTATTATAAACCACTTTTAAATTTAAATCGTTTTTCTATTTATAAACGCTTTAACATTCACAAAAGTAAGCATTTACATCTATTACACATGCAATTTGCTTTTTACCATCTATGAAGATTTCATTATAAATAATAAAAGTCTATGTATTAAACAAAATTACTTTACAATTGACTGATTTTATCAAATAATCGTAATAATTAGTTATTTCCACAAAACTATATTGACATAAAAAGAGAAACATGCAGTTTTCTTTTAAAATTCACAATACCCCTAGGTACTATAATACTAAGTTCAGTAGTTTAACCAATCACGTAGATATTTTACAAAAACACATACTAAAAGTAAATAATAGGAGAAATTCATCCATAGACAATCAAGCATAATTATAATAGAACAAATAACAAAGCCATTCCACGCATGCAGGACAATCTATAGCGCACATATCATTTAGCGAACAAGATGCTGAAAGGTAACAAAAAGCTAATACAATAATATGAAGACAAAAGATCCATCTTCGAGCTTGCCTTTAACGAGAGAAAGCAGAGACAACGAGCAACAACAAAACTTACATTGGATCGGGAAGGAATTAAAGACATTGACAGAGGGTTTATCGAAAAAAAAACAAAATATTAAATATGATTGCATGAAAATATATAGTATATTTGATTGATTCGTCGATGATGTAATGATAACGATGACTATATAAATCTTTATAAGTTCTTTTAAACATTAGTACAAAAATATATCAAATATTTTAATTTTTAAATGACATTTGGACTACCCGATACAGATTCAAAGGGGTAAAACTATGATCCAATGTAGAAAGGTATAATACACGCCACGAAAGATGAGACAAGTGACAATAATGATGAGGATGCGCAGGTACAATCGTGTACGAAATAGCTATGAATAATTTGTATAATCTATTCAGGGATTTTTAAATTTAAATTGAATAACTTTATTAATGGTCAGCGTTTCGGATTTTAGTCGCTTTTCCAGGGCTAACTAGAAATTAATTGCATCCCTAATCATTTATATTTAAGTAACTTTAGTTGTGTATAGTATGTAAATGATACAACATATCGTATATAAACATAATTATCTAATACATATTTCTATTATCTATCTTATTTTTTAATGTTTTTCAATGAGGTATAACTAGATTGCCGGAATGAAAACACAATATAATTGTTTAAATACAAGTTGGAACTTGTACCGAGTGGATATGGTTGCATCTCGGTTGAATCTGACTCGCTTGAACCGAGTGGACTCGGTTCGAGGAAAAAGAGCAATAAGTGAAGAAAGCCGTTTCTTGCACTTTAGGCTTCGTAGAGACCTGTAAATCGTCTATCGTCTATTGCACCGCCGCACAAAGCGCGGCCCGATTGGTAGTTTTATGCAGCCCGCTAAGAGTTTATTTATATTACGGATATTTTTTGCTACTTTTCAAAAAATATATTTTAAATTTGATAAGACAAAATTTTCTGGACATCTGGTCCACCTGGTATGTCAAGTGTCATCTTTCGTAACGCGTATTACACGCAAGTCAAGTACAAGCGGCACGTAAGTCGTAACGGTGTGACTGAGCGAGACAAGACAACGTACAGTTAGCGGATGATGTGTGCGAGAGAGATGGACACAGCATGCGACTCACGAGTTCACGATACTGTATTTGATATGCTTTGCTTACGTGCGTCGTCAGGTCCGGCTCCGAGACACACTGAAAATTTAACTAGTGTTAGTCTACTCTGGGTGTCCTTCGTTCACTATTCATCAAGTGACCTAAGCTATTTAACTGGCCAAATTATGGACACCCACCCAATTTTTTCACAACCACCATTATTTACAATATTCACAATTTTGTATAGTCGTGTAGCTAATGGATATATCAGTAAACTTGACATAAATCGTTTAGCAAAGTATGACAAACACATTTCAAGTTAAATGCAATGCGTCTCTGCGTGCTTCGAATGAGATGTTCACTTTCATTACTGTTTGTGCACATGTTATCTTATCGAAGAAGATAATAATATATCATATATTTACTGTACGAGTATATGGTTTTCATATGCTTTAAGCTTTGGAAATGAGTATAATATAAAATTACCTTTTGTCGAGGTCCCAGTCGTCTGTTGAAGTAATTCGAAATGCTCCTCATAATACCTTTCCGTCTCCTCTCGTTGGTGAGGTCGGGGTCCGAGAAGGAGGAGGTGACGGGTAGGGCGGCGAGCGGGGGCGGCGAAGGGCGCGGCGGTGGCGGCAGGGCGGGCGGCGGAGGCAGCGCGGGGGCGGGCGGCATGGGCGGTGCGGGCAGGGTGGGTGGCGGCGGCACGGGCGGGGGCGCCGCGCTCAGGGGCGACGGCCTGCTCCTCCGAGAGCCCTTCTTGTTCGCCCGCTGGCCGTTGCTACCCAGCCTCTCCAACACAAGGCGCCGCACCACTTCAGTCTGCTCCTCCCGCTCCTTTTTTATCTCGTGAACTTTTTCTATGGTATCACGTCTAGAAGTAGGACTTGTTGTTGAGACAGAATCCGAACTTAAATGATAAGTCAAGCTGCAGTCCACGTTTGGAGGCACAGAGCTGGGTAGACGAAGGCTCGGTCTGGAGAATGTCTCACTAGCTGATCTACAAATGGCCGGTGCGTATAGCCTAATACTGCAGGGATTCGTAAATGATATAGGTTTATTTAAATTGCTATAAGTTAAACTACTTTGTGACTTAGATTTTTCAGACGCTAGAGGAGGAGAAATATCTTCTAGTGATGTTTCGTTTTCCAATTTATCATCATCGATTTTATCAAGTTTACTTGCAGTTTCGTCCTCTAGTGGTGGGGAGGTGTCGGATACACTCGTAGATTCTCGTTTCAGATCCAAATTTGTATCAATATCCATGCTGCTAAGTTCTGAAACTCGTATTAGAGAATCTTCTTTTCGATCACTACTAGTATTAGATTTGTCAAGAGCGTCGTTTTGGGGTGTCTCAACGTGAGATAAAGATTTATCGCTGTCGTCCTTTGAAACACTTTCGGTTTTAGAATCTTGATCGTCGATAAACTTTATTACATCAGAAAAATCGCTTGGTTTTTCATCTTCGACATGAGCCGCTTCATGGGGTTTAATGGTGGTTTCAGAAAACGTTCTTTCAATGAAATTCATAGATCTATCGTTGGTGGGAAAATAAGGATCGTAGTCATTGTCCATCAGTTCCATAAAGCCCTCATTTCTAGGAGTCGTAGGTGTTTCTATAAAAGGGTCTTGATCACCTTCATCTGCGAATTCAAAGTGCTCTAATGCATTCGAAAACACTATAGGTTCTGGGCTGGTCCTCCCACAGACGTGCGATGCTATAGCTGATATATTTTTCGTTTCATGCACTAGTTTCGGTCCACTGAGACTTCTAGGATTTTTGCTTCTCTTCCTTTCATCCCTCTCATCGAAGCCGCAATCGTCTAGCACCGCACTTTCCGCTGCCCAATCAGACAGTTCTGTTTCAGTTAAGGCTAACGTGGTGGCGTCTCTACCAGACTCTGAAGATTCTGAGTCTGCTGCTAACACAGTGGGGCCCGTTGTTGTAGCCGTGCCCGAGGCTTTTTCATCATTGTCCTCTAGACCATTACTTATAATAGTTAAGCTATCTAACTGTATCAATTCACCGCCTTCGTCATGAACCTCAACGCGGGGCACAGGCTGGTTGGGCAAAGTCTCAGTGTGCGACGAGTCTTCTTCGGAGAGTGAATCCGATTCTATATCCGGCTCCTTTTTCTCTTCCTTTATGGGCTCCCGCCAATCACTCTTACAAAGTGGCGAGTCGCCCTTAGTTAACAAGTCAACAGGCGCGTCGCTACATAGATTCTTAATAATATCCGGCATCGGTTGAAATTTGGTGTCATCTGTGATTTGGAAGGTCACAACCGGCTTCTGAGGCTGAACGGGTGCTGGATTTAATAACTTTTGGAATTCCGTTATATTAGATCTAAACGCTTCTAATTTCGTATCTAATTGGGACGTTGAGTCGGATTTTCTCACTGAGGGAGGGGATGGTTCACCAAGGAGGTATTTTCTCTTGAGTTCTAGTGCTCGTTTGGTGGCTAGACCTCCAGCTGACCTTGTCCTGCTTAGGGGGTATTCAGGGGGTGCGGGGGGTGCAGGGTGGGGAGGGGGCGCGGGGGGAGTCGCCTCCGTCACTAAGATAGCGGGGGGGGAGGTGGGGCACGCCGGGGTACATTCTTCTCTTGCGAATTCGCTGTCAGTAGATACTTCGGTCGCGGATGACACTTCTTCGTCACTACTTTCGCTTTCCTCCTCCGACTCCACCTGTATTATATTTGTTATATTATATACATAATAATATAGTATTTATGACATTTTGAGTTTGACTAAACTAAAGTTATTATAATACAAGGTGCGCGAACACGATATAAACCACACACTAACTTACCGTCATTTGTAAAAAAAAAAAAAATAATTATATAACTTTTTTTCATTTTATTTACAATAAAATATAATAAAACAAAATTAATAGTTAGTAATTTTCACACACAACATCGACATTATTCTGCATTAATAAATTCACTGTCTATATGTTTGACTAATGTCATTAAGGAATTTATACAATAGGTTTTTGAATTAAAATAACATTTCTATTTTATTCATTTACCTACAAAAAAAATCTAATAAGCGATCACAGATAATGAATAAAATGCGTTAAAACAGCAAAAAAACTAAAATATATTAAGACGGAAGTTAGTGTGGGCACAACACTCTTACCTCTCTCCGCCGCCAGTGTTAACTGCGATATGTATGTATTGTGGCATGCTTCTAATGTAATGTTTGAATTTAACTTAAAAAGAGTTAGAAATAAAAATTCTATATTTTTATATAACACAATAAATAATTATTAATATTTCAATATATTTGTATATACCATATAAATATACTTGGTTACCGATTTATTATGAAACAAATGCTTTTAGCTTAAAATTTAATTTCTCCATGGCACCGCTGCAAACAAACATAAAACAAATAAGAAATCAGTCAGTGAAACAGTAATAATATACATAAAAGTATAGTAGAAGGGTAACCAAAAAACCTAGAGAAATAATAAATATTAAAGATTGTTTCCATATAAGAACACTACATTGTGCTAAATAAGAACTGATTTGACACGTTATCCTGTTTAAGGTAGCAATAATCAAAACAAATCTAAATAAATAAATAAACAAAAAAAAGATTATGCTTATATCTGAAAATGTTCAATTTTCTCAAAGTATAAATCAAGAAACTTATAAAAAAATAAATAAAATCAGAAAAGTTGTTCTGAGTGTTGGTGTGATAAGTATAAATAGTAATACGTTTGTAAATATACATATAATATGTCGGAGACGGTCTACAAAACTATTGAAAAAAGTTAAACACGTTTCAGAGTGGTCACTATGTCAACATTCAAGAAAATCGTGTTACTTTCTTGGAAAAGCAACTGTCATATATATGACTCTTCATATAAATACAGATTTGAAATATTAAATAATTACTTATTTTAATATAGAAAATTAAACAATTAGAACAAAAAAAGATAACGGTAACCACCAATCTTTTATTCAATTAACAAGCCCAAGAAACCCAAATAAAATATTTCTTCAAATCTATATTGTATATGTAAAATCTATTATAAATGAAAGTCTATATTATAAACGAAAGTCTATATTTTATAATTGAAAGTCTATGAATAATTCTATATCTATCGGTGACGTATTCACAGCTAATGAATTCAGATCGAAAACTGAATTAATTAGCCGCTTTTCAACTATTTTGTCTGACTTTGGTTAAACATAGGTTACATTTTTAGATTGAAATTGGAGATGAAATACCAAAATACTAACACTGACCCAATAAAAAAGGTTTCATTTCATACCACGCAACCCTAATACTGCGTCTCCGCCATACTATAAGTACAAATAGTAGTGAACAGTAAGTGCATGCATAAATAAATACATAAATAAATATACAATATAATAAAATAAATGAAAACGAGTGGTGATAATGGTGGGCGGCGTAGAGAGATCGCGGCGCACCTCGCGCTTTGTACTAGGCGACGACGCGTAGTCGACGACGGCTAGGCGACGCGGCTAGGCGGCGACGGCTAGGCGACGACGGCTAGGCGACGACGCGTAGTCGACGACAGCTAGGCGACGACGCAGCGCGGTACCTCGCTGCTGTCGGTGGGGGGGCGCGCGTCTGCGGGCACCTCGCGGCGTCGTGCCTCGCGGGCGGCGCGCATCCGCGAACACGACTCGTTGCCGGATGATTCTGCACCTTTAATGTGATTAAGTGAGTTGTTATTATTATTGTTTTAGAGACAACTTAGTGTAATAACTCTATTCTTCGGTTTTCGGTCGAAATTCAGACATTGTGTACTAAGTGGGGGAACGTGTGAAGAAATGAAAATATTTTAAATATAATCTTTCCCCCCGAGTGGGAATTGAACCTGTCCACAATCTGACAGACGCTGTCCCACTGCACCACGATGGCTTCATTTCATTTTTTATTTTCTTGGTTTAACTCACTTCCGCTACAATTTGAAAGGGATGGGATTCTTACACATATAACTAATCAAGCCGCACGCTTTGTCTGCGCAGCAGGCTAGTCGAAAATACACTAGTGTTAAGACAGTCCGTTGTTCACACCGTATCAGACCGGAAAAATGATAATAATATACAATAATTCTCACTCGGAAATCGAATCCAAACCATAGTTCACTTACAAACACTATGCACCGTATCACAACTAAAATTTACCTAAACATAATAAAACAAAAAAAAATAAAAATTAATAATAAAAAAAAATATCAAATAATTACCATCATCAGAATAATCATCGTAGCCAAAAGAATCATCGGAGAAGTAGAGATGCGAGTGTGTGGGTCTCGGCTCGCTGACCGCCGGTTCGGGGGAGTGTTCCGCCTCGTTGTCACTATCACCCGCGTCGGTGTACTCATCTGAACTAGATTCCTCTTCGTCACTAAAGAAAAACATTATTATTTAAAAAGATGAAGAAAATATATAAAAAATTGAACGCAGCTGGATTCGAACGCGCGCCTCCTGAATACCGTTCAGGCGCTCTCACCACTGAGCCATGCGTTCTACTACACGCTGCGTCGAAATTCTTATACGCTTTATTACAACTTATTTTTGTTGTTAGCATCTCTGTAGAGTGATTTTTACAAATTTCTGCTGCCCAGAGAATATTCTACTATAATTATTATTTATTTAATATTAAAATTTAAAAACTATATATTTAATACAAAAAAGATAAAAAAAAACCTAAAAAGTCGAATTGAATGTAATATAAGTTGAAATATTAATTTTTTTACTTTTCCGAAGTTATTAGAGTAAAAGATAAAACAAAAATTAACAATAATAAATAACAAAATGTTCAATATTAATCGAATTATTATTCAAAAAACGAATATTTCCATGAAATATAAAAATATATATATATCAACTTAATATATCCAAAATCTATCGAAGAATCTATTTGAATTCAAAGGAAATTTGAGCACATTTATAATTATTTTCATATTAATTAAATATTGTTATAATAAAACTGGTATTAAAGCAAAAATTAAATTAAAATAATACATAAAAAACTAAAAGCTAAGACAACTAATTAAGTTTAACAACAAGTGGCAGAAGCCGGTGATCGACGAAGCTCGGTTTAAAGTTTAATTCAATAATAAATTCACAATGTCGAAAATAGATGGCGATGTGGTCGAGTTAGATCGCGCTATCGTTTGGTTCTGTTGGAATCTACTAATAAGAACGTTGACAGTCAATAGGTACATACAAGTTGGTAAGAAGTATTAGGTGTCTAATACTATTAACTTGTGGTTTTTGATAATTGTTTTAGCTTCACGCTTAAACCCGCGCACAGCTGGGTAGGCAGAGGGAACCTAGTGTTAAGACACTCCGTTCCCCACTTTCCGCCGAATTTGGAAGCATTGCTTGTTAAGTGGCGGAACTTAACGCCGCGCTTTGCCTCGACACCAGAGCGAAGAAAATGGAAATATTAATTTCCACTCCTCGAGTGGGAATCGAACCTACAAGCAGTCGTTTACAGTCAGACGCTTGTGCCACTGCGCCACGACTGGCCCAAGTTGACTGGTAAATACAAGATGGTAAGAAGTGTTAGGTGTCTAATACGATTGACATGTGGTAATTCTAATAAAAGTCATTCCTATTCTTATTAGATAACTCATTAACCAAAATTAAATCGATAACAGCACAAATTGTGGACTTGAAGAGTGCAAATTGGTCATTTCTACTAGTCTATCGATTCGATTCCTACTTTTTGTGTTAAACGGAACTGATCTTGGGGATACGAATCGCTGCGTAAGTATATCAACACTAGTGTCCGACCGAACCTTCGGTTTCGGCAAAAAATTGTAGTTTCGGCCGTAGTTTCGGTTTCGGCAAAAAACCTGCCGAACCTTCGGCAATGCCGAAACTCATGACGTACTCAAGAATTTTTACGTAGCTTAGATACTTTTGAGTGTTTTATAGCTTGTGAACCTAATCTTAAGACGTAGTAAGTTTGAATATATTATAAATTAATGATGAGAATACTATGAACTGCTGACGACAGATTAAATGAACTATCCCTGTTAGTCTGTAACGAAACTGTGTGTCTGTTCGCGTAAGTGTGGCTCCTTTCAGGGGTCGAATACCTATGATTGATTGATATTTTGCAAGCCCTGGGTTAGTTACCTTAATATTGGCTTGCCTTAATATTATTTAAATATAACCGTTTTCTATATAAATGTTACACAGTATATAGTCAATAAGTTAATATAAATATATATCTAACGTAAATCTTATCATAAATTAGCACATAAATTTCTCTGCTTGAAAAGCACAGTTACGTTAAAGGTGAAAATCTTTTTGTGTAAAAGTACCTATTAACCAAGTATTGCTAATCTTAAGTGGCGACCGAGGGCCTCGATAACCCACAGGTCCCTGGGCTACAGCTCAAAAAACCTCTATATAAATCCGTAAGAGCCTTAGGTAAAGAGAACTGGCGTAGGTCTAGACTAACAAGTTAGCTGATCCATATAGTGGTCAAGTTGAAAACATATGTTCCAACTTTTTAGATAAAAAAAATTAACTGAAAAAATTTCGATTTCGAGGATAGAGCGAAACACGTCGTTTGAACATATTTTTCATCTTAAAATCTCAAAATTAGACACTTTAAGCTCTAAAATGCTACTTTTTTATTTCAATGCGCCTAGTTTTGAGAAAATACAGCCACTTCGAAAACCTCAAATAATTTAGATTTTTTTATGATCCTTTAATTATTTCCGTATATATAATAAAATCAACGTAATCACAATAATTCAAATGCATGTGTAATTTTTAAAGCGTAAAAAAATGTAATTTTTTATACATATTATTCAAATTTTATGACGTCATCAGCAGTTTCGGTTTCGGTTTCGGTTTCGGCCGAAACTGAAGTCAAAACCGAAGGTTCGGTTTCGGTTTCGGTTTCGGCTAAAAATTCAGTTTCGGTCGGACACTAATCAACACCCACGTTGTGCAGTAAAAGACATCAGAGAGGTCGCCAATAGTACTCAGTTCAAATAAGACTAATAATATAATTTTGGCCAATACCATGAAATGGAAAACGGAAGTAAGACGTACTATCGATTTAAACGTTATATCAGGAGAGTGACGTCACAGATGGTGCCACGTACACTAACTTCATATCACGTATTGAACGTATTGAATGTTCAGAATATACAATGTACATTTATAGGTCAATGCACCAACTTAAATAGTGCAAAAAATGTGTGTGTATATGAATGCAGTGCAACTTAAGTATTATTCTATACAGCAATTAGTAAAGCAAATGTGAAATTTAGTTAAATGAAAGATTTTTTTAACTTGGAAGCTTTTTTTTAATGGATTTTATGTAATTTTAAGTTTTTTTACATTTTACGTTAAGAAAACATTTATAATAATCAACAGTTTGTATATGTAAAGTTAAGAGTAGGTAATCATTTTTTAAGTAAGGTTGGCAAATATAGTATTTCATTTATTTTTATTTTATTATATTAACTTGTCATTTTATTTACATTACTTTTGTTTTTGAATTTTATTGACTTTTTAAAAAAAACTTATAGATTTTATATTTACACTCTTATATATACATTTTACATTTTACACAATAGGGAAAGCTTCAACAATGTATTAAAGAAAATTAAAAACAGGATTAGTAAACAGTTTAAAATGAAAGAGATCAAAAAGGCAGATTAAGTATACAACACAAAGAAAAGCAAAGCAAGAAGAATTGTTAGAAAAAGACTGCGCGTTATTTACAAGCACTAAAAATACTAAACTTTACAAACATTTTTACAACGATCCACCTAGTTTGACTAGAATTCGAGAATCAATCTCTATAATTTCCAGGCGGTGATACCTTTCAAGAATTCAAACATAGAATACAAATAATAAGAAATATAATTTGATCGATAGAATCTATATGTTTTGAAATATCATCATATACCTAAGTCCACCAGCGCCTGAGGTTTCAGAGGCAAGGAAGTTCCTGTCGGTCCATTCGTCTTCATCTATTTCTCTCGCGCCGCCATCAGAGAGTTCTAAGCTGATGCGTTCGGGGGTGGGAGGGGGGCGGGGGGTCAATGAGCTCGCTACTATCCTGTCCGGTACTGATACGCCCGAATGTCGAAGGCAGACAAGTCTACTGCCGTAACGCTCCATTGTGTAGCTCCTGTTTAAGGTTAGTATGTTATGTTTTAACATAAAATATCTTTTTAAATATAAAACTGGCTGCATCCGCAAATTCGTTTGTATGTAAATTTACCAGAAAGTTGTAATTCTAAAATAAATGTAACCTCAGTTGGTCTTTATTATATCAGCTATGTGCAAGTGAATATCCGGTCAAAATTAGTCTAGCCGTTCTAGAGATTAGCCATAGCAAACAAACAGACAGACAATAATTGTAAAAGATATTATTCTGGTATATATACCATGTACAGATACATATGCACTTAGTAGAACGCTGATATTTTAATATTACAAACAGACACTCCAATTTTATTTGTTTGTAACTAGATAAGAAGTTACAAACTTAATTTTGTTAACATCAATTACTTTACCATCGGTTGTTACTAAACTTAATGCCGGTAATAATATATTAAATATAGTAACCTATCTCTAAACTGGCTAAACTAAATAAAATAAAAAACTATTACATATAAGTCAGATCAGCTGTGGGCTTGTGACACAGAGTGAAATTGTAAACGAGAATGTTTGTGGGTTCAGTTCCCAGTTGAAGAATTAGAATTTCAATTTAACACATTTTCTTCGCTCTGGAGTCGTGGTAAAAGCGCGACGTTGGTTACCGCTTAACAAGCAATACCTTCAGAAATGGAAACGGAGTGTCTGAACACTAAGTTCCCTCTGCCTACCCTGCTGTGTGCGGGATTACAGCATGAAGCTAAAAAAAAACTAATAGATATAACTAAACCTACCCAGGTCTCAGCACAGCCTTACACACGGCGCACCGGAAGCACGCGCGGTGTAGATGCAGCCCGTCGGCGGTGACGCCCTCCGCCGCGAAAACGCGCGTTCCGCACGCCGCGCACTGCATGCCCGCTGACGACGGACCGCGCCAGGGTTTCTTGAACTTTAATTATATGTACATTAATTATAATAAAAACTAAGAAATTTTATTTCTTTTCTTGTAGATTCACGCTGTATCCCGCGTGCGGTATACCGCACACAGCAGGGTAGACAGGGGGAACCTGGAGGCAGGCGCGGGTTCGAATCCCACTGCGTTCGAATTTTTATACGTTTTCCAAATGTCTTTTTCAATTTTCCTAAGTGTGGAACAACACTTTAAAAATGTTAAAAGTTAAAACGTTTATGTTAACATTTTAAGAAAAAGTAAATGTCGAACATATTGTGGTGTGTGTAATATTTTTTTGTTTAATTTAATATAATTCTTATGGGTTATAATGAAATAAATTAGCATTACACACTTCTTCAGCATAATAAACTGTATGCCAAACTTCATGCAAAACCATCTGCACAATTACCGTAACAAACAAACAATCATCACAAATATCGTATAATAAAATAAATTGTTATTTATGAAATCGGAAGTAAAATAAAACGATTAAAATAGATTCATTTAAAAACAAATGTACTATCCGTTACTTATTTGGAAATTACGAAGACACAATTTGAAAAAATATATATATGAATAAACTTAACCATGATTTGTTTTATCACCAGGGGGGAATGAAATATACTTATTATCCAAAGTGGAAATCGAATCCACAATCATTGTGTATAAAAAGTGTCAGACGGCGCCATTGCACCACAATGGTAAATTATTTAATAAATCCTATTTTAATATTTCTATCTTCTTCGCTCTGGTGTCGAGGTAAAGCGCGGTGTTAAGTTGCGCCACTTAACACGCAATGCCTCCGAATTCGGAAAGTGAGGGACGGAGTGTCTTAACACTAGGTTCCATCTGCCTACCCTGCTGTGTGCGGGATACAGCGTGAAGCTAAAAAGACATATTGTTTATAGTTTACCATGCTGAAAAAGGCGTGAAGCTAAAAAAAAGGTATCTTAATTTAGGTCTAGTCTTTAATTTTGTATCATTTAACATTATTGTGTATATTTTTTAGATTCACTTTTTTCCTGCATTGCAAAACCTATTGTTATATTGGCATCGCGTGTTATAAGGTGTAACTCAACGCCATGATTTGTTTTATCACCAAAGGGGAGACATGAAATATAATCATTACCCCGAGTGGAAATCGAACCCACAACCGTGGAGTATAAAGTCAGACGCTGCCACTGCGCCACGATGACTATTATTTTATGTACAGACTTTAAACCTTTCAGGGTCTCTATGCTCTATTTTGTTATAACAATATTCTTAAGTTTGGTAATTATTTTAAAATATATTAAAAATAACTCGTTACAAAAGTATATTATAAACTTACCTCCTCTTTAGGTGCGACTTTATCAACTTCTTTACTCGGTTCTTCTTTCTTAACAAATTTAGTTGCTAAGTTAGCCACCTGTACAATAAATAAAATATTATTTTCGTATACATTTATGAAATCAACATATAAGGGGCAAAAATTAAATATACAAACTTTTTTAGTTCCATGAACGGGTCTCCCAGAATCTCTAAGTTTTTGGTCGAATTTGTGGAAAGTTTCGTCGATTTCACCCCACTTTTCTTCGTTCGAGTCGCCTTCCTTGAGCCTACGTTGTCGTCCCAGAAACTATGTAAGAAAACATTTTAATATTAAATTACAAAAAGTATATAAAAAATACGTTACGATATGTAAAAATATTCAAGAAAGATAGTTTAATACAGTAGAGACACAATATACCGGATTAATTCGAGCCGTTAGGAGTTGGGATAGTCGAAAGGAAAGTGTGTTTTGTACGTTTCAAGCGTAATTCGTAATACAGAATATAATTTAATTACTAAAAACGACAAAACAAATAAAATTTATTGACAAAAATCAATTGGATATGAAAAATTCGTTAAATCGCTAAAATACTGCAACCTTAATCGAACGTTAAGTACATTAAGGTTGCAGTATTTTAGCGATTAGCTATCATATTTTTTATAGCAGCAGCAGTTAGCATTGATAGCAGTTAGCTATCTTATTTTTTTTGAGATATTTAGTAATTTACATACTTAGTTAATCAGGATTCAAATAATCGCGAATCCTTACAACTAAATTATCCGAATCAATTTTCTACAGTACCAAAATCATAATACAACTCACTTGCTCGCGATCCCACTTGGGCACCTTCTCCGCCGTCTTAGGCTCGGGGCGCCCAAGTTTATTTTCCATGATTTTTCGTTCGATTTCCTTGACATTCCAATCGTCTCGTTCTATTTTCCCAACGGATCTCATCAAATCCTTGGGTTTGGATGCTCTTGGGGCTACGGAAGGAGCGTTTGTATTTGATAGTTCAGCGGCAAGGCGGGCGACTCGAGCTCCTCCGCCTACGTTGCGACTGCCACCTCCGACCACCCTTCCTTCCTCCTATAATATTAAATGAAAATTATTATTATTATTATATATATTTTTAGCTTCTTTCGCTGTATCACGCACACAGCAGGGTAGGCTAAGTATTAAGACACTCCGTTCTCCATATTCTAAAATTCTGGAGGTTAAGTAGGGAAAATCAACATCAGACCGTAAAAAAATGAAATAGTAAGCGATGGTTGTGAGTTGTATTCACAATCGGGGAAGTGATTATATATTTTTATGCCATTCTGGTCTTCATTTCCGGCAAAAAGTGTTAAACGGAGTGTTTTGACACTAGATTCTCTGACTACTCTGTCTATATAGGAGAAAGCATGAAGCTGAATTATACAATTTAAAATTACAACGCATTGTCGTTATTATAATACAATAAATATAGAAAATTATAATTATAAACAAAACGTATCATATTAAATTATTAGCTTAAAAAAATAACAAGATAAACATAACACGGGTTAGTGTGCGAGTTCAATTGAGTTTAATCAGTCATCTTTATTAATAACATAGTACATAGTACGTACATTACTAATAAAGAATTTGAGACACTCAGTGAGTTATTACTAATCATGCACACACAATAAGTACTTTTTTAACGTTTCTCATACACATTTTCTACAATTATACGTATATTTATCAGAAAACGTATATTTTTTTAAAAAATATATTAATACAAGTGCATGGTGGTATGACGCTATTAACCATTAACAAGTATAGTTAGTTGTTTCATGCACACACAGACACGCGTCTCACGTAGTGCTGCAGCTTGCGCTCCAGCCGCTTGACGCGCTCGTCGAACTGCGGCGCGCTCGCGCGGTACTGCGCCAGCCCGTAGTCGTGCTCCAGGTCCGCCGACGCGGGCACCTCCAGCCGCGGCTCCGCTGCCAACATCTGAAGACTCTTCTCGAACCGTTGCTTCATTATCTCACGCGCCGCTTTCCTCTTGCCGAAACTTTTCGGCCGTTTAGCTTCCGCCGCCTTCTTCTTCATCATATCGGACACCCTTTGCATTCTAAACGCCATGTCGCCGGAATTACGTCTTTGCGTCGAGTGCTCGGGACTACGCCGCTGTTTGGGAACACCTTGTATTAGGTCGGCCACGCGTTGTCTGCGCAACGCAAGCTCAGGATTCCCGATAGAATCTCGCCGTTTAGAACGATCGGGGCTCGGAGTGTCGCGTCGCTTCCCTTCTATAATGTTCGCCATTCGTTGCCAACGTAGAGCCATTTCTGGATTGTCCGCTAATCGTGTACGCACCGAAACCGACTCGGGACTGGGCGTGTGACGCTTCTGACCCTCGAACAATTGCGCTATACGTTTAGTGTTATAGGCAGCTTCGGTGGAACCGATCGAATTAGATCGACCATAAGGCGACACTTCAGGACTTTGTGAGAATCGTTTTCTCTGTAAATCAATCACTTCAGACAACCTCCTCGTCGGCAGAACTGGAGTTTCTGTAGAAGAAGAGCGAACCATTTTTTCAAGTTTCCCGCTACTCACCGATGGGGACCGTGACTTATTTTTTTTCCTCGAAGTCGTGGCTACCAATGTGACGTCGGTGTCTTCCGAATTGTCGAATATATCTGAGAAATCAGGTACTTTTATTGTGTCCGCATCCAAGCCTTTTAGCTTACGAGATGTTTTAGTCGACTTTTTGTCCATTTTTTCTCCTTGAAAGAAACGCGCCACATTTGTTTGCTCATTATTTACTTCTTTCGCTTTTATTTTAGTTTTTGTCGTACCCTGTAGTAACTGAGCTAAAGAATCCCGTATCACAGCTGGATCCGGAGAATCTTCTGGATCTAACAAAGTAATTATTTGCTCTTGTAGTTCCCTCTGTTTGTCGGCGTGTTGTTCGTCGTTTGAGATGGCGTCGTGGCCTTCGATGAGTCGAGCTAATTGCGTAATATCGTTAAGGTCTAATTTACCTATCTTTTTTCTTATATATTCAGCGGGATCGTTACTTACTTGTTGTGTGCGCACGGACCGACGTTTTTTCTTGTGGCTCGAATGAGATTTATCAGCATCTGTAGCGTTTAAAAGCAGTTAAAAAAATAGTAAGACCTATAAAATCGAGATAGTTATTTTTTAATATTAAACTAAAAATAGGCTAAGATAGGCTCAAATATTAATAACTAACGAAACAAATAATGACTTACTTGAATAAACAGACACAGAGTGATCGGCTGTGTTTCTTAAACTCTTTTCTGTTTGCTGACTTTGCTTAATCTGGAAGTAAATAATGTTAAGATTAATAACTTTTCTAGGATAAAAATCATTTAGTAAGTTAAAAACACTTTTTAACATTATTCACTCAGAAAAATAAATGAAAAAAAAAATAAAAAGATTTTTTGTAAATGCGCTTGAATGAATAAATGATAAGCGAATGACTTAGTCAAAGCACTTGGATGGTTACCAACAGGCACGGGTTCGAAACCCGCTGCATTCAAAATTTTATATGTTTCCTAAAAATGATCTTAACAAGTTAGGAACATTTAAGATAACAAATTACCTGATCAAACATTTCCGATTTGTGATATATATGAGGCACTTCGCCTTTAAAAGCGTAATACACACGCAAGAGGTATGAGCGTAGCTTTGCTTCCGGTATGTCTCGGGTGGGACCGTTTGATGCTACTGGCGCTATACCTGTTAGGATACAAATAATTAATTATTTTGTATACGATTAAATAGAACAAATAATTATTATAAGGATTAAATTAATAGTTATTATTCCCTTTATTTTACATTTTTCTTATTTTAATACATTTATATTTATATAAAAAATACATTTGTACAAATATAAATATAAAAAAGTAGTTCCCCCCGACGGAGGCTTTACAGCCAAGTCACCGGTGGTCAGGATGACAGACTGCGGAACCTCCGCACGATACGTGCCGTTCCCAAAATAGCTGCCTTTTGAATCCGACCCTTGATCCAGGTATGTAGCGAAAGCCTCATAAAATGTTGATTGAGGCTCTTCGTTACAAGACCGTTCCACACTGACGACTATCGGGACAACTATTGTTCAATCCACATCCCACATGTCGGTAATCTCGTGAGCTAAGTCTATGTATTTGGACTGTTTGTCCTTTAAGAGTTATTTATTATTATCATAGTTAAAACCTTTGTGGCACAGTGGTATAGCGTTTGACTCAATGTGATCACACATTGATTGTGGGTTCGATTTTAACTTGGAGGAATGATTACATTTTTTTTCATTTCTCCTCTCTGGAATTTTCACAAATTAAGGCATTGAGTTCCGCCACTTAAGACATAATCTCTCAACACAAAGCGGAAAGTGGAGAACATAGTCTGCTTACAAACTATTCTATATAACTATTCCATTGGCACTAAGGAAAGATCTGAGAGAGATTAAAATTCTCATCCTATTAGCCAATCAAATTAAAATATGTTAAATTTATTAAATTCAAAAAACCTAGAAGTTAAGTTCGACTACCACATACACCATACTTAAAAATTGAAGCAACATTAACTCTTAACAATTCCCACTTCTACATAAAAATCTAAATAAAAAGAAAACGAATATTACCAAATTCCTGTTGCAATATATGATATACAGCTCTGGGCGAGGATTCAGGCGGTAGTAGATCTGGTCTATATCTCTTTAGCAGGTCAGAAAGTGCCGCCGGTCCGGTGGCAGCTCGCAGACCAGGCTCCGAGTATCCCACCCACGCTATTAAAGCCTCTTCTGATATTTCTGGCTCTAAAATATGATATAATATATAAAAAACAATAATTATAAGCGTTTGAAAGTTATTTAGTAGATAAGTATTATTGAGAGTATGTGGAATTTCAAAAAAAGTCGATTGTTAATTGGATCATTTTACATATAAATGTGAAGTCAAGTAGAAAGCCGAAAGCGATTATCGGGCCTTTATTAGATTCGCGATTATTCAAACTCTCAGCTATGATCAAATAACTTATAACAAAACAAACAAAATGTTTTTATATGATTAGGGTTATAGTATTTTAGTAATTTAATAAAATAAATCGCCTAATAAACAAAAAAAAAATTATAATAATTTTTAAATTGGACTGAGTTTTTGTTCTTTTTATACGCTATAACTCAAACGTACGTATTATGATTTAACTAAAACTGAACTAAAAAATCGAATATTCGATTATCCGAATATGTAACGTAACAACAATAAGTCCGGATAATCCAGTTTCTACTATAACCAATGTTGGGGAGTACCTATATAATATTGGGGAACGATTATATTTAAATTATTTTCATTTCTCCGCTCATACAGAGCGTACTAAATTAATAAATCCAAATTATCGAGAAAATTCTAGAAAAGCAAATGGATAGGTTTCAAAATAACTTCCTTAACTTACACCGCAAATTGCAAAATTAAAGAATGTTTCGCTACTTAGAATATTGCAACACTAACTGCAAGACCGACGACGATTTCCTAGACAAAAGACGATAGCTAGGCAGAGAGAGAGAGAGACAGAGAGTCAAGACACTAACCTCGTCTCCTCTTCTTAGGCAGAGGAGCATCCAGCGGCAGGGGTTCGTCAGAATCGTAGAAGGAGGTGACGCGGTGCGGGGTGACGGCCGCGCGGTTCAGGTTGGGGTACCGCGTTCCCGGGTCGAGGGTGTATGCGCCGAAATCACGGTGAAGATTCTCTGGGGTTGTTTGAGCTGTGAGAAAAATAAGAAATTTTACATCTTTTATTTGTCATCTTTATATTAAGTTAACATTTTTGTGACAAATTGATTATTATTAGATTAATAAAGAATAATTGATTAAAATTAAAATCAATAAAACAAAATTGATTAAAATTAAAATAAAACAAAAAAAAATAAATTCCTTTTCCAAATAGATGGATGCAAGTACTCATTGCGTCAATTTCAGCTATATATAAAACCAAAATGTTAACATTTTCTTCAGTTTTACAATATTTGCCTTAGTTATACATTATTGGGTAAACTACCTAGTTATGTAAGAAATATGCTTACCATCCGAAATCAAGATATTGAGTATCTACCACAAGAGGTAGAGCTTAACGCCACGTTTAATCTTACCAGAGCGAGGATATGAAAATATTAAAATACATTCATAATACTGTGCGGATATTAAATCCACAACCAATAACGTTTACAAGTAAGTCTAATAAAACTTCAACCATCTTCAATTTATGGCCATCATGGCTTAGTAGGACAGGATCTACCTATAAACGCGATTGTTATGAGTTCGATTCCTACTTGAGGAAATTATTATCGGCATTAAAGCAGCATTGACTTTCGCCACTCAACACCGGTCTCGTTCAGGCGTCACGTCCGGTTTTCTTTTTCATTAAACTGTGTTTTTCACAAATAAAACCAAAACATACCCAAAAGTCTATATATAGATTCCCTTTCAGCTATGACTTCCAGCGGATGTGGTGCCGGATTTGAACCCCAGGCCCTCACCGCCCATGCCGAGTCCAGCGCGGATAGGAACCCGCGGGCACAACCTGAGCCGGTCGGCCAGAACGGCTCCAACAGACTATCACCTACTAACTGACAGAGTAAGCGTCTGCCATGACGCTCGTACACCTGGTTTTATATTAAAAACATATTTTTACTTTTTTTTTTTTTGGTATATCCCGCACACAGCGGGGTAGGCAGAGGGAACCCAGTGTTAAGATATTCCGTTCCGCGGGGAACGGGGTGAAAATGGTTTCAGCTAGAGCGAAGAAATTGAAACACTAAATTTCAATTCTGTGTGTGGGAATCGAACCCAAAAAAGCCATGTTTACTGTCACACGTTGTGCTCTTGCGCCACGACAGGATAATAATAGAATTTCAGTTAATTATTTTAAAAAAACTAGCTTTTTTTTCAAAATAATCTCAAAAAGGTTTTTATGTCGCCCATCAGCTATCACAGTAAATAGAATTTGACTTAATTAATGATTTCCTTTTCCGGTAAAAAAAATATAAAACTGCGTAAAAACAAAAAAAGAAATTAATCACATTAAATAAATCTTAAAAGAAAATTACTTTAAATAAGAATGAAACGGAAACAACAAGGCTTGTAGTTTGGAATGTTATCAAGTACCTACTACCGAATAAGTGCATCATTGTAATAGTTTTATAGTCATCATATATCAAGTTAAGTCACATGTGATACCCATATTGGATGAGTTGTACAGAAATATGTGCGCGACCATTTTGTTACGACGGCCATTTTGGATTAATAATAATATCTATTATATACTAGCGGCCCGCTCGCGGCTTTGCCGCTTGAAATATTTCGTTATATTGCAACCCAAAGGGGTGCATTTTTAAAAAATAAAGTAGCCTATTTTTAAGCTTAGATTATCAACTATATTTATGCTAAAATTAATTACAATTGGTCAAGCGGTTTAGAATTTTGATATAAACTTTCATCCCCTATTTCAACCCCTTAGAGGTTGATTTTTGAAAAAATAAGTAGCCTATGTTAGACCCAGTCACTTTTACTACTTCTATTCTAAATTTCATCCAAATCGGACCGGTAGATTAGCCGTGAAAGCGTGACAGACAAACACACAGACTTTTGCATTTATAATATAAGTATGGATGAATACGTTCATCTCTTTCAAACACTTGTTGATGACAGTTAAAAAATGTGATATTTAAATTGGGATTGCAAAATCTAAACTTAATATTACATAAGAGCGTTTATATATAAAAAGCAAAATTAAAAATTTTGAAAAAACCCACGACGGTTTAACTGTCATTGAAAAAGGATAAAATAACTAGAAATCCCCCGCCTAAAAAAATATATGTAACGAGATGATGGGGACGACTTCGTCGGGGGCTGTCATTACTTTAAGTTTGCACAAATCTTCTCATAGTTTTTCATAATATTAAAACAGGTTTGGCAAAAAATTAAAATATTAATATGAATTTACAGTTTTAATAACTGGTATTCCTTTTAAAAACTTTAAGAACGAAATTTATACTTTTAGCTACTATATTTAAAATAGAAGTTGCAACTGGCAGCCCCCGACGAAGTTGTCCCCATCATCGCGTTACATATATTTTTTTAGGCGGGGGATTTCTAGTTATTTTATCCTTTTTCAATGACAGTTAAACCGTCGTGGGTTTTTTCAAAATTTTTAATTTTGCTTTTTATTTTAACCTTTTTTAAGCTTTGCACAAACAATATTTTACTGCAGCGCCCCCTGGTGACTTGTCACCGAAATATAAATTTAAAAACATGCACTAAGCAAAGCGGAATCTAATACTGAAAACTCTTTCCAATCGTACTACTCGTTTTGGTTTTACACAAAAAAATAGAAGCAGCTACTTACTGCAGCGCCCCCTAGAGAGTTGACACATACATGAAAATATGCACTAAGTAGAAATACATGACACATATATGAAAATATGAACTAAGTAAACTTGAATCTATCATTGAAAACTGCATTCAAATCGGACTCGTAGTTTTAGTTTTGCACAAAAAAATGTACTTACTGCAGCGCCCCCTGATGAGTGGTCACCGTAACGCATATATTTAAAGACGCAACAATTAAGCCTAAACGTATCCTTGAAAGTTTCATCTAAATCGGACGAGCAGTTTTTGCTCTGCAAAAGCAAATGTTTACTGCAGCGCCCCCTAGTGAATTTTTACCCTAACGTAAAAACAGAAATCTTAAAATATGCATCAAGCAAAACTGAATCTAGTTCTGAAAACTCTAGCCAATCGGATTAGTAATTTCGGTTTTAGACAAATAAATACAAGAAAAATTTAGGTTTTACACAAAAAAACTCAAACAAATGCTTACTACAGCGCCCCCTGATGAGTGGTCACCATAACGCATATATGAAAAGACGCACCAATTAAGCCTGAACCCATCCTTGAAAGTTTCATCTAAATTAGAGAGAGTAGTTTTTGATTTGCATTAACAAATGTTTATTGCAACGCCTCCTAGTGAGTTTTTCCCGTAACAAAACAAAAAAAATCTTATAAAATGCGCCAAGCAAAGCTGAATCTTTTTCTGAAAAATCTTTTCAATCGGATCAGTGGTTTCGGTTTTAGACAAATAAATACAAAAAAAGTGCAAACAAATGCTTACTGCAGCGCCACCTGGTGGTTTGATACGATAAAACATATCTAAGAACATCCACCAATTAAACCTGAATCTATTACTGAAAATCGTATCGAAATCAGACTACTATTTTTTGAGATAATTGAAAACATTCGTTTTCACGTAAAATGCTTACTGCAGCGCCCCCTGGTGAGTTGGGACGATAAAATATATCTAAGAACATACGCCAATTGAACTTGAACCTATCATAGAAAACCGTATTGAAATCGGACTTATAGTTTTGGAAATAATTGACATAGTAATTTGCACAAACACACAAACAAACAAACAAACAAACAAACAAACAAACAAACAACCTCTCACCCCAAACACATATACAGTCGCCGTTCCGTCGCGGGTAAAAATATAAGAATTCGTTTTTGTTTTGTCTATTATTTTAGCAATTAATTCAATTTAATATCTACATACAAAACTTTTTCCAACTTTCCTATCATATTGGTATATTATATTATAGTTACAATACTTTACTTTGTCATATAAAACAGTGTTTAAGATAATGAAACTTAAAATATAATAACAAATTATATTCAAAAAAATTGTAAACAATAATTAGAAAACAAATTATATGACATAGACATACCATGCTAGCATTTTCAGCGGCGTACATAGAAGTAAAGTCAAAGAGAGCAACATCCGGTTCCCCGTAGTGGTTTAAAGCGAAATCGCGTAATGGTAACCGGCCGTCCGTAGAAAACCTCGCCGCCTCTTGCGCGTACCGCATCAAAGCAGCACGGTCCACGTTTTCAACGCTAAGCAATCTAGAAACTTCCGCGAAATCCTATAAAAACATAAATTGAAATTAAATAAAAACCAAATTCACTTTTTAATAATATTTTTATTTCAATAGACTATTGCTAGCAACCTATTAAATCGTCGAATGAATATAAATCTACCACCGGCTCGTAAAGCTGAGAAGAACCACAGAGAAGCTTAACAGTTGCTCTTGTCAAATATAAAAATTTACAATGGTATTACACCAATATTATTAGTTACAATGGTAGCTAACCTGCATTGGACTCTAAACAGATTAATTCCACGCATTTTTATCTTTTTGATACCCTTTACAGAGTAATAACCCTACTTATTTAATTTTTTTTTAAATATTAAATTAAAAATATTACTCTCATTCTAAGGTTGAAAAGTCAGAACTTAGCTACAATAGGCGTTGCAGATCTGACTTTAAGGGAGTGATTGGTGGATAGAGGCGGAGAGCAAAGAGAGAGCCGCGAGAGACAAATACTACTGACTCTATCACGCACTATAATGTGAGTAATATATAAATTAGTGAATCAAATATTAGTAAATTTAAGAAATTTAATTCAATAGCTTTTGCTCAATTTAGTTAAGACAGATGGCACTTACTGGACTACAGAAGACAAAACAATTTAACTATTCGAGAACATTACTTCAAGTGGGTATCGAACCCACAACTACAGTAATAAGAAGTATACGTTAGTTATTTTGAAACTATCATAATAATATAATAATATATAATAATAACATTTTTCAAATAAAGATATGTATTATAATTTTTTAACCAATCCTACTAACGTTTAACAAAACTCCTTTATCCAGAAGGCTGTGTTTCTTGGCAGTCATTACAAAATAGTGCGTGTCGTCCTTGTAGTACACAATATTTTCCAGGTCTATTCCGGTCACTTCGTATAGCTCTTTGAAGAATTTCTGATTAAATATGAACGCCACACCACTTATTTCTGGCACCTAAAAAACGAAAAATGTATAAATACATATAATATGTAAATTGTAAAGCTATTTTAAATAACAGCTTCGCGAGTTTTAGCCTATAACAGGATAGTTCTTTTTTTGTAACGTTGTATCCCGCACACAGAAGGGTAGGCAAAGGGGAACTTAGAGTTAAGACACTCCGTTCCCCACTTTCCGTCAAATTCGGAGGCATTGCGTGTTAAGTGGCGGAACGCCGCGCTTTGCCTCGATACCAGAGCGAAGAAAATAGAAATATTAAATATTTCCACTCCTCATAACACGTCATACGCTTGTGCCACTGCGCCACGACTGGCCCCAACAGGATAGTAAGTAAGTCTATCTAGTGTCATGACACCCTGTTTTCCACTTTCCGTCCGAGATCTACTCATTGTGTTAAGTTGCGGTGCTCAAGTCTGTTCTTCGTCTAAGGCATCAGAGCGGGGAAATGAAAATAACTTAAATACAATAATTCCTGCGAATATTCCTGGGAATCAAACCCACAAACAATCGCGTTTACAGTCAGCCAGCCAGACTGTGCCATGATGGCCTTTAGTAAATCATAATAGTCATATAACAAATATCTGCAGCATTAGTGTGTCCTTGCTTATAAATGTAACACATTCCTACATGTTACATTTATAAGGCATATTCTCTTGTATACATCTAATATTAATAATAATATAGCTTTATTTGCTCCACAATTAAATTACATAGTCTTTTATTTTAATGTGAACTTACCCCTGTTTATATATTTTTAAATAATAGTAGATTAGAAGTTCAAGAATGTATTGTTTAAAATATAGAGACCCTCAGGGTAAAAGCCTATATACTGTTACTTGTTTAAAACGTAACATATATTATTTATTTTTTTTTTTGTTTTATTTATTTTTAAATAATTTACCGAAGCCTCTTGTTCAGAGTGGCGGTTGATAAAATTAGCTGTGATGGCCATCGCAAGTTTTCCTCTAAATTCTTTACGTTTAAAGCCATGCAGCGTGTTCCTCTTGCCGTCAGCACCGATCAGGACATCGAATTCGTACTGCGCGACCGGATGGTCCGTCGGAGTCACACGAGCACGCCAACCGAGAGCTTTGAAATATTACGTTTGTGAGTTATTTTTAACACGATGTATCCCACACACAGCAGGGTAGGCAGAGGGAACTTGGTGTTTAAGACACTCCGGTTGCCACTTTCCGCTGAATTCTGGAGGCATTATATGTTATATATTGGCGAAACTCAACGCCTCAAAGCGTGAACTGAAATATCAAATATTTCAATTCCCCGAGTGGGAATCGTATCCACAACTAGTTACGTTTACAGTCACACTTTGCCCCCCTGCGCCACGACTGACCTCAATAATTAGGATGATATGAAATCATTAGCTGTTTATAATTTACTTGGAGATGTGGAATTTTACAAATAAGTATATATAATTCTAAAATAAACGTATCCTAAGATTAGCTCTTTTTTAAATCAGCTCATTAAAAGTGAAAGTCCCATCAATATCGATTTTGGTTCTTGAGATTAGCCGAAATTAACAGACAGACAACAACCAAGATAGTAGAAACAGTGTCTGTGAAAGAACAAGTGGACTTTCCTTGCAAAATGATGCATACTAATTGGATACGATAATTATAAAAAATATTAAAGAGAGAACTAATGGTTCTACAACAATACGTTATCGCTTTACCACGAACCTTGTCCTAAAAACCATACATTAAAAAGATGTAGCCTCAATTAAATAAATACATTAAGATTACCAACCAATTGCAAAATAAATGAACATATTAAGGCGACCACTCAAACGACGGGAGTTCAAATGATGACAGTATAAATGTAGTAGTAATGATTATTGACAATGATTATTATACATTAAATAAAGCAGGTCCACATAGCTCTGACTATCCAGTTCCTGATTCCGCCAGTGCGAGACATTGCGGTTCCGCCAGTGGAACTCAACACCGCGTATTATCTTATCATAAGGATAATTTACATATAACCTTTCCCCAAATGGCAAACGAATCTACACCCATCACGTTAACATTCTAACTGTGACGTTGCGACAACTACTTGACTAAAAAATAGAAAATAATACGAAGGAACTAAGTGTTAAATACTTACTTTCCGAACTATCTGTAACAGTGGGGTCCAATAGTTGTTCAAAGCTGACTCCTTCATGAAATTCCACACCTAATAATAGCGCAACCTATAAAAAAAATGAATATTTAATCAATATTTTTCATAAATATATAACAATACGTAATAATAATAAAATTTACCTTCAAAAGTATACACTGCAACTGTCTTATGCTGATGTGATCTATAGATCCAGCGCAGAATTTTCCAAAAAACTTTTTAGCTCCCAATGCTCTTAAGTCATGTATGACAAAAGGCCATAAATGTAACACATTATTTCGAGACATACGATCTCTTTTCTCAATAACTACCTATAAAAACAGATAATATTTTGTAAATATAATAATCTCGCCAGTCGCTGCGTACATTGCGTGGTAGGCAGACAGAACATAGCGTCAACTGCCAAGACACTCCGCTCTCAGCTTTCCAGCTAATATTAAACACTATGCTTTATTTTAATGAAATATTATGGTATGGATTTATAATTTAAATATAATAAATTCCCTGGGTGGTTCAGAACCCATAACCACCGTTTACAGTGTTAAGCCGTCCACTGTGCCACGATGTGGCCATCATGGAGTTTTTTTGTAAAAATGAGTAGCAAAATAATAATATTGTTGGTTATTATTGTTGCGAAATAGATTATTGTACGCATTGCTTTTAGTTTGGATCCCCAATCAGAAGAATGTTAATATTTAAAACATTTACATTTTTTCAAGACGAAAGTGATCAATACGCGTTTATTTTGAAATGAGAGCAAATATTTTACTCCCCGTAGCGGAATGTGATTTAGGCCCTTCTGCTGCCGTAAGACACGGATTGGCAAAAAGAATTTTCTTATTTAATTTTGTTATTTCATCACTTGGGATTATGAATACATTCGCGATTTGCTTGCTTGGCAATACGTAATAGTTTAAAAAGATCTAAAGAAAATAGAAAGTAAATATGACTCGCTACCACTACACACACCACTTACTTAATAACTTTCTTCAAATTATAATTCCAGCAAGATTAATCAAATTATAAATTCAACTAAGCTCGGAGATGACGCGACATTCACAAAATAATTAATTGCTGCACTATGAGAATAAACATTTATTTTTCAGCTTCACACTGTATCCCTCACACAGCAGGGTAGGCAGAGGGAACCTAGTATTAAGATACTCTGTTCCCCACTTTCCGCCGAATTCGGAGGCATTGCGTGTTAAGTGGCGGAACTTAACGCCGCGCTTTACCTCGACACCGGAGCGAAGAAAATGGAAATATTAAATATTTCCACTCCTCGAGTGGGAATCGAACCCACAACCAGTCGTTTACAGTCACACGCTTGTGCCACTGCGCCACGACTGGCCACTAATAAACATTTATAAAAATACATAATAGCAAAAGAAATCAAAAAAACTAATAACTAATTAAATAAGTATTAGACCTACAATCTTAGATTCCAATCCCACATGGAGGTGTTTTCATTACTCTTGTCTAAAATTATTTTGGTGAAATATCGAAAATTATTATGAGGAACTGGGACACACAAATGGTCAGAAATGTTTCATACATTTCTTGGGACGCTTCTTTCTTCTCTAATAAATGTGATAATCGACGTTGACTACATATCCTTTATATGAAAAATAAAACAAATACATATATATTAACAGTTTAAATTGTAAGTAAAGTATATTTGTCATACCACTTTGGCACCAAGAAGTTGACACTCGATAGCAGCGCGCATCCCGCATGGTCCAGCGCCTATAATAAGCACTTTGTTTTGTGTACAAGCTCGTCCTTTCCCGTAAACCTTATGATTAGCGCGAGCATCGAATTTTTTAAAGAGAGCTTGTGCTTTCCACGAGCTGGCCAATTTAGCCTAAAAGTAAATTCAAGATGTCGTTATTTACACATAAGCAAAACAGTCAAAGTCAGAAAAAAACTAGTGTCACGACACACGATACGTTCTGCGCTTTTGATATAATAATAATATTATTTAAAAGTATTATAGTACATTTTTGTATGTGTTTATATATATTTGTATTAATAATTTATTTAAGTTATAATATATTATTATATTTTTGCAAATCTACAGAATGATTGACTATGATGACCCACATAACATGGTTGGCGGGGAAAGAATCGTTTTCAGCGTCGGAAATTCATCCTTTTTTTAGCTTCACGCTGTATGCCGCACATGGCATGGTAGGCAGGAGGGAACCTAGTGTTAACGGTGTGCAAGGAAAACGAAAAAAAATAATAATAAATAAATGTAATATACATTAATAATAAAGGCGTAAAATATTAGTCTTTGACGAAGGCCATCTAATTCGTTCATGAAGTGGGTAGTGTAATAATAAATAATTTGAAACATTCTTTGTGTGGTCAACAGAAAGCCATTTAACCTTAATATATATTTTAAAAATAACGAAACAAATTGAGATCCCGATGTACGATAAACAATGTTTAATACATAAATATACATATATTTCGCAACTATCCGCTTAACCTTCAGGCCAAATTAACTTTATATAAAAATATCTACTTAACTTAAAAACACAAGAAGCATTATATTTCCATTAAGTAATGGTATTTATATTTACAGTTATTTATATTTTCCCTCAATATTTATGTTTACTAATGTTTTAAAGAACCATACGGGTAAAGTCAGAAAAATATTAATGTTAAGAAAAATATATCAACATTTTACAATAACAGGTACATTGTAATAATTATTTGTAATTAGAAACCAACGACTAAAACACGTACATAATTGTACATATACGTTTAAATAATACGCTGCGGTAAAATAATCATATTTTAAAAGAACAGATTGAGATGACGCTAGATCTAGATAGGTATTTATAGATGTGAACTCATCACTACGGGAGTGACGAGTTCACTGAATTTGGATTGACTCTCGTCGTTTCACATGCTCGCTGCTCAATTTCAACACATTTCGAAATATACATACAAAATATCCGAGTATTTTAAAAGAAATCTCTGCAAGCATTAAACAACCACAAACATTAACCTTCCCACAGATTGAACGGTAAATATTGCTTTTTAAGTGTTTTCATTTACAAATTTGACTAAAACAATTTGATCTATATTTTGATGTGGGTAAATTGCACATTGTTAATATTAATATTATGTTTTACGGTATGCTTTGGAAAAGATGATCAAATTGTAAAATTGTTAATGTTCAGTAGTGCTAGACGTAAATGACGTGATATCCGCAAGAAAATATAGAAATATGAAAAAAAGAGACTGCATTATATTACATTTCAAAGTTCATTAAATTTTAAGATTATGCAATTATAATATAAAAAATTGATCCTAAAACACTGACATACAATAAAAATAAAAACACCATCTACTTGCGCATGCACGTAATGACAGAGAAATTAGTTTTTCAAACTACCTAGCGGGAAAGTGGAAGGAGTTACCAAAAAATAATGAATATAGCAAAAGGAAATACACATTTGTAAGAAAGAAATATAATATTTACTCACCTTTAATTTTGGATAAAAATCTGGTAGTCTGTTAGGTTTTAAATTAAGTGTATTACATATTTCTCGATGCAGAGCTAAAATTTGTTTCATGGTCCCAGCTGAACAAAAATGGTCAAACATCTCTGCAGCGAGAGCACACTCCGGCGGAGTGGGCTCCACTCGCGCTCCACGGTTCATGGCTACAGACAAAATTTGATTTATTATTCTTCAGTACAACTAAATTAAACATTATGATCACAAATACGTTTTCAAATATCAAGAAAAAAGGAGAAAGAGGTATTATAATTGTAAGAAAATAATATTTCTTAATCTTTTTCACTTAAAAATCTAAGCAATATGCATTTTTATTGCCTAAAACAAATGGGCAGAAGGACCACCTGAAGGTCCCTTCAGCCATGGACATCCACAACATGCATGAGGGTGAAGGGAGGAGTAGGATAAGGGGAGGTACCTTACATGTCATGAAACCAGAACACATCATCAGTCAATTCAGAAGTCAGTCAGAGTAGTCAATAAATCTTTTACCATCACATTACTTACTATTGATTACCTGCCTTTTATGGGACGTTACCTAACACCAGAGGAGAATTGTGTTCTTAACTCCTCCCATTCAGCTAATATTATTTCACTTCAGCTTCATTTAATAAATTAATTCTTCAAAGTGACAATTAATGGTATAACAAACAATTTTTTTTATTTCCTGTGATATAAAAGTCACTTAGAAATGAAATACAAGTGGATTTTGTAACAACTCCAGTCCACACCTTACATTTTATTTCAATTGGTTGTATAATATATGGAACAAAGTGATAACCATTTTATTTGATATCTCACATTTAATTCACGTTGTATCCCGCACACAGCAGGGTAGGCAAAGGGAACCTAGTGTTAAGACACTCCATTCCCCACTTTCTGCCGAATCCGGAGGCGTTGCCTCGACACCAGAGCGAAGAAAATGGAAATATTAAATATTTAAGAGAAGATTTATATGTTTTATATTGCTGTTTTACATTTATAGTGAATAGAATAAGATATTGTAAAATACCTGTACACATAATACTATGATTATTGACATCCCAAAAAGACTACATTAACCAGATCCAAGTTATTATTTATATATCATCAATATTCATTATATTTCAGACAATTAATGTGCCAGCAGAAATTTACCTTAAGAATGTGTTTTGGGAAAACACTTTACTACTAACAACTAAGCATATTTGTAATCATAGGAGAAAACAAAAGATTTACAGAGAGTTACATAAGTAAAGCGAATGCTTTCAATGAAAACTGATGCTGTAAGTGTAAATTTGAAACACCTCTCACTATTTAAATTCTCATATAATATAATTATTATGTTTCTTATGCAGCACATGCTAATATATGATTGGATTTGTTTGGACGTGAATAAGACAGAGATTATGTTTCATAAATATACTAAATATGATGGTTATTTCTACGCCCTACAAGCAATATATGCTGGTATACTCATCTAAGAGGGCAGTACACCCAATCCAAATTGAAAACAACAAGGTGACACCGTTCCACGAGACTAAAAGCACATCCTCTACCTAACATTCACTCAAGAAGAGAAAAGCGGTAAAAAGTCTGATACGAAATACATTAACCAACCAAAAGTAATTGTAGAGTATAATTTGAAGACAGCTATTAAAGATAGAAACAGATTGGTCATTTCTTCTACTATAGCAATAATGCCTTCATATCCCATTCCTACCCTTGAATAAGTAGCCAATTATAATATTATAAGAAACATGTAATAGATGTAAGTCATATTAATAATATCTAGATATAAGCTATATTAATAATATATAATAGATATTAGTTACATTTAAATATTTAAGCAGTTGGATTGATATTGAAAAACTAAAAGGAACTGGACTCTTAGGATATATTTTAAAAGCTTGGTTAGTTAAAGCTTACTTAGTGTTAAGTACTGATATTACGAAAAAAAAATAATTTATATAAAAAAAACAAGATTATTTTTAAAAAAGGTACAGACTTTATGTCCATAGTGTTATAAAGTAAAATTATATAAAAAATATAAATGGTGGTTAAGAAGAACCAAACAATAATTGACAAGATACAATGTATGACAAAATATATATAAAAGATGACATACATTACAATCCTCTTAAAAATAAGAGTAGTCTTTATAAATCTAATAGGGATTTTAAATTTGAAGTAATTGTCTGTCTACTTAAGACATATTTTCTATATCATGTATATAATATATTAAATATTATATACATTCACAATTTTATACTAGCTTTACATATTTATATAAGGCAATAATTATCAGAGATAGAAAAAATACCAGCAATTAACTGCCCCAGAGCTAAATAGAAAATAACAAATGTTAAACCCTTCACAATGTCAACTGCAATCCTTACTACTTGCTCAAACCATAAAGGTTTTCTAATATTTAAATTCAGTAATCAATCTTGATATACTTATATAGCAAGATATGTATAATCCTTTGTTTAATTGTAACTGTATTACGCTATGCCAGTCATTTTGAGACAACATATTACAAGAAAATAGCCTAAACCTACCTCCATCAAGATAAACAAAATGGATACCATAAATAAATATATATTTTTATTGAAAATTAAAAGATATAATACAACTCAGTATACTTATATTTTCATAAAATGTGTATATGTATATTTTCGCTTAATATAAACAGTAGACATAGTAAATCATAAGAGATATTGTACCTATCAAAATAATTTCGTGAAATGGAAAGTAAAAATTATCGAAGAAATTTACGTTGATTTTGACTATTTGTATACTAAATTTGTAGAATCACTAGAAGTGTTACACATTGGCAGGTGAATGGACTGTGATGTATATTTAGATTATTTTTACGTTAAACTTATGTATGTTGTTTACAATCAATACCCTCTACAAGACAATAAATTATGGCTAAAGAAATTGCAGAACATTTTAATAAAGAAAACGAACAAAACAGCTGGTATCATGATTTTTACATAAATAGATAACACAATGTTCGCAACGCAATTATTAATGTAAAGAACATCAGAGCACTTTACGTACCCACTACATATTATACATACATTGTATGCATATAAATATGGGTTATAAATATACACCAGTATAATCATTTCCTATGTACATTTTTAAAATTATTTACTAAAAAATATCACTGACCTGTTATTTTTTGGCTAAATACTTTATCTTCTAACACTGTTTTGACATTACCATTGACCTCAGCTCCAAATTTTTACCTCGCATAGTGTTTGCTTACACCCAATGAGCAATCCAACAATACACTTCACACTAGAATGTAGAATTGTAGATAATTATACCTATAATGTATTGACTATAGATTATACACTACAGTCTTCACCTACAGATGAAAAAGTACGTTCAAGAATACTTGTTAGCACAGACTAAAGATAACATAAAAAGATAATAAAAAACACATCCATGAAAAGAAAAGTAAAAATTAACGAAGAACTTTAACTCTGCACCATTTAGCATCAGTCCATCTAGTAGGGAACATTTTGAAGCCCGAGTTTAATATCATCTTTAACTTTCTTTTACCCTTTTACCGGGATCCACGGTATCTAATATCCATAACCCGAGGTTAAGCATACGTGCATTTATAACCATGGGTATGAGTTAAAACTAGTGTCCGACCGAAGGTTCGGTTTCGGTTTCGGCAAGTTTCGGCAAAAAATTGTAGTTTCGGCCGTAGTTTCGGTTTCGGCAAAAAAGCTGCCGAACCTTCGGCAATGCCGAAACTCTGTACTCATGAATTTTCACACGTCGTTTATGTACATTTGAGTGTATTTATAGCTTGTGTATTAATCTCAAAATATAGTAAACGATTTTTATGAATTATAAATGTATGTTAAGAATAATATGTGTGACATTGTGTGAATGACACTGTGTGTCACTGACACTGTGTTTGCTCTCGTAACTGTGGCTCCTTTCATGGGCTAACTATTAATTTTGGGGGACCCTAGGCTAATTATTACAATGGAGGCCAGGCTAATTAGTTGCTGTTTAAATAACTATACAATACACAGGATTTCTTTACAATTGTTATACAGAATATAGTCAATAATTAAATATCAACAAATCTTATCACAAACAAGCACATAAATTTACCTGCAAGAAAGACACAGTTAAGTAAAAAGTTTTTATTGTGGCAATAAAATACCAAATTACCAAATGCCTATCCTTAATGGGGACTGAGGGTCTTGATAACTCACAGGTCCCTGCACTACAGCTCAAAAAGCCTCTATGTAAATCCACCCTAGGTGCTTGGACAAAGAGAACTGGCGTAGACCTGTAGGTACTACGTTTTTAATATTTCTAAAAAGGCGCCAAACGAACAGATCATCTATCTGAATCTGTCTGATCATAAGAGCGAAGGTAATGTTCGCTCATGGACATCTACAACATAGAGGAATTGTGGATGTGTTGCCGGCCTTGAGGGTGAATAAGAAACAAGGATGGGTAGAGAAAGTTGGCTTACATGTCATCGAACCACATTATGATGTCATAATGTGGTATGCGCCAAGTATGTACTTGGCAGTTCATTTTTGACGTAATAATGGTCGCGAGGTATTTGAATAGACGCAAACAAGGAGCTAAGATATACCTACTATCAATAAATCCTTTTAGTACGCTGTTCTGTAATCATGGACATGGCATCTACATGATGATAATCTTGTGAAGACAATTAAAAAAAATAATTAAAACTTAACCTACTACTGCAAACCGGTGAATTTGAAAAGGCCAATAGCGGGTTTGAACATTACCAGAAGATATTTTGGTATTTTTTTTATATTTTTTTAGCGCTCACTCCATACACAACTTTCGGGTGGAAAGTGGTGAACGAAATGTCGTGACCCTTATTTCTGTCCGACTACCGACGATGCAGGTACAAGCGGAACCTTAAAAGCGAAGCGTGAAACTATAAAAATGTATAGTATTAAATATAATTGAAAATGTAAAAAAAAACAATCACAATAAAACTTTAAAAGTGTACTATTTTTTTACATATTTTACTAAGTTTATGACGTCATCAGCAGTTTCGGTTTCGGTTTCGGTTTCGGCCGAAACTGAAGCCAGTGCCGAAGATTCGGTTTCGGTTTCGGTTTCGGCTGAAAACCCAGTTTCGGTCGGACACTAGTTAAAACTAGGAACCTCGGGTCTAAGAGCTGCTAAGTGGTCATGTGATTTTTATTCAGTTAAGTTCTTTTTCATTTTTGTATTTACGTATGTATGTATTAGTTGACACACGAACTCTTAGATGGCGAAAATGAAACGAACGTTCAGACGAAAATCAGACGTTCGTTTACATAAACTCCAAATCTCTCTAGATGTTATGACCGGACTATATTCGCCCTGTTTACCAATTAACCAGGAGCAAGCAGCCCCTGGTCAATAATCGCCCTGCAATATTGAACTTGAATCGCAAAGCGACACTAACATTACTTAAATCAGGATTCTTAATCGTAGCATACCAATATACAAACAATAAACATCAAGGTTTGTGCAAAAGTAAAAGACAACTTTCAGTGTTAATTTTCCTAAATGTAAAATATTACACTAGTTCAGGAAATCCAAAGAAATTTTAATGGATGTATAAAAACCAAAATGTTTGAAGGCCGTAATCGTAATATTTCATGTCTAATAGTATTATGTTGCTTTTGTTGGAACAAAGTCATGTTTTGAGCTGTCATGTAGTTTTTGAATATCTACCAAAGAGTGAAATATGTATGCTATCTATAACTGGCAACACTGGATAACAGACTGTTTATTGATCTTTCAGGTTGTGCATTTGCTTAGGACTTCCGATTAGACGATAGACGTGTTCATTCTAGACGAAAATTATTACTTAATTTTAATATTCGCGCTGTTTTGGACACTTACTGCAATCTATACTTTGTGTATCGATCAGAAAATGGGGTAAGCTATGTTAAAAATTATATATTAGGCTAAGATAACTTTATTGCTTGTTTTTTTGTGCAACACTTGTTTGTTATAACTTTAATGTGTTATTGTAATTGTAAATATAAAATATTTACAATTCACTTAGTTTTTTTAAATAAATATACAAATTCATACCTAAAGGTATGATGTTGTTAAGGAAAAGAAAAAGTATTTGAACAGTAATTTAAATATAATCACATAAAATATTATGTATGTTCCATAGTCACTAGTACCGCGTTTTCGTCGGCTTCGTTTGAAATCTACCTACATATTTTTATTTTTTAAATCACCTTACTGGCTATGGTAATTTAGTAAGTTATGTGAAATAGTGCATATTATTTAAGGTAATTTCATAAATATGGCCACTTTTTCAATTATATAGTATAAAATATTGGGCCCTTGTCTTTTTAAATATGTATGTTTGTTTTATTATTTATATATAGATGGTTGAAAGCCTATTTGATATGACCACCATTTTGAAAACTTCTAGAAAAAAATATCTAGATTTATTTTCATGATCTTGAGTATTTTCTTGCAAAATAAATGTTGCTTAACCCAAAAGGCGCCAAACTATTTTTATGCTTAAGTTTCGCAAATAGGTACTAAATACTAAGATTAATAAAAATAATTTAAGGCAAAGTAGTGCAAATCCTGGTGTGCATATAAATGAAAGAGCCAAATTATATATTCTCCATGTTTCACAGTATATTGAATTAATAATTTTGATTTAGGTGGTAGATAATAGCTGAGGGTGTAATATCAGTGTATGATTATTATCCAAATATTACCTATTAATGGTTGATTCATGAACTAATAAAACTATTAACCACTCTTTCGGGGTCAGTTGTAGTGCATGTAGCAGTGGCACAGGAATGTGACCGTAAAAGACTGGTTGTTGGTTCGATTCCCACTCGAGGAGTGGATATATTTAATATTTCCATTTCTTTGCTCTAGTGTCGAGGCAAAGCATGACATTAAGTTCCACCACTTAATATGCAATGCCTCCGAATTGGGCAGAAAGTGGGAAATGGAATGTCTTAACGCTAGGTTCCCCCTGCCTACCCTGCTGTGTGCGGGATACAGCATGAAGTAAAAACCCACTCTTTTTTGTACAATATTAAAAAAAACCTAATAATACTAAAACACATTTTTTAATAAATTAAATTCAATACTTGCCCTTGGACATGATATATCATAACAGGCTTATTTATTTGTTTGTTTAACCAATTGAGCCTATTGTTTCTATAAAGACGGAAGTTGTAGTTAAGTCATAAGTATTATTATTTTGATGAAAGGTATTTTACTTTCCAAGTTCTTAAGTTCTAAGCAGCTCAGCATATAACTCCACTTATAGTGTATATCACAATAAGAATCAATATACCTATTTTAAATGTAAAATCAAATTGCATTTATGCATTTATAATATTATATTTTTCTGAAGTACTTTTTACAGCAGGGAAGTAATTAAATATTGGTGTTAATGTTTGTTATATACATCATATATCAATGAAAACATAGAACATCTGTAGTTATATTCTGTTAACTTAGTTTTATCATATAGTAAATGTAGGTAGTGTGAGAAATACAACAGTAAAATATCGATAATCTCTATATAATTAACTAAAAGGTCGCTAAATCAAAGATAGATAGAAGTAGATGATAGATTTTAGACACGAAAGATTTTTTCAAATTTGTTATAAATATAGACATTAAAATTAGATATTAAAAATTTAATTTTAAAGCATGCTTGTAAGCAAATACAGTAGTTAACAAACAAAAGTTTTTTCTGTTTCGAAATGATTATAATTAAGAGTATAGAAAAGACAGACAGAAAGATTTTTGCACTTATATCATCTATTGTTATTATGGTTATGATTTCCATTATTATATAATAACTATTATTGCTATATAGTATAGATGTGTGTGTTGAAAGTGTTTATTCGAAGAAAGTTCATATTTGTGAATACAATGAATATGAAGAAAAGATGAGCGGTATTAGTACCTATGTGGACCTTCTCAAACATAATATTGATGATACTGAAGGAAGGTCACTTATAAAAATAATTTAGGTCTATTTTTAACCTTACATCATTAACTAATTATTTTAATGAAATCGGTCTTAGATTTTTCATTCAAACATTTATCCTCTATTTCACCTTTTAGGGATTGATTGAAAACAAAGTAATTCATCTACTTTCATTCTGAATTCCATCTAAATTGGGTCTTTAGAATAGTGGTAAAAGTTTGATAGACAGAAATATTGTCACATTTATAATATCTATTAGTACTCATAGTATATGTGTTGAAATGTTGACAATTTGTCAATACTGAATTTAATCTTAAACTTAATTTATTGGATACCATCGTTGCGCGAGTTTATTCATATTTTAGTTGTTTTCATAACGTTGATAAAGATTCTAGTACAACACTCTAGCACTACGTTTTTTCTATTTAACTCGCTAAAAATACTTTATAAATAAGCAATCTTCGGCAACAATATTTATTAAAATGAAATTAATTCAATATTTATTCTACAAAAAAGAGCCGTAAGATCCATTTATAATATAAGAGCCAGAGATTCTTTGCGAGATGTTTTTAAAGACATAGGTATACTTACAGTCGCCTCACAGTATATATACTATAATATTTTATTTATCCGACAACATGTTCTGTGCTTTGCTAAAAACAGTGACATACATACTATAGGAACAAGAAATAAAAATAAACTTGTAACGCCACGTTATCGTCTCCAAAAGGTAAATAAATCTTTTATGGGTCGGAGTATACGCATATATAATAAAATTCCACAGCTTGTTTTAGATTTACCTCTAGAGAAATTCAAAATCTTTGTAAAAAATACTTTAATAAGTAAAGCTTATTACTCTGTAGAAGAGTATTTAAAGGATAAAAATGCGTGGGATTAATCTGAATAAGTCCAATGCCGGTTAGCTACCATTGTATCAAATAATAAAATTGTAATTTATATATTTGAAAAGAGCAACTGTTGAGTTTCTGGCCGGCTCTTCTCAGCAGAACTGCCTTCCGAGTCGGTGGTAGCTTTATGTACATTTGACGATTCAAAAGTGCTTTCAAAAGTCTATTTGAATAAAGATATTTTGAATTTGAATTTGAATTTGAATTTAAAAAAGGAACCTATTTGTTACCGGCCCTATCAATATTATAATCCGGTTTTTTATACGATATCTAGGCTCTGTATAGATGAGCCAAAAACATTCAGGATGTGTATGATATTATGCCGAGGTATTCTACATAATGATGAATGCCTAGTTGGCAATATGTGTAAAGGTGCGTACAAATTAACCGCGGCAAATCACCGAATATTAGCGCGCGCGGGCGCCGCGCAGGCGCCGCGCGGTATATAGACGGGATAGCAGCGCGGCGAACGTACCACGTAGCGAACCGTTCGTATTCGGCTTTTGACACCGCATCAAAGGTTTTAGTAGTTAGTTTCGTCGCTCGCGCTCGCGCATTTGGGACGGTCGTTGGTGACTTGGCTCGAGCGGCGAGTTCCGAAAGATGGACAACGAAAAGTGCCCTATACTCATTCAACTGTATAGTACCAATGACTTTTTGTGGAATAGCAAATCCTCACACTACCACAGTAAATCTTTGACGTATCTTCTGTATGGTCTAGCTTTCCGCTGCGGGGTGTTCGAATTGGATCGTCTGCCGCGCGAGGCAGCCGCTTTCTATGAAATTTGAGAACTATGGAGTAATATTATTATGCATAACTAGTTTTTTTAATGTTGATTATTGTGGGAATATACTGAAAATAAAGATTAGTTCAATATGAATATATGTACATATATATCCTCAGTTTAAATTTAAAAATCCTCACTGTGACATTGACGCAAATCGTTGTATTATAAAATATTCTTTATTTTAATTAAAATACTTTGTATTATGAAAATTATTGAAAGTGTTCATTGTATTATTTATAAATATTCTCTTTCTGGCAGGAAAATTACGGCCCAAAGAAAGTTCGCCCAAGGCGTTTACGTCCCACCTTCTACCCAAGTTGCAAACACAGATCGTAAACCGGTAGATTTTGCCAAAGACCCAAAAAATATCATTCGCCGAAAAACAACTGCAAAAACTTTGCTCGACATGGTGTCATTGGAGAGTTAGTATAAGATTGATTTTTCAACTTTCAAATTGCATAACACTAGTATATTATTTTTATATTGTTGTAACGTCTTGTTTATAGGTACTCATAAGCACCAGCCCGTAGTAGTTTTAGAAAGACTAAATATAGATGCCGTTGAGAATCCAGTTGTCCATTCGGATAACAGTTTGTTTGTTGAAATCGGCTCAACTCCTAATACGCCCATAAAATCACGTGTACAAGATGAAGTTCCTCTAAAAAGTCCGTTGATGACGAGAGCCATGAAGTTAAGATCAGGTGTAAAAAAATTAAAAGAGAAGTGCGCTTGTCTTGTGAAATCATCTCATCAAGGTCATCTAAAGGAACGCAGACGTCCTACCCGCAAAGCAGCTTTGAAAGCGTCTTTGTGTTTGAATTCAGTTGACACAGAATTTTCTGTTGATGATGACAAACCATTAGCAACTTTCACAAGATCAAGCAAGAAAAATCGACCGAAGCAAAAGTCGCTTATATGTGGGTCAAAAAACAAGAAAAAAGGTAGTTAGTAAAATTTTCAAGATTATTTAATGCATTGTTTCTTAAATATTGATTTATTTCTCTATTTAAAGGCCTGAAAATAAAATCATCACCTGCCGGCAGTTTGCGTTCGTCCACTGCTAAAAATGGTAAGTACACTCTATAACGATTTGTTTAAATCTTATTTGCAACATGTTGGATTATTTTGTTATTTGTATCATATAGAACGAACGTCATCAAAAGGTGAAGAGGAGCACAAGTCTACACAGACAGATGGTAAGCTTATTTACTTATATATACATATATACGTATAGTACCCGGCAATAAATAATGCACATCGTTGCTTATAATGA
The DNA here is from genome assembly GCA_019049465.1 of Dryas iulia moderata. NCBI lineage: Eukaryota > Metazoa > Arthropoda > Insecta > Lepidoptera > Nymphalidae > Dryas > Dryas iulia. Next base: position 3,206,984 of record CM032415.1, on the reverse strand, counting down.
AACAGTGGGCTAGTTTCGGATTCGTAGAGCTCTATCTTTGTCACTCATTTGGTATGTGAAGTATTTCATTGTTATTATTTTAAGTGACGGAGACAACGCTCTACGAAGTCGAAGGTAACCGATTGTTTCATTCTAAGCATCGATGTGCATTATTTACTGCCGGGTACTACATAAGGTTACTTAGGGCTTTGCACATAACGCGCGTATTCAAAGCGCCCAAACTCTGCGTGTTATCAATCAATTTTAGTTTAGTTTCTACCGATACAAACGCAACTAATCTATCGTATCGATACGTACGCGCGGTTAGAGCGCGTTACAATTGGGTTGACGGGGAAGCAGGGGGAGCTGCTCTCACGCCCCACTACACAGACCTAGACTAGTCTAGGACTGTTGTTTAAATATAGATTTATCGAAATGACTACATTATTCTTTTGTGATATAATTAATAACTTCATGATGTAATAAATAAACTGATTTCGAAATGTAGATATTGATATTGATTGGTCGGTATTTTTTTTAAATGTTTTTTTATAGCACTCTGTGACCTGAAACTGCAAAGTGCAAGTTTAGGTGACTTACTGTGTAACGTAATAACAATGAATAATATTTTTTGCTAACTTTTACTTATACGAAGACTATTTTTTGGAAATATATATTTTTATTGTTAATAGTACCTGGAGCTAGTAGTGTCCAGACACTCCACTTTGCGTCCGAAATCGAGACATTACGTGTGAAGTGGCGTAACTTAACGCCGCGATTTCTTTTAGGCACCAGAGCGAAGAAATGAAAATTTAAATATAATCATTCTCCGAGTGATAATCGAATCCACAACCATTGCTGTACAACCAGAAGTTGCACGGCGATTGCGTGTGATTTAATATGTTTATATTGTTTAGATTCAGAAGACTCTTCACCTGACCTGCCAGCTAACAAGACATCCAATGGTTACAGCGGTGAGACATTCATTTTTCCCTATTCGTTATTCCCTAAGCAGTTAAAATCTAATTAAAAAGTACAAAGTTAACTTTTTAAACTTTTTAATTATAATATAACTGTTTAATAATTAATAAATAAAAGTATATGTTTTTATATGTTATATAGTTAAACGAACAATTATTGTATATATATAATTTGGATGTCGGAAACGGGTCCAACGATTTTCATGAAACTTGTTTTGTATTAGGGTGTTTCGGGGGAGGAAATCAATCTAGCTAGTATTCATTTTCACAAAATGTCTTTCTCCGTATTGTTAAGTAATAAAAAAACGGGTAAAATATAATTCTTATACGACTGTCTAATTGGCCATACGTTGTAATAACTGAACTTTTTTAGCTCGGCTTTCAACAATTTACAAACCAGAAGTCCACGGTTCAGTCCTGACTATTTCTTTTTTTTTGTTTTAATTTATTTATCGTTTTTTATTTCTTGTTTTATTATAATTTTTATTGATGTAATTTTTTTTGTAATGATTATTACAAAATAACGATTTCTCGAAAGGAATACCGAACGAAGCCTGAACGAATACCGAGCGGAGCTCGGTCACCAGATGTTATTTTTTATATATGATGCTACAATTTAATCGCGATTGGAATAAGGATGTGATGTGTATAATTTAGGATTCTACTAATTAATGATAAACATAAGTACTTCAATATAATCACTTCGCCAAGTGTGAATGGATCCTACAACCAATCGTGTTTACAGTCAAACGTTGTGGAACCGCGCCACGATGGCTTCAACCACCGTTCCTTTACCTGAGACACAGCTTAATGTTGAGTTGGACTCTACACACAATGTCTCGAATTCAGATCAAAAGTGGAGAATGGACCGGGTACCGGAAAAAGCTTGAAGCTATAAAAAAAGGACTTTAAGATAGTGTCTTTTGCTGTTTAATGCATTACTTTCTTTTGTTATTTTGTTATTACAGTAATAACGTGTGTGACATTTTATTAATTACGTTTGTATTGTTCAGCTCCAATAGGCCCTCCAATTGATCAGCTACAATTTCCCACCACGTCCAATGGTTGCGGCGGTAAGTAACAATAATACAAAATTATCAATTCAACCCTTTAATTGTAATATAACTGCTTATAGAGGCTAATCGAACTGCTAATCGAGTTGTTTTCCGAATTAGCGTGACTCCGTCACTATAGGACACCTATTAGATTATCCTTCCACTTATTTCATTTTTTCATTTTCATTTCAGATTCTGCGTGGAAAGGACACAGTAACAGCCTACTTTTAAATTCAGAAGAAGATCTTGGCAGTATGTATATTTATATGACTTTGTGTGTTTTCTCGACAAATTAAAAATTAGGCGTAGTGTTGCCATTGATATTCCATTGTGTACTTTGAATTTAACTAAATTAGACCCATATTTTAATTATATATCGATGCAAGCGATTTTTTTGTAAAAAAAAAACCTTTTTATTTGCTGATTAAAATAAAATAGATGGTTATTTCTAAACGATTAATAGTGTATAAAACCTATCGTATTGTCAGTACTTTAGTGTTTACTTGTTGTGTTTTACGACTAATGGTCTTTTTGCTCTCCTCTATTCTCTTCTTACGCTATCACTTTCTTACGTCGGTATAATCTATATAGATTATACTGGGAAAAGAATATATATTCTTAACGAGGTAGTCGTTGCGGGTGGGACAGCGTCTGATTGCAAATTTGATGACTGGGGGTTCGATTCCCACCCGGGGGAATGATTATTTATTATCTTCATTTCTCCGCTTTGGTACTTACAGCAAAGCCTGGCGTTGAGTTTCGCCACTCAATACGCAATTTCTGGATTTCCGGTGGAAGTGGAGAACGGAGTGTCTTGACACTAGGTTCTCTCTCACTACTTTCCCGATACGCGGGAAATTGCGGCAAGTATAAACAATATATTTCATCATACAAAACATGAAAAATGAAATGACCGAATAAAATATACAAGAACCATGAAAAAATTTAGAAACCTATTTTTTAACTTTTACCCTAAAGCTTATCCAATACTTTAGATAACGGCGACGGCAATGTTATAATTACAATAATTGCTATAGGAAATTAAATTATTACTAGAAACTAAATTATTATTGGAAATTAAATTATTATTGGAAATTAAGTTATTATTGGAAATTAAGTTATTATTGGTAATTAAATTACTATTGGAAATAAAATTATCCCAAATAATTTTTCTGGCCATCCAGGTGACTCTATCCAGCTACCCAGACCTGCCCACCCCGTCCTAAAGCCCAGTTACTATGCCTGGTAATGACGCAATCTATGTACCTTAACTTACATATTGCTGTTCAGCTTTTTTTCGTTTCACGCTGTAACCCGCACACAGCAGAATAGAAGGAACCTAGTGTTAAGACACTACGTGCCCCATTGACCGCCTAATTCAGGAGCCACTACCAGTCGCGTTAACTGTCTGTTTATTTATTCTAAATATACAAACACTTGCATGTCCCCATGGGAACTGTTTTAGAATATAATTCCCCTCCGCCGCTGGGTAGAGTCCCGTAAAAGGCGGGTAACAGTAGCTTGGTAGTGGAAGGAGATTCGTTCTCCGGCTGACTTGCGACCACTATCATGTCAAAGAGGTTAAAGTCTAATAATTTTATTGAAAATCAGAACTTACATGCTTCAGTTTTTGAACTTCAAACAATTTCACCATTTCACTAAACTTTTTCACTATTCAATTTCTACCGGTTCACTAAAGTTAATGCCTCAGACCTAAGAAAAACCGGCACAAGAAACTCAGCGGGACGTTTTTTTTAAGTCAAGCATTTACAGATATTATATAATTATATATTGACAATGATAGATTTGAAATAGACTAGAGCAAACCAAACATCTGATTATGTGTTCCGGTTCTATAACATTTAAGCCAGTTCTCCCTATTCCCACCATCTCCATCCCTTGTCCCTCTTTCAGCCTCAAGTCCGCCAACGCATTCACAACTCTAATGTTATGGATGTCTATGGACGAACGTAACCACTTACCATCAGTTGGTTGTTCTGCTCATTTGCCTGCTTTACTCAATAAAAATGTTTTTCCAAAGTTGAAGAGTGGCCGGTGAAAGAAGACTGTGACTCGCCCAGAGGATGGCGATGGTCAACATCTGATGGTAATGTACTGCGTACTTAAAATTTTTCACTTTGATCATTTATTACATTATATATTATAAAGTAACGTTTCTTAAATACAAATAATAGTTTTAAAAGTAGTGTAACATTTAACTAGTAGTTTCTAGTGTTTTGTTCGTCTCGTATGCTTTTAATGTTTATTTATTTATTTTTATTTCTGTTGTTAATTTTTGTGGATGTGAAATAAACTGTTGTTATTATTGTGATTGGTATCGAAAATAATATGTTAATAAATCTTGCTGAAAAACGTAATATCCACGGATCATTGTACTTATAATTTTTTATTCATTTGTCAGACGAATTACAACCAGAGCAAAGCTGCAAGCGGCAATCTCGATACGACGCCCACAAATTAGCGAACGGTAAATTGTTATACCAATTTTATTTATATATTTTACAAGTTAATAATTAATAAAATTAAAAATGCAATTCTTAAATTTATAATTATTTTGTAAAAATTTTCATAGTATTAAATATAGACGTACATATATCAATCTCTTGCATCACTGAGTGACTAACAGATATTACCTAGCATTACTGGATGCGTTGAGAGAACTGTAAGGCATCACTGAGAGAGGATATCTCGAAATTTCAAAAAATATATATTTTGTAGTTAACACAAAAATAGTCGCAGGATACAACTGGTGCTAATATAAAAATATCGTTGGATCTTTCTAGAGTATTCTCGTTTATCCTTAGACCGAGCTCAGTCAAGCCCCAGCGCGGCTCAACCTCGTATAAAAGGGAAAGCTAAGGACAAAACGAAAGGCGGGGAACCAAAACCAGGTAATATTAAAGATATATTGAATTAACATTTATTTATCTATCTAGCATTTACGAGATAAAAAATTGTTAAATGAAAAACAGATGAATTTCATTTGTATATGAATAACGAGTATTGTGAATTTGAACTTTCAGATTACGCAGAGGCCGGGCCCAGCGGCCTGCAGTCGCGCCTTCGCCTGCAAACGGAAATAGGTAATACTTCTTCTTCTTCTTCACAGTCGTTTTACTACAATACTGAAGATCATATCTCTGAAAGACCTGGCGTTGTTTTGATACTTAATTTCTTCCAGCCCGTTCGGTTTTCGGTTCCATTGAATCCGAGGCATGTTCATCTCCATTAGCTCACTCCAGTTCCGATCCATAGAGAAATATTGACAAAATCAACGCTCGGACAAGCCTTTTTTTGGTGGTATATGAGATTCTACGGTCTTGCCCAATGCGGGTCAATTTGCTCATAGCAGATTTGGTTATTTGTGAATGATTTCTTATAAAAAAATCTCAGCATATAAGAGAGGGACACAATCGACATAAATAGATTATCTGCTGACCGACGTTATCATATCAGCAAGGTGACTGCTGTAGGTGGAAGAAGATTCAGAACACCATATCTTAGAACTGACATCTTAAACTGTCTTGTGTTGCCTATGCTTTCTAATAATATAATCGGCTACAACTGGTCCTAATATAAAAATAACGATAGAACTTTCTAGACTATTCTCGTTTATCCTTAGATCGAGCTCAGTCAAGCCCCAGCGCGGCTCAACCTCGTACCAAAGGGAATGCTAAGGACAAATCGAAAGGCCGTGACCCAAAACCAGGTGATATTAAAGATATATTGAATTAACATTTATTTAACTATATGTCTGTCTATCTAGCATTTACGAGATAAAAATTTGTGAAATGAAAAACAGATGAATTTCATGTGTATAACGAGTATTGTGAATTTGGACTTTCAGATTACGCAGAGGCCGGACCCAGCGGCCTGCAGTCGCGCCTTCGCCTGCAAACGGAAATAGGTAATACTTCATCTTCATAGTCATTTTACTACAATACTGAAGATCATATCTCTGAGAGTCCTGGCGTTGTTTTGATACTTAATTTCTTCCACCCCGTTCGGTTTTCGGATTCTCGCAGTTATTAATGAGAGCCCAGTAAGAGTCTAGGGGGAACTTTACCTAACCCGTCATTAATAGTTTTTCTAAGTTGTTGTTGGTTGTACAACAGCATGATTAGAAGTGGATTAGAGTACGGTAGTGTTGTTTGACGACCACACTACTCTACTCATTCTCTTAGAATTGAACGCCTCCAGAAGCGCTTTATCATCTTTCATATTCGACGGGTAACATAAGCACGCTAGAAACATATGAAATCAGACTGCATTACTTTAATATGATATCACTTAGCACAGGAAGAGATGTTCTAGATTTAGTGTTACTGTTAAACATTTTTAATAACGAGATCGACTCTCCCCAACCTCTGCAAATGTCCAATTTTTATGTTCTAACTCGCTTCCCACGTGGTGCTATTGAACCTTTACATGTTCCCTTGCGTAAAACAGTACTCGGGGCTAACTCAGCCATACCGCGAATGAACAAGCTTTTGAATAAATGTAGTGGCTCAACACAATCTCAATTTGCTCATAGCAGATTTGGTTATTTGTGTCCTTCTCCTTATTTCTCTCTCACCTCCGCGACCAGACATATTTTAACTTAAATAGCTTTCCAATCCTGGAGTGCTTATCGGTTCTATCAACAAGCATAACTTTGGTCTTTAACCCAGGCACATTGAAATAGCTCAGCTGGTTCTGTTTCAGATGATGCAAAGAGCTTAGTATTGGCCGCATATCCTAGGTTGCTGCTCTTTATGCCGGCCTCAGATATACCATCTTCCCACTCGTCTAGGGTATCTCACCATAAATATTGAAAAGGGTAGGAGATAAAATACATCCTTGCCTCACTCCCTTTTCTACTTTCTTATGTTTGTCGAGCTTTTCTTACGTAACGGAATTAATATGAATTCTGTCCAATCAGCTATCCATTTACCTGTTGTCTTCCATATCTGTTGGCATATATGTAATATTATTTTTACCCCTTGATATTTATAGAAGACTAAGAACCACAGAAGAAAAATAGTCACTGATTAGTAAAAAAGCAAGTTATTTCTGATTAAGATATTCTATTTATCTATATTTTTCTCTTACATTCAGACCAAGTGCAACCCGACCCTAGTGGCTGACAGGCACAACCACTTATTACAGATATCTTCATTTTTTTTATACCGTATTCTCATAATTACAAATGTATACTATTCTAACAAAGTAATATTTAGGCTTTAATTAACCCTTTTATTAAATTAAAAAAAATAATAAATTATTGCTAGGTGAAAAATTTGCTAGATGATGGCACATGATGATAATTTGTTCAAATTCAAATTCAAAATATATTTATTCAAATAGATTTTTGTAAGCACTTTTGAATCATCAAATGGACATCTCCTCGGAAGGCACCCAAGGCAAGGAGTAATATATTTTTTTTATATTATATATCAATGCTTATTGTAGTTAAATTTACAAGTATTTATGGTTGCTGCTATTTTATGTGTCGTATTTGGTCGTATTAAACGATTTCTTATAAAAAAATCCCAGCATCTCATCGAATATAAGAGAGGGACACATTCAACATAAATAGATTATCTGCTGGCCGACGTTATCATATCAGCAAGGTGGCTGCTGTAGGTGAAGGAGATTCAGAACACTATAGCTTAGAACTGACATCTTAAACTGTCTTGTGTTGCCTATGCTTTCTAATAATATAATCAGCTACAACTGGTCCTAATATAAAAATAACGTTAGAACTTTCTAGACTATTCTCGTTTATCTCTCCTCGAGAGGCGGGACCAAAACCGGGTAATATTAAAGATATATTGAATTAACATTTATTTATCTATATGTCTGTCTATCTAACATTTACGAGATAAAAATTTGTGAAATGTAAAACAGATGAATTTCTTGTGTATATGAATAAGGAGTATTGTGAATTTGAACTTTCAGATTACGCGGAGGCCGGGCCCAGCGGCCTGCAGTCGCGCCTTCGCCTGCAAACGGAAATAGGTAATACTTCTTCTTCTTCTTCATAGTCGTTTTACTACAATACTGAAGATCATATCTCTGAGAGTCCTGGCGTTGTTTTGATACTTCATTCTTCCACCCCGTTCGGTTTTCGGCTTCTCTCAGCACAGTTATTAATGAGAGCCCGGTAAGAGTCTAGGGGAAACTTCGTTGCTTTTATTGCTAGGCGATAAAGATATGTCTGTGCGAGAACATGATGGCACAGGATGATAATTTGTGTTTGTAAACGCCTATTGATTATGAGTTCGTGTCGGTTTTCGTCTTAAGTTGATGATCCTGATCTTAGCAATTACTTATTTTCACATAAACTTATTTTGCAAAGAGAATAATGAAGCGACACTAGCATTAAAGGGTTAATACAGATGACGGTTACAAGTGTCAAAAGTGTGTTCAGTTGCTTCTCTCACTGTTGAATTTGTTTCAGACTTAACGCAAGAGGACAGCAGACCTCCATCCCCCAATAACTCTGACTCATCGCTTGACGGTAATATATTCTCTATTTTAACAAGCATATTGCAAATAAATATTAGCACTATTTTTTTTTATAGCTTCACGCTGTATCTCGCACACAGCAGGGTAGGCAGAGGTAAACTAGTATTAAGATACTCCGTTCCCCACTTTTCGCCGAATTCGGAGGCATTGCGTGTTAAGTGGCGGAGCTTAACGCCGCGCTTTACCTCGACACCAGAGTGAAAAAAATGGAAATATTAAATATTCCTCGAGGCTTGTACCACTGGGCCACGACTGGCCACAATCCCTATATTATAATTTCAATTATAGGAATAGGAATAAACAACTTGAAATACGTTGTTTATTTTGTATACTGTATACATATAATATAGTTATTCTCAGTTAAAACACTCAACTTGTTATCGAGGTCTTATTCGTAACTTATTGCAGCTCTCCGAGCGGGGTCGCCGACACTCACGGAAGATACATCAAATAGTAATATATATATTTCTTATAATATATGGAAATATTATTTGTAGTTATGTTTACTGGTATTTGTTGTTGCTGCTACTTTTTTATTTGCCGTAGTGAGCACTTTTTTTACTTGTTTTTGTAATTTTTGGCTATCGTCATGTCCTTGCATTAATCAGATGTTGTCATAATTTCAGCTGAAATCCTTATTGACTAGGACTAATTTAATGAACATTTTAATCAGTTCCTGATTTCAAACACTCAGGTGTCCCACAAGAAATATTTCTTCTAGATATTACATAAGTTGAATTTCATTGATGGGACTGAATTTTAACCATACTCTAAATGTTTTCGTTTCGTTGCTTATGCCAGTTGCAGTGTAACTAAAGAACGTCCACGTTTTTTCAACATATGTATGTAAAATTGTTGTGAAAAAATTAGGGCAATCTCGCCTCCTCAAACATCTTCCGTTTCGTTGAAAACTTGAAACATACGTTTTCCGTCAATCTTGATAGTTTTAACATGACTTTTATTTTATATTTATTGTTATGTTCAACACTATCCTTAGCTGTTTTAAAGAATAAGAATAAACGCAATTTTTGTGTCTGACAAATATATTTCCAGGTGACGGGCTACCATCGCACGAGGCGTACATACAAAATAAGCGTGTACAGAATTGGGTGGATTTGACAGTGTTTAAAGTGCCAAAAGTGCCAAAGGCGCGAACACGGCAGAACTCCCCATACGCGAACAACGAGCGGTACTCGCAGCGGGGCACGCGGCGCTCGTCGTCCACGCCGGCGGCGGTGCGCGCGTGGCCGGCGGACGCGCCCGACGCGCCCGACGCCCCCGACACCCCCTCCAGGAAGCGCCCAAGGATGGAGACCGCGCAGCTCGTTGATGCGCCATGCTTCCATCCGACCGCTGAAGAGTTTACGGTAAAAAATGTTTTAATATTTTTTAAAGTGTTATTCATATATTTAGGAGTTAGAAACGTCCATTTCCTAAGTGTGTGAATGATACTTTGAAAATGTTAAAAGAATTTAATAAATAGAATTCTCTTCTTGCCAAACGATTGTTCGGAAAATAATCTTTGAGTAGCAGAAATTTGTAAAAATCTCTCTGAAAAGATGCTAACAACAAAAATAACTTGTAATAAACACCAAAAAAGCGCCTGGATGGTTTCCAAGCGGCGCGGTTCGAATGCCGTTCAAAATTTTTATACATTTTCTAAATTTCTTTTACGGTCAGAATTTTGTATGGGTGTAAGCAAGAGTTTTCCCAAAATATAAATGAACTAGGCGCTCAACCGTACCGTTCACGTATTGAGCGAAGCGCACGGAAAAAGAGCCGAAGGAAACCGTATAAAAAAAATCGGCACGCGCAGTTCATTGTAGCCAAAACTTTTCGCGCGAAATTTTTCCACTTATATATAGACTCCAATGAGAATTAAATTTTTTGGTGATAATTTCTTAAAGACATTAATTTTTCGATTGCTTTTTAAGAAACCCTCTCTATATTGATATTAGTGCGCATGCAAAATGTCATAAATTACGGACGTTTAGTTTTCGAGCGTATTCGTTACAAAGAATGCAAACAAGTCTCCAGTAGAGACTTCACTTCGCTCAAAAATTTTCTTTTTAATTTCGACTTCGGTAAAACTTTTTTCTATAAGAGGTTACAGATAAAAACAATATCAACTTTCTGATACGTAATTCTTGCAAGTGTTTTGTCAGTCAATTTTTGCTTTGTTCCATCAGGACCCAGTGGCGTACTTCGAGAAAATCATGCCAGAGGCATCGAAGTATGGCTTGTGTAAAGTGGTGCCCCCGGCTGGGTTCAACCCTGGATGCAAACTAAATGATACGATGCGCTTCCACGTAACTAACCAGTACATTGAGCGCATGTATACGCGCTGGTGTGACGTCACAAGGGAGATGTGTGCGATGCGCGCCCATCTCGCTACCTTAAAAATCGCATGTACACAACATCCACTTGTATGTATTATTCTATACTCTAAAATGTATTAATCATTTTAAAAAATATTTAATACAACATACTGTTAGTTAATGTTGCTGCAACATGCTGTTTAATCACATACTAATTTATTGTTATTATTTTTTTACAACTCCAATTTTAAAATATTTGTTCTTACTTGTCTTACTAAACTTTATGTTACATGTAGTTAAACGGGCTGGAGGTCGACCTACCAAAACTTTATCACGCTGTAAATAATAATGGCGGCTTAAAGAATATCAATAAAAAAACCTGGGCAAAGGTAGCCGAAGAGAGCAACTGCGGGAAAATGTCCCATCCGGACAGGAGGCTAGACCAATTGTATATGAAGTACGTCGTCCCGTACGATTCACTAAGCAAACGTAAGTCATTTTAACTTTCAATTCAATTTTTTGTAGTATTAAGTAATTTTTCTCTAGAGAAGCGACATGTTGTTGTCAAAAAGATTTCATTATTTGTAATATGATGTGATGCATTGCGAGATCCTTACTATTATTAATGCGAAAGTAACTCTGTCTGTTTGTCTGTATGTTACTCAATCACGTCTAATCTACTGAAGTGATTTTAATGGAATTTGCCACAGAGATAGTCTAAAGACTGAGAAAGGACGTAGGCTACTTTTTAATACCGAACTTTAATAAAAAACGAACTATAAGGGGTTGTAATAAGGGATGAAAGTTTGTATGGAAATGATGTAACTTTTGTAGTTAGAAGTTATAAATTGAATTTTTAGGCCCTTTATTAAATATAAATAAATACGACATCTAAAGCTTGTAAATAATTATCCTAAAAGAGTAAGGCTCAAAAATAAAAATAAAGAGGAATTACAGAGAATTACGGAGTCATTACAATATGTGAAAATGAAGAAAGCAAACACCGCTCGCCATACACGCGGGTTGATATACAAAATGAAAATTTGTATGGAAGTTACGTTATTTTTAAAGTTAGAAGTTTGGGCACAGGCGAAGCCGTGTGCGGGTCGCTAGTGATATTTTTCATTTTCATTCATTTTATATAACTCTTTAAACTATAACTTCTTGGTATTGCGAATATATATATTATTTAAAATTTATTAAGTACAATGGCCAATTAAATTCTTAATTTAATTATTAATCAGGGGAGCGGCAGAACATGATAAATACAGTAGACAGATTGTGGCAAAAACGATATAAACTGATGCTTGAAAGGGCAATGAACCCGCTCCCACAATATCACCTGTTAGGGGAATCTGACTCGTCTGATGAGGATGAGGCATCCTCTTATGAGGAGGATATAAAACGATTCCCCCATCTTTACAAACTACTGAAGGAAGCGGAAGAATGCATTATAAAGGGCCGACATATGAACCTGAATACTTACAAACGGGTATGTAAAGTAATTTTAATTTATATATTATATACATAACATTTTCTTTGCCACTGTAATGCTGTTTCCATTAAATAAATCACAAAATTAAATGAGGGATACACTATTTTAATCATGAATTATTTTGTTCATTATAATGTTTTTTTTTGCTATGCTTATAATTTGTTACATAAGCGTGGCATCGAGTTCAGCAACTCGACGCGCAATTTATCGATTTCGGGCACAAAGTAGTGAACGGTGTATTAGTGTAGTCCCTGACTACCGTGTTATATAGAAAAGGCGTGAAGTTGCTATACAAGATAAAGATATCATATCAGCATAGGCACATCTCTCTAAGTAAACCTCTCATCTAGTGTCAAGATACTCCGTTCTCTACTACACCCAAAGTTGTGTAGCGTCTCAATGACTCAATGCCGGAGAAGTGATAATAATTTAAATATAATCATTCCCCTGATTAGGAATCGAACTTGCAACCATCACGTTTTTAGTTAGACGCTGTCTTACTACGCCATGATATCCGATTTAATTGTTCTTTATAGTGATATGATTTTTTTTTATCAGATCGCCGGTAACTCTTTCAAAACCTACTTCTCCAACGGTGCGTCGTTAGAGAAAAAGGAGAATTTTTATTGGCAATGCGTCCTGCACGGAAAAAACCATGTGTGTGTCAATAGTGCCTCCATAGAAACGAGCAGCGAGGGATTTGGTTTCACGAACAACAAACAAGAACCTTATGGAACTCATGCTTGGAATTTGAAAGTAAATAACTATTTTTTTTTACAATTTTACTACATTTTATATGATTTAGGCGTAGAGTTGGATTTGAACCTGTTGGAGTTCTTGTAACTCTGCCAATGGGCAAAATGGTTGTTGATTAATATTGTCGTCTTACAAAATATATTGAGTGTAATTAAATGGATATAAATAAAATAAATGCCGCCGCCGACAATATGATGTGTTGTGTAAAGCTGCGGCAAATCATCCAACATTAGCTATGTAGACAGGGACTAGAGTATTGCCGCGGGAACGTGTCACGAGGCGAACCATTCGCGTTCGGTTTTTAACACCGCATCAAAGGAGCTTCGTCGCTCGCGCTTGCGCATTTGGGACGGTCGTTGGTGACTTTGCTCGCGCGGCGAATTCCGAAAGATGGACAACGAAAAGTGACGTCTACTAATTCAACTGTATGGTACCAATGACTTGTTGTGGAATAGCAAATCCTCACACTACCGCAATAAATCTTTGACGTCTCTTCTGTATGGTCTAGCTTTCCGCTGCGGGGTGTTAGAATTGGATCGTCTGCCGCGCGAGGCAGCCGCGTTCCATGCAATTTTATTTGTACATATTGTACATATTCGCGCGCCAATGCACGTCAACTCTGGCCGAACAGTGGCTCGCGCGGCTGCCGCGGTTAATTTGTACGCAGCTTATGAAGACAGCCGCCTCCAGCAAATTGCTGACTACATTTTTTAGCTTTGATTTTGGTTTGGCCTAAGATAAAGCGTGGCGTTGAGCTCCGTCACTTACGTCTTAATCGATGTCTTGATTTCGCGCTGACACTGGGTCCCTTCTGACTATTCGAGAGCCGTGGAGCTGCAAAAAAATTAATATAATATGTGGAGTCAGCTTAGCTGATCGAATCCCCAATTAAGAGATACACAGAATGGCAGGTGTTAGCGAGAATGTCATAGCAAGAATTAAGAAGGGCGTGGGCAGGTGGTCTGGGCACGTCGAGAGGATAGTCATGAAAAAATGGTAAGAAAGATATATGAAGCACAGGTGAGTGGTAAGAGAGGCAGGGGGAGACCTCAGTTGACCTTCGAAAACACAGTATCGAAGATACTGGAGGGAGGTCACGTAAGGTGCATGAGGAGGGCCCCCCGGTGGGCGCGTATGAGGAGGGTAATGAAAGTGGACGAGGCGTGAAGTATGCAGGGACGTTTGGCGCTGCGTTCTCTCTTAACTACCTCGCAAGGGATACAGCGTGAAGCTAAAAAAACTTGTTGCTTTATTCATTTTATATGTATTTTGCAGATGCTAAACCAAAATAGTGGCAATATTTTAAGATTGCTCGGTCCAGTGGTTGGCCTGACGGTACCGACGCTCCACCTCGGCATGCTGTTCTCTACTAGTTGCTGGCACCGCGACCCGCACGCCCTGCCCTGGATGGAGTTCATGCATGAGGGGACCAGGAAAATATGGTGATCAACTTGAAATTATATTATATTAATTTTTACAATTTAACATAAACTGCGAATGCGAATAACGACTTGTTAAGCGAAATATTCGTGAAGCGAAAACGATTATAGAAAATGTATAGATATTTGAACACAGTGAGATTAAAACCTGGCTCTCAAATGCTTTTAAATACATGGCTTATCTGTCAGAGCGCCGGACTGCTTTCAATTTTTATATGTTTTCTAAACATTTTTTTCAATTACCTTGATGTGTGAATGATACTTTGAAAATGTTCGAAACAAAGCAAACAAACCAATTTATATCTAATATGTTAATTAATATACAAAACTCTTATTGTGTCAGGTACGGCATACCAGATGAAGAAAGCGAAAAATTTAGAACGGCAGTCGAAGTTCTATCACCAACATCGTGCCAGAATAAATCCATCTGGCTGTCGTCTGACGTGACAATGATACCGCCCGGCTTGCTGCTGGAACGCTCCGTGTCGATGTCCAGAGTGCTTCAAAACCCTGGCGAATTTGTCATAGTGTTCCCGAAGGCGTATTCCTCCTCTATATGCACCGGGTATACGGTGTCCGAGAGTGTCTATTTCGCCACTAACCACTACATGAACAATATAAGCCAAGTGTTCCAAGTGAGTAGCATTTATATATATCTGTATATTACTAGAGGCCAGTCGTGGACCACGGGTACGAAGTGTGGCTGTAAAAGCAAATGGTTGTGGGATCGATTCTCATTAGAAGTCTGGGAATATTAAATATTACCATTTTTTCGCTCTGGTGTAGAGGCAAAGCGCGGCCCTAAGTTCCACCACTTAACACGCAATGCCTCCAAAATTCGGCGGAGAGTCTTGATACTGGGTTCCCTCCGCCTAAACTGTTGTTATTTTTTTCAGCTACTTCTATTTTAGAATTATAATATTATCTTTAAATTCCACGTAAACTATCGCAGATCGTAGTTTCTTTTAGAATATATATTGTAAAATTATAAAAAATATACTATATATGTAATATATATAGAATTCAGCGATATCTAATTAACTTACGTTGTACGTTATCATAACCAGGAGTTGCGTATGAGCTGTGAGCCGTCGATGTTCTCTCTGGAACAGCTCCTGATCTCCGCTGCCAGCGACCCTGACTCCACCCTCGAGAGGCTTCAGTTGGTGCACGCAAGCCTCACGCACATTGTGGAGGCCGAGCTGAACCATCGAGCTGGTCTACTCAAACTTGGTCTTACGGTTGGTTCAGATTTTATTCTTGACACTAGATTTACCAGACCAGTCAAAATTACTGAATGTCTACTCAAACTTGGTCTTCTGTTTGGTAAACATTTTACTCTTAACACTAGATTTACCAGACCAGTCAAAATGACTAGTCTTACAATTTCTAATTAAAATTCCTACTGCATGTACTGCGTTGTGAGTGTGTGACACTTGCGTTTTCCTTTGTGGCGCTTTTTAATTTTTGATTTCCCATACAAATTACAGGGGAATATTTTTTTATTTTCTTTCGATTTTTTGTGCGTGTGAATGGATAACTGTTGAGTAAAAACAAAAACTTATTCTTGTAGAGAATTTGACGATCTACAAAAAAGGTCAGATATATTTTTTTGCTAGGTTGACTCCTTTAAAAGTTTAAAAAATTAGAAAGCGCCACCTCCTAATATTAATATTAAGAGCTCAAACTTTACCAGAATAATGTTGTCGTCATTATAGAAGATATGTTCATGGTATCAAATGAAATAAAAAAAAAAAATTTTTGGCCCACCCTAATGTTCCATCATAAATATTTTTTATAAGAAGTAACTTAGGATATTAGTTTTGAATTATAATCTTTTGTGTTAAATTCTACGCAGACGGAATAATATTTGTGTCTATTTAATTAGTAAATGAAATTCTCGTCTACTGAAGCCAGTTGTGTGGCAGGGGCAAAAAGTGTAAGTGTAAACGCAACTGATTGTGGGTTCGATTTCTATTTGCGGAGTGGAAATATTTAATATTTCTATTTACTTCGCTCTGGTGTCGAGACAAAGCGAGACGTTAACTTCCGCCACTTAACACACAATACCTCCAGAATTCAGCGGAAAATGGGGAACGGAGTGTCTTAACCCTAGGTTCCCTTTGCCTATCCTGCTGTGTGCGGGATACAGCGTGAGGCTAAAAAAATGAAGTTCTGATGATGATAACATTTTGTCTACAGCCGCGTAACGAAGAGAAAGTTAACCCCACTGGAGTGATTTGGAACGCATCAGAAGAAGATGAATGCGAGATTTGCCGCGCCACCTTATACCTGTCCAGGGTTCGATTTTTATTACTATTACCACAGTTTTGGGCAAAATTTAATTGCAATTAAGTATTAACAATTCATTGTTTACTTGTGAGGAAATTACAATTAGCGGAAAATTGATTACTTCTTAATTTTTACACTACGATTTACAACACTACTAATGAATTAATTGTTAAATGCAATCAAATTTTGCCCTACACTGGCTATAACATAAATACAAGAACCGTCTTAGTAATTACCTTTGTAGTAATAACCTTTATACTGACTTGGTAACATAAACTAGCAGCCCTTAGAAGTGTACATGTTAAAGAACGGGCATGTTTTCTTGAACAGTCAGGTCACTAAATTTTCAGGTAAATGAGTGGAATTTACTTTAAACATGAACTTGTTTTGAAGATAACCTTAAATACTCGTTATTATATATCGTTTAGTGAGATACCAATGACAAGCTTATGTATTATGTATAATTGTATATCATCTAAATGCCTAATACGCATTTTTAGAGTAGACGATCTATACAGTCAATGTCTCTCTAACTACGCGAAAAAAGCATGGTGCTGCAAAAAAAGGACATTTTTTTATAAATTAAATTTTCTCAAAAATTTTCAGTATTTAAAAGTTTCATAATTTTTTTCTTTCATTTCCAAAACAGGTAAACGGTTTGTTCGATAGGAACCGTGCGGTCTGCGTCGGTCACGCCCTCCAGGCACTAGAGGGTAACCCCGCGAAGCACTCTGAAGGTAGCCACGAGTTCGTTACTCACTTCACAGACGAGGAACTGCAGGACATTCTAGACAACACCACGGAGAGACTTGCAGAAATGATGAAAGTGGAACCGTCGGAGGATGGTGCAAGCGTCAAGGCGGAGTTGTGAATATGATTGTATTCTTATACTAGCGGGCCGCTCGCGGCTTCGCCGCGTTAACTATGCCGTTATATTGCAACCCTCGGGGGCGCATTTTAAAAAAACAAAGAACCCTATGTTTAAGCTTAGATTATCAACTATATTTATGCCAAAATTCATTACAATTGGTCAAGCGGTTTAGATTTTTCATATAAATTTTCATCCCCTATTTCAACCCTTTAGAGGTTGAATTTGAAAAAATAAGTAGCCTATGTTAGACCCAGTCACTTTTACTACTTTCATTCTAAATTTCATTAGCCTTCACGGCTAAAGCGTGACAGACAAACACACAGACTTTCCCATTTATAATATAAGTATGGATTATTGTTAATATGTTGGTTTCTTTTTTTGAAAAACAAAAATATTCAATATTACAGTTTGATTTCAAATGGTTAATTACTTTTTCTGTCTATTATTTAATAAGATTTTTTATATTCTTTTTCTTATATTTAATAATAACAAACTTTTGAAGATTATTAGATTATGTGATTGTTTTTTTTTTGTTATTTATATTCTAGCGGTTATAGCATTATACCGTAGAACTTATTAACTTTAGTTAATTATTTATTAAATTACATCTAAAAAGCTAGCCTCTGAATATTATAGTATTATAAATCGATATGATGAACTGTTGTAAACATAAAAGGCTTTTGCTTTCTATGAAGACTACTGCTGAGTGGTTTTGTATAAGTTTTTTTTTTTGAAAAACATGTCTAATATTACAGATTGATTTAAAATAACGTTTTCTATATATTATTTAATAAGATTTCTTATGTTCTCTTTCATATATATAGTAAGAACAATTTTTTTAAGATTACTCGTAATAATGATATAAAAGTTTTTTTTTTTGGTTATTTATATTCTAGCGGTTATTATACAGTATAATACCCTAGAATAAAGTTAATTAATTATTAAATTGTGTCTATAAAAGCTAGCCTTTATATAATTAGTGTCTATAAAAGTTGTAACTTCTTTTTGAACTACAATAATATAAGAACATGGGCTTAAATTGAAAATGTATCAATTAGGAGTTTTATAGTATTAAGTTTTTTTTTTTACTGTCTCTGAGATACGTCATAATTTCTATTGTATATACAAGTAAAATTACAATACACATTCCCGCTCTATAGTAGTGGTGTATTCGACAGGGTATTTTTGTTCAGTGCTGGGCAAAATACAATTGCAATTAACAATTTAATATTAACAATTCATTATTTTTTTTATCACAAGCGTGTGACTGTAAACGATTGGTTGTGGGTTCGATTCCCACTCAAGGAGTGGAAATATTTAATATTTCCATTTTCTTCGCTCTGGTGTCGACGTAAAGCGCGGCGTTACGTTCCGCCACTTAACACGCAAGCCTCCGAATTCGGCGGTGCGTGGGGAACAGAGTGTCTTAACACTAGGTTCCCTCTGCCTACCCTGCTGTGTGCGGGATACAGCGTGAAGCTGAGAGACAGAGAATTATTTTTTTTTTCGGGGAAAATGTGAATTGTTGTGATACAATTAACGATTTGAATTGATTGTTTATTGTGATTTTTGCACAAACCATAGATCTGTTGTTAATATTTAATTGTTTATTGCGATTACATTTTGCTCAACACTGTTATTTGTTAAAGCCAAATTTTTAAATCTTAGCCTTTGCTACTAGCATTCGCAAGATGCACTGAAAATGCTCAAAATTATTTAGTAATATTAAAATAATGAACGTATTACTTCTTCTTTATACGTTCTCTTTAACTGCATAACGCGGGAGATGTTTATTTTTTATAATAAGATTATATTTATTATCTGTATATATTTAAAATAAATGTAAATAACTATGTTATCGTCGTTGCGCGTGAAATACCGCGAGTGTAGTTTGTAAATACTGCGTTATACTAAAAAGTGCAAAATTGTAATTTTCGCTTAAAAAATTTATGCGATTATTCGCTTATGTTACTGCTTACACAATTTGAATTAGCCAATAACAATATGACTGCATATTTCATTCAAAACAATATCGCTTAACCCTATTTTTGTTAATAAATTAATGAGCTTTCTTTTTTCTTATAACTAAAAAAATAGATAAGCGGTATTTACTGCTCTTCGGCGGTATTTTACGCGCAACGACGATATATTGAAAATGGAACCAAACTTTTGCACAAAATAAATGTTAGGATATAATATCCTTTTAAATATAAGTCGGCATATCATATATATATATATAGTGACTTTATGAAAGTATTTAATGTTTAAAGTAAAAATTGTGATAGCCTACTGTTATCAGTGCGCGTAGTATTTTCGCTTAAGTTACACTCTTTCGGGCCTTAGAACTGATCGTTCTTTTTGTATAATTCTTAATTTTTCACAAGTTATCGCTGGCGGTGTATCTTTTTCGGCATTTAATGTACTATAATTTAATTAAATTAATTATTGTATAAATTAAAAACTGAGTTAAAAAAATAAATATATGTTAATAGTAAGTTAAAATAGGTAACAGCTATTTTGATGTAGTTATTATAATTAGGAAGTTAGAGAATCTCACGATCTCATAGCTATTGACATTTTTTTTTTAAAAGCGTAGATATAAAATTGCTGTACGACACTTTTGCGTTGAATGCCACTGTCGGTTTTAAGTAATTGTATATTTAAAAGATTTAGTCTAATAATTAGAACTATCGTGCCATTCATTTTAGTACATAGTATTTCAGGCAAAGACTGAGTGGTAACTCTCTCTTACAATGGCTAAGTTAAATATCGATATAGTAAGTGTCTCTAGCATTAGTTACCATTAAGGTATTTCTTATTTTTTTTAATCGACTTATATTTATCTCAGTAGTACTTACTACTAAACTACTTTAATATTTGAAGTTTTTTTGTACATTATTCTATAACTAATATACTCATGAAAGTATAGGTATCTTTACTTTGAAGACAAATAAGATAGCATAATATAAATGGTAGATATAAAAAATATATTTCTATGTAGGAGTATAACTCAAATATATAACAGGGTGGTAGAACTGTTAATTCGTCTAAAAATTCAAAAGTAATATTCTTTTATACGAAAAATTAAAATTAATTTTTATAAAAGGTCTTTTTAAAAGTTTGTAAGTAATGGAACAAGTTAACTTAGTTCTGCCTCGTCTCTGAGTAGGAGTGCAATAACGCAGCATTTATTAGATAATCATAATATCTATAAAATAGGATGTAGTTTTTTTCTCGTTTAATTAACCATTATAAAGCGAATGTCTTGCAAGACTCCAAGAATTTTGTGAAAAACAGTAGCTTTTCAGATTTTTGAACGTTTTCTAAGATTCTTATTGGTTTATTAAATATTTCTCTCTCTCATATATATATCTAAATCTCAGGCGTGGTATTATACCCGGTTTCTGAATATATACTCTTAACTTTATTATCTATAGGTATTAGTACGTAAGATCTCATCTAGCTTTAGTTTCTTTGACAATATCAGAAGACCTAAAGTTACTTAAAATTTATGTTAAGTTGTCTTTAATTATTTTAAAAGTTCCTTGTGTAGTTCCTTTAAAATGCACTATATTATTGATAACACATTGTAATAAGCAGTTTGGGGCAACATTTAATTGCAATTAATAATTAAATATTAACAATTCATTTATTTTTTCGGGGGTATCACTAAAAAAACACAGTTAGCTAATTTCAGCTAAAAATTAATCAGTTATAGTAAAATACAGTATAAGTAATACAGTACGAGTACAAGTAAAATACACTACAATTAACAATTAATTGTTTATTTATTCTGATTTTCGCAAAAAAACATCAATTGTTAATATTTAACTTCTATTTGCAATTAAATTTTTCTCAACACTGAATTATAAGCGCTGATATGCGATATATCTGATATGATTAGTATAAACGTCAGCATATCGCCTCTTTGTGACCACAACATGAGGTCTCAGTTGTTTCACTACTTTACTTTTAATACCGCGATAGTAGTATCCAGGGGCCAGTCGTGGCCCAGTGGCAGGAACGAGTGAATGTAAACGACTGGTTGTGGGTTCGATTCCCACTCGAGGAGTGCAAATATTTAATATTTCCATTCCCTTCGTTCTGGTATCAGGGGGAAAACGCGGCGTTAAGTTCCGCCACTTAACACGCAATGCCTCCGAATTCGGGGGAAAGTGGGGAACGGAGTGTCTTAGCACTAGGGTACTGCCTACCCTGATGTGTGGGGAACACAGCGTGAAGCTAAAAGAAGTAGTAGTATCCTATATTCTACAAAAGCAAGATTTTCTAAGAAAACGAACAAAAAGTACCATTTTTTTTTATTTTCTAGATAATAAAACCCAGCACCAGAATTTTAAGTAACGATTTTAACGACATACACGTTATGGTCACAAAGGAACTCTTAAATAATAAACAAATTAAACGTACCAATGTGAGGTATATTATCTTTACTATTTTCAGAGACATTTTAACTATTACTTATAATAATTCCTTATTTTATACCTAACTAAACATTTTTGGTGACGTCCCATATAAGTATTAAAACATTGACTGTTGTATTAAGATACCGTACTTATTATATTTTATAAATACATTAACTCGTCTACGATTCCGTCGCAACTCGATTTTCTTATTATTTTAAGAATAAATTACCCGAATATTTAAAATTTTGTGTAAAGTAGCATTTATTTAGTATATAAGTGAGTAAACTTTTGGACCTAAGATTTTTGAGAGATTTGTAAATTTTTGGACTGTCTTATTTACAATAAATAAATGAATGAAAGTGCATTTTCCTTGCATTTTTACTAACTACTATACAATAAATAAAACTTTAATAATGTATAAGATGTAACCTAACTTTACGTCAGCAAGACCTAGTCAAGTGCTAAGTGTATGATTATAATCCTAGGCTAGCTTTACCTTTTCTGTATTAAAAAGATTATGTAATTAAAAGTGTGTTTTATTTGTAGAACAATCAACTAATTTTCTACTCTATACAACTGTTAGTTGTCTAAATGCAGTGTTTGGCTAAATTAAATTACAATTAATAGTATTAACAGTTGATTGTTTGTGCGAAAATTGTTAATTGTAGTGAAATAATTGCCAACTAATTAATTTTAGCTAGTTGTGATTTTTATATGATTTTAGCTTTGTTGTTAAATAAACAAGTAAGGAATTGTTAATTGCTGTTGAATTTTGCCCAACACTGCCCAAATTCTTACATTTTGGTACGTTTACCTTCAATGTTCTCATTTGTTGACTAACCAAAACAAACGATATTGTTAGTATTAGTTTTAAAAATCACAATTGGTTTAAAAACAAAGTCCCCCTGAGTTTCTGAACTTTAGTGAACCTGTGTCTGGTGGTAAATTATTTGACGTTCAAAAAATGAAACATGTAACTTCTTATTTTGTATAAAATTCGGGTTCGATTCCCGCTTGAAAAGAAAAATATTTAATCTGGCTGAAATTGAGATTGAGAATCTGGCTGAATTTGTTTGGAAAATGATACTAAATAGAAATAAACTCGCATTTTTCGCTCTGACCGCTAAGTTATACGTTCTACATTCGGCTGCGTCGGAATTTTTATTAAATATTCAAATATCTACATTAAATTCTTATACCTATACTTCTCACAACTTGAAAAATATATTGATGCTGCAACAAAAATATATAGCAAATTGTAAAGTGTATAAGAATTTCGACGTAGCCGCATGTAGAACGCTTGGCTTAGTTTAGTTCTTGAACGCTTTTTAAGAGCGGAAGTTTGAATTTCGCTGCAGACGTTTTTTTTACACATTCTGTAATTATTTTCATGAAGTGTTTAATATAATAATATTTGAAAAATGTCAAAATAAATACAAACATTGTGTATTATTATTTGTTTGAATAATTTGAACTATACTAACGCAATATATCAATTCGATGTTCTATGGTAAATGGCAATTCAAAATATTACTTAAATAATTCAGACATTCAGAGACGTCAATTAGCGTTTGAATTACATCAACTGAGTATATTAAAAATTAAATATGAATATGACAAGGCAAGTAATAATTATGCCTTTTTTTCCAATTCTCGAAGATGTAATAGCATGTGTGATTATAATAGCATGTCTAGAACATGCTATTATAATAAATGAACAGTTACAATAAAACATTAGAGGCAGTTATAGCAAAGTCTGACTGTAGTTGCAATTGGTTGTGGGTTCAATTCCTTCTCAATGGAATGATTTTCCTTAAATTATATTTATTTCTATACTCTGGTGAAAAAGATAAAGCGTGACGTTAAGAAAGATTCGCCACTGAATACGCGATGTCTTGAACTCGGTCAGAAAGAAGAGAACGGAGTGACTTGACACTAAGTTGCCCAGCAGAAAAAAAAGCTAAAGCTGTTATTTTTTTTACCTTCACGCTGTACCCGCACACAGCAGGGTAGGCAGAGGGAACCTAGTGTTAAGACACTCCATTCCCCACTTTCCGCCCAATTCGGAGAATGGGACTAGTCATGGCGCAGTGGCACAAAGTGTGACTGTAAAGCGACTGGTTGTGTGTTCGATTCCCACACGGGGAGTGGAAATATTTAATATTTCCATTTTCTTCGCTCTGGTGTCGAAGCAAAGCGCGGCGTTAAATTCCGCCACTTAACACGCAATGCCTCCGAATTCGGCGAAAACTGGGGAACGGAGTTAAAAAAATAAAACACCAAAACTATTTCAAAAATTATTTAATAAAGTCGAAGTATTTTCGGCAAGATCGCTGTAAAATATTCAAGCAGTGTTACCCGTCACAATGAACAATAGAGAACCAGTAAAAATCTATCATCTGAAAATCATAAACAAGTTTGCTTTTACAATATTTGCTTATTCATTAATTAACAATATTTGTGCAGATCTGTTACACTCTTAGCTGTAAGACAATATATCTTTTATAAAAGTTATTAGTTATTTACGGTGGCAGTTTAAAAACTTGGCGTTGGGGGATTTACGTCTGCGTTCAGACGCGGCGGTTACGCAACGATTTTAAAACCGCGTGAAAATCGCGCAGGTTGCTTATTCGGTATTCGAGGGTTTGACAAATATGACCAAAGAAAAACATCCTGTTCTGAGGCTAAAAACAGTAAAGTTCTAACATGATTTGAAAAATAAAATCGCCTAAAATAACAATGGCAGTAAAAAATAATCAGAAACCGCTTGTCAACCGCCACATCTGAACATAGACTTATATAATAAATGAAATGATTATAATAAGCGCATTTTATGTTGACTGGACATATCAAGGCTCTCCGAAAGTTTCAGGACATTCAAGCAGCCAATGAATAGTTGACGAGTGACTGAGACACAACACACCGTGCGTAATGGAATCAAGTGGAGTCACATCGCTAATCACTCCTTAAAAATCAATTCTGCGACGTCTATTGTAGCTAACTTTCGTCCATTCAACTTAAAACGCGCTTGCTTCAGTGTATCGTCTTTGCGCGTGTAATATCGTGGAAGATCAGTATATAAATACCGCGTGACGTAACAAAAACTACAAAAAAAAATTGGAATTTTATGGCTACAAATTCCAAGCACCTGCTTACTATTTAAATTAGTCAATAACAATATGAAAGCATATTTCAAACTAAACAATATCGCTGAACATTTTGATGTTACCAAATTATAGAGTTATTCTTTTATTTTGAAAAATTCTAAAAACATGCCCGCGGTATTTACATACTGCTCTTACGCGGTATTTTACGCGCAACGACGATATTCACATTCGATTGGATACATGTCACTGCGATAGCATATCAATGGAGGATAAGGACAAACAAAACTGACGCCCAATATCAATAATGGATCCTAATCCAATAACTGCAACCTCCGATTAATCTAGCAAACATTTTTTTAAGTAAAGCTTTCCAATAACCAATCAAAGGACATATTCAACCTTCATTCATTTCACTCAAAAAATACATTCCTAGAAAGTCAAAAGTTGCAGTTTTCGAATTAAAATCGACTATTACCATTGGGAGTAAGACAAGCATTCTTTACCAGTAATTCTTGCACAGGAATGTGTACTGCACGAGTCGAGCAGTCGAAGTTACACGTTATCACTAAAATTATTATTAAATATCATCACTAACTATACTAACTAGCTAGACGACAAAAATCTTAACACTTTATCAAGAAAATCTCA
This sequence comes from Dryas iulia moderata, assembly GCA_019049465.1. NCBI lineage: Eukaryota > Metazoa > Arthropoda > Insecta > Lepidoptera > Nymphalidae > Dryas > Dryas iulia. Next base: position 3,181,089 of record CM032415.1, on the reverse strand, counting down.
CAATAATAAAGTCGTAGAAAACATTCATATTCAGTAAGATGATCGTAGACAACTCCGCAGTACTGCTATCGTATACTAATATATAAAAAGAGACCACGAGGGGTTGGGGGACGTCTATATTATATAGAAATACACTAAATTTAAGTACACTAACAACCGACGGCGTTTAACCGCGGCAAATATAAAAAAGGAAATGCTTAATTACGATCGGAAGGAAGGAGACAGCCGGGGTCGCAAACTAGTGAAGTCAGCTTCCCAACGTGTGGAACGAGCGATATCTTATATTATATCCGTATTAGGCGTGAATTAGTTGACAAATCTACGTGTGTTTTTTTTTTTCCCTTTATTTATGTGGTAAACCACCTATGACTGCGACGGAACTGCGTGGATTTTTTTTAAAAAGCTAATATTTTAAATAAAAGTAGTTTGTTACTCCTTATTAAATCAGCTATCTGCAAGAAGAAGTACCTTTAAAATCGGTCCAACCGTTTCCGAGAATAGCCAGAACACACGGACAGACTCACAAAAATTGTCAAATGAGATTTAAATATATATATGTCGTGGCCATATCGTAGAATCGAAGACTTCATGATATCGTTGACAATATCATGAAACGGTCGCAGTTCACGAAATGACCAATTATCGTTTGGCCAGATCATGATGTCGTTTGACGAAATCAATGGCAGCCTAACGTTTAACGATATCGTCATCTAATCGTGCGGCTTCTTCATGAATTCGTCGATATTATTTGACAAAATCGTCAAATAATTAGTTAAGCAACCGATAGAGGCGCTAGAAGCGCTTTTTGTTTATCAGCTGTTCGTAACAAAGTGAACATTTTAGTTTTAAATATGTTTTTTTTAATTAAAAGCGGAATTCATTATTCGTTTACTTTAAGCAAAATGAATAATTCTATGAAAGAATATTTATTCTTAATAAAATGATTTTATTTATATAAAATCATTTTAACTTTATTTAAGTCAATGTGCGATATAATAATAATAAATTTAAGTAATTATATAGTAAAAGCTACTTTTATATACTAAAGAATCTGTTGAATAGAAGAAGTTTAACCTAACCTAACCTATCTTGATTGATTTTAAGTATCTTCACACAAAATAAATCTAATTACGTAAAAGATTTTTTAGGTTAGGTTAGGTTAAACTTTTTTTAATAAATTGATTCTATAGAGATTGAAAGTGTTTTGTATAAAAACATCGTCATTATATATAATGAGATCGTTTTACGCACATATTCTAAATTTATATTAAATATATTATAAGGACACCTTATTTAACGATATGACCAAACGTCGATGACGAAATCGTTAAACGTTGACGAATCAACGATATCGTCAAATTCAGTTGGTCATTTCATGAACTGCAACCATTTCATGATATTGTCAACGATATCATGAAGTCGTCAATTATACGATATATATATACCGAATATTGAATAAAAGACAGTAATCTAATATTAAAAATAGATACTCCAGTCCAAAAAAACAAACGAATTTTAAAAGATATGTTCTAAATAATTGAAAATCCTCAAACTTCTTATACAATTCATCAACTAATTCGACACCCAGTCCGAATATAAACCTAACTAGCACAATCATTAGTAATATTAACCAGTAATAAAGAAATAATTAATAAGAAATACAAAAATACATTCTAGAGGGTAGACGTATGTAATGAAGTAAGTAAATGACGTAAACATACGAGTGTTATATATAGAGAGGCAGTGGGAGGTATTCGGACTTGCGACGTGGTGGTAACAGCTAAGGCCGGCTCGTGACGAGGTATTCGTGTTTAGGGGATTCACTTATCGACGATATATTGCTATTGAATCGATATATATTTTTCGATATACCGATATATTTTTAATAATATCGAATGGTGAAACAAGATAAGTGATTCGATGATGATAATATTAAAAATAGAAGTAAATGTGAATTTTAAATAATCATTTTAATGAATTTATAGTAATATTAGAACAGTATTGTTCTAAAGCAAACGAAAGCCATAACATTTCGATGATTATTGATAAAGAAACTAAAAAAGAATATTTCAATGTTTGATGAAAAAAAAAACAAAAGAAAAATATTTCAATGACTGTTAGGAAAAAACTAAAGACATAATATTTTAACGACTTGGAAAAATAAACGAATAAAATATTCCGCAGTTTGTTAAAAAAAAATAAACAAAAAAAAATCCAAACATTGGTTGGAAAAAAATCGAAAGAACGACTTCAATGATTGTTCTAAAAGACAAAAGATTTCACATATAAGTGTAACAAAAACAAACGATATAGATAAAAAATCAATGTTTTCACATACATTCGATATATCGGAAAACATCGTTACCATTTTCAAGTGGACACCCCTAATGTATAGACACTATTATTAACATGGATACTTAACGAACAACGTATTTGAGGTTATAACAATAATGGTGAAGGCAACAAAATGGCTGCCTATATCAAATCTGTTGAGCGTTAGAAAGTAAAAGTAACGACGCGCTTACAATATATGCAAAGTTACTTATTTAACATGTTCTAGAGTAATCTACATATATCGTATATTTTGTATAATTTTATCGAAAAAGCGAAAATACCAAAATGACCACAACATGAGATATTCTAAACAAAAAAGTATATATTAGCCATTCTACAAATAAACGTAAACGCGTCCATTGAGCTGAATTTACATTAAAAAAAAAATAAAAAAACCAAACAGAATATGAACCTGCTACCGTCCGTCACTACACCCGAGGCAGTAAACAATACTTAAAATACCAGTCTTTGATACAGAGATGAGATTGTTCAGATATTTAACTCAACAAAAAGAAAATACTGTGCAATTTGTATGAAAAAGTTAAACTAAATTATATTAAACTAATTCTTCATTCACACGTGCATACAGACATACAAACTTCTTACATTATATAGATAGATAAAGTTTGGGAAGAAAATTATTACTTAACGATAAGACATTTGAGCTCCAGGTACAAAATATGCTGGACCACTTAAAGTAACATGCATTACATTTCTACTTCGAAAGATATCAAATTCTTATTATTCTATATATTTATACCGTATTGTTTTGTAGACAAAATATGTCAGAATAAAAAACAAATACAATATCGTTGTTGTTACATATATAAATTCAAAACTAGTGTTATTTAAACTTTTTTTCAAAATAAAAAAAATAATTGAAAAAAAAAGAACTATTATAAACATACTCTTAATAATACAAACTTAGTAGTATTACAAAAACGCTTTTCTTTAATATTCTATTTAGTGTAAAAAATAAGGCAGAATCATGATTACTTTTTCTTGAGACAATAAAAAAAAAAAAGAAACTCACTTATCAGCATATGGTGTATAAATTTAAATTCGTTTAAATTCGTAACATATGGTTAAACGTAACCAATGATCAATATACAGAAACGCTATAAACTAAACTATTATCAAAATTTGGCATATGATTTTTTAATGGAAGTGACACAAGTTTTTTACCTTTCAACTAAAAGAAGGTTGTATAAATTCTGAACACTGACAGTTCTGTCACTTGACATGCACAACTGTCAAATGAGTAACTGTCAAAATATATCAAAGAAACCTTTTTAGTGGATTAAAGTAGCTATTTAAAAGTATGTACTTAATACATAAACAATTTCTATATACATTAAGTACACACATTTATCGTAACGCAAAAAAACATAGTCAAATTAAACATGGCATAATTGTAAACATCTTAGAACAATATCAATGAAAAAAAAACGAAATTCCAATATACATACATACTTCCAAATATATATAAAAAAAGAAACCCTACATCATTGTATACATACATACATACAAATATATACATAAACCATTACATATGATGTGACAAAGTAAAGCAGTTGCTATTACAATCCCTAAATTGATAATTAATTGATTTAAAGGGGTTTAAGGGGTTTAAGGGGTGAATGTGGGAAGGGTTGCCAGCTTAGTCTTGACCTCTTCAGCGGTATCATCGGAGAGGAGCAGAGTGTGTGAGTATCCCATTGCAACTTGAGTGATGTTCAGTCCGTCCATACGTGTCACTTCTTTGGGTCTGGCCGTCGACTTGTTTATGTCGCCTGTGCCCTGTTTATTATATAATAATTAATAATTGGTTAGAAGATAGAAAAAATAATATTTATTGAATACTAATGTTATTTTAAATTAAATGTAGCTGAATTATTATGCTACCTCATTATGTATTCCAGTTTTTAAAAATCAAAGTCCAGCCCTGGTTGAAAAACTAACCAACAAAAATATGTAGTCAAGTAATTCCATCCAGTATAGATTTTATTATAATTATATAATCTTATAAGATTTTATGATTTTTTCACTTTAAGCTAAACATATGTATATAGCTTCAGTCATGTCATAAAAAATCTCTATCAAAATAGAAATAATTTTACTTATATTATAAAAAATGCCAATAAAATCTCTGATATGGCTGTACAAAAACTGTATTATCCAGTATCAGGAATCCTAAAACATTTCTATTTAACTAGCCACTTTACCACCTTACTCTCTATATCACCTCCACAAAACATCACAAATATTTATCTCAACCAGACAACGGAGAATCGAACCCGTCACAACCATCAAACAAGAAACACTTACCAGCTCCCCATATGTAGGCGACACACCCCAAGCGATGAGAGAGTCATCTGCAGCTATTACAATAGAGGTGTTGCTTGTACCAACACTGCGGATGTTCCAGCCTGTAATATATAATAATATAATTTATATTTAAGAGCGAAATTATACAAAAAAGATAATAAAAGTAGCCAAGTTACACCATATTAGATCAGTTATTTGTCAGTGAAAGTTCCATCAAAATCTGACCAGCCGTTCTGAAGATTAATTGGAATAAACAAATGAAAATAAAGAATAAATAATACATAAGAAATGAAAATAATTAAATAGCTTCACGCTATATCCCGCACAAAGCAGGGTAGGCAGAGGGAACCTAGTGTTAGGACACTCCGTTGTTCCCCACGCACCGCCGAATTCGGAGGCTTGCGTGTTAAGTGGCGGAACTTAACGCCGCACTTTGCCTCGACACCAGAGCGAAGAAAATGGAAATATAATTTCCACTCCTCGAGTGGGAATCGAACCCACAACCAGTCGTTTACAGTCACACTCTTGTGCCACTGGGCCACGACTGGCCACAATGAAAATAATAAAAATATAATTCCTGAGAGAAAGGATCGGATCCACAACCAATCGCGTTTACCTTTAGTCAAGTAGTCCCACTGCACCATAGCATTAAAAATATTTAATTTTTATAAATAAAATAACAACAGTAATAAAATTGCAAAGTCTATTAACAAGTAATTTATAGAATTGCCATTTAAAGCTACTTCTAGCTGTTTTAGCTTATATTGGTGCACAAGTCTTCCTCCATAGCAGAGTAAAGAAACAGAAACTAATGTTTGACACTTTGTTCTACAAAATATATATTTTTTCTTTTTTTACTCTTTGAATGGCAGATCTGAACGCCGGGCCTTACTACTTACTATCTCGGTTGAAAATATTAATGATAAAGTTTATACCTGTAAGATCTTGCACAGGCTTGGGATACATGTTGGCTTCTCCAGTGCGCTTTGTCTGCCCAAACATGAACAGAGCACCTGCAATATTTAATGTTTATATATTATATAATTTATATATTTATTTTATTTAAATCATGAGTACAAAGTAAAATATGATAATGTCTGATATAGGCGAGGTTTAAATAAATAATAAAAGATTCTAAAATAAATAATGCCACCAAAATTAAATGTAATATCAAAGAAAAAGAAAAAAAATTAATTACATTCCTTAATAAATTTCCTTAGCTGAGATTATTCGAAACCACATAGTAGCTTTACGCTTTTTTTCACATAGTAGGGTGATTAGAGAGAATTTGTCTAATCAACAATCAATAATAATGTAGAGAGAGTGTCTAGACACTCTGTTCTTCAATTTTCGCCCGAAATCGATCTTCACCTCGCTTTGTCTTTACTTGTATCAGAACGAAAAAATCAAATTTAAATATTCATTCCCTCGAGTGAGAATCGAATTCACAACCATCGCGGTCACAGTCAAACGCCATCGCACTGTGCGACGACGTACTTCAAAATATGTCATTTTATTTCTATCCACGTCATTTTTTACATCCACATTCTTATTTCTGTAAATTTTACTATGAAACTTCTCCTAACCTAGAAACTTGCCATGTTTTTTTAATGTCTTTTTAGCATTTGGCAACACTAACTGCATAAAACTAACATAAGGAAATAGATAACAAAGGAAATAAGTAAAACCCACCAAGTTCATTAACAGCCAAGCTGTAAGTAGCCCCACAGTAGACAGCGCGGACGCCACGAGCTGCTGAATCAAAGTACTTGATGAGTCGAGGCACACTCTCATCCTTCTGCTCCGCGTGGCCGAGACGACCGAAACCACCGAAACCCCAGCTGAATGCACGCTTACGGGAGTCTATAGCCACCTGAGGAATTCATTATAAATGTTAAATATTTAAACATTAATACAACTTAGTCGAAGTATTTAGTATAAGTATAAATATTTAACGCATGATTATTACCGTAATCACGCGTTAAATATTTACACTTATATTTCGTCGCCATTTTCCGCCGACTTTTGGAGGCATTGCGTGTTATCGGTGGAATTTAACGCCGCGCTTTAATACCAGAGCGAAGAAAATAGAAATATCAAACATTTCCACCCTTCGAGTGGGAATCGAGCCCACAACCAGTAGTTTACAGTCACACAGATGTGCCACTGTACCACGACTGGCCCCTTTTTATAGGTTCTTTACATAATATAATAATAAATAAATTTAACAAAATAACATTTCCAATACAAACTTACAGTATGATTATTGCCGCAGGAGAAGTCGACAATGGCGACATCTTTGATCGGCGTCACGTGGCCGTCCTTGGACTTCTCAAAGAAGAAAGCGACGTGCTTGGGCACCGTCTCGAAGTGATATGACAGTTTAGTGGATGTGACGAAATACTTGCCGTCGGTGTTGTGACCTGATTGTAAAAAATAAAAAATATATATATAATAAAAATAATTATTTATATTAAAATGGAATTAAAATAATTTCTCTTATAAAGAGTAAAAGATACGGCAACAACGAGTAAAAAATATAGGAAAAATTATATTACAAAAAACGTATTCTTTAGATTTTTTTCAAAAATAATAGTATAAGTTTCGATTAGACATTTTTTTTTAAAATGAATACTGATACTAAATAACTCTACTTGCTTCAAAGGCCTATCATATAACATATTTGTAACCTTTGTCTTTTTCATGAGTGCGTAAGGCATATAGAGATCCACTAAATAAATTAACACCGCCCACCAAGCATTAGTTTACAGTACAGATGTTCTTCTGCTACTTATTAAGTATTTTTAAGACTATATATGACTATAGACAGATATAGATATAATAAATATAGATATTTACCTAGCTGCCCATACTCAGGTAGTCCAAAGGAATGCAAGGCTCCATTGCAGTCTAATATCATTGAGAATTCTGCACCACAGCCCACCTTTACTACTGGAGCACCTCTGAAAATAAAACAATATAAGTATCTTTAACATGAAAAATAGTAAAAAAATAATTAAAAGTGCACTTATTCTATACCATCAGACAGAATTGAAAGACATCATTTTTATGTTATATCTAAACGATGGGAAAGACTTAGAAATGTAATTGATTTTGAAAAGTTGATCATTTCATTACGAACCAGTATAATAAACCAGGTGTACTATAATATATACGCAAATTGCGGCTCAACAATAGTTATAGTTGTAGCTTGATGTGTAATTTGCATTAAATGCATTACCTACATATACTCAAATAATATTTTTACAATATTTTTTTGTTTCTTGGTTCCGTCCAATCTCTGGAAGTTGTAATATACTCAGTTTTTAACATTTTTAAAGTGTTATTCCACATTTAGGAAAATTGAACAAGACATTTGAAGAAAATGTATAATTTTTTTCTCTACAGAGATGCTAACAACAAAAATAAGTTGTAATAAAGCGTATAACAATTTCGACGCAGCTGGTAGTAGAACGCATGGCTCATTGGTGAGAGCCTGGACGGTGTTCAGGAGGCGCGGGTTCGAATCCCGCTGCGTTCAAATTTTTATGCGTTTCCTTTAAATGTCTTTTGTAATTAATATACTCAATGAACAATAACTCACGTGTATCTGACTCGTGTGGGCTTCAATATCAGAGGCGTGGTATTCCCGAGGCCGCACTGCCCGCTCTTGTTGTCACCGCACGCGTACACAGTGCCCGTGTCTATTAAATATTAATTATTATTATTATTTTTTTTTATCTTCCCACTGTATCCCCCACACAGCAGGGTAGGCAGAGGGAACCTTGTATTAAGATACTCCTTTCCCCACTTTCTGCCGAATTCGGAGGCATTGTGTGTTAAGTGGCGGAACTTAACTCCGCGCTTTACCTCGACACCAGAGCAAAGCAAATGGAAATATTAAATATTTCCACTCCTCGAGTGGGAATCGAACCCACAACCAGTTGTTTACAGTGACACGCTTGTGCCACTGGGCCACGACTGGCCACAATAATAATTATATATTATTATTTTCAGTTTCATTTTTAAGGCCAGTCGTGGCGTAGGGGCACCAAGTGTGACTTTAAACGCATCAGCTTGTAGGTTCGATTCCCACTCATTGTCTTCGTTCTAGTGTTGAGGCAAAGCACGGCGTTAAGTTCTGCCACTTAACGTATCCAGAATTCGGTAGAAAGTGGGGTATGGAATAACTGGAACTTAACATTAACGTTCCCTCTGCCTGATATGTGCGGGATACAGCGTGAAGCGAAAATAAGCTTCACGCTTTTAGCTTTATACTAGCAGCAGTATACTATACAATAGCAGAATAAGCAGAAAAAAATTAGTGACGACTCCATTCCACAACTGAATTCGGAACATTGCAGGGCGCCTATATGAGAATCGAGCCCTTAACAATCAGAGTTACAGACAGACGCTGTTCCTGATATTTTATCAATTAGATTATTTCACTTGCATCATATTCTTATTACATAAGACAAAGAAAAATAAAAATATTTTCTTGAAAATATAAAAAGTCACCTGTCACAAATAAGCTATGGTTCCTCCCGACAGCAGCGTGTATAATATTGAACCCTTCCAGCCCAGGCACTGCCTCTGGTACGTTGCGAGTGGTGGTGTCACCAAAACCGAGTTGACCACACGAGTTCCTTCCTGGGAAATAGATAAAAAAATAATGAAATATATTATTAAATATTGCGTATTGACACGTAATATTTCAAATTCCATGGAAAGCGGAAAATGGAGTCACTTGACACTATATTCTCTGTTTGCCCTGGGGTACGCAGGATAAGACATGAAGATAAATAAATAACCAAATAGGTAATAAAAATATAATCGATAATAACTTAAAAATATAGGAAATGGTTGAACGATGATTTTTTTTTCGCAAAGTTATATATTAGATTTCCCGTCGACGCGTCAAATAGGCGAAGCGTAGAAAAGTTTATGTCACTATACAAAAGTATATGTCAAACATAAGGTCGTGTGTGTGTGTGTACTTTAAAGTATTTCTAGTAGATTTTAACAAGAAGAAGAATATAGATTTTAAGCAGTAGAATATAGATTTTTAGCAGTAGAATATAGATTTTTACGAGTCTAGTAGATTTTAACAGAAGATATAGTATTCCATCAGCAAAAGTTTTCGTTAAAGAAAGGTTCAAAGTTTTTCCTTCATATATTGATATAACAATTTTGACTTACATTAATAATTACTATTCATATTTACTGATTGAAGTTCTAAATGTTTTAGTAAGATAACATACCAAATGTATAAGCTTCACCCTCCTCAGACACCAAGATGGAGTGACCAGCACTGCATCCGCTTATTATTAACCTGTACTGTAATAAAAAAACAATCATAATGGTGGTTAAAATCTTTGTTCAAGGGAAAGGTAGACAAGTTTTTTGCCAACCTTGACACCATTGGCGCAATGGTATAGTGTCTGAATGTAATAACGATTAGTTGTGTGTTTAATCCAAATAGTTGAATGATCATAATTTTGTTATTTTAATTTTTTCACTCTGATTAACAAGGCAAAGCACGACGTTGAAGACCGTCATTCAACAAGCAATTATTAGGTTCTCTGCCTACAAGAAAAAGCTAAAAAAAATAGCTTTGAGTTAACCAAAAAACAGCGTTGGGTTCCGTCTAAGTGGTATTTTAATTGAGAATAAAACAATTTCAATAACACAATTTAATAATCAATATTTAAAAAAAAGATTTCAATATAAAAAATGAGGCTGAAGGGCTTCTATTTTTTTTTGCAGTGGGACAGCGTCTGACAGAAAAGCTATGGTGGTGTTTTCAATTTCGACTCGGAAAATGATTAATTTAAATTTTCATTCTCCTGGTAGATTATAAAAAGCGCAGCGCAGAGTTCCGTCACTTAACAGCCAATTGTTTCGAAAAATGGAGGATGAGTCTCTGACTATCCCACTATGCAAGAAAAAACAAAAAGCCATACAAAAAAATTGCAAAAATGAAAAAGAATAGTACCTTGCGATCAGTAAACTTATGGAATGTATATAGATTAGGGTGCGTTTTCTTAGACGGGTTGTTATCCCTCTTGGCCACCAGGTCCCACGACACCAGACCAGCTATCATCAGCACTCCTGGTGTCTTGTAAAAGGTTTTCAGCAACTCCTGACAAATAATTAAAAAGTTTACTTTACTTGCTGTCTTTTATTTAACAGTCATTTATGGATATTTGCTTACAAATTTAAATAACATTTAAATAAGTATTTATATGTATTTTTGTTAAATAAGAATATATTTTAAAACAATAGATATAATTTCCATTTATTAAGTTCAATAATATAGTCACTATTAAAATGGATTTCGCAATGCTTTCTTATGTAATATCAATTTTTATAGCAGTAATGGTACAATGTGACAGCATCTGCGTAATTGATGGTTGTAGGTTCGATTTCTACATGCAGAGAATAATTATATTTAAATTTTTTTTATTTCTTCACTCTGGTGACTATATAAACCAGGCATGGAGTTCAGCTATTGACTAAAACGGAGAAACTAGTGTTAAGACACACAGTCTAAACACTAGGTTCTCTCTGCTAACCCTGCTATGTGGGATAACATTAAATTATTGAACTGACAAGGCTGTGCTCGTGCCATAAGAAAGTATGTATTTTCTAAGCACTGCTTATAAAATACTGAGTCCATAATTTTTCTAAACTTGTTCAATATTGTTTATATATAAAATAAATACTATTTAAATAATACTAGAATGATGTATCAGTAAACAATTTAATATATGTTTATTTTCTTAATAAAGTTATTTCAAATTATTACTAATAATATTAGCACTAGCATTATTTATAATAGAGTAACTATGATTGTCTTTAAACTGTATACCAGGCACAATTTGAAGAGTAATATAATAGTTAGAATATCATATATAATAAAAAGTAATGATGAATCTTTACAAAAAAAAATTATACTTTGCTTGTGAAGATAATTACTTATTATTTTTAACTTGAATAATGAGAGAAATTAAACTTTCAAAAGTTAAATGAATTATTATTTGTACTCATATTGAGGACAATGACATTGTCATTATATTTAAATGCACTTTACAATATTACTGCATAATTTGTTAAAAATACAGTAATCAAATTAATTTAGAGCCCATTAAAAAAGAGTTAAATGCAATGTAAATTAAAATAACTAAAACAATGGTGACAGCCTGAGACTTGCTTCTTTTTCATTTAATTGTTTAATTGATTTATCAAAATTTCGCTAGCTGCCTTGTATATGTATTTAAATATATTACATAGACTAACGCAAGTCGCAATGCAAATTTAACTTAAAAATCCTAAAAATAGCCTTAACAATGATTTTTATCTAAACTAATTTATGTAATATTTTTATTTATTTAATGAATGTAAAACCTTCATGGCTTCTTTTTAAAGATGGCTAATGGAGATAGAGAGAACCTAGTATCAAAATATTTTCCCTTGAATTTGAGACATTGTGTGTTCCTTTGCAGAACACAACACAGTGACATATCTCACCAGAGCAGAGAAATGAAAATAATTTATATATAATCAAAGCATTTACAAAAGCAATATCAATTGGCCATAATGGCTTTAAACTATTTGTTTACTTATCTATTTAATTTCATAAACAACTTTACATCTGTCAAATATCTTCAACATTTTAAGAAAGTTAACTATAGCATTTCTTTCACTACTGAGATTATATAAAGTATCAACATTTCTAAGTGAAACTTAATGCCATGCTCACTGTTTGCAACAGGCAGTGTTGCAGAACCATATCCATTTATATTATATATTATAGATAGACTGGCTTTTATATATCTTTTTTAATGGATAAAAAAAAATAGGTTATGAATTAAAACTTCTTTAATTTCTGGTGATCATCAAGAAACACTTATATCCACAAATGAATTGTGCTAGAGAATATACTATTTTTTTCTATAAGATTACCGCATATAGTAAAATTGGTAAAATATATAGGTTTAAAGTTATCAATTCTAACAGCTTTGCAAATTCATGCTTTTTCCCACATAGCAGAGTAATCAGAAAGAACCTAGGGCCTTATTAAACATGACCATTGCTCAGAGTTGGAATTAAACTCACAACTTTTGCATTTATAGTCAAAAACTACCCCACTGTACTACAGTGTCCTCAATTTGTAAATCAAATATTATTTTTATATTCATATTAATTTACAATATTCAAATTATATTGTATTTTTTTTATTACTGGAATATATCCAAAGCTCAGATTCTATTAAGCTCCAACTTTCGTAACTTGTTCATAGAGTTGTTATAAAAATAACTTTCAAAATAATGCAATAGCTACTTTCAAAGTACTAATAAAAAACGATTTATATATTTACTTCTGGCAACTTCTCAGTGGGCTCGTCTGGCAGAGGAGACGGCTCTCTTTGTGGCTCTGGTGCTTGGTCAGATATTAAGGAATCATTACTGTCTTCATCATCTGAAAGATTCTTGCGTGGTTTCCTAACTTTTCCAGGACGGCCAGATGGCAGTGTTTTTCTTTTACGGTTTCCATTGTTAGACATATTCTGCAATATAAATTATATTGATTTCATTTTTAGGATTAAAACTAATAAGTTTAAGAAAATATTGAAAAAATATTTAATAGTTTATTAAAAGTTGTACTTAGGTTGGTTTTTAAAAGCTTGATTCATATAACATCCCATATTTAGTGAGACAAACTTGTGTCATGATCAATTAATATGTAAAATTATGAGCAGGTGCTGCTGAATGTACTCTTTATATATATTTCTACATATACTTGATGCTTTTAATTTTAAACTTTTAAATTACTATTATAAAAACCACAACAAGCAATTATAGCAAATAATGTATAAAACTGTATATTCTCTTTTTTTATATTGAGAGGTTTTAAAAAAAATGTTACTTGGGTATTTTTAAATCTAGTGAATGTATTAGATTAAATATATGTTATATATGTATGTATGTATATTACATGACAGAGATATTTTAAATATTTATTTAAATGCTAATTAATTAATTTATATAATGTATAAAATAGCCAGTAGTCGATATAAATATTATTTATTTATTATATTCTTAGGTGGACGTAACGTAAATATTCATCTGTTTTTGTTTTAACTGAATAACTTAAATAAGAATAAAAATAAAAATTATTTTTTTACGAAAATCGTTAATAATTAAAAAAAGAAACATGAAAGTACTGTATTTTATATTTTCTTTAATGTATTATATATTAACATTTAATAAAAAGAAGGTAAACTCATAATAAGTAATTGAGACGGTACGAAGAAAACAATGGAAAATGTTAAATATACTTTAATATCAATTTTTAAGGCTTCGGCAATTCAGTTTTGGTTTGCACGGAATTCGAATAGATAACAAACTTATTTTAAACACATTTCCTCACAATCCAAGCTTTAAAACGTGTGAAACAATGTAAAACAATCGTTACGGGTTCCCTACACTACCTAGGTTCGGACACGTGCCATGTATCACCGTATATTTGCCTAATTTCAACATTATTTTAACTAAATGATCAAAACAAACAAAATTATGTTCATTTTCACATTAAAAACACTTACCAAAGCCTTAATACAAGATACAAAAAATAGAAAATAATACTTTTAACGACTGTCCGAACAAGCGCTAGCTTAATAGTATAATGATGGGGATACCGCGAAAAAATTATTATTATCCCATATCATTCGTGTTTTCTTTCATAAAATAAGTTTAGATGTATTGCAAACATTGCCAGTATATGGAAAAAGAATTGGGACCATTTATACAAGCACGACAAGTCGCATATGGATATAATGTCTCGTTATTATTAACATTTGTTTAGTTTTTATTTAATTTTCTGTTAAATAATAGATCAATTTTGAATTGATTGCTGTAATAAAAAATGTTTTTTTAATAAAAAGTAAATTTATTAATATTTAAAAGAATTTGTCTGACTCTATAAACGGACTTTTAAGCTAGTTCACATAATAGTGTAATATATTTATTTTATTTATAAATTTCATTAAACATTATAACAGCATAGATTTATTAAATAATTATTTATAATATATTTTTTTAGAATATCTAGGTTTAATTTTTTTTGCGTGCTTTTTAAAAATATTTTATAAAAATAATTAGTAACCTAATTATCTATTTTATGTTTTTACAACTTGGTAATATAAATCAATTTTTATATTATTATAGTGATTAAAAATAGTAATGCTTAATTTATTAAATATTTCTTTATTTCTTTGTAACACTAATTTATATTTAGAATATATTTTATATATATAATTATATTAGTATGATTTACTAAATGTAAAATATTTAAGTGGAGAATATGAAATGAATAAATTAATGTATTATAATTATGTCCTTTGCAAATTTCGACAGCATCCTATTTTGACTTATTTATATAGTAAAAAATATTATAACAATACTCACTTATAACTTAAAATATCATTGAAATATTATAACTCTGTAATGTCTACTAAAAAATATTAAAATAATGTTTTAATTATAATTTTTTTTTATTTTTGAACAAAAAGAGTCCTTAATAAAAATACATTGGCAGAATGTTTTAGTATCTTTGCCTTAGTGTTATAAATGTCATGTATACAAGTATAGGCAAGAAAATTCAAAATAATCAATACACTTGTCTGGAGCCCGGGCTATTAGCAGTTTGCTATCCGCTTCAAAGTATATTGAAGACCAGAAATCAAATACGATCAAAAGTAATAATTTTAAAGAGTTCACCATGAATATTCCGTTTCCGATAATATATCCGAGTATGATTGGACCAGATTGGTTTAATGCCGATATGCCCTGCGATGAAGATGCTGAGCTAACAAGACTGGAACAGGCAAATCAACGCTGGGTAAGTATTTAATTTTTTTAATTTAATTACTATTTTCTACCATATAAATATATAAGCTATGCTCATAATGCGAAGTGAACGCTTTAAATATTGCGATTTGATGCAACTCTGTTTATATATAGGTGTATATGAAAATGTCTGCCTTCATCGAAAAATCAATATACCGTGTTATAGAGAAGCCATCTTCTCTTCCCCTTTGTAGTCTAATTGATTATATTGGATAAGTGTTTTGATTTATACATAACTACAATTTGCTCTCAGGTTTTCAATTGGAACTAAACTGTTTGTTATTGTTTTTTGTTTTAAGACTTCACTTGTTTTTATTTGGTTGCTGTAATTGTATTTGAAATTCAGTGCACTTGTTGCTGTGTGTTTTATTTCAGTTTTGCCTTTTATATTGTGTATTTGTTAATTTGTATGTAGTGTCTTAATTTCTTTCTGCTATTTTACATTTTTTTTGGCTTGCTGGTGATTGGTTTTAACATATACATGGACAAAGAAACAACAATGTTCAGATATAGAATTCAACACAATAGTATTTTTTTTAACATTTAAAGAAACCAAATAATTCAAATATTTCTTTCATTAAAAATCTTATTAAGAAACAAAACAAACCAAAGTTATAAAATAAATATTTTCCATTATAAAAACATGTTTGGTTTTGTATATTAGTAAGATTACAAATGGATACAATCTGTTTAGATCAGATGTAGTTGTATGGAGTTCAGTTGTGAACAGTGATAGACTGACAACAAAAATAAAAATATTACTTCTCAAGCTCTATTACATTAATCATGACTTAAATAAATTTTCTTTGCTCTGGTGAACAAGAAAAGGCACGACATTGACTTCCAAAACTCAACATGCATGACCCAAAAATCTTTCTGTCTAAGACAGAAAGTGAAAATTTTAGTGTCTTGACACTATGCTCCCTGGAAACGAGTGAAGCTGAAATAAAAAGAATATAGCCTCTTTGTCACTAATTCAGAATATAACAGATGCTTTTGTGAATTAGTTACTTAACATTTTGTCTTTCAAATTAATAACTATTTTAATTAAGTATTATCTGTTACAGTTGAATTCCATCGGCAAAAAATACATGAAGGTTCCGGTGCCAATGGAGAAGGTGAATCCACCTCCTCCAGTGGAAGAGGCTGAAACTGATGACGATGGTAAAATCATTATTTATTTTTTATTTAATGTTTAAATAAAACCTTTTATTACCATCTTTTTGATGACAATTCAAGGTTCAAGATACTTCATTGTCTACATTTTGCTCAAAGAAAGTAAACATTTCCCTCCATCTACAGTGTACATTTAATTCAAGAAAAAAAACATTCTCTTCTAGTAATACTAGTGCATACATACAGTTGTCTACTTTTTGCTTGAAATAGATATTGCATGTTGAGTGGTAAAACTGAAATGTCAAATAAAATAAACTTATACTATAACTAATAAATATGATTATTACTCAAATAGGGAATCAAACCTATTGTGGGTTTGAATCCCTTTTTGAGTAATAATTTAGTGGGTAAATAATATAGTTAGAGGCTGTATTGATGTCCTATGATGGCCGTTATAAATCTTCATTTTCCTCTAGTACACAATGACATGAATAAATTTAATTTCATTCAATTGATATAATAAACATTATCCATACTTATATTATAAATGCGAAAGTCTGTGTGTTTGTCTGTCACGCTTTCATGGCTAATGTACCGGTTCGATTTAGATTGAAAGTAGTAAATAACCATGGGTTTAACATAGGCTACTTATTTTTTCAAAAATTAAACACTAAAGTGTTGAAATAGGGGATGAAAATTTGTATGAAAAAACTAAACTGCTTGACCGATTGTAATGAATTTTGGAATAAATATTGTTGATAATCGAAGTTCAAACATAGGCTACTTTTTAAAAAAAATCCACCCCCGAGGATTCCAACATAACGAAACAATGAGGCAGTCCACACAGAGCGGGCCGCTAATTTTATATAGTTAGTATTATATAGTATCGAAGCATCATGATGCAGTTGGGCATGGATGATTGTGGGCTCCATTCCTGCTCGTGGGAATGATTATATCTTCATTTCACTCTGGTATCTAAGACAAAGCGCAGCGTTAAGTTCTGGCACTTAAGAAAAGTCGAGAACAGAGTGTCTAGTTTCCTTGACCACCCACTATGACGAAAAAAGTGTGAAGCTATACTATATATTTTAAATTCCAGTTTTCATCGTAACTGGCAACGAGGACGCCGAAGAATCTGAGGAGTCTCCCGACGCTGACGAGGAGGAGGAGATGCCGACCACCACCGAGTCACCCCCACGCACTGAGATGGAGTCCGAGAGCCCTGAAGAGGGCACTGACACTGCTGACCTCGAAGTAGAGGCTACCATGTGGCCATACGTACCGCAAGAGCAGTAAAATGGGATCTATATTACGCCCAATTCATTCCCAAACGCATTATAATACCCTGGAAGCTTATTATCCCCCTTTAATATTCAATATCATAAATACTCAACATATTATAATCGTAGTTTAATCTTCAATCTTTTTTTCTCTGTGTTACTGGTTTTCGTTTTTTTTGGGATCGACATGGGTGTGAGGCTGTTTGGAGTTTGGCTGTTTGGTTATGACATTTGCGATGAATTGTCAAAAAAATATATATTAAAATTTAAAAAAAAAGTGACAAGAGTTTAAGCTTGCACAATCAATGATCTGTGGTTACCATTGTTTTGGCGGGAAAGAAACAAGACTGTGGAAAAGGATGATGAAATGGATTTATTATGTTTATTCATCTTTTATGAATGACATATTCTTATTCCTTTTGTGATTTTTTTAAAAATATTTTAATTTAGTACAAATATTTTTATTTGATAATATATTTTTTAGTATTATTTTTTTACCAAAGTAAAACTTGTGGTAATATTTTTTAAAATATAAATTATATCATTTTACAGCATTTTACATATAATTTATATCATTTTTAGTAGTTTTACGTTACATAAGTTTTAATTATAAGCATAAATTTGTATAATTTATTTTTACTATGAATATTCTCTCTAATAAAAATCTTTAGAAACTTTGTATGGTTTTTGGCTGTTACCCTTTAAGCCCCTTAGATAGTTTTGTGTTAACAAAATATTAAGTTGGCAAAATTTGCTTGAGTCCAATGCCAATGCCATGCCTTAAATATAAAGACTGCTTTTTTAGCTTCACGCTTTATCTTCAGCGGGGTAGTCAGAGGGAACAGAAAGCCAAACACTACGATCCCTGCCTTCTTCCTTCACCTCTTCCACTGTCATCAACCTCTTTATACACGGTCTCTCTCCGGGGAATCCTCATGCGGCTTAATTGGCCTTCCTCCAGTATAGTATTTTCGAATGTAAAACGAGGTCTCCATTAACATTTTTAGGGTTCATCTTGACTTTATATATCGTTGTTATCACTCTTCATCAATCATACTGTCGACATGTCTACCCCATGAAGTTTTTCTTTTTGACTATATCATCTATTCTATTTGTCACTAGAAGAGGAAGTGTGACTTTAACAAAATCTATTTTTCTACGGTAGATTCTAAACGGGAAGAAATATCATTTACAGTAACATTTCAAAATAGTGACGTTTTTTGTGATTAAGCTGTATATGACTGGAAACAGATTGAAATGAAAATATCACACCAATTTGGAAGACAAATACACTAATATGCATTACCAATTTTAAAGTTGATCAACCAATGTTCACAGAAGCCTGTGACTTACTACTATAGTAGTACTTTTTAAAAGTTCAAGTAAGTCACATGTACATTTCTTTTTATGGTTTGCGCTACCTTAGTACCTTAGTATCTTGTGCCTTAGTATCTCTTAGTTTGAGATGTACTTATATATCCTTGCACAAGGAAGGTATCGCATTCATGTGTTATGTCTTATTCAATTAAATATTTAAATTGTTGTTAAACTCCGAGGGTAACAGCTAGTATAATAATATTATATATTTTTTTTTAGAAAATTTGTTAGCAAGATGAAGATGTGTAGAAATAACATACAAAGTAATGAATGTGTTAAATCAAACAACGTTTTCATATTATTGGACACGATTTAATAGTTCCACAAATGAAAACAATTGCAATCATTAAAAGTCAAAAATTTGTTAAAAATACTAAAAAAAATTGGTAAATACAATATAAGTACAACAATATTTTACTTAGAATCAATAAAAATTCTAAAACAACATTAAACAATGATACACATCCATAATATACATTAAGTTCACTCTACAAAAAATAGAAAAGGGTAAAAATGGTAAAGCATGATTTTTAGATACTTTAAAATTGATTTAAATTTAAAAAGTCACTCAAAGCACAAAATCCCACTAAGGCCCTTAGACGCCGTTCCTTTACCGTCAATGCGGAACTTAATTCCCGTGAAAGGTTCGTTTACAGGCTCCGGTTCCGGTGGCGGTGGCTCGTACGGACACTCGCACTTTGCATTTGATTTTTTCTTTGATTTATCTTTGCAACCGCATTTTTCTTGGTCAATGCTTTCTAAATTTTCAGTAAAATATTTCAGAGCTTCTTCAAAAGTTAATTCAGAATCCGACTTTTTGCGAGGGATTTCTATTTTGAAACCCGACATTGTCTGTGTTAAGTCTGATTGCATTTTTCTTAATTGTTTCTCGTCAAACCAGTCGCTTATATCGAATTCAAGCTCCGGTTCTTCCGGGCATTCGCAAACTACATTTTTATTTTTTTTCTTCTGTGGACGATTTGGACAGCGGCATTTTGTGACAGCGTTAGAGGCGGTGGAATCAAATCCTTCCCGGTAAAATTCTAAATCCGATGCCTTTTGGTGTACTTCACAAGGACACGAGTGCTTCTTTTTTTGTTCATTAGTCGAATTAGGTTGTAAATTCGATCTTGAAGAAGTGCATGAGTCACATTTCTTGTTCTCATTTGTAATTTCATGTGGCATTTGGACTCGTCCTGTGATAAAGATTTACTTGTTATGTGTCGAAGAGTGTTATGTCTATTCTACATACATTATGCCACAAATATTAGGCAATTTTAGTGGAAAAAACTTCGATATTGTTTCGAAATTGATACCTTTAATATAATGGTTATAATCTAACACCCGCTTTGGCAGAAAGTAGGCTTTGATCCCCACAAAACGCAATGTCTAATAAAAACGGGGCGAGAAGTGTTTAACGATAATGAACTAGCGGAGTGATACTACTCGGTGCTAAATCGTTTGAAGTTCAAAATAAATCATGTAACTTCTTAATTTGAATAAAATTATTTTACTTTTACCTTGACTAACACTTTCTCTGCTAATACTGATGAAGCCAAAGAGCAAAATTTGCTGTATCTATGGTTATAGGTACATTCATTCATAATTATTTTTATCACCTTAATAATACTGCACTGACTTACTTCGTTCTATTTTATTGTATCCCTTTCGTAAATCTTCTTTAGAGGTTCCGCAAGCTGTCGATATAAGTTGTCTTGTGTTTTCTTCAATTAGTTTTTTTATTTTGGTTGTGCTGCAGTCGCAACTTTTGTATGAGGAAGGTGTAGGGGATAAAACAGCGTGGGGACAAGGTCTTCTTTTCACATGCGTGTGGCCGTGACATAATTTGTGCCCACTGCTAGGTGGTAATTTACACACACGGACTGGTGTTGGTTGACACCGATTAGTATGATGCCGCGATGTGTAAGAGGCCTTCTGAGAATTTGGTACATCCAGCATATAATATTCATGACTAAATCCTGAAATTGCTTCATGTTGAATATATTTTAATTACCCATGTTAATTATAAATAAAAATAAAAAAGTCATTTAAATAAGACTATCATACCCTGGTTAACTACATCTTTAAGAATCATGGGCTTGAGAAATTCTGAGACGATGCGGTCCGATCGTTGCCCATCTCGTGCGTCTCGGCGATTAGTATTTATGTTACTTACTGCGCAGCAACATGGTCTATCCTCAGTCGTATCTGTACTGACTATTCTTTTACAGTTGTTTTTATGTAATCTTTTCTCATGTTTTTTCGTGGCAAGTACACTTTCTATAGCCTCTTTAGGTTGTAATAATTGCTTATCTATGTTATCAAACTCTCGAATATTTCCTCGCTTGCAAAATTTAAAACCTTTTTGTCTCTCGCACAAGCCTAAAAAATTAGCTTCAATATTAATTATGCAAATAGTTTTAGAAAAATAACCAGCTAAAATTAAAAGAAAGAAACTCACGATGAAGACCACTAGGCTCAGGATTCCACATAGAATGTGTTTCAGATAGATCAAGACAAATTGTTGAACTGCAGTAATCAGATGAGTTTTCTGATGAGCTCGAAATTATAATAATTAAAGAAGAGGAGTTATATAAATTACTTGTCCCCGATATTGTTCTCTGTACTTCTACAGTTTCTGTACTATTGCTTATTTCGTCAACATACACAATGTGTGTACTAGGATTTAGCTTATCAAATAAAATATCATTGTTTAAATCGTTTGCTCTATATATCTGTATTTCTTTATGTGTTGTAAATTGAACTAAATTTCTATTATAGTCACTGGGGTATTCATAAGCGTCTAAAGAAGTATAACTGAAAAAGAACACATGATTTAAAGAGAAGTAAGTATACGTATTACTTATTTTGGAAAAACATTTCACTTACCTAATGTTACTTTTAATTTTGCGCGGTAGTAAGATATTTTGTATGGGTTCATACTTATCAACGTAATTTCTCACTAAACTTTTTTGTTCATCGCCACATGTCGAATTACTCGTAGTGGAAAAAGACCACACACTAACTGTACTAGGAATCGTTATTAAGCTTAACGAAGAATTAGTTTTTAAGAAATTTATAGAGTTCAGGCTGTTGATTGAGATATCTGTACTTAAATCATTGTGTAGGCAAGTCGAGGATGTATCACAGTATATTGATGAGTAGGTATCAACAGATGTGTTATTTTTCTTTAAACAGTAATCAGAGCTACATGTGAACGAACTACGTAATAAATATATGTCAGATTCGGATTTTGAGTCATTCATTATTTGATGGTTATTTGTATCGATTGAACTTATAGACGTCAGGCCATGTGTAAGCGTGGGGCAGTTTTTGTATTTTAATTTATGATTTTCGTTTTCAAACATTTTCGATGAAGCGTTAGATGAAATGCAAGTGACTCGTCCAACTGTAACTTTAATACCTTCGTTATCTGTAAATACACCTCCTTTCACTCCAGGTAAACATTCTTCCGGGCAGGGACACAACGAAGATATATCCGGAGAAGTGACTCTTATTTTAACATAACTGTGCTTAAATCGTATTTTCTTTTTGTCACATCCACAGCCTTTATCACAAGTTGTGGTTTTAATGATGTCTTGGAATTCTTCAGTAATGCCGCCTTTTGATTTAGGCACACCAACTTTTCTCGATTTCGTTTTAACCTTTTCTTTCTCAGTTGACACATATTTAGGTGCTACTTCTGGTTTTGGCTGGATTTTTTGAATTAATGCCGTTTCAGAAGGTGTTTTTCCTTCAGGCAACGGTAGGCCAGCTTCTGCCAGGCCCTGCAGAATTTTTTCTTTTTCCTGCGGTGTTTTGCCTTCCAAAGGTGTCAATAATCCAGCAGCTTTTGCTTTGCGAATTTTTTCCGATGGGACAGCCTCTTTTTCAATTCTAGCAATAATAGCCTTTTCAGAAGGCGTCCTTCCAACAGGTAAAGAAAGACCTAATGCTGCTTGTTTTCGCAAAAGTTTTTCTTTTTCATCATCAGTTTTTCCCTCCAACGGGACGATAGTATTATCTGCTATAGCTTTATCGTATTTTTGTTTCATAGATAAAGTTTTTGGTTCTGGAGGCAATCCAACATCATTGCGAACTTTAGCTATTAATTTCTTTTCTGACGCTGTTTGTGCTTCAGGAAGTGGAACCCCTTGTAAAGCTAAGTCTTTTAAAATTTTTTCTTTTTGTTTAGGTGTTTTCCCCTTTAGCGGTGTCATTAATCCAGCCGCTTTTGCTTTGCGCATTTTTTCCGATAGGGCGACGCCTTCCAAAGGTGTCAACAATCCAGCAGCTTTTGCTTTGCGAATTTTTTCCGATGGGGCTTCTTTCTCAATTCTAGCAATTATTGCTTTCTCTGATGGTGATCTTCCAACCGGTAAAGAGAGTCCTAATGCTGCTTGTTTTCGCAAAAGTTTTTCTTTTTCATCATCAGTTTTTCCTTCCAATGGAACGATAGTATCATCTGCTATAGCCTTATCATATTTTTCCTTCATTGATAAAGTTTTTGGTTCTGGAGGCAATCCAATATCATTGCGAACTTTAGCTATTAATTTCTTTTCTGACGCTGTTTTTGCTTCAGGAAGGGGAATCCCTTGCATTGCTAAGTCTTTTAGAATTTTTTCTTTTTCTTTAGCCGTTTTGCCCTTTAATGGTGTTAATAATCCAGCTGCTTTGGCCTTTTGTAACTTTTTTGAAGGTATTTTAATAATTGGTGCTTCTTCTAAAGCTTCTTTTAAACCCTTTTCCGATTCAGGCGTTAACAAATCACATATACATTCATCGCTAGGTTTTTTACTTTCCTTCATAACTTTGGCGGTCTTTTTATCTAGTTTTGCTATTTTTTCTGGAGGCATAGTAGGACGACTAATTTTCTCAACTGACTTTTTTATTTTAGGTAGCTCTGTAATAGGTGTTGCTTTAATTTTAGAAATAAGTGCCTTTTCTGAGGCCGTCCTACCCTCGGGTAAAGGTAATCCTAATTGAGCTTGACCACGTATAATTTTTTCTTTTTGAGCAGCAGTTTTTCCTTCTAGTGGGGTAATTAGTCCATCAACTTTTGCTTTGTCGTATTTTTCTTTAAGTGAAGCTGTTTTAGGGACTGGAGGTAAACCAAGTTCATTTTGAACTTTAGCCACAATTTTTTTATCCGAACTCGTCCTTGGTTCTGGAAGTGGTATACCCTTTAAAGCAAAATCTTTCAAAATCTTTTCTTTTTGTTCCGGAGTTTGACCTTCCAAAGCTTTTAATACTCGCGATGTCTCATCTGGTACATGCTTAGTCGGTACAGTTTCCATAATCTTTTGTATTAATGCTTTTTCTGATGCTGTCCTCGGCTTAGGTAAGTTAAGACCGAGTTCCGCTTGACCTTTCAGAATTTTTTCTTTCTGTGGTTCTGATTTACCTTGTAATGGTGTTATAAGTCCAGCTGCTAAAGCTTTTTTATATTTTACCTTTTCAGATGAAGTTTTTGGCTGTGGAGGTAAACCTACAGAGGTTAGTACTTTATCAATTATTTTACTTTCTGATGCAGTTTTTGGTTCTGGAAGAGGAATTCCCTGTAAAGCTAATTCTTTTAAAATTTTTTCTTTTTGCTCAGGTGGCTTTCCTTCGAGAGGAGTTAGCAGACCAGCTGCTTTAGCTTTACGCAACTTTTCGGATGGAACTTGTGGCACAGATACAATTGGCTCTACTGGTTTCGGTGCGGAGGCTCTAATTTTCGATATTAAAGCTTTTTCTGATGCCGTTCTACCTTCCGGAAGAGGGAGACCTAAATCCGCTTGCCCTTTTAATATTTTTTCTTTTTGTGAAGGTGATTTTCCTTCTAATGGAGCTATTAGCCCAGCAGCCATTGCTTTTTCATAATTTGCTTTAGCTGATGGAGTTTTTGGTTGTGGTATCATTCCAAGATCTGCTCGAACCTTATCCTGAATTTTTTTTTCGGATGCTGATCTTGGTTCAGGAAGTGGTATCTCTTGCATAGCTAATCCTTTAAGTATTTTTTCTTTCTGTTCGGGTGTCTTTCCTTCGAGAGGTGTCAACAAGCCAGCGGCTTTAGCCTTACGCATTTTTTCTGATGGAATTTTTCTTACAGCCATTAGTTTCTCTGCCGGTGCGGCGGCTTTAACTTTAGATATAAGAGCTTTTTCTGATGGCGTCCGACCTTCAGGTAGAGGGAGACCTAGGGCCGCTTGTCCTTTTAATATTTTTTCCTTCTGTGAGGGTGATTTTCCTTCTAATGGAGCTACGAGCCCAGCAGCCATTGCTTTTTCATAATTTATTTTAGCGGATGGAGTTTTTGGTTGTGGTATCATTCCAAGATCTGCTCGCACTTTGTCCTGAATCTTTTTTTCGGACGCTGATCTTGGTTCAGGTAGTGGTATCTCTTGCATAGCTAGTCCTTTAAGTATTTTTTCTTTCTGTTCAGGTGTCTTGCCTTCAAGAGGTGTTAGTAGACCTGCTGCTTTAGCTTTACGTATTTTTTCTGATGGAATTTTTTGTACAGGCATCTCTTCTGGTACAGAGGCTTTCACTTTAGATATCAGAGCCTTTTCAGATGGCGTCCTACCTTCAGGAAGAGGGAGACCTAGTGCCGCTTGTCCTTTTAATATCTTTTCCTTCTGTGAGGGTGATTTTCCTTCTAATGGAGCTATAAGCCCAGCAGCCTTTGCTTTGTCATATTTTACTTTAGTCGATGGAGTTTTTGGGTGTGGTATCATTCCAAGATCTGCTCGCACTTTGTCCTGAATCTTTTTTTCGGACGCTGATCTTGGTTCAGGTAGTGGTATCTCTTGCATAGCCAGTCCTTTAAGTATTTTTTCTTTCTGTTCAGGTGTCTTGCCTTCAAGAGGTGTCAGTAGGCCTGCTGCTTTAGCTTTACGCATTTTTTCTGATGGAATTTTTTGCACTGGCATCTCCATTGGTACGGAGGCTTTAACTTTAGATATCAGAGCTTTTTCTGAAGGCGTCCTACCTTCAGGAAGAGGGAGACCTAGTGCCGCTTGTCCTTTTAATATTTTTTCCTTCTGTGAGGGTGATTTTCCTTCTAATGGAGCTATAAGCCCAGCAGCCATTGCTTTGTCATATTTTATTTTAATTGACGAAGTTTTTGGTTGTGGTATCATTCCAAGATCTGCCCGCACTTTGTCCTGAATTTTTTTTTCGGACGCTGATCTTGGTTCAGGAAGTGGTATCTCTTGCATAGCTAATCCTTTAAGTATTTTTTCTTTTTGTTCGGGTGTTTTTCCTTCGAGAGGCGTCAATAAACCTGCTGCTTTAGCTTTACGCATTTTTTCTGATGGAATTTTTTGTACAGGCATTAGTTTCTCTGCTGGTACGGCGGCTTTAACTTTAGATATAAGAGCTTTTTCTGATGGTGTCCGACCTTCAGGTAAAGGGAGGCCTAGTGCCGCTTGTCCTTTTAATATTTTTTCTTTTTGTGAGGGTGATTTTCCTTCTAATGGAGCTATTAGCCCAGCAGCCATTGCTTTGTCATAATTTATTTTAGCAGATGGAGTTTTTGGTTGTGGTATCATTCCAAGATCTGCTCGAACTTTCTCCTGGATCTTTTTTTCGGACGCTGATCTTGGTTCAGGTAATGGTATCTCTTGCATAGCTAGCCCTTTAAGTATTTTTTCTTTCTGTTCAGGTGTCTTGCCTTCAAGAGGTGTAAGTAGACCTGCCGCTTTAGCTTTACGCATTTTTTCTGATGGAATTTTTTGTACAGGCATCTCTCCTGGTACAGAAGCTTTCACTTTAGATATCACAGCTTTTTCTGATGGCGTCCTACCTTCAGGAAGAGGGAGACCTAGTGCCGCTTGTCCTTTTAATATTTTTTCCTTTTGTGAGGGTGTCTTTCCTTCGAGAGGTGTAAGTAGACCTGCTGCTTTTGCTTTACGTATTTTTTCTGATGGAATTCTTTCTGTTGGTTTTTTGACGCTGATTTTTTCTATTTCTGGTGCTAATAATCCACAAATACATTCATCACTAGGGCCTTTACCTTCTTTCATAATTTTTGCTGTTTTTTTGTCTAATTTTTTAATTTTTTCTGGAAGCACAGGAGGTGCTGGCTTAGTAGGTAAGACTTCTTCTGCTTTTATTTTGGCGATTAATGCTTTTTCAGACGGTGTTTTACCTTCAGGTAAAGGCATGTCGCTTTTAGCAAGCTTTCTCAAAATTTTTTCTTTTTGTTCAGGTGTTTTCCCTTCTAAGGGTGTTAATAAGCCTTTCTCTTTCATTTCTTTCATTTTTTCTGGTATAACTTCACCTGTTTCTTTAGCTTTAATTTTTTTTATCATTGACTTTTCGGATTTTGTCCTGCCTTTAGGTAATGGAATACCAGCTTCGTGCATTTTTTGTAAAGCTTTTTCTTTCTGAACTGCAGTTTTTCCCTCTAAAGGAGTTATAATTCCAGCAGCTTGGGCTTGATTCATTTTTTCTTTTATTGATAATGTTTTCGGTTCTGGTGGTAAACCTAAATCATGTCGAACTTTTTCGAAAATTTTTTTTTCTGAAGGCGACGTTGCTTCAGGCAGTGGGATACCAGCTTTGGCTAATCCTTTTAAAACTTTTTCCTTTTCTTCATTTGATTTGCCTTGAAGGGGCGTCATTAATCCAGCTGCCCGAGCCTGTTTTAATTTTAATGAAGGCGTTGCTTCTGCTCGAATTTTATCTATAATCGCTTTGTCTGATGTTGTTTTAGGTTCAGGAAGAGGCAAACCTTGCTTGGCAATGTTTTTCAAAATTTTTTCCTTTTCTGATAACGTTTTTCCACGTAATAGTTTTGAAGATTTTGCAAGGACGTCTTTTATCACTTTCTTTTCTGAGGCTGATTTTGGTTCTGGCAGAGGAATGCCAGCAGCTAGCTGCCGTTTAATAATATCTTCTTTTTGTGAGGGAGTTTTACCCTCTAAAGGAGTAAGAAGACCGGCTTCTTTAGCTTTACGAATTCTCTCTGAAACTGGAGCGGCTGCCGAAGGTAAGCCTACAGCTTCTTTTACCTTTTTGATAATTACTTTTTCTGAAGGCGTTTTTCCTTCTGGCAGTGGTAAACCGGCTTTTGCTAAATTTCTGAGAACTTTTTCTTTTTCCTCTGGTGTTTTGCCTTCCAAGCTGTATTTGCGAATTTTTTCTGGTGGAATTTCTGCAGGTTTCACTTCTGTTCGAATTTTATCAATAAGAGCTTTTTCTGAGGCAGTACGTCCAACAGGCAGACTCAAACCCATTTCAGCTTGTTTATGAAGTATTTTTTCTTTTTGAGACGGACTTTTGCCTTCTAACGGAGTTATAAGACCAGCTGCTTGAGCTTTAGCATATTTTTCTTTTAAGGACGGCGCCAAGGGTGCAGGAGGTAACCCTAAATCATGTTGAACTTTTTCTAATATTTTTTTTTCCGACGCTGTTTTTGGTTCAGGTAATGGTATTCCCTGCTTAGCTAAATTTTTCATTATTTGTTCTTTTTGAGATGGAGTTTTGCCTTCTAAAGGAGTTATAATCCCAGCTGCATGAGCTTTGGCATACTTTTCCTTTAAAGCCGGTGGCAATAGTGTAGGAGGTAGCCCCAAATCATGTTGAACTTTTTCTAATATTTTTTTTTCTGACGCTGTTTTTGGCTCAGGTAATGGTATTCCCTGCTTGGCTATTTTTTTCATGATTTGCTCTTTTTGAGACGGGGTTTTGCCTTCTAATGGAGTAATAAGACCGGCTGCTTGAGCTTTGGCATACTTTTCCTTTAAAGCTGGTGCCGACGGTATAGGAGGTAATCCTAAGTCATGCTGAACTTTTTCTAATATTTTTTTTTCTGACACTGTTTTTGGTTCAGGTAATGGTATTCCTTGCTTGGCTAAATTTTTCAGAATTTGTTCCTTTTGAGATGCTGTTTTTCCTTCTAGTGGAGTTATAAGGCCAGCCGCTTTCGCAGCTTTCAATTTTTCAGAAGGTATTTTAATAGACGAAACTTCTGTAGAAAATCTTTCCGATTCTGGCGTTAACAAACCACATATACACTCGTCACTGGGTCCTTTGCTTTCTTTCATTACTTTTAATGTTTTGGTGTCTAATTTTTTTCTTTTCTCTAGAGGTAATGCCGGTGGACCAATGCCTTTATCGCGAGTTTTAACTTTTTTCTTTTTCCCTTTTTTAATTTTATTTACTAAAGCTATTTCCGAAGTAGTCCTACCATCAGGGAGTTCAAGGCCAAGATCAGCTTGACCTTGCAATATTTTTTCTTTTTCAGATTGTGTCTTTCCTTCTAAAGGAACAATTAAACCTGCCTCTTCTGCTTGCTTATATTTTTCTTTCTCACTTTTAGACTTTGGTTCAGGAGGCAGCCCAACATCTGCGCGAACTTTATTAATTAGTATTTTTTCTGAAGGAGTCTTACCTTCTGGGAGTGGTATTTTATTCATTGCAAAGTTTTTTAGCAATTGCTCTTTTTCCTCTGGAGTTTTACCGCGTAACGATGGAACGCCTGCCTTTGTTATCCTTTTTTCTGGCTTAACAGCAATTTCTCCTGAAACGGGTGTACTTTCTTTTACTTTTGCTATAAGAGCTTTTTCTGATGAAGTGCGACCAACAGGCATTTCTACACCTAATGCGGCTAAACCTGTTAAAACTTTTTCTTTTTCACTTGGAGTTTTTCCTTCAAGTGGAGTCAATAATCCCGCTTTTAAGGCTTCTTGATATTTCTCCTTGGCTGTAGGAGTTTTTGGTTGAGGTGGAAGTCCCATTTCTTCATGAACTTTGTCAATCATTTTCTTTTCAGAAACAGTTTTTCCTTCGGGTAGTGGAATACCTTTCTTTGCCAGTTCTTTTAAAATTTTGTGTTTTTGTTCATCCGTCTTACCTTCCAGAGGTGTTAACAACCCTTCAGCTTTTGCCTTTCGCAGTTTATCTGATAAGGCTTTTAATCTAGCTATCTTTTTTTCTGGCTTTTCAGCAATTTCTCTAGAGACGGGTGGACTTTCTTTTACTTTGGCTATCAGAGCTTTTTCTGAAGATGTGCGACCAACGGGCATTTCTACTCCCAATGCAGCTAAACCTGTTAAAACTTTTTCTTTTTCACTTGGAGTTTTTCCTTCAAGTGGAGTCAATAATCCTGCTTTTATGGCTTCTTGATATTTCTCCTTGGCTGTAGGAGTTTTTGGTTGAGGCGGAAGTCCCATTTCTTCATGAACTTTGTCAATCATTTTTTTTTCAGAAACTGTTTTTCCTTCGGGTAGTGGAATACCTTTCTTTGCCAGTTCTTTTAAAATTTTATGTTTTTGTTCATCCGTCTTACCTTCCAGAGGCGTTAACAACCCTTCAGCTTTTGCCTTCCGCAATTTATCTGATAAGGCTTTTAATTTAGTTATCTTTTTTTCTGGCTTCACGGCAATTTCTTTTGAGACGGGTGTAGTTTCTTTTACTTTGGCTATAAGAGCTTTTTCTGACGATGTGCGACCAACGGGCATTTCTACTCCCATTGCGGCTAAACCTGTTAAAACTTTTTCTTTTTCACTTGGAGTTTTTCCTTCAAGTGGGGTCAATAATCCCGCTTTTATAGCTTCTTGATATTTCTCCTTCGCCAAAGGTGTTTTTGGTTGGGGCGGAAGTCCCATTTCTTCATGAATTTTGTCAACGATTTTCTTTTCAGAAACTGTTTTTCCTTCAGGAAGTGGAATACCACGTTTTGCAAGTTCTTTTAGAATGTTGCGTTTTTGTTCATCCGTCTTACCTTCTAGAGGAGTTAATAACCCTTCAGCTTTAGCTTTCCGAAGTTTATCTGATTCTTTTGCTTCTTCTGGTACAATACGTTCAGCTTTCACTTTTTTAATTAATTCTTTTTCCGATTTTGTTTTACCTTCAGGTAATACTGCTCCAGAATCTACAAGATCTTTTAAAACTTTTTCTTTTTCCTCGGGACTTTTACCTTTCAAAAGTGACGAAACATCCTTAATTTTTCTTTCTTTTATTTTTTTTATTTTCTTCGGCTTACCTTCACTAACCGTTTTGATCTCCGATACTGATTTACGCATTTCCCCTAATCGTCTTTCTTCTCTAGGTAAATGGCCGCATAAAATGCAATTACAATGATCACAATTTTTCTTTTTGTAGCAATCGTATAAACTTTTCATTACTTCAAACATTGCATCTGAATTACATGAACAACAACAACTTTCTTCTTGTGCATTAAATTGACAACGGTATATTTTCCAGCATGGTTTGCCAAATGTGTTAGTGGAATAATAGAAATGATTTGTTCCCGTAACAGTATTAACAACGAAGTTCACTTTAAAAGGATTAAATTTACTCGGAGTTATTTCTTCACTACTCTTACTTTTGGAAGATAATTCGTATTTGTTACTCGCTTTTCTAAAGTTTGGCAAACTGTTGTTACTCATATTATTTAACAATATTTTTTTTTTAGTTAAACCAGTATATCCTTTAAAATAAGCATATTTACGACGTTTTCCATTTTTTACTATTGTTATAGTTCTGGGTCTAAGTGATTTCCGTGGTGTGTAATTTACTTTATAATGTAAATCTTGCGAGGCACATAAATGATGGTAATTACGTTTTTCACCGAACGTACTAGAAAACATTTTACATTCGAAATGTTCATATCTTTCTTGAGTTTTACTCTGCAACTTCTTCACTTCCATAGTACCAAACTTCAATACAGGGCAAAATTGGTAATATTATTTTAAATAAGTTCCAAATTGTAAAAATATACTATTCTTGTCTTTTCACTCTTAACAATTTTTAATTTGCCTCGCAAGATGAATAATTATTGTTTAAATATAGTTTTTTTTTACATTTATATAAAATTTTGCTTAGAAAGTCATTAATGACAATTCTTTAATGAAAATTTATGGTAAGTAAATTTGACATATTGGCATAATAGTACAATTTCAAAAAAGAAAATAATTAAAACCAGCCTTAAAATACTCTAATTATTTCTTTTCATTATTCATCATTTTAAATATTTTTATAGCTTTCTTATGTTCTTATATCTTCATGAAATATTTTTATACAACTATATATTCGTATATTAATGCTAATAAATATCTTACGGGCATAAGATTAAATATCTTATACGTGTGTCTAGAGTTTTAGCCAAAATTTTTATAATATATTGGAAAATTCAATAAGGAAATGCATATTTGCAGGTGTTTACCTAGGATATATTTTTTGACAATAAAAAAGTAGTATCCTTTTTAGTCACATATAATAATATGAACGCAGCAAGATTCTAATTTGCATCCCTTAAAATTCGTCCATACGTTACATAAATTCTACATCCATCTGTGTCGAAATTTTTATACGATTAATGTTTAATAATGGTAATAATCTATATTTATTTATCTAAAACGATTAATTTCTGACAAGGAGACTTTATCTCACCTAAGCTGTTTATCCGGTCCTGGAAAATATATTTTAAAGTATAAAATGGAAAAACGAGCGTATATGGATATGAAATAACACATATAAGATTCGCAGATGATATAGCTCTTTTCAATGAATCAGTTACAGAGCTTGGACAAACGAAGCCAAAAAGTTGGTGTAAAATGAATACATTTACAACAAAATTTATGACAAACAGCCCTGAAAAACTAATCACATTAGAAAGAAGTAAAATACAACTTGAAATGAAAAAGTAATGGATTCATGCATTCTACCAAGTCTGACTTACGCAAGTCAAACATGAGTATATATAGTAAGGGCAAAAAGCTAAATTTTGTCTTGCTAACACATAATGGAGAGAAGCGTCCTAAAACTACGAAGAATACAAAAACAAAAAATATATTGTAGGTTTACCGTAATAATGTCAGCACCATAGACGCCCTCCACCACAGCTTAGGATAAAAGTAGAAATAGGCAGAGCCCAAAGCATTGCTAAAAGCTGAACACTCCACACAAGAAAGTGAAAGGGTCTAAGAGGCATGAGAAGTGTAGGCAGTTCAAGAATAAGGTAGGTGTTTGACATCAAGAACCTGGCAGGAGATAACTGGATGGAAGTTGAAAAAAGCTGAAAGGAATAGTCCAAGTTAGAGAAGGCCTTTGACCCAAGTGGCGCTACACCAAAAACATTGGTTTTAATCTAGTGCATTTTTTACATTAGAATTTTCATGAGCACTATATTTAATGTGTTTATTTGTAAGATTTCTGAATAAGTTTTGTATAATTTTTACTGTAGAAACAATATTTCTAATATAAATAAAAATATTTAAAAAAACGTCGACCAATGGCTGGAATTTTCAAGGTTTTGCGTCCGGCTATAGTTCCAGCGTAAGCATCCTCCTTACAATATGTGTCGTAAGTGGGAAACGGATTGTCTTAACACTAGGTTCCCTCTGCCTACCCTGCTGAGTGCGGGATACTTTAAATACGCTTAAAAAAGGAATAAAATGTTGCCATTGTTTTCAATTTCTGTGATAGAAATTGAAAACGCAATCGTAAACCAGGGTACTTTTCCACCCGAAATCGAAACATTGTGTGTTGAGTGGTGGAAACGATTGCCATGCTTTGTAAAAAGACAAAAGGAAACAGAGCGGTGACACGAAATTGTTTGAGAATCGAACCCACAACCTATCTGTACCACGGTAGCCTCTTTTAACTTTATACCGAAATGTGCCACCAAAGAAAATATATAATAGAATTAAATGAAAACTGATCTTAATATGTAAATTCATTACTCTACACAATCCGTGTCGATTCCCCATTTTACGATTTCCACCGCCGTCGAGAAACTGTTTTTGAGTAACGGAATTTAAAGCCGTGCCTTGTCCTAGGTACAAACGAAAAATAATTTAAATATCTAAAAAAAGAGAAATGATAATAACCATTCACCGAATGGGAATCGAATCCATAAACAATTGCGTTTACGGTCAGGTAGACAGCATCTGCACCACGATGGCCACTATCATATATGATTATTAAAAATGTGTCATGTAAGCAATACCCAATGAAAATATTATATTAAGATAAATATATATATTTTTTTTAAATATCATTTATATTTTACGACCTATGTAGACAAGTCAAGTCAATGAAGTCAAGTCAAGTCGATTATTTTTTTTTAAATAAGAAATTACATGGTCTTTTTTATGAACGACAAAAATTTTACCACCACTTTACTAATTTTAGTAAGACATTAATTAATGTCTTAGAACTGAGAAGAACCGGCGCAAGAAACACAGCAGGACTTTTTCTTTTTTAAGGCTAAATAATTTATAGGTCAAACAAACATTCACAATTATTTATTAGTGACAATGATACATTTGAAATAGAATGGAGCAAAGAAAACAAAAATAATACAGTTTCTATAACAGATATTAGCTAAGATATGTACAACCACCCTAGGAATAATTTTATTGTGCCGGTTGGGCCTGTATATTTTTGGAACCGGAACAAGATTAGTTCCATTTTAGAAATACATATGCCTCGTCTTATTTCGTTACTTTAAATAGCCGAGAACGTCGGACAGAATGTATACAAGAGTAGCTGTGACCTCGCTCGTGCAGAATTTAAGAATTAAGTTATAACTCTAAGATAAAAGTAGTCTATGTTACTCCTTATTACATCAGCTATCGTTCTGCGAGAGTCCCGTCAAAGTTGGTCCAGGCATTCCAGAGATTACCCAGTGCAAACAGATAGACGGACAGGCAGACAAAAATCGTAAAAAGTGATATTTTAGTACATGTACCGCTTATATGTATATACATATGAATTTGATTAAAAACAGTTATTTTAGTAATACAAACAGACACACCAATTTTATTTATTTGTATAGAAGTATAAATTGAAAATCACTGCACGAAATTTGACACAACACATCTATAACTCTATAAAGTGGAGCAGTTATAAAAATGGCTACTTGAAAATAAAATTTTAAGCTGTCATGATTCCAAAATGGATATTATAGTAAAAAATAACTTTTTATTTACAGCTCTACTCCTATTTCCGAATTGGAGGGTATTCTGAGAGAATGTAGCGTAAAGGCACTCTGTTCTCCACATTTTAGCTGAAGTATAGACATTGCGTGTATCAAAGTGGTATTCAACGCCGCACTTCGTCACAGGTACCAGAGCGGAGAAATGAAAATGGTGTATAATGATTCTCCCGATCCGAAATAGAACCCACAACCAGCGCGTTTACAGTCAGACGCTGTCCCACTGCGCCATGACGGCCTCGACTATTATGATGCTCGGATTTTAGTCCATAGCAAACTTTTATTTTAGCTTTTTACGAATACTTCGTGTATTTTTTAACGTTTCTCTCTCGTCGAGTTGTGAGTTAATAAAAAATCGCCGAAACCAGTCCTTTTCTAGGCTTCAAACTATCCATGTCGTATTTCATGACAAATAATCGTGCATGCAGAAAAGCAAGCAGAGAGAAAATTAAGTTACTTTAGTTTTTGGGACGGCACGTAAAGATTTTAATATACCGTAGTTTAATAGCCCGTAAACATGATGGTTATGGGTTTGACTCCCACTCGGCGAAATGGTACTATTTATTACTTATTTTCATTTCTCCGTTCTAGTATATAGACAAAGCGCGTCGTTGAGTTTCGCTAGTTAACACGCATTCGTCTCAATTTCGGGCAACCATTGGAAAACGGAGTATTTTGCCACTAGGTTCTCTCTGACCTTTCTATGTTGTAAAAAGTGTTAATTTATTAAAATTGCATAATATAACATAACGATTTCGTATACTCCATTCATCAATTTTATCTTGATCATTTTTAAATTACTCGTCAAAACTACTACACGTAAGGAACAAATGTCATTTATTTAAAACACTAAAAACTCATAAATGTATTAAATTCGATAAGAAATTGATAAATACTCTAAAATGTAACAAATTGTTCGAATATCTGGCATTCAGCTGGCGGCCGCTGTCGTGTATCGCCTCACCATTATTTTGTTTGCGGGGCTATTTTAAAACTGTAATATCTCGTATGATATTTATTGAAATTGAATGACATTAAGGGCATTTTTATTCAAAGTTAAAATGTTATCATGTTTATTTCCATAACATTTAATGTAGCTTAAAACTTTTTGTTACATAGCAGTATAGGCAGAGAGAAGCTAGTGTCGAGACACTCCGTTCTCCACCTTTCCCCCGAAATCGAGACTGCATGTTGAGTGACGGAACTCAACGCCACTCTTGGTCTTAGAAACCTATGTGGACCAGAAAAAATATTTTAGAAATAATTATTTGTGGCGCAGTGGCACAAAGTGCGTCTGTAAAGCGACTGGTTGTGGGTTCCATTCCCACTCAAGGAGTGTAAATATTTAATATTTCCATTTTCTTCGCTCTGGTGTCAAGGCAAAGTGCGGCGTTAAGTTTCGTCACTTAAAACGCAATGCCTCCGAATTCGGCGCAAAAAGAAATTGAAAATGTAATGCAATTTTTCAATTCAATTTTTTTTTCTACTTTGTGTTTACAGATTTTCCTAACAAATTGTAAAATTACTTATTCAATCTTTTAGAGCAAATAAAAAATAAATATAATTATCATTAACTCTGAAAATGCTTAAATCACAGGTAATCAAAACAACGACATATCTCCAAACAAAAATCGAAAACTTTCAAGAATATATGAATATATGAAAAAAATTTAACATACATATTAGAAAGTTATAAGCACATCCATACTTGCTTGTAAATTCGGTTTGAATTGACACAATTATTATATTCTTCATAAAAGTCACAATTTTTTGACAAAACTTCAAAACGAACTGAGCAAAAGTTCGTAAGATTTTTAACGTTATACTTTGTATAATAAGTACGTACTTATGCTATCAAAAAATGCATAGCAATTGAGAATAACAATGTAAGTTTTATTCCAAAAAACTCTCGTGGGCTTTAAGTTTCTAACTTTATAAGCAAAAGCTTCAGTTCAGTTTAGTTTAGTAAGAAGAACTAGAAAGAAGTATAACTATCTACTACATAGCATTTAACTTTTCAGTTATAAGTCTTCTTTGTTAATGTCGGTATTTAGTTCACTGAGGTAATGATATGATGCTACGAGGAAAACGAATACTATGAAAAAAAAGGAAATACTATGAATAAATAAATATTACCTTAATAATTATGTATTTAAAAAATGTTTTAAAGTGTTGTCCTCACATTTATTGTTAGTGGCCTTACTTAAATTTGAATAAGTCGGGATTCGAACCCGCGACTTTTAACATTCATCCGGGCGCTCTATTCGATTGCGTTATATTTAATTATAGAGCTATATCGAAATTCTTATATATGTACTTGTTATATATTTCTTATTTATACCAAGAGACGCGGTTTTAAACTAGTTTTAAATTTTTAGACGTATTTTAAAAAAAAAATAACTTAAAGTTTTCTTACTTCTCGCACCAAAAATAAGGTTCTTTC
Source organism: Dryas iulia moderata (assembly GCA_019049465.1). Classification (NCBI taxonomy): domain Eukaryota; kingdom Metazoa; phylum Arthropoda; class Insecta; order Lepidoptera; family Nymphalidae; genus Dryas; species Dryas iulia. The sequence continues at coordinate 3,143,370 of CM032415.1, read as the reverse complement.
AAATATATGATTGCCACTTAAAATATATACATACTAAAGTATATATCAAGCATACGGCAAGATGTGTTACAATAATTTTATAAATTTAATATATTTTTATGCACAGTATTAAGATAAAATGTAAACATTTCGCGTTCCGTTTCTATAGCAAACTCTGTTGGGACAAAAAGATCTAAAAACCTTTGCCTCACACATTAAAATACAGCTAACAAATAAACCTAACAATTTCACTATAAAGTAAAAAAAAGGCAGACAAAACCACAATCTGCCACTAGTCTAAAAATACGAAAAAAAGCAGCCAACTTTTTAAAACTTAAACATTTTTATACTTCAACAAAATTAAAATAAAGAAATGAATTGTTCATTTTGTATAACACGAATCGCTGTAGTACAGTACGGCTGGCCTGCGAATGTTGATTGACATTTATCGTTAAATGAAAGTCATGTACATCGATATGAACCGAAAATCAGTATAGCCCGAGCCCGAGCTACCAATATTGACTATTATAGCTTTTGTAATTTCGACGCTGACACCTTTAGTTTGCTGTTAATAGTTTAAACATAATTATGAAATTTAATACTGAATACTGAAATTAATGGGTAATCATAATATTGTAAATGTGTGACATGTTTGCAAATTTATAATGTTGGTATTGATATTGTTAATTTGTGTTCATATTTTTGGTGTGAAATAGGATTCGTGATAAAACTTTACGTGTTTTAACAAATATTTGGCAATTAAAGCAAATGTAAAAAATATATTCTACTTTTTAATTTTATTGAAAAAAAAATATTGTGTATCTGTTCCTACAAATTCCAAGTAATTCATAGAGTAATATATATTTATATTGCTAGTTTATCGCAAAATGTTTTCAACTTGAATAAATCGAGGCTTATTTCGTTGTACCGAAATAACATTTTTATCAATGGATATATTTAAAAAGGTGTTATTTTTGTTTTTGTGTAAACAAATACAGTTAACAGGTAACTAAATAAACAGTGTGTACAAACTTGCTCTCACTTTTCTAGGAGGCGGCGTAGGAGGAGCGGTGTCGAGTCTACGAATGTAAGTTTTATATGGGTTAGTTATCAACATGATACTTTGACCTAGAGTAAAACTAACTTATTATTACTTAAAGTAGTCTATAATATAAAAATTATTACATTTTCAGTAAATAAGCTGAAAGTTTTAATTATGCGAAGGCTTCCAAGATTTAGTACTATTGATACTTTTATGACTACTTTATTTTGAAGTTTTTATTATAATCATATTAGATTCTAATTATTCTGTATGATTAATAAATATATTTTTTAATAATTTAAAACTGGAATAATTGATTTTAAATTATCAAAACATAGTATCCGAAGTAATATTATAATACTGGACACAGTAGTAATATAAAGGCGCTTACAGACGAAGCGCGATTGCGCCTGCACAGAGTCGCATGCGCTTTAATCTTCGCTACACGGTGACGTCGTAGCTGAACGTCATCATTGAAATAAAGGGTGTTCTGTGCCTGTGTGAGTTCGGTTCGGAACCGCAGCGCACGCCTTAGGGTATCGATCGTGCGCGTATAATTGCGCGTTGGTTCGCCCCCAGCCCGCCGGGGCGTCCACACTGCTCTAGTCATGCGCGAGTCACCTCCGCCATCGCATCGACCGCCCGTGGAGTAGGATTAAACGCGCGACTGCCGCGGTCGCGCTCGGCGGCCCCGACGGACTACGCACACGCCCTCGCCGCCGCCGGGTCTGGTCGTCCTCCATGTGTGGCCACACATCCGCGACGCAACAATCGATCGGGGGCGGCGCGCCGGCGATGAGCTCCAGCTAATCGCGAGCACCAGGTGGATGAGCGCCGACCTCGCGATCTGCTTCCACTCACTCGCTGCCGCAGGAGCGACACGTCTCGTCATACGCAACACCGTCAGGTAAGTCCGCGGCAGACGCTAGCTGTGTACAATACACGACTAGCCACCTCGTAGAGTGCCATCATTCATAAATACGGCATAGCCACATACGGCGGTCAATAGCGGACATGTGTTCGGTATTGCAGTATTTCGCTCGCTTCTGTGACATAGATTCGTTTATGTAAGTGCGGCCGTCGATATCGCAAAAGTCACTGGAAGTAGAAAGAGAGAAGAAGACATGCAGAAAGAGACGGAAGATGTCCGTCGATATGAAAAACTTGTTAATAAATTGTATCAGCGAGGGTTTCCACTTCTTAGATGTCTCTTCTTATGTTCTGTAATGAAGACGTTGGATCAGTAGAGGAAAGCAAAAATACGCAAGACACTTACACTCGGAAGATTAATATCTCATTTAAAATGTATGGCGGATCAAATCGAAGTAAGAGGCCTACGAATTACCTACCATTTCGAGCTGAACTCGTCGTTACAGTTTCCGATAAATGTTGGTTTGTATGCTTTGCGTGTGCTGTGGCGTTGTCGATTGATTGCGAATTATTTAAAAACAAATAGCGAATGTCGAATCTAAATAATTACTAATTATTATGTTTACGTTCTACGTTAAAAAAAAACCTGGAAGGGAAAATCAATAAAAGCGACCTTCACCCATTAAACTAGAAAGAAACTGAAAACAATCAATTTTATGAAGCAGTGCGAATGCTTATAGCCCTTCGGTGTTTCTTTATAATTACCATTTACCATGAAACGTTTAAAAAAAGCACGTGTTCGTAGTTCTTTTATAAATCACACATTTTCTATTAGTTCGTGGAAAATTGGCATTAATTGTAATAAATTAATTCGTTTAATAAAACGAAAGAAATGGTATGGTAATTATTTACTTAAATAAATTCAAAATTCAATTGACAAGTCGTATTTTAAAATTAATAATTAACAGTATAACAATATACTAATAAGCAAAAATAATTTAATATAGAACAATTAGTATGAAAACGAGAACATTTTCCAAATTTCATACAAAATAATATAGGTATGATAACATCGAAGCACTCACGAGGACATACACATGACCTAGTTACATGTATACATAAGAAAAGCATAATTTAAAACGTAATAAAGTTGAAGTGATTGCACTGTAAACTCATATTTTTGTAGCTTCACGCTCTCCCGCATATTAGGGTTGAGAGATTCTAGTGTCGAGACACTCCGCTCTCCATTCAGTCCGTAATTGAGACATTGAGACATTTGTGGCGGAACTTAACGCTGCGCTTTGCCTTAGGTGGTAGAAATGAGAAACGAATATAAACATAATAGTACATAATCTCTTTTAATAGTAGCCCTTAAAATATGCAAGAACTCGGTTTTGCATAAATAATGAATTACTCATAGCATACGAGTAATATAACATGAAATGTAACACTTCGCTTTCGATTTTACATATAAAATTACGAAAATACTTAAAAGAATGTGTTACTATTAATTAAAATTTAAGGCAATTCAATCTGTCATTACTCATCTTTTTGTAAAAAAAAGTTTATATTTCAAGTAATCTTGATAATCAGACTAAAAAGTTAAGACCATAAAACTCCAAAAGCTGTAAATATTGTTATATAAATGCCTATATAGTGACATGACAAAGCGCGGTGTTAAGTTCCGCCATTCAACACTCACTCAATTTTGAGCGCAAAGTGGTAAAAGAAGCGTCATTAAGCTTGGTTCTCTCTGACTACCCTCTTACACTAAATCGTGTAACTGAGAGTTATACAGTCCACACGGTTAAAATTCCATTTCATAAATAATAAATCAAAGCAAATAAAAAGACAACATAAGAATAAATTTTAATAACATTTCATTCAAATACTTGTAACTAAGACTAAAGGCGTCGTTAAGTTCCGCCACTCATCACGCAATGTCTCAATGTTGGACGGAAAGTGGAGAGTGGAATATCTTGACACTTGGTTCTCTCTGACTACCCTCTTACACTAAATCGTGTAACTGAGAGCTTAATATAGTCCACACGCTTAAAATTCCATTTCATAAATAATAAATCAAAGCAAATAAAAAGACAACATAAGAATAAATTTTTAATAACATTTCATTGAAATACTTGTATCTAAGACTAAAGGCGTCGTTAAGTTCCGCCACTCATCACGCAATGTCTCAATGTTGGACGGAAAGTGGAGAGTGGAATATCTTGACACTAGGTTCACACTGACTACCCTCTTGCATTAAATCGTGTAACTGAGAGCTTAATATAGTCCGCACGCTTAAAATTCCATTTCATAAATAATAAATCAAAGCAAATAAAAAGACAACATAAGAATAAATTTTAATAAAATATCATTCAAATACTTGTAACTAAAACAAAATGCGGCGTTGAATTCCGCCACTCATCACGCAATGTCTCAATGTTGGGCGGAAAGTGGAGGGCGGAGTGTCTTGTCACTCTGACTATCCTGTCAGACAGAGAAAAACATGAAACTGTCAGCTTAATATAGTTCACTCACATAAAATTCCATTTTATATATATTACATAAAAACAAATAAAAAAATACGATAAGAGGTAATTTAAATAACATTTCATCTAACTAAGTGTACTTAAGACAAAAGGTGGCGTTGAGTACCGCCACTTAACGCGCAATGTCTGAATTTCGGGGTGTAAAGTGGAGGACGGAGAATCTTGACACTAAGTCAGAGAGAATCTGACTACCCTGTTTTTTTTACGAAAAACTGTTATTTTTTCAGTCAAATACAAATCTTACACAATACTTACACAAGGGTAGAATTCACTTTGGGCAATCTTGTAACGATGAGTCATAAGTCGTCCAATTTTTGTTCCATTATAGAGGACATTTCATAATAATGTTGTTCTTTCATATAGAGCAAAGTAAATAATTAGCTTTGCAAATATTTTTCAGGCGTGAGTTGTATTCACTAACTAAATGGGTTCTATACAAACTTTATTAGAAAACTAGTAACATGTTCGCGGCTTCGGCTGCGTAAATTGAAGTTTAAGTCTAATTTGACTAATAATAATTTTGTGGAACAAAATTTAAATTCGTTGTAATTTTTTATTTTGTGATTTGAATAAAATAAGCACTAAATATTGAGGGACAGTTATCAAAATGAAATAGTCAAAACTGTTTAATAATAATATAAAAAGTAATAAACATACAAATAGACAACGAATAAAAAAATTATTGTTTGGGCCCCATTACACTGAGAAATGCCTCCATTATAGTTTTTCTCAAATAGTAATATTCCATGTACAGATAGCAATCAGTTTCATTTTCATTATATATAAAGATTACTTATAAAAAAATTTAAAACACAGCAACGATATCTTACTGTAATCGATACCAATTCCTTTATAATCGTATGCATAATCAATTTATTTATTTATAAGGTCTGCACAACAGAATATGCACGTCACATCACTTGAATGAACATATTATATAAATACAAACATTGCAAGGTGTTATTCTACTTACAGGCAGACACAATATGCGCCAACAGTATACTTTACACATACATACATAAAAAGAAAATTATGAATAAAAATGTAAATATTTCTCATGTTATAATAATAATGTAGAAAATAAGTTTTACAAAAAAATAACCAAAACTTTTTTATTTTAATTAAAAACAGATGAAATACAACACTTTTGAAATATAAACAAAATAAAATAAATAAACCTTCATAATTTTTTTATATAAAGCTTATAAAGAAAGAAGTAGGTGATAAAGATGCTTAATTTTATTACTTCATTAACATAACTTTATGTCGTTGTAAAGTTATAGCATGCTAATAAAAAAAAAATATAATTTATCAAATCATTATTAAAAACAATCATTATATTAAATTAATTTGAACAATGTCTTTATACTAGAGCCTTTCCGCTTACTCCGCTAGTACCGGAATATGCATTAACATAAAATAATTAAGAAACGATATTTTAGACTGTAAACTAAATCCATACATACATATATTATTAATGTGAAAGTCTGTGGGTTTGTCTGTCACGCTTTCATGGCTAATCTACCGGTCCGATTTAGATGAAGTTTGGAATGAAAGTAGTCAAAGTGACTAGGTCAAACATATTAATTTTCAAAAATCCACCCCCGAGGGTTGCAATATAACGAAACAATCAGGCAGTACGAGCGGCGAAGCCGCGAGCGACCCGCTTGTGTCAATAATAAAAATCCAAACTTTCATGCCATTAATAACTTCTGTCTTCATGTTTTATATATATATAAATAAAACCACATCGCTTTAAAACCATACATACATATATCTCCACCAAATATAACCACATATCATGTCAATTTTGGTCAAAACACTAGGTTTCAAATTGTGAAATTCTAGGCTTCAGTTCCACAGGAAATTTACTCCGACCTTCGATTACTGCACGGCACAAAGCAGGGGCTGCGGTGATGGCCGTATTAGTGGTGAAACGATTACCAAGTCGATACTGCTGTGTATTTGTTCAAGTCAAAATACTCGCGTTATTCAAATTGAACAAATTGGAAGTTATGAACTTTAGAAAATTGTATTTGTTGATTGGATTTTTTATTTTACTAGATTTGTATAATTTGAGGCCGTCGTAGTGCAGTGGGATAGGACTGAGGGGATATGACTGTGGATCTGACTGTAAATAAGATTGGTAGCGGGTTCGATTGTATTTCGGGGGAATGATTACATTATATTAATTTTATATTAACTCTCTTTACCATATAAACTATTCATTATTTGCAAAAATGTTTATATAAGTATGGCATCATAAATCTTTCATATCTCCGCTATATTATCTAATATATTTACTTATTCTTTTCTATTAATATTTTAAAAACAATGTCAGCTAAGAATGTTTGTTGAATAAAAAAAAAATAAAAAAAAAAACTATTGTGAAGAGTTACAGCCAAATGAAACATATTCACATAAACGAACGAGCGAACTATATTGACATTATTACTTTAAGTATCTCCTGCGTTTGTAGGTAAAGAAAATACATCATAACTTTCGCCACTTTACGACAACGTTGAAGCATTAAGTCTTGTCGGGTTCAACTTAATGTATAAAAACTATCTTCTATCTTTAAAGTAATATTTGTATCCACAGGACAAATATATTTAGAAAAGGTATAAAAATTTGAATGTTGCGGGATTCAAAACCTTTTTGATTCTCTTCAAAAATACATTTGATCAAAGTCAAAAGTCAAAGTCAAATAATTTTATTCAAAATAAGAAGTTACAAGCTTCATTTTTTGAACGTCAAATATAGTTTACCGGTACGGTTCACTAAATTTAATGCCTCAGACCTGAGAAGAACCGGAGCAAGAAACTAAGTGGGACTTCTTTTTTTTTAAGTGATTGTTATATACAGATTTATGGCATAGCGGTCTTGGATGGTTTCCAAGAGGCGCAGGATCGAATCCCACAGCATTCAAATTTTTATACGTTTTCTAAAAATGCCCCTTACATTTATTTAATTCAGTAAATAACACTTAAAAATGTTAAAAATATTTTATACACAACCCCTATTATAAATCAATCAATTAATCACCATCAATACAATATTACACCTTTATTTTATCAAACACTTTTACGAAATTTCTCGTGATTTTAAAACATTTACTACGTTTAAAAGTTCGTATAAACTTCACGTTCTGCCAGGCTGTCATTTGCTGTGGGAGTTTAAAGCATAGGTATAATATTTTCGGCTACCGTTCGAAGGGTGCAGACGTTTATTTGACGCACCGTTTAAATAAAAAATATACAACATTATTGAAAATTTTACATTTGTGGCTCACATAAATCAATCAAGTAATGGATAAAGGATTTTTAAAAAATATTATTTTGTATGTATATTTGTGAAAAATATTTGTTTACGTTGCAATTTCGAAAGAACATTTATTGGACATGTTCACGCTTATTCCACTCCGCTTAACGTCCAATATCAATAATCTATCCTAATCCAAAACTGCAACTTTAGCAATCATTTTTTGAGTAAAGTAAAGGTTGAATATGCAATCCTTATTAAGGTTATTGCCAATAACCAATCGACCTTTACTTTACTCAAAAACTAGTTTTCTAGATCAATCTAAGGTTGCAGTTTTGGGATTAGGATCGATATTGGATATTAGGCATTAGTCAAATAGGACCAGAGTAAATGTTAACGGGCCGTAAGTACACTTTCCACATCACTATTTTGGACAGTATCAGATACAAGACAACATTATAGGAGCGTTGCTTAAAGATTTTTAATATTGTCGCTTTGAATATTGATTAATATACATACATTTCGTTTCAGATCGATTCTATACATTAGATATTCTTAAAATATAAAGCAAATTAGTAAACAATACAAATAAGAAGAAGCCCCCCTTAAAAGTATATGCTCTTGATGATCTTTATGAATGACATTGAATTCAAGTTATGATTGAACATTTTGTGCGTATTTTAAAATAAATTCGGCGGCAAAAGATGGATCAAAATTATATTGCAAGATTTTCTTACATGTGTAAATAGAAACAGTTAAAACTGTTAGTTAAAATGTGTTGAAATACTGGATTAACTTTAATTAGGTATTTGAGGTAGTCCAACTGTAAACTAGAAGGTTGTGAGTTTGATCCCCACCCAGGGAAATGGTTGTATTTAAATGTTCATTTCTAGGCTCTGGTACTGTAGGCAAAGTGCGGTGTTGAGTTCCGCCCCTTAACACGCAATCTCTCGATTTTGGACGGAAAGTCGAGGACTGCATGTCAGGACACTAGATTCTTTCCAACTATCCTTCTATAAGTGAAAAAGACGTAAAGCTACAAAAAAAATGAACTATTTTTTTCAGATTCTTCCCAACTATCACTGCACGGTTGGAACATCAGGTTAAAAACTTTTTACCGCGTTGATTGAAAGCTGTAGAATAAAAGATCTATTTAAATTCGTTCAGTCGTTTCCCGTGATTTAAATTCGCTTCTCGTCTGCAATGAAAAAATGCCTACGTTTCTCCATGAAAAAATCTCTGCCTAACTGTAAAAAATCATTATAGTATTGAATATTGACCTGAACAATGAATTATTAAACAAATTTTAACAATTTTGCTTTATAGTTTTTTCAATAAATATTAATATCATTTTAGATTTACAGTGGGACACGTCTCTGTAAATGCGATGGTTGTGGGATCAATGTCAGCTCGGTGGAATTATTGTATATTTCTTTCCTTTTTTTTTATTTTTATAAAAAAAAGCCAGCCATTCCAAATCCAATATTTTCCGGGGAGAAACTGGTGAACCGAGTGCCATGACACCGTGCTCTGGCTGAATACCCTATTATGAAGATAATTCAAGAATTAGCTTTTTTATTATAACATAAACTAATAATAACTAATTCAATAAACAATATTTAAAAGACTTACCGTTAAATATGTTATAATTTTTAACATACATAATAAAGTATTAAGCAAATGCCTCCACAGAGACGCCTCAACCTCCTGTGGATCTTTTCACAAGTTTTAACTATACATCACAATGATTTCTTGTCCGCAGAATTCTTCGACAAAAACGAAACACTCGAATGTAGTAGTCATTGGTGTGTAAAGAGCTTGTTTACATTGTTTTAGTAAGTAGACTTGGTTTACGTTAGGAGCTTGGAGCACGTACTAGGGCACTCTGCCTACTATACACATTATGCACATTATACTTGTGGGGTTTTACATTAAAATAGGTGCAGAGAAAAATGACGCTGATTGTGTACGTACATACGTATATAATTTAAATTAATTAAAAAAAAAGTTTCGTTATTTTTAATGTATATTACATATAGTATATTTGAAATAGATAAATTTTATTTGAAAATCATATAACGAAATAAAATAACTGGGAAATTACATAGCAATGGACGTTCATAGGTCTTCGTAAATATATTAATGTCGTCTTGACGCTTTTTCCGCGTAGCAGAGTAATCAGAGGGAACCTAGTGTTAAGACATGCCGTCGGGTTGCCGTTGGGTGGCGTAACTTTACACCTCGCTTTGCCCTAGTTACCAGAGCGAACAAAGGAAAGTTTAAAAACGATCTCGTCCCCGAGCGGAATCGAACCCACGAACGTCGTTCTTACAGTCAGAGACTCATGTGCTACGAATGCCTTTAAGCCTAGATTAATGTCGATACAAAACAATTTAACTAACAATACTATCTGCAGTAGTACGGCAGAAGACAGCTATAAATAAATAACTTTAGTTTATTAAATGTTTTTAATCAACTTGTTGCATTTATTTCATTTCTAATAATGTCACCTTTTGTCTCAATTCATCAACTCCGTTGTGGCACAGTGGGACAGCTTCTAACTGTAAACGCAATGGTTATAAGTTCGATTCCCACTCGAGGAATGATTATTTATTGTTTTCATTACCAAAGTAGAATCATATAGCAAGTTTACCATTTTTAGTTCTACCAGACGGGTCTGATACCTAACAAAAATCGGCACCTCAAATTCAATCATCTCAAATTCATATCTCAATTTCGGGCGGAAAGTGGAGAACGGAGTGTTTTAACACTAGATTCTCTCTGAGTATTCTACTATGCGGTAAACCTATTAAAAAATTAAGTCCTTAAGTGCAACGCTAGAATAGTTAACGGAACGCAATTGTAATACAACCGTGACTGCAGAGGGGGAAGCTTAAGCGAGCGGGGGGCGTGTTCAACTTATATATGCATAGACCTCAAAGCAAATCGATTGAATCGCTTTCTGAATACAACGTTCAAAGATTAGTTGTAATTAAATATACAAGGTTTAATTGTTCCACCTATGCAACTGTGGATTAATATTGTTCTAAGTAATGTATTTAAACAAGGAGAAATACATGTTGAAATCTAAATAGTGTTAATACTAAGTGCTCAGTTAGTAATTCATTAACTGGCAGATTTTATAATTAAGGGTTTTGGGATTGCAAGATGTAATAGATATTAGGAAAATGTTCTTATATTTTTTTAGTTTCTTAACTTAGGTGATACTTCTTGAACAAGTTACTTGTGTTTTAAAATGTATACAGATAGTTAAAGTTTATTCACGATAAAAATATATTTTTTTATAGTATGCTTTGTAAATCGAGGTAAAAAATCAAATGTGTAAATATCGGTGTGTTCGAGTATGTTAAAATACTAGGAACATGTTTAAAACACTATTCGTTCGATATTCTCACTCATATAACATTTTTTCATTCATTTTCAAGTTAAAATATAAATATTTATTTCCAATACAGAATAAATATTTGTGTACTAACTGTCAACAGTGGAAAAACGTGTTACAATTTTTAATAAAAATATATATAATAACCTTGAAACTTGCTGAAATGTGTACACTCTCACTTATAGACCTACAAGTATCCTAGAATACTTACTGGGAAGTCCCTGGTTATTCTATTAGTAAAAACTTTTATACGACTTAATTTCTTTTTAAGATCTTATGTTTTTGACATTATTATCCACTTACTATCTGTCTACCTGTGACCATGGACTACTGTAAAGTGATCGAAACGTCGACTTGAATTACTTGAATTAAGGTCCTGTGTCCCCTAGATGAGGCAGAGGGCGTCAACAGTGCTTCGCCAGCCCAGTCGGTTTTGAGCTTCGCGCTTCATCTCACTCCAAACCTTTCCCATCGCCTTCGCTTCTGCAATGACATGATCGAAACGTCGGGTTTTATAAAAATATATTTTTGAAATCAATAACATACGCGATTAATCCGGTTAAAAATGTAATGAAATTAAAATTATTATTTTATTCTACTATCATATATCAAAAAACCTCTATTTATTTTATTTATAAACTGTAAAACGCAAAGCAAAATATCAATTTGAGAAACATAACATTTTGTGAAAGGTTAACTGTAGGGTCTTTTCATATCAGGAGCTCAAAGGTGTTGTTCGCTGGGGGAGTTTGGATGAGCTAACTACAAGTCTTTTGTTGCACAGCTTGTCCACCGTTTCAATGCATTGAATAGTGGACGCCGGCGATTCAACCTTTCACTACACGCTCCCACAAATTGGTGTAACTACTTCGCTAAATCTGGTTCTGACTCAGTAGATTAACTTGTATTATTCCAAATAGTTTAATACTGTATGTTGTTTTGACATTGTTAGGTTCAAATGTTATAGGTTAAGTAAGGAAATTCTTGTATTTTTTACTGACAGGTTTATTAAGTATTTTTTATTGCAGCTGCTTGTGAATAAATTTGATTGTTTTTTTTTTTGTTTAGATTTTCCCTTCCATGTTAGGTAATGTTTGATTTAGAATAAAGAGTTGACATATATACAAAATATGCAAATATATATGTAAAAAAATACAAAATATATAATTTTATTTGTATTCGGCAATATCATGAATTTCTTTTTTAATCTGTATTTATATATTAATACATGAAGGAAAGCTTTTGATCACTTTTATGAAATTTATGCGACGAAGAATTATGATATTTCTCTAAATTTCATACCTCTTCGTCGCATAAAGTAATTCAGTTTTATATGGAGAAGAAGCAAAGAGAGCCAATATTTTACAAAAAAGTACAAATTTAAATAATTATATTAAACATTACGCACACTATTATATGTTTGACAAATGTTTTGGTATAAAAGTTGCTACTATCAGCAATTACGATCAAATAAAGTTTTTCTCAACTTACTGGATTGTATCAATTTTAGTATTGATGACGTACCAACAGCCTTATAGATTCATAGAAAGCTGAATTTTGAAACATAGTCAATAGTCAATACATATCTACATACATATATCTACATACATATATCTACATATATTGACACAAACGGCAAGTGGACAAAGTCAAACTCGTCGTTTTGTTGCCTGCATTTTTATTTACCCACTGGTAACCAACAAAGGACGCAAGAATTTAAACATCAAAGTTGTTCAGCGTCACGTCAATTTACGCATAGCAGAGTAATCAGAGAGAATCAGTGTTAAGACACCCCGTTTTAAATGTTTAGCCCGATTTCGAGAGATTATTTGGGACATTTTTTTTACGCTTTGTTTATTTTACGCCGCACACAGCAGGGTAGGCAGAGGGAACCTAGTGTTAAGACTCCATTCCCCACTTTCCGCCGAATCGCGGGCATTGCGTGTTAAGTGGAGGAACTTAACGCCATGCTTTGCCTCGACACCAGAGCGAAGAAAATGAAAATATCAAATATTTCCACTCCTCGAGTGGGAATCGAACCCACAACCAGTCGTTTACAGTTACTCGTTTGTGCCACTGGGCCAAGACTGGCCCTACACACTATTTTTTAATGGCAACTATGACAGTATTACCTCATCCAAGACGTACCGTCGTTTAATAAATCAACGAGGACACTTTAACACAAGAATGCATTTGTACATCTTTTAAAATTGTGATATTAAACATTCTTGGACAGTTTCTGAGATCCCATTGTAAAGGCGTATGCATAGCGTCGTGAAAGAATGCTTGACTAGATTATTTCTATTTTTCGTATCTACTTATATCACCGAGTTTTGAATTTTTATAATATTTTGCTTAATATAAGTTTTCTGTGATTAAACGCAGCAATCTATGTATTAGGACTAAAGTTATAAATTACACGAACCGCTCACTTATGCAGGAGAAAGTTTGAGCTAATAGCGCCTTCATTAACCCAAAGTATAATATCATAAGATATAATACTATGAAAGTTGCTAAAGTAAAGAAGTCGAGCCGTTTCCATGTCAGTTTAAATCATTTTTTTTTTTAATCCTTTGAGATTGCTACGAAGCTACTGCTGATATAAGTCACTAATCTATCAACATAAGATCATTATTGAAACTTACAAGTTTCAATGATGATCTGACTACACTGACTACAGTCAGTGACGATGGCAAAACATTTGAGGATTCTACAATTAATACCACGTTGACACTAATAATTATCATATTAGGTATTCTAACAATTATATTTTTAATATGATATTCGATAGGGTTTTTTACCACCGAACCAATGTAATATTCAACCATTCAATTATCGTCATATACAGACGATATCATTATCGTCTTTTCATTTTAAAAATCAACGAAGTATCTTCAATTATTCCAAATATATATGGCAAGTCTTTTTTCTTACACTTGATAAAGAGGAAACGACCCAGAATAAGCCCCTGTGGGACCCCAACACTGCTTAAAAACCCAAGAGATTTCTTGCTATTCGCGTGAACCTTAAATCGTGAACCGTAAACAAGAAGACAAAATATCGATTGCGCGTCCTCCTATGACGTAATGGTGTAGCTTCACTACTATATCATAGTGTGAAATGCAATCAAAAACCTTGCACAAGTCACCACACAACATTGCCAAAGTTTTACGATATTAGGCATATGATACCGTTTATTGACCAACCATTATAAGTAAATGTAAACTAAATATATACAAACTACATAAGTTAAGCTACTACGTAACATTTTGAAAAAGAAAAAAAAATATATATTGTACAATAAATAAATATAAAAATCCTACATTCCAAGTGGTGCTCAAATAGTTAAAAATAGATAAAAAAAAATATTAGAGAACTGTTGTTTTGTTTTCAACTCGAATCTAAAAATTCTTGGCACATAAATATTAACGTACAAATGGGACGGCATAACTGCAGGCAATGGACGAGTTTTGGAATTTCGGAATATTTCATATTTCGCTGTATGTCAAGAGGAATTTTTCAATTTCATATATTTTTTTTCGTCCGACGTGATAACTGAATGTGTGAATGTGGTTTTCAGGTGACGGTGGATTAGTTATCTTTTTTTCCTAGTAAATAACAGGGCGACCGGAACGGCGATACCGATTGTCATGTACGGTTCGAAATAGCAGTCTCTAATTACTCTCTAGTGGTGAAGTCCAAATAACTAGAGTTAGTATGAATACGTTGACATTTTTCGTGTGCATTTCAATTTATCGAATAAAAATCTACTATTAAATACAATTGGTTAAAATAAAATTTTATATCGTCAGTTCATGTGTCCAAGTTATTCCGAGAAATGTTTGGGATTTTCGGCGAAAAGTAAATGTAAATTTATTTAAATTGTAAAGTTTTTATTTTTGCTCATCGATCATTTGGAAAATACACGGAAAATATTTAATCTCGTTGTCGAATTAAAACAAATAATAAATATTTCATTTTCATTCATCTTCTGTTATGGAAGATGAAGACTATATTGCAAGTTGCAATATAAACCGAATTGACTTCTAAATCAATCATTCTATTTTATATTATTTTTAGTTATATATATATTTTTTTTATAGCTTCACGCTGTATCCCGCACACAGCAGGGTAAGCAGAGGGAACCTAGTGTTAAGACACTCCGTTCCGCACTTACCGGCGAATTCGGAGGCTTGCGTGTTAAGTGGCGGAACTTAACGCCGCGCTGCACCTGGACACCAGAGCGAAGAAAATGGAAATATAATTTCCACTCCTCGAGTGGGAATCGAACCCACAACCAGTCGTTTACAGTCACACGTTTGTGCCACTGGGCCACGACTGGCCACAATTTTTTAGTTATATACGCAAGGAAAGACGCAAGTTACGCAAATTAATCCGAAAAATATACATCCGTACGTATGTACGTACGTACGGTAATAAAGGAATTAAAGTAAACTCTTAACTCTTGGTTGTTGTGGGTGCCTTGTTGATAGTGGGTTCGATTCCCACTTCGTAAAATCATATCATATCAATATAATCTCCTGGTTATATTTATGATAAAACTGGAGCACCGATTTTTTTTTTCTTTATGTTTTGGATAGTAGTTTAGATGGAAAGTGCAGATGGTCTTAACGCTATATTCTCAATTACTTTCCTGCTTTGCAAGAAAATGCATGAAGCTACTTTTTTAAACTAAAGAACACTCCTTTTTCCATGCCTGAATTATAAGAATAAAACAATAAAAAACACGTAATTAAATAAAACCGTAAAAATAAAAACTCTTTATTTGCAGCATATGCTCCTTATCATCAAAAGAGCGTCGTGGCACAGTGACACGGCGTCTGTCTGTATACGCAGTGGTAGTGGTTTCGATTTCCAGTCGGGGAAATGAATATATATATAAGTGTTCATTTCTACACCTTGGTACCATAGATAAAGCGCAGCGTTGAGTTCCGGCAAGCGATACGCAATGTCTCGATTTTGGGTGCAAAATGAAGGACGCAGTGCTTTAACACTTCGTCCTCTTCGATTACTCCGCTATATAGGAAAAGCGTGAAGCTGGAAAAATTGTGTAAAGTATTTCTTAAGCATTCCAGGATCCCCATATATTAAGCCCACAAAGTCAATTTTCTTAATTACGTAATATAAAGTTTCTTATTATAGCTTGACCATATTTGAAAAATATTGAAGAAAAATTGACATATCTACAGCAGATATGAGAACTTTAGAACTTAAAAAAGTAATTGGTTTACGCTATTTTTTCCGCCATTTTCCTCTCTTCCTTTATATTTAGTGGACTTACTGCAGAGGAAATGAAAATATGTATAAATAAACATTCCGATCAGATGAACAAATATACTCTGATATTGCTCAACTGCGTAACAATTGCATCAAAATTGATGTATAAAAAATATAATTATATTTTTAAAGGCCAGTCGTAGGCATTGCGTAGCTTGTGGGCTCAAAGTGTGACTGTAAATACGACTGGTAGTGAGTGGGATTCCCACTCGCGAGATGGAAACATTTAACATTTACATTTGTTTCTCTCGTATCATGGCAAAGCGCGGTGTTAGGTACCGCCACTTACCACGCATAGTCTCCAAAAGTCTATGGAAAATGGGGATGGGAGTATCTTAACACTAGGTTCTCTCTGTCTGTCCTGCTGTGTGCGGGATAAAAAAATATTTTTGACTATATTATGGCAGAGAATATACGGCATCTGATTGTTAAGGCGTAAGTTGTGAGTTCGAAGACTTCGGGGAAATAGTAATATTTAAATCACTGTCTTTTCTTCAACCACTACCTACTACCCTACCATGTGATATTTTTTTTTAGCTTCACCCTGTATCCCGCACACAGCAGGGTAGGCAGAGGGAACCTAGTGTTAAGACATTCCGTTCCCCATTCACCGCCGAATTCGGAGTGATAGAGTGATACAATGAAAGCATAAAACTGTAAAACAAACGTATATATAAAAATACATACAAAAAATAAACTTTGTATAATTAAAACACGCCAAAAAACACATACGAGTACAACTTATTAATCTCGCTTAAAAAAAATGGATAACGCTTTTCATCAATTCCATTTTTCCAATATTGTGGAAAACATCGAGCGTTTGAATATTCAAATATTTACTCTCAAACCGGCAATGATTGAAATAAATGAAATTAATTTAATTACTATTGTAGGATAGAACAGAACGCGGCCAGGCGGAACGGGTACGGGCCGTTAGTGTGTATTAATAAACTAAATTGAAATATGGCCGAAATGATTAACAGCAAATATTTAATTAAAAATTTTTCATGGAAGCTAGGAAATATGAATTATAAAATTTTTGCCAATTTTAGAAAAATGTTCGTACGTACGTACGTAAGCCTTAACTGAGATCCACTTTTAGTAGATTGGTTGGATGTTACGGTTTTCGTAAACATATTTTAAAAGAACATGTTTTTTAGTGTGAAAATAGTTTGGTAAATGTGTATTTTTTCCTTCCATTGTTATCTTTTGGTGCACATATTGGTAGGTTAGTATGAATAAGGTTATTTTAGCCTTTATGACGCGGCCTGAATTAGATATTTGTCAAGCTTGTTTCGCTTTTAGCAAAGTCTTTACAATTTTCAATTGTTAATATTTTCAAAGTGTTAAAGGATAAAAAATCGAAAAAACTGAATGTAGGGACTCGAAATTATACTTAAAGTTAACTTAAAAATTTGTTTCTAATCGAGTTGAGACTAACAAACTCATGTAAAGGAAAAAAATGTATGCTAAATAATATATTTTTAGTATATTTGTTTATTTTCCATGCCGTTTATTTGATAATAATTACAGGGAACGGCGTTCCGACAGGAGAGCACTTTACTAAGATCAGAATCACTTAAGATGCAACTCTCTTAACCATATCACCGCAAGATAGACTACAAGTACTGACTAGAATGTTATAGTGTATATGTATGACAATCAAATAGCGGAAATGAAACGTATATCATTGTCCAAGAGCCTAATAGTTGTGGTTTTAGCTTTCATTGTATAAAAAAAGTATTTAAAAATATGACTTATATAAATATACAATGATTTTTTTGCAGCTTTTAGCTTTTTCCCAGAAGAATCTAGTGTCAATACACCTGGTTCTCCACTTTCCGTCTGAAATCGGGATATTCTGTGTTAAGTGATGTAACTCAACGCCATGCTTTCTCTTAGGTACCAAAACAGAGAAATGGAAAGAATTTAAATGTAACCGATCCCACAACCATCGTGTTTACAGTCGGGCACTATATTACTACGCCACGTCGGCTTCTTATATACATTTTTTTTACCTTCACGCTGCATCTTGCACACAGCAGGGTAGGTAGAGGGAACCTATTGTTTGTCACTCCGTTCCCCAATTTCCGCCGAATTTTGGAGGCATTGCGTGTTAAGTGGCGGAACTTAACGCCGCGTTTTATTTCGATACCAGAGCGAAGAAAATGGAAATATTAAATATTTCCACTACTCGAGTGGAAATCGAACCCACAATCAGTCGTTTACAGTCACACATTTGTGCTGGGCCCATAATATATGTAATATATTATATACATATATAATATATTTTCGTATTTATGTATACAATTATTCGTGCACAAGCGCAGGTATTCGAATACCTTCAAGCTATTTATCTTTGAAGTGCCTATTAATTAGCAATATTAGGCTAATTGCAACTCTTGTCTCTAATGAAGTTAAATCGTCACCGTTATACAGATCAATTTGTGATATAATTTTGAACATTTAACGATGTCGACATATCCTTAGTGTTATATCATTAAAATATATAGTGTTATTATAGCGGAGAACGGAGTGACTTGCCATTGTCTTGCCTAAGTTTTAATATTAAATAGATGTTTTTAACTTCGTGCTTTACCCCACCTATGAGTAGACACTCAATTATTCACTTTTTTTCGAAATTTAGACAATGTGCGTTGAATTGCGGAGCTAAACGCTGCGCTTGACATACCCGAGAGATAAATTAATATTATTTAATTTTTTTTTTTGTTTCCAAGAGTGGGAACTGAACTCAGAACGATCAAATCGAACCAATGTAAACGTCATTTGGATATTGTACCATCGCGCCACGATAGCTTCAAATACATATACCTATATAAACATAATTTAAAATACATATATTAAATTTGTAAAATGTATGCAAGTAACATTTTTAATATCCTGTAAAAAGTAAGTAAAAATAAAATGTTTCATAAGTTTTGCCCGTAGTTTTTTTCGCTTTAATCCGTATTAAGTCTTCGATACTTTGTCGACTTAACTAGCGCCCCTGGGTGCTTTATGTAACCCTCCCGAGCCACTTAAATTATATTAATATGCCACAAATTTTATATTTTAAAGGAAATGAGTTATTTTTAAATATCGGTTAAATATTTTTTTAATATGGAATCAACGAAGGGTTGCTTCTATAAAATATTTATTAGGAAGCAATATGTGAAATGTGATATAGGAAATTAAAAAAAAATCTTATTTTCAATATTGATGTTCTAAGTTACTAATGGAATTGCAGTTTGTACTATTTTTTTTTATTATATAACTTGAGGGCATTGTGGTGCAGAGAAACAGCAGCTGACGTGATGATTGATTGATGATGGGTTCGATTCTTACTCGAGGGAGAGATTGTATATTATTTATATTTCTCTACCTAAGATGCCTATGCCTGAAGATAAAGCGTGGCGTTAAGTCCTACCACTTAACACGCAATATATCGGTTTTAGGCGGAAAGTGGAGAACGGAATGATTTTACACTAACTTATCTCTGACTACTTTATTCTGACTATTTATATCTGACAGTGCTTTTATTTCTGTTTATATATGTATGTATTTCATCGAATACCATCAACTCAGCTAACGCCACGTGAATAAAGCTTAAGTGCACTTAAAAATTAAATGTGTAAATATGAAACAGGGACGTGGTTTTAACGTCGATAAAATTTTAATTGAGTTATGTGAAATATAGTAAATTCTATAATTTACGTTCAGAGTGAACGCATAATTCCAAACATATAAAAAAAAAATTCTTATAGATTCAATGAGGAATATGTAGATTCTTGTATTCATTTTCTTAGTGTGACTTAATGACTGACTTGTGACGGAACTCAATTATGGTCAGATTAAACACCCTTAGTCATCTTATTTAGCCTTTGGCAAGATGCAACGGTGTCAATATTTCTTTTTCTTTCTTTTCTTAGCTTTACGGTGTACACACAGCAGTGTAGGCAAAAGGAATCTAGTATTAGGACACTCCGATCCCCATTTTCCGCCGAATTCGGAGGCACTGTGTGTTAAGTGGGGAAACTTAAGGCCATGTTTTGTTGCCTCTATACTAGAGTGAAGAAAATGGAAATATTAAATATTTGTCAATAATCTTATTTCACATTTTTTCCCTTACTGCGAGATAGTCAAAAATAACGTAGTATTAGTTAATTAGATATTTCATACTCAACTTTCCGTTAGAACTCGTGATGTAATTAGTGTACTGGCACTCATATTATACACTGCACGTGTCTTACCCGAATGAGATAATAAGGATAAATAAAATATATTCATTAACCAATTGGGAATCGAACCCACAACCAATTGCGTCAAACGCTGTTCCATTGGGCCTCAATTACAATAGAATGACTGCATAAACAAGATTAACATGTTCAGAACAGAATGATACTCCATTTTAAGGGGCCATACTGTAAACTGATGTCATACAACGGTGCAAGACATATGCTAGTATTAAATTGTTGTGGCGAGCCTGGTGACAAGAATTAGATTATGTTCTTGCATACTGAGCGACGAAACTTAACCCTAGCTTTAAATAAGTAAAATATACTTATGGTATTATATTATGGTATATAAAATAAAACAAAACATAGATTGTTTAAAACTCTCGACATATCGCCTCGCCTTCGACTGCCTTTGACTAATTATAGGACTGACTTTGACTGACTGGTTTTGACTAACTATCTGACTGACTTTGGCTAGCTGATCGACTTTGACTTTGTTTTTTTTTCAGTTTTATCTCATCTCATAAATTTACACTTTACCTCGGAGTTAAGCTATCAATATTGTTATTGATATATTTAATGGACTCACAGTAGTTGTTACATTAAAATTTTCCATAAAATATAGACATAATTTATATAGTTGAAACATCATCATCATCATCATCTCAGCCGTTCGACGCCCATTGCTGGACATAGGCCTCATCCAAAGAACTCCACGACGATTGGTCTTGCGCTTCCCGCATCCAGCGGCATCCGGCGACCTTGACCAGATCGTCAGTCCACCTGGCAGGAGGGCTGCCCACTGAGCGTTGAATACACAACACTTTATACGCGCTATTACTTTACCTGTTTCTCACTCGGGATTTACGAAGGTGATAAAGCCAAGGTCAGAGTTGAAACAGCGCGGTCTCCCACAAAACCCGGTAAAGCTTTACAGGCCGCTACGGTGAACATCGTACGATGCGTTAAAAATATCAGTCACAATATTTCTTTCATAATACAATCGATTTATTATTAGAAATTAGCTGTACTATTTTATCTGCGTGGAATATAACGAGAAAGAAATTAAAAGTAGCTTAAATTACTACCTAGTACATCAGTTGACGGCCAGAGAAAATACCGTGAAAATATTTCCGGCCGTTCCAGACATTAGCTGGAACACAGACGGATAGACGGACATACATACAAAATTTGTCGCATTTTTATATACATATGAATTTAATAAAAAAAAGTTATTTTAATATTACAAACGGACACTCCAATTTTATTCATTTGTATATACAACCTTAATTTTCTCTTTATTTGTTTCTTAATACACACTAGGTAATGTGTCTCTCGTACATATGGTGTTTGTGTAAAACATATTTTATTATTTTAATGTATTACTAATTGATTAAAATGGAAGATATTGGCTTTTTGCATATAGATTTAAAAAATTGTCAAATTTCATATTTTTTCATTTTTTCTCACGTTAATAACGATTATACTATTTAATCATTTTAGTTGAAAATAAATATTATTCAAAAACTAAATTGCAAGTTTTCTTAGAGTTTTAAGTACCCATTTCAATAATTAATTAGTGTAACAACTACTAACAACACATATAAGTAAATTATCTAAGAATATCTTTAAAAAAACTTGTATATCGACTTATATAAATAGACGTATACTTAATAAATCCTTTCTTTTTTTTAGCTTCACGCTGTATCCTGCACACAGTAGAGTAGGCAGAAGGTTAAGACACTAGTGTTCAGACACTCCGTTCCCCACTTTCTGCCAAATTTTGGAGGCATTGCCTCGATACCAGAGCGAAGAAAATAGAAATATTAAACATTTCCACTCCTCGAGTGGGAATCGTGCCCACGACCAGTCGTTTACAGTCACACGTTTGTGTCACTACGCTACGACTGACCCCAAATCCTTTTTAATTTACAAATTATATACAACTAGCGGCCCGCTCGCGTCTTCGCCGCGTGAACTATTTCATTATATTGCAAACATCGGGGGTGCATTTTTAAAAAATAGTAGCCTATGTTTAAGCTTAGATTATCAACTATATTTATGCCAAAATTCATTACAATTGGTCAAGCGGTTCAGATTTTTCATATAAACTTTCATCCCCTATTTCAACCCTTTAGAGGTTGATTTTTCAAAAAATAAGTAGCCTATGTTAGACCCAGTCACTTTTACTACTTTCATTCTAAATTTCATCCAAATTGGACCGGTAGATTAACCGTGAAAGCGTGACAGACAAACACAAAGACATTCGCATTTATAATATAAGTATGGATAAGATTGAAAATTCCCACTCTATCCGTTAACTCGTATATCACAAACAAGCCACAACATGTGCTTTATTGCATTGAAAATCCGATTTCAGCACTAACGTGGAATATAATTATAAGCCCAGGCTCGTCCAATCTGCACTCGGTTACAAGAGGACCTGTTAAGCTTGTTAGGAGGCGCTCTGTCTGCATAAAGGAGTATAACGTATCTTTTATAGTATTAACTCTCAGAGTCTCTAGCAAGGCTTAGGGATGTAAACAAAAGTATTATGTAGATTCTAGCCTGTAGTATGGAAAATGGGAAATGTAAATATTTTAAATTTAATATTAAAATGGAGATTTTAAAGTATTGTGGCAGTTGTGGTACAGTGTGGCTGAAAGTCTAACGGTTGTAGGTTCGATTTCCACTCGGGGGATTGATTTTATATTATTTTTACATTTCTGGTATCGTAATACAAATCGCTTTGTTACGTTCTGACTTACACTATATCCTAAGTATACTAACATTATACCTCGCGGCGTTAAGTTCCGCCTCTTAGTAGGCAACTGATTGATTGATTTCTTGATTTCGGAAAGTGAAGGAGTGTTTTGACACTAGATTTAATTCAATTCTCTTTGACCATACTATGTTAGAAAAAGTGTGATGATTAGAAATAAAAAATGTAGTTATAACTCTTTGGTACTGACAGATATAATCTGTTTTCATGTTTTAAAGTAGTCTAACGTCTTTTAAAGGCTTGTAGCGTAAGCCGATGTATTATAGACTAAACTTTCGTTCAAAGAATAGCAAACGTAAATATGTTTTGAAAGGTAGAGTCCAGTTTAATATTTTTATTTTTTGTTAATATTTTGAATAATTTAACTTTATGGGACGTTTTGTGGTGATATAGCGATATATTTCTATGGTTTGTACAAAGACAGATTGAAAAATATATAAGTCGATATTGTTTTTTATCTAAGGGTTATTATTATTCTTTATGTAAGCTTCTATATATTGTATATACATACATATACATATATACATATACATACATATACATATATACATATACATGTATACGTAAAGTGTTATTCCACACTTAGGAAGAGAACTCATTGGTGAGAGCGCCTGGACGATATTCACGAGGCGCGGGTTCGAAACCTGTTGTGTTCAATTTTTTATATTCGTTATTTAATTTTAAAAAATTAACTTATTCAGTTCCTTTCGGTTTTTAAAATTAATTTGCGATTTAAAACAAATCCTCTAGTCTTTTTCCTAATAGCACATTTCCTAATAGCAATATTAAGCACAGAACCTAGTGTTAAAGTACTCTGTTCTCCACTTGGTGTTTGAATTCGAAACATTACGTGTTTAATGACGAAACTCAATTTTCTACTTAAAAGAGAAAATTTGTGTTTAAATGAGAGATATCAAAAACATATATTTAGTGTAATGTAATTTTATAATTCTATTTCAGATTATTTTATTTATCTATAAGCGAAACTCCCACCAAAATCAGTCCAGCCATTCTAGAGATTAGCCAGAACAAACACACAGACAGACAGACAGACAATAACAAAACAATGATATATGTGCCGTGTACATACGTATTTAGTAAAAAGCATTAATATTTTAATAATATTATAAACATACACTTCAATTTTATATAGATATTTAACACTACACATTTATCGAATGCAGGCGTATCAACTGCATTAAGATTCTATCTAGAGGTAGAGGCGCCGCCCGCCCACGCGGCCACGTGACCGGCTCCGTCTTGTGACGTAGTAACCTACTATAACTATCTAACCTAACCATTTGCAGCTAACTTGAATCCTTCGTAGCTTGAAATTATTTCGACTTGATATATAAATAATAAATTATTTAGTAAAGTAAAGTTTTAAATTTGAATAAAATTTCTAATGTCAAAGATAAAGGGATGTTTATAAATTACATTAACGTTGAAATATCTGTATTTTATTATTTATCAACTGATTGAAGTTTAAGTCAAAATTGTTATATTATACAAGTTTTATTTATCGTTTTATAGTTACTGAACTTTATACTTAGTTTTTTTTTTCAAATTACGCAGCTGCTTTTCTTAGAAAGAAACGTGCAGTAACTTTGAAAGAAAAGAAAAGATTACTACTTTTTCTCGTATAGCTGGGTAGTCAGAGAGGAACTAATGTTAAAACACTCCGTTCTCCATTTTCACTTTGAAATCAAAGTGCAATGAAAAAGATTCATTTCACTTTGAGTGGTGGAACTTTTTAGTCTAATTATCATTCCCCCGACTGAGTATCGAACCCACAACCAATTGTAATACTAAATATCTTATTAAAAACAGCCAAATGCTATCCCAAAATGGTCTCTAATCAAATAAATGATCATTGAAAATATTCTCCTTTTTCAAACTCATTTACAATATTTATAAAATTTTCTACGTCTACGTTACTACGTATACGCTAAACAAAGTTATAAAATAGAGTAACAAAATTTGTCATAACTATTAGATATTTTATCATATAAGTGACCAATAAATTAAATTAGAGTACTTGTTTCTAATATTAAAATAACAGCTTTTAGTGCGTATATAAGTATTTACCAAAATGACATTTTTTTCTATGTGTCTGTCTGTTCCAGCTAATATCTGGAAAGGCTAGCCTAGCTGATTTCGACGAAACTTTCACTGGGAAATAGCTAATGTAATAAATAGTAACTTAGGCTATTTCCATTTTTCCCCACGGACGAAGTCACGAGCAGCGCTAGTACCTAATAATGTTCATAGTTCTAAAACTACCGCTTCAAAAGCTCGCAATAATATGTAAAAGTAAGCTTTGGTTTTGACCTTGATACAAATTTGCAAGGTAGCTGAGTCTATTTGTAATTTAAATTCAGTTTTGGCTACAGCCTACGTATCTACATGTATGAGGTTGACAATGTATGGTGATATATTCACACTTCTATCAAAAGAAAGTTCATCTATGCTATAAAATTGATTGATATTTAAGTAAATTTTGGAATATTTTGCATTTTAAACGAAATTCTTTGGTAATTTAGGCATGTTTTCTATTC
Organism: Dryas iulia moderata; assembly: GCA_019049465.1. Lineage (NCBI taxonomy): Eukaryota > Metazoa > Arthropoda > Insecta > Lepidoptera > Nymphalidae > Dryas > Dryas iulia. The sequence goes on along the minus strand of CM032415.1, from coordinate 3,117,393 downwards.
TCGTATTAGATTTAACAACTATTCTTTAAACAAATAAATAACTTAGTTTTAATGTATACTAATACAAGCGACCCACTCCGCGGCATAGCCACGTGAACTACGTGACTTTATCGTTATATTGCAACCAGCGAGGGATATTTGAAAAATAAAGTAGCTTATGACTACCTTGGATTATCAACTTTACTTTTAATAATAACACTATTTTTTCTTATAAAATCATCATCATCATCCCCTATTTCAACCTATGTTTTACCCTGGATTATTTACTACCTTCAATCTGCGTTTCATCCAAATCGGACCGGTCGGTTACGATGTGAAAGCGTAACAGACAAACAGACAGATTTTAAGTATGGATAACATAGAAGAATAAGTTAGTCTAGTCGGCTAGTATATTTGAACGTGCTAATCTCGCAAATAGCCACATGACGCTATTACCTACCTCCATCTCTTACGCCATAGTTCTTGGTTGGTCTTGAACATGGTATTTCTAAAGTAAATCAGTCTATTTTTAATGATGACGGGCGGTGTCTGGAAATATCTGTAATATGGCAAGGGTCATATTACAACAAAGTTGTCTATAAGTACCCTATAAAATAAGAACTTAATTGAAAAAAAACCTCCCACATCTTCACTTATTCACATGAATATATGGATACAGCGTGTAGCTATAAAAAAAAGTTATTATGTAGCTAAATATCATACTTCATATGATATTTAGCTACATAATTACTTTTTTTTTTTTAAATCTTCACGCTGTATCCCGCACATAGCAGGGTAGGCAGAGGGAACCTAGTGTTAAGACACTCCGTTCCCCACTTTCCGCCGAATTTTTGGAGACATTGCGTGTTAAGTGGCGGAACTTAACGCCGCCTCGACACCAGGCGAAGAAAATGGAAATATTAAATTATTCCACCCTTCGAGTGGGAATCGAACTCACAACCAGTCGGTTAACCGTCGCACTTTGTGCCACTTCGCCACGACTGGCCCAATAACTTATTAATTATTCATTTATATTTAAAATTGAAATAGCTGGATGTTTCAATTTTACATGTAAATGAATAATTATCATTTCTCATTATCATTCAATCAAATATCAGTATTTATTATTCAATTGTATTTTGAAAATTTATACATGTATAAAACTTTGAAATGATTCAATCTTCCTCTCGTGTCGTTCTAATTCATAAGTACAATACAATAATATCTATTGTTATATCACTTAAGGAAAAGATGGTCAACATGAAAAAGGAATGCCTAGAGTCCTGATTATCAAATGTGAAACCCTAGTAGCCCAGCTAAACCTAGGTGTGAATTTTGATAAAAAGTAATTCAGCATGATGAGTACTTTCTTATGACTAAAGGAAAAATTATAATCAAGTCAAAATGAAGAAATTGAAGATCAAAAACACATAGTTTTTCGCATCCAATATTTTAAAACTTCGAAAGAAACTAGAGTGTCTTGCCCACTCGGCCTGTCTCGATCAGTGTTGGTCTACCCAATTAGTAAAAATAACACTAAACTTTAAAAAATTTATCAGATATTATTGGAAAGAAATTATAGAATACATTAGTAACTTCATTGATATTTTCGAAAATTGTTTTGTGAAAATAAAGCCAGAAACCACTGAGGCGTTAAAAATATTGCATAACACATAAGAGGAAAGCTATAAGATAGATATAAAAAGCCACACCTCGACCAACAAGAGCGGATCGTCAACCAAAAATATTGCTAAAAAGATAAAAAATATATTCCATATTGTGACGAAGACAAAGATTACGCGGATCCGCTAGTTGCAAATAAAACTTCCAACGAAATACAGCAAGTGGACGTACCAACTGAAATCTGAACAATGCCAACAATGCTGAGATGTGATGAACGTGACTGTACTCGAGAACCCTTTGACACGGTGTAGACCGACGTGCGACGACAGCTCGCACTGCAGTCTACCGGAGTAGTGTACCGTACTTACTTGTCGTGTCCTATACAAGTAATATGTAAATTTGGGTAGTTTTTTTATAGATTTTCATTAATAACTATTTATGAGGCTAGTCGTGGAGTTGGGGAATGAAGTGTGAGTGGCCGACTGGTTGTGGGTTCGATATCCGTTGGAGAAATTCATATTTAATATTTCACTATCTTCCCTCTGGTGTCGAGGCAAAGTGCGGTGAGTTCCACCAATTAACACGCAATGCTTCCAGAATTCAGGGGTGGGTGGGGAACGGAGTGCCTTAACATTAGGTTCCCTCCGCCTACCGTGCTGTATGCGGGATACAGCGTGAAGCTAAAAAAGTATATAAAAATTGAAATCAACTATATTCCGATAAAAGGTAAAATTTATCTAGGAAAATCGATAACGAAGTAAATAAATAAACATTTCAGCTTAACCCTCAAAAAAGCCCGAGACGTGTGAAAAAAACACGATAAAACTGTTAAAAAATCGCAACAAGTTTAACAACACGAGCAACCGAAAATTGCTGGCGTGGATTTATCAATTTTCACACTACAAAGTCAAGGCCGACTTCGCTTTACATATTTGAATTTAATGATAAAACCTGTGACTCAGTCGAACGAAAGAGTCAGTCAGTCAGTCAGTCAGTCATTTTTTTTTATTTACCACAATAAAAACAATGATTTGCGTATTTCTATTTAAACAATGATAGTTCACATGGCTAAAGCTTTTGTGCTTACACGTTGACGGCAGCGGCACAATCAGTTGAATATGAAACAACTGCACGAATCTGGTTTTCTGTGAGTGACGTAATACCCCACTACAGATCACCACTTGCTACAGTGAGTAAATTGTGTTCCTATGGATTTATATAGTCGTAGGTATTGTTACTAGATGAGTTTATGCTTAAAATACGCGTTGTTTAGCAACGTTCATTTTACTTTGAATAAAAGTGTTTTTTGACACTTAATATATAAGTAATATATTTATTTTATGAGATTTTTGGGTGTCTTTATAAAAAATATTGAGTTTCTACACTTTTCTCCGTATAAACTTTTAGTTTGGCAAATTTCATACAACTCAGTCGGGAGAATTTCATTAAACGTAGTCGAACGTTTTTCCTTCACATATTGATACACTACATCGTCCTAAAATTTTACTCAACAAAATTGTGGATTTCGAAATTTTAATAAATAATTTTACAACGAATTTTCGTTGGCTGGAAATATCAATTATCTAACAATGGTCTATGATATAAATTACATGTGGATTCATATACATACATTCGTTAGAACAAATGTTAGTATTCACTTTAATTAATAAATAACAAAAATGGTTACAGAAATATTTTGTTGCGCGAAATCAAAATAAAACATCTCATAGTAGGATTAAAAATATAACATGGCATGTATTGAACTCTTAATATTTTCAACATCAAAGAGGCTTAAGTTGTATTCAGAAAAATCTTTTCATTTTATGGACGAACAGAATTTTGTAAATATATGTAAATTTTGTTTTTGATAAGTTACAAATAAATATAATATCAGCTTAAAGACTGAAATTGTAAAAAAAATATATAATTTTCAAGTAGCTTACGAAATTATAAGCTGTCGACGTCGGTTTAGTAGTACGACGCTCATTGTATCAAAAAGCACGATGATTTCCAAAACGGTCAGTTCTGCTCATTCCTCATCTAACGTCTTTCGAAGACGTTATAACTTTCGTTTTTTTAGATTCGCGCATTTATTCTGCATAGCAGGGTAGGCAGAGACTTTCTCCATTTTCTATGTGAATCGGAGAAGTCTCACGAGTGACGGAATTCCACGTCACTCTTTGTCTTGTCACCAGAAGGTATAAATCTAAATAAATTAAATATAATCATTTTTCAAGCGGGGATCTTACATCGTAAACAGTCAGACGCTGTCCCACTGCGCCACAAAGGCCCCTAAAATATTGCTTATTATTATTTCGGAGAAGGTATCGTCTTGACACTAAGTTAAATAAATAAATAAATAAATAGCTTCACGCTATATCCCGCACACAGCAGGGTAGGCAGAGGGAACCTAGTGTTAAGACACTCCGTTCCCCACTTTCCGCCGAATTCGGAGGCTTGCGTGTTAAGTGGCGGAACTTAACGCCGCGCTTTACCTCGTCACCAGAGCGAAGAAAATGGAAATATAATTTCCACTCCTCGAGTGGGAATCGAACCCACAACCAGTCGTTTACAGTCACACGCTTGTGCCACTGGGCCACGACTGACCTTTCTGTCTTATTACCCTGCTCTTTAGTATTCTATATTTAGTTATTATAGTAACTCAAATAAATCTGTGGCCACTTTTACATACATACGGTCCTTCGCCAATTTGCCGAAAAAATTACAACTCTGACCTTTATACAACGATTCTACATTTTACAGCATATTACGAATTTAAAATACAATCTAAAATATATAAAGAACACATGTTCAACATGAACTATTGTTCCCTACACTCTATGCAATGTTTTTTAACGGGAAAAAGGTTATTTATTATTCCACATTGTGAACTAACTGAATGTCAAATTTCATCTAAACCCGTTCAATAGTTTTTACACTATTGTATGATGAACTATGGACTAGACTAGATTTTAAATTAGATCTCCAATACAATGGCCGCCGACCGTTTTGAATTTTACGCTGGCATTTAGATTTTGAACAATAAATAATCAAAGTCGAAGTACACACAGATAAAACAAAAATTGTAAAAACTTTTAACCTTTAACCGTTGTTAATGATTTTTGCATTTTTACTTTATGCTTTTTTGCATAGAAGGTTAGTCAAGGAGAATCTAGTGTGAAGACACTCTAGTCTCCACTTGTAAGCAGCAGAATTTAGCGACTCGTTTTATCGTAGGTGCCAGGACGGAAACAGGTAAACAAATTAAATATAAGCTTTCCCTCTACTGGGAATAGAACCCGCGCGCAGAGCAGTCACAGCCAATGTTATGTATTCATAATAATTATTTAAAAATACATTAAATTAATAAAATAAATATAACGCACATTACCATATTTTCACATATACTTTTGTATGAAGTAACACAAACGTTACTAAGGCAACCTTTATTTTACGCGTCAACGGTGCCACTAGATTGTATGAATGGTCAACGACCATCATCAGATATTCTGTTAGTGAGATTTAACAATTTATAGGTCATGATGACGAACGCATACACAGAACGTATACGTCTATATACCTACCTACCTTGTGTTCTACATTTAGTACAGTGTACAAGGTTTGCTAAGAGAACATGAAAATCATGTTAGCTGAATATCTAATATATTAAGAAATTGCATTTCCAACTTCACGTCTCTCTTCCAGACGGGTATAATAGGACAGGCAGAGATAACACAAACAGTATTAAGACACTTCGTTCTTCATTTTTCAATCAATTTGAGGAATTATATGTGAGGTGGAGTATGCATAAATGCATGGTATGCATTTTTTTAATGGGGAACTGTAGTACTTTTAAATATAATAATATCCTCGATTAGGGATCTCACGACCATTGCGTTTATAGATTGACACTATGATATTGTGTCTCTTGGCGTAATAAATAGCATTTTCATATGCATACCATAACTAAAGAAGACTAATTATAATGAAAATAACTGAAAACGGAGTTATATCGACTACATGTTGTGTATATATGTTAACTGTCTAACTTGCCGGTGCCGGACTTCGAATATAACGTAGCTAAATCTATACGTGGAAATCTGCGTACATTCTCTACTTTTCCATTTTCCATCTCAAGTAAAAATGATTTTCATATTTTCTCCATTAATGTAATAAAATACAATAAAAAACAAAATAGTTAAGGAATTACATAAAATAGTTAAAAATGAACAAAAAGTAATTTCTTTCCGGCAGATATGAACCTGCTATCCTCATATCAAGATCATACTATGAAATTTTCAAATCGTCATCGAACCGGGACACGTGTGCATATTTTCCACAAATCGAACACTGAGAAATGGGTCAAAATATCGCTACAATACTTCCTGAATTGATAGATAGTAAGTAATAACAAAACACGATGAAATACACCAAAATCAAAAAATATCTAAAAGCCCACAAAAATAGAATTGAATTCATTAAAAATCGGACAGCACTGTAGGCCGGATCAGACAAAATCTCTTGTGAATATTTAAAAAGTATTATTTTGTGTACCAACAAACTATGTTTCGCGTCTCTCTAAAATAAAAGTGGTTACGTACATACATACATACATACATATGTATATATTGTACCTTGAAATGTATTGGATTTAAAATTCCACACATTTGTTTCATATTGAGGGATAGTTTTTAAACTACGTAGTGTTTAATCATTCCGTATTTCATTTTTCACTATGTTTTAGAGAGACCAACGCCATGCAATGAGACAGCCTTCGACTATTATTGAGATTAGGTGTGGTCTTAAAGCCTGAAGTGGCTTTTTTAGAGAGAATACTATACTAAAATCAAGAGATTTCATTCATTATAAACGAGATTGAAAGACTATCGTGGCACAAAGAAACAGTGAAGCACGGAATATCATGACACTCGTTTGTCTTTGTTAACCTCACTATAATAAAATGCTTACAATTGTTATTTATTAATTATAAATTACACTAACTTTAAATAAAACTATGGAATTAAAAATAGGCTATACATACACACATGTAGGTAGGTACAGATAATTAACAGTTCAACAACAAGAACAGCAACAACAGCATTCATAAACAAAAAATCTACTCAGAACTTTGTTTGGATTCTACAAACTGTTTCAACTTACCGGTCACATATTTTTTATGAAGAGAAACTCTGTTCATTGCAATCAGTTCGTAACGAGTAACTGTGACAATACACATTACTAAAAAACAGTTAACCTTTATATTAAATTCATTACAAATTCAATATTTCGTGAAATCCATGCAAATAAATTAAAAAAATAATTAAAAATTAAAAAAAAAAATTATATATCTATTTTTTAACTGTGACAATACTCATTACAAAAAAACAGTTAACCCTTATATTAAATTCATTACAGATTCAATATATCGTGAAATCCATGCAAATAAATAAAAAAATAAAAATATATTTATTTATTTAATTTTTAACTGTGACAATACACATTACTAAAAAACAGTTAACCTTTATATTTAATTTATTACAGATTCAATATTTCGTGAAATCCATGCAAATAAATTAAAAAAAAAAAAATTAAATATAAAAAAAATATATATTTATTTATCTATTTTTTTAACTGTGACAATACACATTACTAAAAAACAGTCAACCTTTATATTTAATTCATTACAAATTCAATATTTCGTGAAATCCATGCATATATATACAAACAATTCGTGGAATTTTAATTAAAATATCACATTTCAAATGTTACATACATATTATATGTGTAGTTACAGACAATAGTAAATTATGTACATCGAATTACATCTACCTCGGATACTACGTACGTACTGACTGCATTATAATATGTAAATCGTTGTATTGGCGGGCGCCAATTTTGGTGCTTCTAATACATTTCGGGAATTCAATAGGATTGAACTTCAATATCTGGCCCCGTTCATTATTGGAAATGCGCTTCGGCACTAAATACACGTTAATTAAATTAAACAATCCCCTTTGGTGGGTTGTAGTGCGCGCCGGCCACTGCCGCTCTCTGTTCATATTATTATTTATTATTTTTAAATATTTTTTTTTTTTAGCTTCATGCTGTATCCCGCACACAGCAGGGTAGGCAGAGGGAGCCTAGTGTTAAGGCACTCCGTTCCCCACTTTCCGTTTAATTTATTATTTTTTTAATTTTTATCTTTTTTAATTTTTAATTATTTAATTTGTCATTTTTTTAATTTTTAATTATTTAATTTTTGGCCCAATTCATTATTGGAAATGCGCTTCGGCACTAAATACACGTTAATTAAACAATCCCTTTTGGTGGGTTGTAGTGCGCGCCGGCCACTGCCGCTCTCTGTTCGCAATGTAAATGAAAAAAAAAGTTTGTTAATAAAATGGTGTTATGAATGTAAAGAGCTTTTTCTAAATGTCATTTTTTTAGTGGTGGCCAGTCGTGGCCCAGTGGCACAAGAGCGTGACTGTAAACGACTGGTTGTGGGTTCGATTCCCACTCGAGGAGTGGAAATTATATTTCCATTTTCTTCGCTCTGGTGTCGAGGTAAAGTGCGGCGTTAAGTTCCGCCACTTAACACGCAAGAATGCGAATTCGGCGGAAAGTGGGGAACGGAGTGTCTTAACACTAGGTTCCCTCTGCCTACCCTGCTGAGTGCGGGATATAGCGTGAAGCTATTTAATTTTAATTTTAATCATTTTTTTAATTATTTATTTTTTTTAATTTGTCATTTTTTTAATTTTTAATTATTTAATTTGTAATTTTTTTAATTTTTAATTAATATTTTTTTTTATTATTGGCCCCGTTCATTATTGGAAATGCGCTTCGGCACTAAATACACGTTAATTAAATTAAACAATCCCCTTTAGTGGGTTGTAGTGCGCGCCGGCCACTGCCGCTCGCTGTTCGCAATGTAAATGAAAGAAACTTTTGTTCATTTTGCTTGCACCTTTGATATGATTGCGTAATTCCGTTAACAGCTTTTTGTTAATTCGAATTGTCCCCCTTGTCCCCCTTTTTCCTTGCCTTTGAGATAGACAGTCGTTGCACAAACTATGTGTTAATAAACTGGTGTTATGAATGTAAAGAGCTTTTTCTAAAATGTCATTTTTTTAATGTGTTTTATTTTTATGTTTGTTTGTCTTTCTTTTTTTTCAGCTTCACGCTTTTTCCTGGAGGAACCTGGTGGAGGAACTTAACGCAATCCTCTGTCTCAGGTAAGAGAAATGAAAATAATTGAAATATAAATATTATTCTGAAGAGGAATCGAACTCACAACATATTGGTTGTATATTGATGGTCGTTTTTTTAGTGTGTTTTCAATTTTCGCAGCTAAGGTTACTGAACGGCCGCTTCATTCCTTACTTTTCAACAAAATTGGATATCACGAAATAAATAGCAGAAACCATATCAAAAAATTACAAATACTCTAAACATAAATTTATCCACGGAAATAATTTGAACTGACAACATCGTGAGTTAAATCAGACGTACCTTTACTACGCTACGAGAGCGCAATAATAATTCAAATAAAGAAAAACTTTTTTACAGATTTAATAAACTTTTTTTATTTGGGTCATATTTATAATCACAGTCATAATTACAGTCGTCATAACTACTTGGAAATTACCATAAATATACAAAAATATATTTTGAATATATTTTGTAGAAAATTTGCACCTGTTAGAACTGGAATCAACTTGCTTTACTAACTTGCACTAACACGTTTGAACTTCGACGTGTTTTTCAGAGAGAATGTAGTTTAAAATCCAGCGGCATAGCTATGTTCGACATTTTTCAATTTCAATACCATTGTTGAAGTGTCTATTGCGAAAGAATCCTGAATGTGACGTCACAGAATATATATGCAGATTCAGTATTGGAATTTTTTTAACATGTGTATTGAAAATACAAATAAAGTACTTGTAGTACAAAAACGGGTTACGTTTTCGTTGCGGGTTCGATATTAATTCGAATTAATGTTTATATGTCAATTAATAGTTGTGCTCGCAACTTTGCCCGCGTTGAATATTAAAGAAATTAAAATTCTTATATAGAAGTTACCTAAGTTATTGATTATTACATCAGCTATCTGTCAGTAAAAGTCCCGTCATCATCAGTCCAGTCGTTCTAGACAGACAGGCAAAAATTGTAAAAAAATCTTATTTTGACATATGTATGTACCGTGCATACATAACATTTAGTAGGAAGCGATTACTCTAATTAACATTTAGTACGAAGCAATTCTATTTAAAAGTGACACATCGCTTAGTAAGTCTTCTTCCATTTCATTCTTCTTATTGGTAATAAAAACGAAAAGCTATTGACGATATTCGTTTGAATAAATAATATTACACAGAAAATCAAATTATTATTGATAAAAGAATATTACTTAAAGAAAAAAATATAAAACCTTCCCTTCATTCCCGACTTCGCAATCAAAGGCAGACTCAAGCATATTGACAAAGTGATGAAATCAAAAAGAAAACTGCGATCTTTCGCAAATTTCCATTGAAACTATTCCAAAGGCTTCATTGAAAGGAAATGAGTTATAAAAATAAGTAACAAACTGGATGACGCAAGTGCGCTGCAGCTGTAGCCGTGATGGAATATTGATTAGACGACAATAATTTCCGTAACATGCCAAATAGCTGAAATTCCCCACTAATAATATATGTGTGTATGTATGTAGGGCCAGTAGTGGTGTAAAGGCACTAAGTGTGACTGTAAACGATTGGTTGTGGGTTCGATTTCCGAGGAGTGGAAATATTTAATATTTCCATTTTCTTCGCTCTGGTGTCGAGGCAAAGCGCGGCGTTATGTTCCGCCAATTGATACATAATGCCTCCGGAATTTGGCAGAAAGTGGGGAACAGAGTGTCTTAACACTAGGTTCCCTCTGCCTATCCTGCTGTGTGCGGGATACAGCGTGAAGCTAATATGTATGTATTACACATCGATACAACTGACCATTCGCTGGGAATGTTTAACGCAATACTTTAGAGTATATTTAGATTTCCATACTTTAAACTGTTAAGTAGTTGCGGAAGAGTAAACATTAAGTTTTCTCATGCTCACCTGACCTATATCTATTCTGTATTAAAATGAAAAGCATCTATTTTTCCATTACATAATAAGTTATAAATACTTTTTAATTTTAAATTAGTATGAAAAATTCTTATAACTTCGGAGCTTTATATTTCTGATATTTTAGTTATTTGCCTTAAGTATATATGTATATATATAATAATGAATACAATATAATAAGACATGATCCTAATACATAGCAATAAAACTTATTGCAAATAGAATATTGAAATAAATAAAAAAAGAGGTGTAGTTTAGCGATTTGTTACAAGCGGCAGAGCACGTAGCTCCGTAGCTCCGTAGCCTCGTAGCCTCGTAGCGGCCTCGCTCGTAGCACGATCGTACCGACCTCGGCGAACATGTAAAAAATGCATGTCCACTGTAGATACCTAAAACTATCGTCACGTCATGCGGAATAAAAAATGATTGTTAATATTTGAAGATTTTCTTAAGATTTTATTGCTGTTCAGTATGTTCATATGAAAAATATGCACTTATTCTAATACTTACGACTATTAATATATGCATATAAGAAATTAAGTTAAAAAAAATAATTAAAATTATTTTTTTATTTTATATATCATTTTAAAATATAAATACAACACTTATAATAGCCATTTGCATTATAAAAAAAATTATGAACAAATACAATACACACTTTAAGCATTTCCTTAGTTAACAAAATAAACAATATCTAAATAACAAAAATAAATCTTCAAAACGTTAATATAGGCATAGTTTGATTAATTCCACTGTCGTACCATGTTTCTATGCATGCTTACTTAAACCTGAACGAAGTGATCACCTCGCATGCGCGGTCCCAGTAGGGCTGGTTGAACCACCGCTGTCCTTCTAGCGCGCTGGTCGAGACCACTCGTGTCCTGTTGACGGAGTAAATACTGAATAATATTATATATACGATAGATTTTTGTATTTGTTGTATGTTTTAGTATTTTATTTTAATATACGCGATTATTTTTTAAAATTGGTGGTGTTCGTATATTCCGCTGTTAAGGACTTTGGTAAGTGTAATGATTATTTTTTTAATAATTTTTATATGTTTTTTTTTGTTATGATCTATGTTTTTTTAGTTTTTGTTTTTTAATATAATAAATGTTTTCATTTAAATTTTAAAATAAATAATTATTTAACGTAGATCAAACAATATTTAATTTTCTTTTTTTATTTTTTTTTGTCGAGTTTTTTTAAGTGAAAGATTCACTTTTGCTATACTTAAATATAATTAATATAATTTCTAACAATTATCTTCTTTAACATAACGTTTAAATATTTAAACAATAAAAGGCTTTATATATAAAAAATAAAACAGTATTTTATTATACAAACATTTAGCATAATCGTATAAGCAGATTAAATCTACAATATTAAATGAAATAACAAACTAAACTAACAATAAAACATTTTACACGTAAAACAAGCTTTTTGTTCATCTCAACCCATTAGCTTTATCCGGCTTTGTATATATAAAAAAAATATTTGCAAAGAGCACAGGAAAATGTGAATACCAATTGTGATAGAATAAACGCAACATAATTTCATTATTTTATTTTAAATAAATATTTTTTTCTTTCCTTTAAATGCTGAGTCAATTTTTCGCTCCCATTTATGTTTTCGTAGTAACAGATAAAACACTATAACATATATATTTTTTTAGCTTTACGCTGTATCCCGCACACAGCAGGGTAGGCAGAGGGAACCTAGTGTTAAGACACTCCGTTCCCCACTTTCCGCCGAATTCGGAGGCATTGCATGTTGGCGGAACTTAGCGCCGCGCTTTGCCTCTGATACCAGAGCGAAGGAAATGAAAATATTAAATATTTCCACTCCTCGAGTGGGAATCCTATTAACATATTATCTTGTTAAAGTTGCTTATTTTTTTATTTTATTGTGTTCATTTTCGCGAACTCAATATTGACAGGGTTTTTAATGTAATGCAATAACGGCATTTTCATATTTTTATGAAGTTATTAAATGTTCGATTTTAATTTGTTTTTTTTTTATTTTTTTAAAGTGTTATTCCACACTTAGGAAAATTGAAAAAGACATTGAAAGAAAACGTATAAAAATGTGCACTGCATGCTCAGTGGTGAGAGCGCCTGGCCGGTATTAAGGAGGCGCGGGTTCGAATCCCGCTGCGTTCAAATTTTTATACGTTTTCTTTAAATGTTTTGTTTAATTTGTTAATTAAGATGTTTTTCATATGTGAAGTTCTGTTCACCCAAACTTTACTTGTTCCTTCTATCTACAGGAATTATTTTATTGACAAATAAGCGGTAATTCTTTTTTTTATTTCTTGTTCTTATACTTATAATCTACTTTCGCTGGCACATAATTTCTTCACGGCTTAAAGCTTTTTCAAGCTTTTTCCTGCATATCAGGTAATCAGAGAGCTAGTGTCTTTACACTCCGTCCTTCACTTGCCGCTAGAATTCAAGACATTGCCAGTTGAGAGGCGGAACACACTGTAAATTGAACAAATCATTCAAAATGCATTTTTTGCATATAATTAATTAGTATATAATAATACAATCAGTAAATTATACTATAAATTAATATTACCAAATAAATGCATATTTTTTCATCAACATCATGTTATTGATCGCGTTTTTATCAGTTCGGGTTTCACTGTGGGCTTATATTTGGTATGTGAGTGATTGGACTCAATCAGTTTGGCCGACGCATATATAGCACTAATTACCTGGCCGATATAATGTACCAGCTAATTAATATGCTACCTGATAGCTGTGGTCACGTCAATTATTAATATCAGTATTGTTTACATTGTGTTTTTATTATGTAATTTTCTAAATGGTAATTACTATAAATCGGTTAAAATATGATGGTTAAATATTTTGTGGTTCAAATTTTTCAAGTATCTTGGTTTTATTTTTAATGGAATCAAGAGCAGCATATTAATTTCCACAGATAAATGTACCAAAGATCTATTTTTTTCATTTATTTAATTTTTAGACAGAAAGTGGGTTCGATTCCCACTCGAGGAGTGGAAATTATATTTCCATTTTCTTCGCTCTGGTGTCGAGGTAAAGCGCGGCGTTAAGTTCCGCCACTTAACACGCAAGCCTCCGAATTCGGCGGAAATTGGCGAACGGAGTGTCTTAACACTAGGCCTCTCCTACCCTCTGCCTACCCTGCTGTGTGCAGGATACAGCGTGAAGCTAAAAAAAAAAAAAAAATAAAAAAGAAATTTAGTATATTATATTATATTATGTAGGTCGCAGAATCTTACGTCGCACTTTGCCGAATCAGATCAGGAGAGTACCTGTAACATAATTATAAACATCCCCGAATGAAATACGATATCGTCGAAAACTATCTGGTTCAAGATCGTTTTCTAATTACGCAACGATGTCAAAAACAATGTACGCAATATTGTTATGATAATCACTAATACACTTTAGAGAATTTACTCCTTGAGAATATTTTATCGTTATCTGAACCGGAAACGTGTAAAAATTTTAATGGAAATTGGAAGGCTAGAAGTGTCGAAATAGCGATTCAATATTTAAAAAAATTAGTAGATACAGATGAAGTTAACAATAGTTTACAAAATGTAAAGTTAAAAATTTAAAATTAATACTACTGAGCTTTGACTGACACTTTTTTGGAAAATCGTGTTTTTTTTGAAAACTATAATTATAATTAAAAAATATATTATAGATAATAATTATAATAAAATAAATATTATTATTATAAAAAAACAGTTCTTATATTAAACTGCTCGAAATTAGACATCTGGATTCGAACCGGGGTTCCTCCACTTCCTTCACTGCCATAAACTTATAGCAATCTATAAGTTTATATGACTTTCGTATTCAAATTGTAACGTTAGAGTTTTTCATTATCTGATAACATGGAAAAATGACGTTTTCTAAAAACTAATTTTCTTTTGATTGCTCGAGATCGATTGATTAAGATCCATACTATTATTATAAATGCAAAAGCCCATCTGTTTGTCTGTCTGTTATGCTTTCACGACTAATCTACCGGCCCGATTGCAATTTGGAATGAAAAAAGTTGAAGACCCAGGGTGAAACATAGGCTACCTTTTGTTCCCAAATTCAACACCTAAGGACCGAAATAGGGACTGAAAAATGAAAAATATCCAAAAAATATATGAAACGCTTCCCCAATTATTACATTCGTTCAACAGAAACAGCGTTACTATCAACATGTCCATACATTTAACATAATGCAAGCGACATGTCCAGGTATATTACTTCTAACATTTTACTCCGCGAGTACATTATATATGTACGTAAGTAAAGTTATTATAAAAAGAGGACCAGTCAGCGTCGGAAATAATATTTCCGTTCTACATTTCTCGCTTCTCTATTAATTATATTAGTCTTTAATCCACGAGCTGTATAATTCTGCGGAATATATTTTTATTTATTATGCTCTCGCCATTTTGTTATGATTTTATTAAGAAAATCTCAAATATAATATATTAATTTCTTGTTTTTTTTGTTGCAGGCACAATGTCGTCGATTAGACTGCCATCGATTGTAGTCAAATGACAATAACTAGACTAAAGGTAAATAAAAGCTATACTTTTTTTATTCTATAGAGGCCCTCGTGGCGTTCGATTCCTCACTTTATCTCGTTCGTTTGATGAAATGATTATTATTTAATTATTTTCGTTTCTCTGCTTTAATGAATAAGACAAAGTGCTATAACGCCTCGAATTCGAGCAGGAAATCGAGATCAGGGTGTCTAGGCACTAGGTTCTCTCTGCCATGCGAGATAAAAAAAAGAAAATAAAAAGTGACCAGTCGTGGCGCAGTAGCACGAACGTGTGACTGTAAACGACTGGTTGTGGGTTCGATTCCTACTCGAGGAGTGAGGAGTGGAAATATTTAATATTTCCATTTCCTTCGATCTGGTATCAGACGCAAAGCGCGGCCTCAGAATTCGGTGGAAAGTGGACAACGGAGTGTCTTAACACTAAGTTCCCTCTGCCTACCCTGCTGTGTGCGGGATATAGCGTGGAGCTAAAAAAATAAATAAATAAAAAATAAACATATTTTATTCATTCTTAATCTCACTTACTTACAAGCGGAAAAAACAAAAGAATTATCAACGTACTCGTATACCTATACAATTATAATATAATAAGTACAGATTGATAATTATTGTTGTTATTCCTGTTTGTTATTACGAAATTTAAGCTTTTCCTTAAGATTATATTGATGTTTCCTCAAGATTATTTCAAGATTTGTTTATTAGCAAAATAAACGTATGTATTTTCATTTTAATTGACTCAAAAGCTCATCGTTGAATCGTATTTTGAAGTAAGAGAAGCACAGCAGGCCGTCCGCATTATTGTAATTTCAAACTTGTACGTCCATAGTAGAAGCATTATTTTTAAAAAAGCAGAAACTTTGCTTAGTAGAAGCATCTTAATAATATTTAAATAGCTTTTATGCGGCTTCATACTTTTTTCCGCTTATCAGGGTAGTCGAGAAAATCTAGTGTCGATACACTCGTTTTCTACTTTCCACCTAAAATCGAGATATTATCATGGTGGAAAACGTCAACGCCAAACAAAAAAAAACTTAATCCATTTAAATTTCTTCATTATATATCTCTAAATCGAAAATCTGTGACCACCTTTATGAATTGGGAACCCGTCTCTACGACTACGACTACGACTACGACTACGACTACGACTACGACTACGACTACGACTACGACTACGACTACGACTACGACTACGACTACGACTACGACTACGACTACGACTACGACTACGACTACGACTACGACTACGACTACGACTACGACTACGACTACGACTACGACTACGACTACGACTACGACTACGACTACCCGACTCTAAACGTGATTGGATGAGTGTTCGATTCCCACTCGGAGGAATGATTTTATTTAAAATTATGTTCATATCTCTGGTCCGGTACCTAAGATAAGTCACAGTGTTGACTTTTGCCACTCAAGATGCAATACCTTGATTGCGGACGAAGATTGGAGTTACAGGGGAAACTGGCCGAGACACTAAGTTATCTCTGACTATCCTCCTATACTGGATAAAGCATGGAGTTAAATAAATATAATCAAAGAGCTTTGCAAATATTACAATATTTGCAAAGCTCTTTGATATAATTCACAAAAAGATAAATAAGTTTAATTTAATTAAATAAAAAAAACAGTTTCATGCAGTCAAAGAGAATCTAGTAACAATTTAGTAAAATAAATAGCATGCTAATAGACATTATATACATGTACTTTTTAACATTTTAAAGTATTATTTACACATTTTGAAAACTGAAAAAGGCATATTTGCTTTGCGTTCAGAAGCATTCGTGAAGCTTAGTGGTCAGACTCCTTAGACGGCTTCCAAGAGGCGCGAGTTCAAATCACAGCCAGACTCTATTTTTTATAAATTTTCTAAAAATATCTTTGTTTATATCCGAGTATTTTGGTTGTATATGTGTATATTAATATTTTATATAACACACAGTGTCGGGAGCGCTCATGAGACAGTCGTGTCACCGTCTGCTCGAGCACCAACAGGCCGGCGGGGAAGAACCCCCGCTCTACTCACCCATTGATCAAATTTCAGGTAAGATTTTCTTTCAAACCTTGGCATACTTTTGTACCACTTTAAAGAATTTCAAAATATTATTCAAACTCGTATTTAAATACAAAAGGAACACATTTAACTTTAACACAACGAGTTACGTCAAGGATATCGCACAAAAGAGCGTCATAGAACAAAGTTCGTAGCGATCTCGAGAAACACCTTAGAATAAATATGAAAATAATATTATAATACGTATACAGAACTATCATGTTACACTTTAAAAGCTTATGACGTTATTGTGCTCGTATCAGAAACCTGATATTGTTATAAATTTAAAAGAAAATAAATGTACTAGACACGCGACTTACAGCAACTGTTCGAGAGGAACTACTTAGTGTAAATAAGGAGCTTTGTGAGCTAATTGGTTCTTTTTCATTATATATAAAAAATACATTCAGTACTTAGTAAAATGCTTACATATTTTAATATTTATCTGTATTGGAAAATAACTATTGCAATAATTTTTAACATAAAAAGCTCAACAATCTTGATAGCTTTTATATTTTAGTAGCATAAAATACAACGTTTAAAACATAAAGTAGATAAATTTATTGGATAATAATTGAATATATCACGTTTTATTCTGACAATTATTTGAAAACTTGTGCATGTATCATTTCTGGGAATCCGCGATATATTTAGTAATGAATACAATAACTGCGGCTGTTATTAACACAATCGCTCCTGTCAAAAACATTTCATGCCGATTTTCGTAGTGTAAACTGAATATAAACCGAACGAAATACGACGTAAATTTTTACATTTTAACGTTTGAAGTGACAGCTCTTTTCAATTATGAAAAGCGCAAACCTTAATTTTAAAACAAAACGCAAGTAACAACTATTCTATTTATTTATACATGTAAAGTTCAAAAAATGTTGTAAAGCGTGTTCAGAATTAAAGCTGTGATACTTACATTTTATCTAACATTACTTTTTTTATATTTTATGTCAGTTTATTTCCAAATATTCTTTTCATGTTCCTATTGTTTATTTGGGACCTGCTTGAATTGGCCATTGGCTATAATTGGCAGTACGGTGACGGCAATTATTGGTTCGACTTTATGCTGTATAAGGGCTAAACAAACGCGTGTGCGTATTATACTTTAGTAACGGGTAAGGGGACTTGATAATAATGAGGCATAATTGATCCGTATATTGATGACTCTAATAGCCGGCAATAGCATCTAGCTACAGCCTATTGAAATATTATATAAGTACCTTACAAAGATAAACAAGAGTACTTCGTTAAATAAAATAATAAAGAATGTGTAACTTTTGAGATATCTGCAGTTAGTTAGTTACGTTGCTGTTAAGTACGTCGAGCGTGCGTACATACATACTGACATAGGCCAGGGTCAAAGGAGAATAAACGAGGAGTTTTGATACAGCGCTACCTGATCATGTGGGCCGGGAGGCCGGCGGCAAGCTGACACGATATGCGCCGGCGGAGGAGGACGAGGCGACTCTCAGGGAACTTCTACTTAGGTACGTGTGACCCTAGAGACATGTGACAAAATATTAGCTTTCCGCCTTTACTATTGGCTTTGTTGCATAACAGTTCATGACAGTCTGTGTGTCGGTGTATCTCTACATTTTCATCTTGGCTTAGCATCCCAAATATCTTATATTGCAGATATTATTATGATGCGATCCGCTGACTCGGTCCTGATTCATCACATAACTTCCTACTTCATGACATCGGACCATACCTCACCGTACTGTTATATACATTAGTTTCAATGGCCATCAAGTACTGTTATATTGCTATGATACTAAATCGAGCACAGCGTCCCGTCTTACACTTCAGCTCATATTAAAGAGACACTTCAGATAGCGTAATACACCAACGTCGAACGAGCGCTTGCATGTGTGTGAACGTTATGTGTTTTATAATATTTTATAGTAGCACTTTTTTTTATTTTATATTCAAATTATGTTTACAGATGACATCGTAAATATATAAATTAAATTAATAATTTAGGGCCAGAGAGATAAATTACGAATTATTACTGGACCAACGATATACAGAAATAATATAATCGGTCTCCAAATGCATTGAAACAATCATTATATTGATTTAACATTACAATAACATTACTTGTTTACGTTTAAACAAAGCTCGACTGCTCTACGACCAATAAGCTCGTGATTAACATTCAATCCTAAAGTGCTAAAATTTACTTTTTGCATATTATATGTATTGAGTAATTATAATTATGTAATCATATCTGTATTCTGTCTGTATATTAGTTCACTTAAAATAGATTGTTAATTATTAAATATTAATTACATAACTGTTTCAATGTATTGCAACCCTTAGTGGATTTTTAAAAAATAAAGTAGCCTATGTTTAAGCTTGTATTATCAACTATATTTATAACAAAATTCAATACAATCGGTTTAGCGGTTTAGGTTGTTCATATAAACTCTCATCCCCTATTTCAACCCTTTAGAGGTTGATTTTTGAAAAATGAGTAGTATATATTAGACCCAGTAACTTATACTACTTTCATTCTAAATTTCATCCAAATCGGACCGGTAGATTAGCCGTGGCAGCGTGACAGACAAACAGACAGCCTTTCGCATTTATAATATAAGTATGGATTAACTAATTTTCACACATGTTTAAAGTCTTTTATAAAATAAAACTGAATTCTTTTACACGTGTCAGTTTTTTTTTATTTCATTCCAATTTACAATACGTTTTGCTCAAAGAGTTTCCGACAAGCAGCATATTATAGAAAAATAAAAACCTTCTTATTTATGTTGTTAACTTCAACTAGTTTCAAAAGTTTTATTTTTATATTTTTTGCTTTGAAACTTTAGAAGCGTTTAAACAGCATTTAAAATGAGACAAGTTAAATAATTTTTATCATTCAGAAGTTAAACGTTTGTCGTCAGCACGTTTGATTGTCGTTGTGTCGTAATTAAGTTGATACTTAATTATTTCAACAGTTATTTAAACAACCAATTGAAATTAATAGTCTATATGACAGATACCTAATATTTTTAAACTCATAAATTAAAAAGAAAACAGCTTAACGCTTTTTCCGCAAAGTTAGCTAAAGAATCTAGTGTCAAGACACTCCGTTCTTGATTTTCCGCCCTTAAAAAAAGACCCCATGTCTTTTGTTATCGCTGGGAAATTCTGTTTACGCAGACCATCCGAACGCATGGGTACCTTACGAACGGATGATCTCTAAGGTAGGGGAAGTTGGAGATGCGCGTACCGCATTCTCCTACTCCCTTAATGGGGTCTGGCGGAACTCATCGCTACGTTTTGCCTTATTTATTTTATCTTATATTTTACTTGATAGTATCTTATGTTGTATCTATACTTAAAAGTATCTTATGTTGAAAAGTAAACAAATAGTTTTCCTTTTAAATCTGTTGAAGACAATATTAAATTTATGATAAAAAGATACTATTTTCAAATATAAAATATACGTGAAATAAACAACTTAGGCATAAACAGATCAATACTATATCTACGAAAACATAAGAATAATGGCAGCTAAATTTAAAAAGCATCTATTTATTACAAGCATCAGCATCTTATATGCTATCAAAAGGACTCGAATATCGCGTCAACTAATTATCGTGATTGAAACATTTTAAACACTAAAGTTATTATATTTTATATCCGAAAATCTCATATCGTGGGGCAAGTCGTGGCGCAGTGGCACAGACGTGTGACTTCAAATGACTGGTTGTGGGTTCGATTCCCACTCGAGGAGTGGAAATATTTAATATTTCCATTTTCTTCGCTCTGGTACCGAGGCAAAGCCCGGCGTTAAGTTCCGCCACTTAGCACGCAAGCCTCCAACTAGCTTCTTCCCTCAGCCTACCCTGCTGTGTGCGGGATACAGCGTGAAGCTAAAAAAAAAAAAAAGAATAATCTCATATCGTACTTGACTATAAATTTTAATTATATACAAGTTATATATTAATATTCACATATATTACTCGCAATATGAAAGCGTGTTGAATTTTGTAACGACCAGTGTAGCTGCTAGATAGGTTTCGTATTACGTACAAATTCCAAATGACTTTGTACGAATTTGCCTCCGCTCTAATGCGGACCATGTTAAATGTATTCGTATTTCCCTTTACGGCTACGTAGTGGTATATAAACAAAAACTTACTACTTACTAGCGACCCGCTCACGGTTTGGCCCGCGTTAAATACACGATTATAACTATTTCTAACTTTTTTGTTTGAAATAAATTAGGAACTAAATGTTAAGGGCAATTAATAAAATATAATAATATAAACTTAACTGTCTTTAATTGGTTAAACGTTTCTGAGATTAGCCTGCACAAACGTACCGACACTCAAATAAACAGATTAACAGAAAAAAACATTATTTTGGCTTCTAATACATTGATAAATGCCCGAAAAAATGATTATCTTATATAACTTTCATATACAAACAGCGATCAGCTACATTTTTATAATATTTATTTTACGTAAATAATACTTTTTATTATATATACTCTTAATATACTTGGAATATCAACTAAATCGTTCAAAGAAAACTTGTTAACAAAAAAACTAAACCACAAAACTCAATTAAATATGGACACATGCAAAGCTTTGGTACACTTTACTAATATCCGTTTCCTTTGACATTTGCCTATAGCAGATTGCAACTGAAAGGGCCCTTGATGTACATTCTGATAGGATTTCACGTTAACTAAGAGTTGAAACGGTCCACACGCATCAGTCAATAGCATTTAGTGGAATATTTCGGGGAAACCCAATATGGCTGGGCTTTATCTAGTTGTCAATATAACTGTTGGAACTAGATTGAAATTGAGGGTATGTAGCTATGTGACTCTGAATGGGTGTGTTGGTTTGCTTGATTAAGGACTGTGAAATGGATATCGAGTAATTATTTATTTTGATGTTCAGGTTGCATTTTTAGATGATATTAGTATTTTTTTTTTTAGCTGTGAATTATGTACTTGTTATGGAAATAAAGGTTTATTATTTGTTACTAATTGATGTTATTTTCTGAGTTAATTACAGTGATTGTGTAATAAAGAATGACATAATGCACAATTAAAGCGCAGTCAGTTAGACTATATATTATTTATTTGTTTGTTTAGCTTCACGCTGTATCCCGCACACAGTAGGGTAGGCAGAGGGAACGTAGTATTAAGACACTCCGTTCCCCACTTTCCGCCGAATTCGGAGGCATTGCGTGTTAAATGGCGGAACTTAACGCCGCGCTTTACCTCTACACCTTTATATTATTGTTAGGTGTTGGAATTTCATCAAACAAAATATATATTTATAAGGAAATCTAAGGTTAATTTGCCGGTCAAGTAGTCAAGCGGCGTTGTGTTCCGTCAGTCAACACACAAAGAGTCATAATATAATGATATTGTCTTTCCTTTTACAAGAAGATATATAATTCATTTAATTACTCGCTAAGACTGGACTCGATAGCAAATAAGTTAAGCTAAATTAATCTATTTGCTAGAGATACGAGTATAAGCGGACGGATTAGGGGAAGCTACTAAATGTCCACATATTGAGAGTCATTCACAAGGATACGTAAAATTATCTTTTTTTTAACGATATACATATATGTATATGTTTATAGTATATGAAGACACACATCCCTCGCAGTTCCGACATTGGTATATTCAAGGGGCGGATCAATAAATTCCTCAAAAGCCGGCAACGCATTGACGGTTCCTCTGGTGCTGTGAATGGTCTTGGGCAGGGGTAATCACTTAACACCAGGTGACCCGCTAGCTCGTTTGCCTGGTCGCAAACATAAAAAAAAGAAGAGAAAGACAGCCAGAGTATTTAAACGTCTAGTTCCCAATATTAAGCTATGTTCCACTTTCAGTCTCAATAGCAAATTCACGCCTTTTCAAATGTAGAAAGGAAGTGAGAGAGAATTTAGAGACAAGACACTGTTCTTTGCTTTCTAACTTTTTAAAATGGAGACACTGTATGCTGAGTAACAGAAATTAATAAATATACACTCTTAGTAAATATTGAGGTCACTCGTGGCACAAATTGTGATTGTAATTCCGGCTGTGTGCTGTGCGTGATGTGGATTCGATTCTCACTTGAGGAATTGAAATATTTAATATGTTATTTCCTTTGCCCTGGTGTCGTAAAACGCCATGTTGAGTTCCGCTACTTAGTAATGTAATGCTATCGACGGAAAATAGGGAACGAAGTATCTTAACATTAGGTTCCTTTACTATCCTGCTAAATACGGGATATAGGATGACGTTAAAAAAAACAAAAAGAAAAAACATTCAAATAAAGATTGGTAATATTTGATCTGTATTTCTATATAACTTTTATAACTAACGTAGAACAGAAAACCAAAACATGCAATATTAACTAAAATAATATCAATACGATTGCGTTTAATCCGGGCTTATCTGCTACGGGTGATTGTTTGAGTCCATAGTCCATCATCCATTTGCTTTAACACGATCACGACAGATTTGTAAATGTATAATTGAATTCCATAGTTTCTGTTTACCATTAAATGGCAAATAAGATTATGGGTTTCAAAGCGCAGTGTATTGATCGATAATTTTAATAACAAGCAAGATTTGAGCATAGGTCTTAGGAGTGGAATAGCGTCTGATATAGTAAATGCGATGGTTTTGGGTTCAATTTCTGTTCGAAGAAATGTACCAGAGTGAAGAAATATAATTTTTATTTCTTCAATTTGATACAACAAAGCGCGGCGTTTTCATTAGTTGACTTGCAATGTCTCAAGATGTTTTGGGCGGAATATGGATAAGGGAGTGTCTTGGCTCTAAACGGAAGTTAATAAGATCTTTTGTTATTGCGATTATAACAAATTTTGAAATAAAACTATATTTACCTGAATAATCACCTATATTTTTGGTACTCGAAAATATATTTTTAGAAAATCCGACTCTTAAAACACTTTACATTAGTCCATGGTCACAGGCAGTCTACCTGTGACCATATTTTATATCAAAAAGCTGTTTTTTAAAATTAATTTACAGTCCATTGAAAAATATCTTAAATCCCACAATCTATGACAATTCTCAGTCACGTTGTTACGTAAAAAATAAACTACAGGAGTTGGAATAAAAATAAAAGAATACTTGAAATCCGTGCCGCGGTTTAAGCGATGCGCGCGCTAACAGATAGGCGGTAAAACAAAAAAATACTAACGGTTTTTTTGGCTTGCACTTCATCTGAGCTTTGTTACAGCTTGCCTATATGTGTATTTATGTATGTGTATACTCGTAGGTAGAGGGTGACGTGCCAAATATATTTTGGCTTAACAAAGAACGTGTACGAACGAATGTTGACCAAATGTGAGATTATATATTTTTTAAATTTAAAGTTTGATGTTAAAACTGTTTGCTTATAGTTGCTAGGTGTTTATTTAAATTGAGTATTTAGGTTATGCAGTGTTACGTTAAGTGCTACGAGAAGTTGAAAAATAGTTTTCTTACTTAGAAGATAATGTAATGAAAATAATAGTCCGATTTCATAAAGTGAACCGCCAAATATCTGATGATTTGTTCCGATTTGATGACATATAAGCCATCTCTTCTTATTCCCACCCATACTTCTTCCTTCTTCCTCAAGTCAGGCAACACATCCACAACTCCTCTAATGTTGTCGATATCCATAGGCGAAGACTTACCATCAAGTGGTCCTTCTGCTCGTTTGCTCTCTTTTTTCATGTAAAAAGCATACAGTATCTGAACAGTATAGTTTAAAAAGAGTTTAAAAAAACACACCTTGTTATAAACAAGTCAAAGTTTGAGAACTCTAACATAAGCGAGAGCGACGCCGATGTTCATACGATGTATGTATGTATGTATGTATGTATAGGCTTTAACGAGACTTTGTTCTAGTTTGGATAATAATGAATGATTCGCTTAAAAAATCCACGCAAAAAACTTTCCTCTTGAATATTTTTCACAGTTAACAGCTTAGTGCTTCTGTTATTTGTAACAATACAAATCTATACTGACTGGTTCTAAAAGTTCTATGTTACGGCAATAGTTTTCCGTGGCTTTTCACATTTTGAAATGAGCTTAATTTAACTGTGTTAATTTCTCTCATCAATTAATAGGCCGTCTTGGTGCGTCAATCGTTGTAAATGTGATGGCTTGGAATCGTTTACTATTTAAGGGAATGATTATAATTAGATTATCATTTTTTTGCTCTGATACCAAATATAAAATCGCGGTGTTGAGTTCGGGTGGAAAGTGAAGGACCGAGTGTCCTAACACTAAGTCGGGGGACTGAGTGACTGACTACACTGATATGCGGGGAAAAGCGTAAAGTTGATTTTTTATTAATTAGAATGTCTGTCTACCTGTAAGCACGAAATACTGAAAACTATTAAAAAAATTGACATTTCTAAAATGTATTTTCGAATACCAAAAATTAAGTTAAAATAATTTCCTTTCATAATATTTGATATTACCAGTAAATATAAATGACATTTTACAATATTACCTAAAACATCAAAAAAGGAACTATCTAATATTTGTAATAGTTTTCAAGTACTTAACAAGTTAGGTAACAGGTTAAATAGGAGCCAGTTAGTAATTGAAATGGTTTTAAACTAACGTATACGAGTACTTAAGTACTTATGCAGAAGTTACTTGAGCAAATTTGATTACACTTACATACATTATTTAATGTTACTATCAATTTCAATTTGTGTACTTTGTATGCTTGTAAGTAGATGAGTTTTTAAATTTAAAATTAATTTTATTTTTAAGCTTAAAAATAATTTTAAAGTAGTAGTAGGGTAATCAGAGAAAAGTATCTAGTGTTAAGACACTCTCACGTTCTCTACTTACCGTTTAAGACACTACGTGTATATGACGAAACTCAACGCTGGGCTCTCTCGGCGAACGGAGTTCTTAACGAATAGTACTGAAAATAAAAAATATTCATTCTCCTGAGTGGGAATCGAACCCATGACCGTTTACAGATGCAGTGCTACTGCGCCACGACGGTCTCAATCATGATAATTAATACAGTTATTATAAAACCAAATTGTCATTTGTTGGTACCAAAATTAATAATATGATAATCATTGGTACTTTCCAAAACCTGTACTTTATTAATAAATATATAGCATCTTTAAACGCCCTCAATAATCACCTGATGAGAGAAACGCAAAACAAACTGATTAATCTGTAAAATTATTCACATAAAGATAATGATATGCATATCAATAGCTAGCCGCGTTACCGCTAATAATAAGCATGTATTAATTAGAATTTTCAAAGTCTAATTAAATTGTACAATTAGCAATAACATAGACACAATGGCTATTGATTATGACGTGACGATATAACAGTGACAAAACGGATCAAATAGTTCAATTTTCGTATAAAATTAATATTTTAGCAATTAATTATTATTAGTAATTATATAATATGTTTAGCATATTTTGATGTTGTTAGTGAAGTAAAACTTCTTTATGCACGCTTTACTTAGTGTGAGTTAGCTGTCGAATGCGTGACGAGAGCGTTACGAAAAGTGTGATCAGATGAGGCGAACGGAGGTTAAGAGGGAGACGTAAAGTAGTCAAGATATATAGAGAGACATTTATGTTTCTTATATTACAGAAAGAGATCAAGATGCGAGCACACTCCTTTCCCACTTTCTCTTTTAACCAGTTACGTTTCGAATATCTACGGCACAGTGCTGGCCTATTCGGTCTGTATCACACATATATGTATAGATGGAACTAAAGAAGTTTTACTTCTCTTTTTCTCTAGTCGTGTCACCTATATATAGCACACTTGAAGTTTTTTCTACGTCGCATTTATTACATGACATTTTTTCATTCGTCCAGCCTTCAGAGACAGGTGAGCGTGATGAGCATGAATCTGTCAGCCAAGCTGGACGAGCTGCAGCGCGGCGACCGACAACTGGAGACTACGGTCGCGCTCTGCGAGATCCGCTCTCAGCTTCAGGAACTTACGAAGAGTGTCGAGTCATGCCAGAGTGAAGTCTCAGAGGTAGGTGTTACGTTATAATTGTTAGTATAGTATATTTTTTTATCCGTACAGATAACAATTTTAGGAGAAATAGTGTTTTTTTACGTAACTTAACCATGGTCTAATAAAAATATTCGAAATACATATAAACATTGTCTCATAAGGACAGCCCGTTGGTAGTCGATGCTATCGTAGCTGAGCTACGAAATATGTGTATGGTAATTTCATAATGCAAATTTATATGTGTTGAGTTCTTTCGTATCTTTTCTTTTTGTTAGTTCTAGTAGTTTACATTAAATATAGAAAATATAGGAAATATTATTGTTCAAATTCATTGATGTAAAAGATAAACTGAGATGAAATACTGAAAAACTCAATTATGACGATATGATGCTACGAAAACACTATATTGAACTATAATATCTTTAGCACGATAATTTTGTATGAAGGTGAAACGCGATATGGTTGCCATCAAGCAAGAGCTGGATACTGTTCAGCAGGTGAAGGAGGAGATTGAAGAACTGCGCGAATATGTGGATCGTCTCGAAGAACATTCTCAAAGGCGTAAGCTTAAGTTGCTTGAGCAGGTAAGTTTTAATAAATTACATTTTTTTCCAATAACAGAGGACCTAGTTTGTCTAAGTTACCGGAACGGAGAAATGACATTTAATATAATCATTCCCGATTCATCCGACTGGGAAGAAACCACTACCATCACATTTACAGTCAGCCGCTATCCAACTATGCCATGACGTCTTTAATTTCATAAGCTGCAAATATTACCAGTACCATGCAGAATGATACAAAAATAGAATAAGTTTAATACTCATAACATGCTCACGTTTCTATGAAAACTTGTTACGATTTCATCCTCAATATGAAATGTAATATTAAAATGGTATACACATATATTATAATTTCATTTTAAAACATATTTTATAATATCGACATTGAAGAGGTAGGTACTATTAACAACTGCGGATAGAAATTTCTAGAAATATATTCATAGAGTCGCTCCATCGCGGCCCGGGCTTTGGAGAAATAAGGAATAGTCGTTTTTGTAGAAATGCAATTTGTTCCGCGACTCAACTTGAGTTTCATAGAATATTATTGTGCTATTTATTTTATTCGTTGCATAAATTTATAGTTCATTTTAATGACTCTGAGTTGATAAAAATTTGCGTAATAGCCATCGTTAGAAGCTAAATACCTGTTACAAAATAAAATTAACAAGAAAATGCAATCTAGACGAGTACAAGACTTAAGCGAGTTAAGTCTTGTTTTACTTAGGAAACATGTTCACTTTACATAAATTAATTGCAATAGGATATTTTGTTTTCGTATTTCGGATTTTTTTGATATTTTGAGATTAAATTATTTTAACTGGTTTAATTGCGTATGTTTTTGGTCGATAATAAGACTTTTTAATTTGCACGGTTTTACGCATATTGAATTCGAAACTATTTTAAAATGGTTATTCGCGTACATTTTTGGTCGATAGTACGATCTTTTACGATTGCGATTTTTACTTGTCTACGGACGGACTAGTCTAAAGTTTTCGAAACGTCGGGTTTTCTACAATTTTTGATCACCAAAATTATACCAGAAACTGAGCAATGGTGGCGCAGTGGCACAAAGTGTGAATGAAAGTATAAAGCGACTGGTTGTGAGTTCAATTCCCTCTCGATGAGTGAAAATATTTTATATTTCTATTTTCTTCGCTCTGGTGTCGAGGCAAAGCGCGGCGTTATGTTCTGCCACTTAACACGCAATGCCTTCAAATTCGGCGGAAAGTGGGGAACGGAGTGTCTTAACACTAGGACTAGTGGGATACAGCGAGAAGCTAAAAAAAGAAAAAATATACAACGATCCGATTAGAACATTTCCAAATACAAAATTAATTCTTTCTAAAGTTCTTATTTTAACTTAAATGACTCAGTAATATATGATATTAAAGTGAAGACAAATGCTTAGAATTCATTATAATGTAACAATACGACGAAACTGAAATAACATTTTCAACTAACAAAGCCCACGTTCATTATAAATGCATAATACGAATCGTAATTAGCCAATTGATAACATTTATGGATTCAACTCGATCTGTCATTTGTTATTAAATTAATATACGGGTTGACGCTTTTTACTATATAACGGTGTATTTAGAGGGAACATAGTGTTGAGACTCTCCGTTTGCCACTTTCAGAACATTGTGGGGTCTGAGTGGCAGAACTTAACGCCGCGCTTTGTCTAATAAAGAAATTTGCATATTATCATGCCTTCGAATGGGAATCGAACTTACAACCCATTGTATTTACAGTCAGACGCTGTCCCATTGCGCCATGATGGCTTCTATTATCATCAACTATTACAATTTTGGTGGCAATATTAGATATTTATGAGCGATTTATAAGACTAAATCTTTTAAACTGAATACTTTTTTGTTAATATGAGCTTATTTAATTTCATTTTGTAAAAAATACGTACATGTAATGTCAAAACACTCCATTCTACATTTTCAAGACGACATATACAAGACATCAAATTGTAGAGTGGCGGAACTTAACGCCTTAATTTATTATACCAGAACGGATAAAAGAAAATTATTTTCAATTAACCATTCCCAAACTAACACAAGTAATATTAGCATAACAAAATTTTACCAATATATCTACCTAAAGAAACGAAAGTTTAAAATAGTAATAAAAAATATATATTCACATCTCCACAAAGCAAATCCATGTTTCAATCGTTGCGCCTGAATTCATCATTATGTTAAATTGCAAATAGTATTCAGAAACGATTATCGCAATATCTGCATATCTTATTCAAGGGGAGACCGGCCTTAATGTAACAACTATTGAACCGAGCAGTGTATTAATTTGTATCGGTTTAACCGTCCTTGCTTTAGTTGAGCTTTAAATATGCACTAGGTGCTATATGGTAGCAATTCTATTCGAATAGTAGTTAAATATTAATAACGATTAATCGATTTCTAATTGTTGTAGAAAATATACAGGGGCCAGTCGTGGCGCAGTGGCACAAGTGTGTGACTGTAAACGATTGTTTGTGGGTTCGATTCCCACTCGAGGGGTGGAAATATTTAATGTTTCCATTTTCTTGGCTCTGGTGTCGAGGCAAAGCGCGGTGTTAAATTTCGCCACTTAACACGCAATGCCTTCGAATTTGACGGAAAGTGGGGAACGGAGTGTCTTAACACTAGGTTCTGCCTACCCTGCTGTGTGCGGGATACAGCGTGAAGCTTTAAAAAATATACTTTCATGCTCTTTTGTATATGGCAGTCAGAAAATCTAGTGTCATGACATTCCGTTACTGTTAATCGATCGATGTTTATCGATGAATAAAGTAACAACAATTAAAAATTAAAATTATTAATCGATTTTTTTGAATAGAGATAGATATATGGAAAAAACAATAAAAGGATTTGTTTTATAAGAACAATTGTCAATTAATTCATTGTTCAAAAATGATTCTCGGTATATTGTATGTAATTTAATTAAAGTAAAATTCATTGGAAAGGTCTTATCACCTTTACAAAGGAAAGCTTATAAGCGCTGGCCGCGTATGACCTAATTTATTGCAATATTCAGTTCTTTTTAATTAGTTCTGTTCAAATATTTATAAATACTATATGTTCTGCATTTACAGGAATTGTATTTTTTTTTTGTTGTCTGGTAAGGCAAAGTGCGTTGAGTTACGCCACTCAAAAAGTAATATCTTGACCTCGGATGTTAAGCCGAGAACGGAGAGTGCTTCCACTATATTTTCCGTGCCTCTCCTGAATTTTGTGAAAAAAATATATTATATTTTTTATATCAATTAATATAAGATTTTTCTTCAACTAATAATAAATTGAAAATATATTTTAAACGATAGGTAACCTTCAGTTAGCCTTGTCTTTCCTTTGAAGGTGTTTATTTTAACACTTTATAAGCGTCCCTTTGTACCAGCCAGGCGTCGAACAATACATTTTTTTGTTTCAGGGTCTTACATTCTTCTTATCATATGCCATCTTGGCCGCGGTGCTCGGAATGCTGCAGTTCGGATACAATACTGGTGTCATCAACGCTCCTGGCAAAGTAAGATAATATAATAATGACAAAAACTTAAATGACATATCTAAAATGTATAGATAATTAAATTATTTAAATTATTTACTCCAGTTATTTTTCATATGGACATATAAAAATATTCATCAATTTATTTGAATAAAACTAAAACTACTGAGTTGGTAAACATAGGATGTTCACCGGAGGTTGGCCATTTGGTTATTTTACCATTGTCAAAAAATCGTCTTGTAAAGATAATATCTCAATAATTTTTAAAGATACATATAACACAAGTACTTATTTAATTTTAATAAACAAATATATATTTATTACATTCACTAGGCATTTACCGTTAACGCGTGCCTTAAAATTTTAATAAACAAATATATACCAAAATTACTCTAAACCAAATTTTATATGCAGAATATTGAAAACTTCATGAAAGATGTTTACAAAGATCGGTACGGTAAAGACATCCAGGACGAAAACGTGAAGAAATTGTATTCAATAGCTGTTAGCATCTTCGCTATTGGTGGTATGCTGGGCGGGTTCTCTGGAGGAATGATCGCAAATCGGTTTGGAAGGTACGACCAGATCTTGAATATAATCGAAAAATTATTTTAATTCAGCTATTTTATAATTTTATAGTATACAATTGTATTATTTTAATTGTATATGTCCGTTAACAGGAAGGGAGGTCTCTTGCTCAACAACATTCTCGGTATAAGCGGCGCAACTCTAATGGGCTTCACTAAAATGTCACACTGCTACGAAATTCTCTTCTTCGGTAGATTCATCATAGGCGTTAACTGCGGTAATACGACAAATTATCAGTAACTAAAGCAAAACCACATGAATAATTAGTACAAATTGGCCGTGACCATTACGCTGTTTATCGGTTTCGAGGTTAATTAACTCAAAGTGGAGTGTTTACTTAATGTACGCATTGTCATCTGTATTATTATTATTATAAACTACAATTACTACGTTGTTATGCTATATGTCAAGGGTGAGTTAGTAGCTTTTGTGTGGTTGTTTCCTAACTTTAGTTTGACTTTCTATTAATGTAATCATTAAATACAAGCTTATTTAAGATTTGAGTAAAAATAAAGATTAATAAATAGCAAAATATTTTTTTTATTATATTTTTATAGCTTCACGCTGTATCCCGCACACAGTAGGATAGGCAGAGGGAACCTAGTGTTAAGACACTCCGTTCCCCACTTTCCGCCGAATTCGGAGACGTTGCGTGTTAAGTGGCGGAACCAATCGCGCTTTGCCTCTGATACTAGAGCGAAGGAAAATGGAAATACTAAATATTTCCACTCCTCGAGTGGAAATCGGACTCACAACCAGCCGTTTACAGTCACACATTCGTGCCACTGCGCCACAACTAGCCCCAAATATTTTTCTCTTTTAAATATCTTTTAATATCCCTCCAGGTCTAAATACTTCGCTTGTGCCAATGTACATATCGGAGATAGCCCCTCTCAACCTACGCGGTGGTCTCGGTACCGTCAACCAGCTCGCTGTCACCGTGGGGATGCTGCTCTCGCAAGTACTGGGCATCGAACAGATACTGGGCACTGATGATGGATGGCCAATCTTGCTTGGTAACTTATGCTATTAACTTTAAAAAAATTTAAATTTATATGTAACTATTGAATTTTGTTTGTTTATTTGTAAGTATGTGACATATTGTGCCGGAATCTTTAAACTCGATTTTTACCTACTTTGAACAGATTACATCATTCAAAATTTTGAACAATTATCAAGGACCTACGATAATATACAATTTTAAAAATAATTTAATAAACATAAAACTAATTAGGTTCTTGTAGTTTTCTCTTTTAATAAATTTCTTTTTTTTGTTTATTTAGGTTTGGCTATTTGCCCCGCCATTCTTCAACTACTGCTACTGCCAGCTTGTCCTGAATCGCCTCGTTATTTGTTAATTACTAGACAGTGGGAAGAGGAAGCACGACGAGCGCTCCGACGGCTACGTGCCAGTAACCAGGTATTGTAAATTATCAATACACATTGAATATATAACTATATAAAAGACTTTACCAAAATTTTGACTGACTTGTCTCTTTTATCTCTCTTCTTCTTCTCTCTTCTATCTTATACTTAAAAGTCCCAGACAAGTTCTTAGGGATTTATCGTTATTAATTTAAAAATGTTTAATAATAACAATATTAGGTGTTTTCAAATAAACAAAAACGGTGTTAAGTTCCATCATGTACACGGAATAGGAACCTGGAGAAAGTGACTCAACGTAATATCTGTTGTTTCTAATTAAATTA
The DNA here is from genome assembly GCA_019049465.1 of Dryas iulia moderata. Lineage (NCBI taxonomy): Eukaryota > Metazoa > Arthropoda > Insecta > Lepidoptera > Nymphalidae > Dryas > Dryas iulia. Next base: position 3,083,671 of record CM032415.1, on the reverse strand, counting down.
AATTAAATAGCTTCACGCTATATCCCGCACACAGCAGGGTAGGCAGAGGGAACCTAGTGTTAAGACACTCCGTTCCCCACTTTCCGCCGAATTCGGAGGCTTGCGTGTTAAGTGGCGGAACTTAACGCCGCGCTTTACCTCGACACCAGAGCGAAGAAAATGGAAATATTAAATATTTCCACTCCTCGAGTGGGAATCGAACCCACAACCAGTCGCTTACAGTCACACGCTTGTGCCACTGGGCCACGACTGGCCACTTTATAATATAATAGTTGTTTCTATTTTCAATAAATAGTTATATATAATAGTTGTTTCTATTTTCAATATATATTAATTTTACATATCACAAAGACGAAATAGATGCTTGTGAGTGCAGTAGCTCAGATATGTCTACTAAAAATAATTGCTCAATATCTACCATGAAATACGACGATTATATTAGTATTTGATTCATCAAATTTTCAAATTACAAGTACTTATAAAAGCATTAAAAATACTATTTGAATATTATAATGATAAACGCTTATTTTCTTTAGCTATACTTGACCTACTTTAACAAAGCTGTCATATTTATTTTTCATAGAAAAGGAAAAAGTAGTAAGATGTTCTTTACAATACATTTTAATAGAAAACACATTTTCTAACATCAAAAACATTAAACGGCTGATTAAAATAAGGAGAAATAGTTTGTTACACGGGTGCGCTGGAAGGCCCTTTCATATTTACCCGTTGACGTTTAATTAATATAAAATAGTTAGCTTAGAGATTATATCTTCTTAGTATATCTTAAGATACGTAACGACCAATTTAAAGTGGCGCCTCGAGATTTTATAGTAGAGCTTCACGAGATCGATAGTTTCAATAACATGGTGATAGCACACTCAAGATAAACTGCAGGGTGAAACAAACGCTGAATAATAAATAAACTAAGTAATAAAATAAACTATTTATTCGAAAACTTTCAAATAAATAACAAAATAAAGTAAACATTGAGCTAAAACATACGAAAATGATATTTACACTTCATATTTGTACGAAAGCTCGTATTTGTTTACGTAACCAATACTGGCAGTTTTAAAAAAATATATACAAATATTTTGTTGTTTTAATTAACAAAGTGCTTCAGTTAAAGGAGTAATATAAAAAATGGTTTAATTAATTGATACGAGATGATGATGTAAAGGTGGAAGAAGATATAGAGGAGATGCGGGCTGAAGAACGGGCACAGCAGGCCGAGGCCTCCATATCCATGCGGGAGCTCCTCTGCTCGCCCACGTTGCGCGCGCCCTTGCTCATTGGCGTCGTCATGCAACTGTCTCAGCAACTTAGCGGAATTAATGCGGTAAGAATACTTAATTAGCCCATCTTAAACTTTTTTTAATTAAGTAGGTCTTGGGAGCGAGATGCATCAATGTATTACGTCACGTAGCTACGCTACGGAAAGTAAATTAAAATGTTAACTGCAGCCTGGCCTCGCTCCGTATCGATCGCCTGAACTTCACTATAATAAATAAACAGCCTCAAATACCTGTCACTTGTTTAAAGTTCACTGTTTACTGTTCAGTAACAGTTACATTAATAGCCGATGGATGCAAACAAGATGCTATATTGATATCTGTTCGATGTAAATAGTTGAAAGGTAATCAAATGAATTCCTTATGAGATACGCGAGTAAATGCTAGACTTGACGCTCCATTTAACTTCGCAGAACTCGCGGTTAAAAATAGGCCGCGATAGAATATTTTATACTCTCTTAAAAGGTTTTACGTTTTTACTACTTTAAATTTTAAATTAAATCTATAAGTGGTTTTTGATTTATTTTAATTAGGTTTCTTTCAGGAATATTATTCAACTATAAATATTAACTCTCAAAACCATTCTGCTGTATGATTCGAATAATTTTAACTTCTCAAACTTTGCTCTCTGCCAGAGTTTAAAGCCAAATTCATATTACATACCTGAATACTGCAATTGTTAGTCGAAGGTAACAACCACGTGATATTTGCAGTAACATTAACCGTAATATGCTTAAAATAGCCAACAATTGTAACGGAAACACTGCTAGTGCGGTCTAGAACTTGTATTATTATAAAGTTGCCTGATTCATAGTATTATGCTACTGAGATGTGTACTTAACTTACGAGTGGCAAGTTATCCCGCGCACATGCGAGTACGTGGGCTGACTCTGTGTACGGCGTATAATGGAAACTAGGAAGATTATGGAACGCATTGTTAGTTCTTGAGAGGATTGTATTTCAATAGGTATTGTGGCATTAAATGGGGCGCTTAATGTTACGTTTGTACTGATTCTCGGTTATTGTAACGTTATACCTTAATCATATGTATTTAGTATTCACTGACTTAGATTTCTTAAGTATTCTCTTAAAAATGCTTGAAAAGTATTTAAAAATACCTTTTCCTTTGACAGTAATCGCGATTAGCAGTGGGTTCGACTACCACTCGGAACAGTCAATATACTTATATTATTTTCATTTTCCCGCTCTGGTACCTAAGAAAAGGCGTAGCATTGAACTCTACCAATCATCACGCATTGTTACAAATTCAGGAGGAAACGGAAAACGGAGTGTCTTGATTCTAGGTTCTTTATATTAATTTTGAATTCTACAGTAGATTTAAGCGACATATTCTATTACACAGGTATTCTACTATTCGACTTCGCTCTTTACAACATCGGGTTTGACTGAAGAATCTGCAAAGTTTGCAACTATGGGTATTGGTGCTATAATGGTAGGCATGACGCTGGTGTCCCTGCCCCTGATGGACCGCACCGGCCGTCGCACGCTACACCTCTACGGACTTGGCGGAATGTTTATATTCTCTATCTTCATTACCATCTCGTTTCTCATCAAGGTGTGTCTTACACAATATCATTTTTATAAAAAAAAATATGATTGGCAAATAAATGAGAATAACTTTCTTAAGATATGAAATGAATTTAACAGGGCTCTCGCTCTCTTGTGTAAGGAACAGATATTTGAAATTTAAATATAAATCTATTTTCGACACCAATAAGGAAAAAGCTCTGATAACTGCGAAATATTTCACAATATTAGAAAAATAATAAACTTCTTGGTATATTTTGTGCGTAATATAAAAAAGTAATTTTAGGTAACGTATACAATATTATAATTATTTAAAGCACAAGTGTTGGTAGTCTCGCACTTCTATAATTATAATAAACGAAATCAATAAACATTTCAAATTTAAACTAAAACAATGTGCAAATTCTAAATTTGCTAGGCAATATTCTGAAATCCAATCCAGGTTTGTATCGGCTCCAGACATACGAAGTGAATATATATTTCGACATAAACAGCTATTGGACGTGGCCTGTCAGACCATGCTATGTTTCAATTTGCACCGAAATTTGATAGATTCTATAGCAATAAACCACGCTTCCACTGTTACCTCACTACCACACCGAAGATTGATATATGCTGATGTGTTAAGACATTATGACGTGGCGACATCACGTCTGTAACAGATCACGTCCAGTATATTGTATTAATATATTATATATTTATTATTATTATGTTATTTTAAGTATTGTATTATATTTTTATATTTATAGATGTAGTTGCAGTAATTCGAAAGTTTAATCTATTGTTATCTTGATATTTAAAAGAGTATCTATTTTACTTTTTTGGAGTATGTTTGAATTAACAGCAATAAGTTCCTATTTGCTTATTAATTCATATCTAGCGAGTTATATTAAAAATATAACTTTATATTAAGAATTGGAATTTTGAATTACTGAGACTATACTTAAGATAAGTTGTTTCCCTCCCCGAACCATATCTAACTGATATTTTCATTAAAATAAGTTTGAGTTTAATCAAACGAAGAAAAACATATAAAGATATGTGCAAATTATTTGTTAAAAATGTTTGGATATGGCTCCAGGAGTATGGCCTCCCGAGTTAATTTGATAAATTTGAATAGAATTTCGTAGTATTAAAATTAAAATGTTGAAAGACTCGTGAGGTCAAAACATATGCACGATGTTTGCTTGAGCACGCTTTATCATCGCTTGAACCTAAATCCGTGAAATGTGTTCTTTTTAATTTATTAACATTTTCATTCATAACATTTCGAAGCTCTCATTGCAATAAAATCAGTAACGATAATAAATACTTCTATAGTTAGTGTACGTTTTTAATACATTACTATTTAGTTCAATCATGTCGTCGCATATCAAAGTGCCATTCCATGACATTCATATAATTCATAGAAACGCACCAACAAGGAATTGCCTCACACATTTTCATATACTTCCTTTTCACTGACCATTATTTTGGTTGCTTCAGCTTAGTGCTAGTCGACCCTCCCCCCCGAACTCGACTTTCCTGTCTCCGAGCCCGGACTCTCAGTAGGTTAATAAATAAAAAGAAATAAATTATCAAATATAAATGTTAGGAACATAACTCACAAAGCACCCACACAGTTTTTATTCACAACACGATACAAGCCATTCGAAAGCGATAGATTCACGAGGAGCTCTGGCGCACGCGTTATTGAGGCGAGATTTTCCACACAACACTGCTCAAAAGCAGAAGGCACATGTCACTGAAGCATACGCAGTTCAGCCAATGATATAAAATTAACTAATTAATTCACTCTGCTATTACAGCACTTGTAGATGACGGCTAAGGGGGGATATCAAAGAACGCGGTTGATATAGGCTTGTAGCACTTTGCGGTTCCGCCGCCGATCCTATTACGTAACGACTTCGACAGACATACACAGAACGACAAGTGTGTGATGGCATTTATGTTTGTGATTTATTTCTTATTCCGGTCGGTCACGGGAAAGAGCATCATTGCTATCCCCTGATAGGAGTTCTTTGGCTATGTGCAGGAAATGATCGATTGGATGAGTTACTTGTCGGTGGTGTCCACGCTGAGCTTCGTAGTATTCTTCGCTGTTGGCCCCGGCTCCATTCCCTGGCTAATCACTGCTGAACTTTTCTCGCAAGGACCGCGACCAAGTGCGATGGCAATCGCCGTTTTGGTCAATTGGATGGCTAATTTCATGGTTGGGATTGGCTTTCCTAGTATGAATGTACGTATTTTAATGAAATAAAATTATACTTTTTGTAAATATCTTAGACGACCTAATCGACCTAAATAAAGTATGACTTACATATTACTTACCCTTTAAAGCTAGAAGCTACCAGCTACTTATACTCACCAAAAATGTTGTGTGGAGTACGCAATACCTGCCACTCTCTTACTTCATGCTTCACGTTGAAACATTTAAAACTATATTACACTTATTTTACTGCAGGTTCTATTGGACAACTATACATTCCTGCCTTTTAGCGTATTCCTTGCATTTTTTTGGATATTTACGTATAAAAAAGTTCCTGAAACAAAGAACAAGACCTTTGAAGAGATCCTGGCACTGTTCCGTAACTCTAACGGCAGGTAAGCATACGTAATTGAAATATTAAATTACTTTTGTTGATTTTTTCTATTACTGGCACATCTTACTATCTACCACAAAATATCACAAACTCTTGTTTGCCGATGTCAATCTACCGACACCTTACACGAATTGCCATAGCCATATGCACGCTATGCACTTTTATTGTAAATATAAATAAATAAAAAGCGTTAAGTATTTCAAACTGAAGTATATGAATAATTTCGATATACCAATATTATTCGGTAAATTTGGTAATTGATCATTAACAGTCATAACTGATGAATGACTAAACCAGATTAAAATAATAATACAATTGTAGCAACGAAATTCCAAACGTGACATAATTTGGATCGGTATTAATTTGCATCCTACTACATAATATGTTGAACATAAGTCGGTGTTAACATTTTTACATTAGGAAAATTGTTTTTTTTTTAAATTTAAATTTCCATCAACTGTCCAAGTGTTGACGATCGGTGTATTAGAAAAATGGACAGTGTTTAATTAATATTCAAGATATTTAGATAAAAAGTTCACTTTAAAATGTGAACAATTAAGTTGTGCGAGTGATGATTAATGAGTGTATGTCCAGGGACAGTTTCCGCGACAGCCGGCTGTATGGAAGCATGATGAATTGCGTGAACGCACTGGAACAGCAACTGCCACCACCGCCACCACCCGCTCCCGTTGATGAGAAACATGATTCATGTAAGAAATATATATATGCTTTACGCCTCATTCAGTACTTTGGACGGATTTAACATCTTTTACAGATTATATATAGAAAAGATTAAACGTCAATATACATATTTGACATTAGTTTAATTTTAAACTTTTTTTACTCGATGATTAATCCGTTTTTATGCTATCCGACTGCTTTTTATTACAAACCTTTATGTACCGCTTATAGTTGACAAAGTTCAAACGATATTACTTCACTGTCTACATGAATTTTGATCACTTGCCCATATTTTTTTTTACTTTAGGGCACTTTGTATCACAATGGAACACCAGAATTTAAAAGCTTATATAAATAACGTGGGTAAATTTTGTTATTATTTACATGTTACTTGATCGATATGAAATTAAGTTTACTATCTTATTTTCAATATAAAAATTAAAAAAAATACATCAAGTATTATTTTCAGGATATAATAAAGTAATTTCGAAAATAATGAAAATCGAATATACAATTATAAAACTTGGATTCAATTTAGTATATTGAAATAACTGGAATATATAATTTTAATTTCCTTTTAACAGTTTGAATTCGTAAGTCTGTTCAGTGCATCTGTCAATAATTTTTTATCAGGTGTCATTACCGTCATTAGAGATGTATAATCATCTATCTATTGTTCAATAAACTTTTGTCAGATATAGTTAATCTGTGGAGATATATGACAGCTAACGTGTGTGTGTTGACGCAGTGTCGGAGGTGTCGTCGGGGGCGGGCGAGGCGGGGCGCCCTCCCCCGCCACTGCCGCCGCCGCGCTTCCCCACGCCCGGCAACGTCTGACAATGGGAGACCGCTGCGCGTGCGCCACTGGTCGCCCCCATCAAGGCCGCCGCCAACTTCTTGTTTCATGGACTCAAGCGACAAACCGCCGGCCGAGCGTCTATCACTACCACACAACAAATGTTCTAAATTGATGTGATTAGGATAAATATAATACGAAACTAGCTTGTAAGTCACGGCATAAATTAATTATAGGTCTTTAGTCTGTCATTTTATGACATAATTTATGAAATGCATACCTTAGATACCGTGAAAAAAGTGCCATCGATTTCTTGTACCCATTTTAAATAGATATCTATGAAATACTTTAATTAAAAATTTAATTATTGAACAAAATTCGGGCATCGGGAGACTTCAAGGCTCCATTGAGATTGAAGAGTAAGCTAAAGATTATTAAAGACTACACAGCTATCGATATTAATAAAATTATATGATAAGTAATTATGCCATCGACGTTAATTCATTATATAAAAAATAATAGTAGATTCTATTGAATACTTTATAGAAAACAATGGCGAAGAGGATATTAGTACACTTGTTAGTAACGGGTACGGGAGCGCCGGACGTCGGCGCCGGCGCGGGGTAGGTACACGGGAGGTTTCAACGTAAGGTCATAATATGCCAATGATACTTAGAATAATCTAAAATGGGTACGACGAGAGTACATAATGCTTTTGACAATGATAATTGTCACTGAAGTGTATTAAATACGATGTACATTGTACATACATGGTGTGACTTTATTGTATTGTTGATTTTTATACATAATTATATTATTTTACGAAAGTTTTTATTCTCCTTTTACTCATAATAATTATTGTTATACCTAATGATAAATTAAAGTCATATCTAAAATGGCCGAAATATTATAATAAAATGTTTATTATTATAATTGGAGAACGTTACAGTTAAACGCATCCGCGGGAATTGATTATATTTATGAAGTATTGTAATTACTTAGAGCAAAGAGAATTTACATAGAACACACGACACGCAACACTTATTTTAAGTCGGTTACGTAGATATTTTGTGTTCCCGAGTTAGAACGTTTCATTTGATTTATAGTGATAAGAGATAATAAAACATATTACATTTTTAATTGATGAAAAGAATAGAGTATGGTAAGTTATACAATTTGTGAAGACTTTTAAGAATGTAAAGCTTTTAAACTTATACGCCCTAGAAAATGAAACGTTTCATTATTTATAAGTTAGGGTTCAGTAGTTACTACAGGGATGTAGTCAATCTGTTCGTCCGTACATCTGTTAACTGCTCAATTCAATATTTAAGACTAAAGGTTCCGTAGCCTATCGTGATCGGGAAAGGTAGCACGGCCTAATATGTGTGACTGTAGACGAGCGTCGCGTTGTATCGACGACTGATGGTTATATTATTTAAATTCTATCAAAATAGTAATTAAGCAAATCCCTAACTTATCAAAAAGGGGGTTAAAATAAAGTTCCTTGTTTCATCTCAAACTCTTCAATTTCTTGACACACGAAAACGATTCTTAATATTTTATTACCATATCTAGCACAATTATATCACAATAGTCATTTAAATTAGTAGCAAAGATACTTTGGTTAAATGATGAGAATACAATCATCGTACAAAAAGTTATTAAACAACGTATTACCCAATAGGTTAATACATTATAATATTATTATTATTATATATGTATGTATAAGTAGTTACAAGAATACAATATAAAAAGTACAAAGATATACTCGAAAAAAAAATTGTAATGTCTACTTACGGTTAGTAAAAGTTTCCTTGATATTGACTAGGCATCGGTTTGATCAGATATATGAATCCGCTTTGTTCTAACGCTTTAAATGAAACATCGATCGCGTATCGGTGCTGGATGAACGGATGGACAGATTTGTTATTTGTTGGGGTAACGATCCCATTCGCTAGAGAAAAAACCCTAATACCTTCTAAAGCACTATCCACAGTATATGCCACGATAATCTGAAATGCCTTTGAGTTTCAATATACGGAGATTTCTCTGTACTTGTACAAAAGGGACTTGTAAAATTTTATTGGAACTAATACTTGTTATAAAAACTTAAAAAATACAATGTGTGTTTTTTTTTTATTTTCCCCCTTTATTGCCACTTTAGTATATAATAAAACAAATACATACCATATTTTTTTAACTTTTATATATTTTTTGTAGTGGTTTACAAAGCATTATATTAAAGCATGTTTTGTATCCATTTAAAATTTGGTCAGTCAAAATTTTATTCAATTAACTTGTCATTAAAGGGATAATTTTAAAGGAATTACAAAGAAATATATTATTTTCATAATATTTTCTTTTTTTTTAATTGGCCTGATTTTGCGATGACAGGCGCAAAATAATCTGCCAGTGTCATGTATGGTAGGGAAAATACGAATGCCATGAAGCAGATTAAAATATCTTTCAGCACATTTTTTTGCATAGAATAACATAGATAGCCGTTTCCAAGGCAACGCGTGATTTACGCGTCAGCTTGTCTAGCCGGGCTTGTTATATTGAATAGCAAATCGATATCTTTTCAGGATTTTGAACTGATCACACTGAACTAAGGTCTTTAAATTAGACTTGCCTTAATATAATATCATTCATATAATAAGATTATAAAATTGAAAACAAGAAAGAAGTTTTTTTTTAAACGACATATAGTAGCATTTTCTAAATAACATGATTGGCGCTTTTTGTATAAATATTTAAAGAAATATGATCGTACAAAGATATGAAGCCAGTCGTGGCGCAGGGGCACAGACGTATGACTTCAAACGACTGGTTGTGGGTTCGATTCCCACTCGAGAAGTGGAAATATTTAATATATTCCATTTTTTTCGCTCTGGTACCGAGGCAAAGTGCGGCGTTATGTTACACCACTTAACACGCAATGCATCCAAAATTCGGCGGAAAGTGGGGAACGGAGTGTCTTAACTACTAGGTTTCCTCTGCCTACCTTGTTGTGTGAGACAGCGTGAAGCTAAAAAAACAATCTTATAATTACGTAAATAACTACTAATAAGACTCTGATTACTATAAAAAACAAATCAAACTGCAGATCGCGTCTAGGTGTATCCGTAATAGATTGTGGGTTCGATTCCAGCAAGGTGGAATGTTCATGGCTTATTTAATTTAATTTCTTGGATCTGGTGAACGAGACAAAGCGCCGGAAAGAGATTCGTGGCCCAACACGCAATGTCTAATTCGAGCGGGAAGTACACAATGGAGCGTCTTGACAATAGTCTCTATGAATACCCTACTACCTATGCGAGAAAAAATATGAATTTGGAAAACAAAAACACTACACTTTATTGTTATTGCATACATTTTATAGGTGGAATATCATGTTTTTATGGAAAAACGAAAAAGTGTAGATGTAAATAATGAAGAGACTCGTTTAATATCAATTGTTTTCCTTTGTATTTTTTATGTATGTTTAATAAAACGCGTAAATTTCAGCTTTGTGTGTCTTTTCACGCTTTCCACCCGAAATTGCATTGAGCGAAAATCAACTGAGCGAAAATGAGAATAATAATATATAATTATTTTTTTAGCTCCACACTGCAATCCGCATTCAGTAGGATAGGCAGAGAACCTAAACCTGTTAAGACACTCCGTTCCCCACTTTCCGCCGAATTCGGAGGCATTGCGTGTTAAGTGGCGGAAGTTAACGCCGCGCTTGGCGTCGACACCAGAGCGATGAAAATGGAAATATTAAATATTTCCACTCCTCGAGTGGAAATCGAACCCACAACCAGTCGTTTACAGTCACACGTTTGTGCCACTGCGCCACGACTTGCCCCAATAAATAATATATAATTGAAAAAAGAAAACCTTTCCACTATTAGAATTGAACCTATAACCAATCACATTTTTAATCAGAAACTGCCCACTGCGTCAGGATGGCCCCTATATAATAAATGTAACAAAATTAGACGACTTACGAAAAACGACGTCATCGTTATTGAGAGGCGTCTGACGGAACAATAATGGATTCGACCCTTACTCGGAACAATATGTATGTTTTCGTCTTCCCTATCCTTATACGTGTTCGTTGTTTGCACAAGGAAATTAATCGTGTACTCTAATATAACCGTAAAAAAAATTTTGTACGCGCACTTTCGAAACCACTGGACAGATTTGAATGAAACCTTTTTAGTTATATAGCTTATAGGCCCATGCAAGAATATAGGATGTAGAGCCATAAAGAACCAGCTGATCTATGAAAAATACGGAAATGGTGCCTTAATAAAAGTTACTAATTGGGATGGGCACTTTTCGTTGACATGTAAAATGTTAAAGCTATATGCAAAGTAGCAAGTAGTAGTAACTAGTAAGAGGTAAGAAATATTCGAGTTGTATTAAATATTTTTGGGGCCATAACAACTGGTTGTAGGTTCGATTCCCGCTCGAGGAGTGTAAATATTTCATATTTTTATTTTCTTCGCTATGTATACTGTCGAGGCTAGGCGCGGCATTAAGTTCCGCCACTTAACAAGCAATGCCTCCATAACTCGACGAAAAGTGGGGAACAGAGTATCTTAACACTAGGTTCCCCCTGCATACTCGGCTATGAGCGGGATATAACGTGAAGCTAAAAAAAAGTAAGGAAATAAAACAAAAAAGAACAAAATCTCTTTCATTGTAGACAGAGAGAAAAAATAGAAAAATCAAGACACTTCGTTCCCCTTTCCTACTACTATATTGAAATTATTTTAGTTAATTTAATTATCATTTTCATAAGTTTATGTAACCAATGGAGATATGATCGGTAGATTTTCTGGATTGCAGCGCCATCTATATTTTAATATCATTTCTCATTATTTTAAAAGTGTAAATGCTGTTATCCATTGTTTTTAAAGTTGTATCACTTAAAATTATAGCTTTCTCGTCCTCTTCTCTCGATTTTGGGCGGAAAATTGAGGACAGAGTATCTTGACACCAGGCCCTCTCTAGACATTAAGATTTCAACTAAAAATAAAACTAATTTTAAGTACTAAATTGATTTATTAAATTAAAATAAATTGATGTATTAACTAATACATTGTAATTATATATTTGCAACTATTTTATACATTTAAAATAAATATTTTCATATATTTTCAACTAATTATATAATTTCATTAAAATTCAGTGCTAACAGATTATTGCTTGATAATTTATTGTTGTAAAATTGTATTAATTCATAACAATGTGTTTTGTACGGTTGAAGTGAAACTTCTTTACAAGCGTTGTGATTTATAACTCAATGTAACGAAATTGGTTCCATTCCTTAAATGACAAGGGCGGATCTAGCCCTTAAAAAAAGGTTATGGTCAAAGTCTCCTTAAAATCAGCCAAGTGTCAATTAGAGTATGACCACAGAGAAACTCGCACCAATATTTTTTCATTTTATTATGGTGATACGGTGATACTAAAATCCGGTGAAAATCAGTGAGCTTGCGTCAAGAGCAAAAAATTATGTCTATATACTACAGTAAGTCCGCGCTTGCAAGAGGCATTAGTCACGATGTTCAAGCCCAGAAAGGCGCTGCTTGGGCTAAACCAGAGATCGAATGTGTGATCTACGACCGAAGAAAGCCTCCCAAACTGAAAGGACTAATACTCAAACAAGCATAACCCATTCTCTTATATGGCAAGGAATGTTCAGTTTTAGCTCGCCAGCAATGTCCAGGCACACTGAGGAACTTCCCGTCACAGAAATGAAGATGCCGAAATGGGTGTGTAGAGTTACGCGGGCTGAGCGCGTACGTAACACATTCATTCGAAATTGTCTTGGACCGGAACGTAGAGGACAAGCTCCAAGAGCCTGAAACGGTGTGGCCATGTTTCACGCCGGCCTAGGAATTATGCTCGACAGATATTTCTAGACCTTGATATAACTATGAATCATGTGGCTGGATGTAGTGAAAGAAGGCATGAGCCAATGAACTAACCGATAAAGATGTTGCCAGATCGTACAAAGTGGAGGAGATAAAGTCAGAAGGCAGACCCTGGCTTAATGTGGATACTTGCCAGATGCAAGGAATATAATTAACAAATCCCAATTTCACTCGAAGTTTCACTTCAGTGTGACCTGTTTATACAAAATATATTTTTTATTTCATAGTTAATCGTACACTAAGGACTATATAACATAATAAAATCTCATATAAAAATTGCCCGCATGGCTAGAGCTAAAGCTAATTGTGTATATTGTTCATGCATTCTAACCGATTATAATGCTTACATAGATAGATATATGACATATGATTTAAATTGTACTTTTTTTATTAATTACTCCTATGGGCAAAAGCACGAATCCTTTATATTTTAACATTTCTGTACTACTAAAGTTTCCACTTAGGTAATCACAAACATAAAAAATATTTTGGTTTTATTTTCTTTAGCTTCAGCCAAAAAGGTGGACTTTTTTGCATAGAGAAACTAGTGTGACACTCAGTTTTTCACTTTTTGTCACACAACGTGTGTGCGCCGAGTGCAACAAAATTGTTGTCAAATTTAGAAAATAATGATGTGCTGGTTTGAAGTAGCAAGGGAGAACCTTGCTTCATTTTTTTATATGAAATTATAATATATTCTTCATTTTGCTTGTTCTATCCAGGTCTAAGATTAAAAATCAAGTTTGATATGTTGGTGACCCTCATAAGGCAAATTATAATTAAATTATTGATATTTAACTTTAGTAAAACTTGTCTTGCAACAGATAATAATAATAAAGCCTTTTTATTTCAACATGGAAGTACCAAAATATTTGCCAATTGTGCAAATACAAAATGTATAATAACATGTTTTGTTATTTTTTTTATTTCAGTTTCATTGTAAAGTGTTAGTATCTTTGTTTTAAATATTTCAGCTCATTTTTCTACTTCTCTTTGGCTGTTAAGCATATGTAGTTGATATTGAGATTTTTATTATTTTTGTTCTACTGACATTCATGTTTAACACCTTCTGTTATGATAACTTCATCAGATTGTTTCATTTTGTTATCAGGATTGTGTCTATTATCATTATTGTCTTGCATTCCTTTTATTTCTTTTTTCTTCATTTTAGTTTTAGATCTATTTTTCAGAACTTTTTTTCTGGTTTAGTTATTTTAAACTCTTTTTTTATTCAAGTTTCATATTAAATGTTACTTCCTGTCTGTGCCTAAAGTAATCTTTCTTATCTACTATAAGCATTATTCCTTTACATTTTTCAACTAGTTGAATTCTCTTCTCGCTAAAGATTTTTTTCCATTTAGGGTAGATATCATCGGGGCCCTAACTGACAGTACTGCCAATTGATATTAATTAATGATCTAAATGTACTCTGTTATTGCTTATTTGAGTAGAGTACATCAATTAGCATTTTCAAGACTATTTATTTATTATATATTTTTCTTTATGGACAGTCATTACACACAAGTGTTATTTACTACAAAGAACACTTATTTGCAATCTAGGCTAGTTTTTACATACCTAAATTAATTTTTGACATCATTGTCAGTATTGAAGTTCTTTCTACTTGTGATGATCTGATATAAATTAAGTGTTGCTTTTAGAGGAGCACATCACATTGTTCCTCTAACTTATATGACTTCATAATTTATTTTCCTTTTGGGTTATTCATCAGTATAAAATTGTTTTGGTATTAAAGGTGTCCATTTCAGAAAGTTTGTATACTAAAGCATAGTATATAATTCAAAGCGTACTCTGTGAGTGGTGTAATATTAAGTAATTATAACTATGACTAAGCACGCTGTACAGCTAAATTTAAAATACATATATAAATAGATTTACAATATGCAGTATTCGTTTAGTCATAAATAAATATATTTTTGAAGCATAAGTGTACATAACCTTCATTTTTCTTCCAGTTCCTTAAAACGAGCCTTCAATTGCTTGGTATAACTGTCCAAGCGGTAAGCATTAGCTTCAAATTGTGATACTTGTACATCTATTTCATCAATTTGAAGAAGCAAAGGCTTGATAAGAGCATTATCTGGAAATCACAAAAAAATGTATTTTATTAAAAAATGTTTATCATAATCAATATTAGTATTAAATTGTTTCATTAATATATAGCTTTATATGTAGCATTTTAATTTGACTTACACATTTCATTGTATTCATTCAAAGTCTTGCTGAGGTTAACTGTTAAGTTTCTTAGATCAGCATATTTGGTTATTGCTAATCTATTTATTTCTTCCAGAAGAGTGTAATGGTCCTGAAATGATAAACAAAATTTAGGTGAGATGTTTAGTGGAACAAGTTATAAAGAGAAAGAAATAATTACAATACCTGGCCAGCTGCCATTTCGCCTTGCAAATAATCATTTGTTTTTTTAAAAAGTTGAGTAGCGAGCCGACTTATTACAGGATCATGAGGGTCTAACATTTCAAAACTTGAACAGCTTGTAGACATGTAATAGTCTAAAAATAGTAGTCAATAAACAAAATAATCTTATTTCTAGTAATCACTTTTAAATTATTTATTTTCGTATTGGAATATATACAAACCTTTGTTTTGTCCTTCCCTAGCCCATTTTTCAACATTTTCTTCAGACATACTTAAGAGTTTAGGTAATACTATACGTTCTGTAACCAGGGGTTTAAGATAAGCGTATTTTTAGTATATAATTATTTTTATATAGTAATAATTAAGGAAATAATTAATAGGTGTTAATTTTTAGTCATCACATCAACAAATTGACAGGTCGCAGCTGGCAGTAGCATGACATATCTATTAACTGTCAACTGACAGCAACGCGTCAAAATTGGTGATGCCAATATAAAATTTTATAGAAGATTTTTAAATCTTAGTATTTTTATTATTATTTTATTGAAATTACACGCTGTATTCATTAAAAAATAATAGTTGTTATTGTTTTATATAAATATTTTTGGAGTATATAATTTTATACTAAAATTAATATACTCCAAAAAATACAACAATTATGTAATACATAATACATTTTTAAATTCAATTGATAGACATAATTTTATGTTCATCTGATCATCTTATCGTAAGTATAAACTAAATAGCAATTAATAATTAAAACAAATAAAGGACGCCAAGCTGCCAGTATAACTATTAGTAGTAGTAAACTTTTTCTTGCAATTTAAAAAAAATGATATACAAATTTAAATTAAGAACATATAAATTCTATACCATTCCTCAATCGTTATTCAAGTTCAGTCTGATAGTTTACTCTTTTGTATAAAGATCATTGTTTTTCATAAATTCTTTAAGAGACTAATAGCACAAATATGCGTGAGTGCATTTCTATTCATGCTGGACAAGCAGGCGTGCAAATAGGAAATGCCTGCTGGGAGCTGTATTGCTTGGAACATGGAATCCAACCAGACGGACAAATGCCTTCCGATAAAACCGTGGGAGGTGGCGATGATTCGTTTAATACCTTCTTTAGCGAAACAGGTGCAGGAAAACATGTTCCAAGAGCAGTATTCATCGATTTGGAACCTACGGTAGTTGATGAGGTGCGTACTGGCACTTACAGGCAATTATTCCATCCCGAACAATTGATTACGGGGAAGGAAGACGCAGCCAATAATTACGCAAGAGGACACTACACTATTGGGAAGGAAATCGTAGATCTTGTACTAGACAGAGTCCGTAAATTAGCCGATCAATGTACAGGATTACAAGGATTTCTTATTTTTCATTCTTTCGGAGGAGGTACCGGATCTGGCTTTGCTTCTTTGCTGATGGAAAGACTATCAGTAGATTATGGGAAAAAATCTAAACTAGAATTTGCGATATATCCTGCACCGCAAATATCTACTGCTGTAGTTGAACCTTATAATTCCATTTTAACCACACACACTACTTTGGAACATTCGGACGCCGCTTTTATGGTTGATAATGAAGCTATATACGATATTTGTAGGAGAAATCTGGATATAGAAAGACCAACATATACAAATTTAAACAGACTTATTGGACAAATTGTTTCATCAATTACAGCCTCTTTAAGATTTGATGGGGCGTTAAATGTAGATCTCACAGAATTTCAAACCAACCTGGTGCCATATCCGCGTATCCATTTTCCTTTGGTAACGTATGCGCCTGTTATATCTGCTGAGAAAGCCTACCACGAGCAGCTATCAGTTGCAGAAATTACTAATGCTTGTTTTGAACCAGCGAACCAAATGGTAAAATGCGATCCTCGACATGGCAAATATATGGCATGTTGTATGCTATATCGAGGTGACGTGGTACCTAAGGATGTTAACGCTGCTATTGGAACGATTAAAACAAAACGTACAATACAATTTGTAGATTGGTGCCCCACAGGGTTTAAAGTAGGCATAAATTATCAGCCACCAACTGTGGTACCAGGAGGAGACTTGGCAAAAGTACAGCGAGCAGTTTGTATGCTTTCAAATACTACTGCGATTGCAGAAGCTTGGTCTCGATTAAATCACAAATTTGACTTAATGTACGCAAAACGAGCGTTTGTACATTGGTATGTTGGCGAAGGTATGGAAGAGGGAGAATTTTCTGAAGCAAGAGAAGATTTAGCTGCTTTAGAAAAAGATTATGAAGAGGTCGGCATGGATTCTGGAGAAGGAGAGGGTGAAGGTGGAGAAGAATACTAAATGTATATCGTTTAATCGTTTATTTTAGAATTGCTAGAGACTGATGCAATACGAATTCGATCACACGGTATAAAAAGCATATACCTAGATGTTAAATTTAATAAGAAACAATGTAAATTTTTGGTATATTTATTTACGTTCATGTTAGGTTCTTTTTAATAATTGCATCATTTTGAACTATCACTACTTTTATAAACGATGTGACAAAATTAAAAACGTATATATTTAATATTTGTTTTATTTAAATTTAAAATATTTAATGTACTAATTTTTATAAAATCTTCCTTTATTGATATGCAAATTTAATTCCAATTATACTTATAAACGGAAATGGCTGAAATTAGAGACCTTATGTTTTTTGGGGTACACTATCTAAAATTAGCGAATAGAAAGTACTAGGTCTCTGCTAACTAGAACAAAACATACGCTTCTTCATATAAAAGTTATTATTGAAAGTAGGTATTGCTATTGCTCCGAGCATATGTACCTGCCACACGATTTTGTTTGACACTAAAACTGAATCCATGGAATGCTGTTGTTTGGAGGAGATTGCTAATCTCATGGGAATCATTCTTAGAAACTTTAAAGGTAGAAAAAATGATGCTGTTTGTTTACATAACCAGCCTTTATATTTTTTCTTGAATAACTGAGTCTTTTTTTTTTAAATATAGGAATACATGAAACGATCATCAGTGAATACAAATATATTATTATAGATTATTTAAAAAAATGCACAGATTTTTTATTTAAAAAATGTAACATAGTAACCATATCTATTATTAATCTGTGTTTATATATTTTATCTGTGGTAAACATCGGATTTGTTCGCAATTTCCATTATCCGTAGGTATTCCCGATTCTGTACGTACATCGCTAGCAGCTTTGTAATACGAAGAACGGTTCTAGTACGCCAGCGTGGATAACGTCAAACCAAAAATCTAAATGACGTTACTGTAATAAAAAAACATAAAAGCAACTTTTTAAATTGTGTTAACATGGATTTCTTCGAAGTGAAGACGAAAATTGATTACATGAAAACGCTGTTAGTTATTTCGTTTTCGTTTACCTTTGTTGCAACAGGTAAGGATTATATTACAATTATTTCCACAACACATTCATTTTATTGTCTTTGAATTCTGGGACGATGACGTAAATAATGGAAAAAACAATTATTGAGATTAATCATTGGCTAGAAAACATTAAGGATACATCACGTATTTTTATTTTATATTGATAACATGGAGAGTAAAATACTTACATACCTAAAATGTGAAATATAATTTTAAAAATACGTTTTGATAAGCTTGGTTGGTAATTAGTAAAAAAAATGTTATTAAATTATTAATGTTTATAAAATGTGTTTATTTAAAACATTTTTTTTTATAAATAAGCTTTTAAACTTGTTCATTTGTCACGACATTATAACCGTTATCTTTACGAAACGATCAACCTTATAAACACATAATTTCTTTGTATATCAAACAAATTAACTTAAATTATTTTAATACAATAATATAAATTTAGTTCTATATAAATTGTCATTACTCAATGCCCCTATATTCAAATTAAAAAACAATTACTGTTAAAAACTTTTGTGAAAATGACATAATTAGGATGGATTATTATAGAGCTTACAATATTTGTACACTGTCACACTTCTTAATATAGTTTATTGCATTCCCAGACAGTACAGGAAACAAATAATTAAAATATTGCGTACTAACAATGAATTTTATACCTTTCTAAAACTAACAATACTTAAATGCCACTGTAGCACAGTGGGACAAGTAGGTTGCCTTTCTCGACAGGTGACTTTTGTGGGTTCAATTCCCACTAAGAGTCCCCACTTAGAGATATATTATAGTTAAATGTATACTATATAGCTATACAACGCAAGCTGTTGAATTATGACTCCAACCACTTGTAAGAACCAACACACTTGACAATATTTATAACACTATGTTTTCAAAGGATTTTGAAAGATCTTACAACAACATTTTTTTTTTAATTTTGCTTATGTAGTACAATCAACATATGTACTTTAGTTACTCCCTTCCTAATAAACATGTATAAGAAAAAATATATAAGTAGGCTTCATGTAAAATTGGGACTCTTGATGAGTTAAAGCTAATGATGTTTTAAAAAGGTATAAAATAATAAATTGTAACTAATATTTTGAATTTTATATGCATAATATATTTAAAATTGTTTTTAAAGTATGAAATCATTTATGTCAATGTGTTGAAAACACATCTTTATTAATAAATTATATAATTATATTTGGTTATGATCACCTGACATCAAATGACCAAAACTCTTATTTGGATTGTCTCTTCTATAAAAAAAAATCCAATTACTTTCACTTGACATGTCTTTGTTGGTCAAAAAGTGGTTAGTATGGCTAACTGAAAACTAAAAGTTAACAGTTGAAGATAAAAACAACATTAATAAATTTTGTGAGTTATACTTTCTGTTCCTGTAATGGTTAGCTATCACAGGAAATATCATCTTCATCGGACATATCTACTCAGTTTTTTTTGGCATTGTACTGTGCTGTTAACACAATATTTGTTGTGCATAGATTCGCATACCACCTTAAATCTAATATCCATCATTGCTTAGAGTAGGCACTTAAGTAAAAATGACTTAAGTTTGTAGTATATATAGGGTGTCACAACAACAAATTATACTTATAATAATAGAGTGAACTACTAGACATATAATCATAAAGTGAACTGATATTATAATGCCACAAAACTTTGCACAGAAACAGAAGAATTATTTTTATTTATTATTACTTTATTCTCATTTACAAAATAAAACCACTTAATATAACAGTTCCTTCCGGTCATTTCAATTGAGACTCATTGCTGATGATATAACAAGCAATTAAAGCAACATTATTTCTTGTTCACACTATTAATTAACAGAAGCAGCCAAGGAATATATATTTTTACTGTTGCAATGCTATGAATATGACATTTAAAATAGTTTTTTTAATAATTTTTAAGATATTTCATACCAACCTTAAATTATCAAAGAGGTTTTATATATTTGTTTTATTTGAAGATTTCTTTTTAGCAAATTTAGAATACAATGTCCACAACAGTCCAGTTGGTCATAGTAACAGAATAGCACCAGAGATTATACCGTATGAGCATAGCAGAGTTCGTCGTGATGTTGAGTTGACCAGTGCTTATGCTGTCACAAACGCTTCAAATGCTAATCCAGATGCATCTAACAACACTGCCAACAACACAAAGATGACAAATGAGACTGAAAGTAAGTAGTTTTAAAAATGTTTATATTTTTAATAGTGTAATTTGATATATATTTTAATTATATGCTTCACTGTTTTTGGATATAATATTTTTTTTTGGAAGTATGAAATTTGACATATAATGAAAGCTAATATCTTCCATTATAATAATATAGAAATATATTAAACTAATAAAATAAATCTAGTTACACACTTTACATATACATGTTTGACATACTCGTATACTTTTGTAGAAAGCTAAGGTGACGTGTATTATATACATAAACTCTAATTAAAATAAAATTATAAGTATCTTCAAAATTATGATAATCAACATTAATTTGATATATAACATATAACTATAATAATAAATTACTTACAATATCACTGTTTTAAAGCGAATACCATATTACTATTCAAATATTATTGTAATACTATACATAGGTACGTTGACACAGCTGGTTTTATCTCATAAATACAAACAATATGTCTTGGTCGATTTTCTGGGAATATTTATGTTAAATATTTCATTTTATTTATATATTTCATTTTCCTTAGTAATAAATATTGTGAGTAAACAAAATTCCCAGTTGGAATTTCCATTCATAATGAAACAATGTACACTAATTGAGATTTAATAGTTTTTTTAAAAATTATTTTTTTCCCCATCGATAAGTAAGCTTTTATTAATTTAAGTTAAATATGCGTTAATTAATATGTTATTAAAGGCATAGTTACGAAGTGGCTGGCGAAATTATATTGTTTCCTCTCGATAATCAACGTTGTTCTTAGTGTTATAAAAATAATACAAAGTATAGCTTTAAATTTCCCAACTTAACCGCAAAAAGACCGTTTTTTTAGGAAATATGGAATTTTTTGTCTAGAATCGTTATTACTACCCTTCTAGACGGAATAAAGCGCGAAGTTCTAAAAAATAAATAAACAACAAAAATGATTTTCAAAATTTCTTCTTCAAATTCCGCCCGAAATTCAGATATTGCGAGTTGAATGGCGGAACTTAACGCCTGAGGGAAGAAATGAAAATAATTTAAATGTAATCATCCCTTGAGCGGGAGTCGAACCCACAATCACTCACGTTTAAAGTCAAAACCTATCCCATTGCATCTTGATAGGATAATACTATTATAATATGTAGGCATGTAGTAGCGATAACGATATGCTTTTTTGCCCTCTAATTTGTTTAATAAGAGTCCGTTTCATTGACTCATATTCAGAACAGTGAGATAATGAAGTTTACTTACATTGGATAAAGGTCTCGCACAGTCTGGGATTTTTTTTAACATTTGATTGGTATGTTTTTTTTTTTAAATAGCTATTTGGAAGGAACCTTTTTAAACTATTTGTATCTGTTAATAACTAAGTTATATAAATGTGATTATAAATTTATGCATTTTTTTTAATTACTACTATGGCACACATTCATAAATAAACATATTAATAACGATATTGTTAATCGTAATTACTTTTAATATTTTTTTTATATGCAAATCACATTCATCATTAGTTAAAATGCTTAATTATGTTGCAATCTTCATCGTCCCGGTAGGAATGGCATCAAGCTATTAAAAAACTGTGTTATGATCAAATATGGCCACTTATGCAAATTTTCCAGCAAATTAGACAAAAAAAAGTGGATCCAAATAGTGTTTTTTTAAGTTGTTTAACATTTATTGATTTAATATACAGATAGATATAGATGAAGCAAATAAAAACGTGTCGTGACGTCTTACGCTATAAAAAAACTAGCAACCAGTTTGCGGATTCGCTGCTTATCATCCCCTATTTTAGCCCTTTAGGCACCTAATTTAGAAAAAATAGGTAGCTTATGTTTGACATTGAGCCATCAACTATATTGTGGAGAAAATTCATTATTTTACATATAAACTTTCATCCCCTATTTCAAACAGATAGGGGTTGATCTTTGAAAAAAAAAGCAGTCAAGTCTCATCCTAGGTTTTATACTATTGTCACCCTGAATTTCATCCAAATCGTACTAGTAGATTAGTGGTAAAAACGCAGCCAAACACGGACAGATTTTCGCATTTGTAATATTAGTATAGATTGTTTCCCAAAATAAAACATGTATATCGAAATATAAATCTTACTTGCATTACAACTAAGCAAACCATTTTATTCTCATACGATTAACAGCGTCTTGACATGTGTATGTTAATGCCGTTATAGTACGTGCATAACAATTAAACTGCTATGTATGTACGTAGGTATGTATGTATGTATGTACCTAATGATAATGATGATCTATATCTTCTACTGTATTTGATTCTCTTGATGCTTGTCTTGTAGATTTTTTTTTTAAATTTTTGTATATATTTTATTTACCTACTTAGTATAAGAAAAATACTTATTTAAATTTTGGATTTACTGCTCTGAATGTTTAAATATTATACTGTTTATTTTTTCTTATTTGTTTATAACTGTCTTAGCGTTGACTTAGCTAGATATATATACTAGCAGGCCCTAGACTCGACCCTAAAAATTATGAACCTTAAATTCTTTACACAAAAAATAAACATGAAACATTTCAAGGATATGGTAGTATGAGTAATATTTATTTTATTAATTTAAATAATTTCAATTATATTATTAATATTGTGAACAATATTTTTTTTTGTTCATATATGTCCAATACCAGCTTTCAATTGCAAAGTTTTCCTAATAATTGCCACAAAGTTTTTCCTTCACACAATAATTATTTAAAAAAAGACGTAGAATAATAAAATAAAAGTTGATTCATACATACTATGCGTAATTAAATGAATATTCAAATAGTTATCTAAAACAATTACGCGTAAGTCAACTAGCTAGCCTGCTTGTATAATTAACAATGCACACAATGAGTGTTTGCGTACATTGCATTACCTATACTTGTGGTAAGGACTTCGGTTTATATCACGCGCATTTTAACTTGATAAGTCGGAAGTTAGCTACAATACGAGTAGCTACGATTTTTAGGCAATGATTGGTTGAAAGAGGCGGTGAGCGAGACAAATGGTTAGTGATTACATTACGCATGGTGTGTTTTGTCTCAGTCACTCGTTAGCTCTCATTGGTTGGTTGATTGTACCTGCGTGAAATTTCGGAAAGCATAGATATGACTGTTCAAGATGAAATGCGCGTTTTTAATAAATCTACCAACGATTTATGATATACGCACGTGATAACGAGAATAAGTGACTGATAGGTTAAAACTAGTCTAGAAATATCTATTGCTTCTGCGATGTATTTTTTTTTCATTTTATAGCGTTGTTTTTTATGTTAAATGATTATTTGAAATTATTCATTAATTATTAGTCGTCTTGTCGGTTAGTCTGACTTTATGTGCAAGGGTTGTTGGTTCGATTCCCACTAGTGGAATGTTTAATTTTAAATTATTTTTATTTGTTCGGTCTGGTAAGGCATATCGTCATATTGGGGTTCCCCGCTCAACACAATGTGTCGAAATTGAGCTAAAAGTTTTAACACTAGATTCTCTTCATTTACCCTGCTATATAATATACTAGTATACTAGTTTTGATTGCAAATGTATTTAAAAAAAATAAGTGGCAAACGGAGTGTATTGACACTACGTTCTCTCTGCCTAGCAGGTATACACGGAAAAATCGTAATGCTCAAAAATACAAAATAAAAAAAAATGTGACTAAACTTTCTAAAAACGACTAGTCACTATAACAAATTTATTTAACTTCAAAATAACACGGAGACTATTTAGAAAGTCTCGTAAAGTGTAATTTATTAATTACTTCAATTGAGAGTAATGTTTGTATGTTTTTATGAATGAGTCAGAAGATGCCTTTGTTCTACAGTTTAAGGACCGATAATGTAATCATCTGACCTATACAACTGTGTTAATAATCTCATAACCTTTAGTTTATGCGAAATCCATCGAAAAATTTCTTATATTTTGTTTTTAAATGCGAATATATTTAAATATATGATGTGATTGTTTATGCTTTGCTTTTTTTTTTCTAGACTTTTTTTCTTAGTATAGACTAATTTCAATAAATTTCTGTTTTTAAATCTTAATTCTTCTTTTAATACTCCAAAAGCCACATTTTGATCGTTTTTAGAGTTTTGTACATAGATATCGTCTCTAAATAAATTTATATGTTTGTCTATTGTCTAATCTAATGTGATACATTACTGTTTACAGCATAGTATATGTTAGTAGTAGTAGCAGCCCATATCGCTCGACAATTATTATTCAAATTACATATCCGGTGATGAAATTTTGTTTAAAATCATGAATGAATCATTATATGTGCTTATATGTTAATCAATTAAAAGTACCAGTCAATTCTGATTGTACTGTGTAGGTATTGCCATAAAAGCTGGCGTTTATATTTTATTTTTTATATTTTAATTTGCAATAATACCTACGCTTTGCGAATGTATATAGTGACTAAGTAGCTGGGCAGAATTGTGTATGATAAAATTAGGCATAAATGTTTTTTTTAGTTTATAAAATAGAATTTGTCATCCTTTATGTCATCTTTTTTTATGAAATATTTATTATGTTTTAACAAAAATTATTAAATATTTTCAGTATCGTCTTCCATAGCTTCAACAGTTGTGACAAAAGTACCACTACTGGGAGTCAACGGTTCGGGAATATTACACGTTAACACGACAGCCAATTCGCCGAAAGTCAGCGACCCAATCGTGCCTGATGACGGTGAGCACCTTAGTTGTTAATTATTATAAAAAAATGTTTATTTTGTTAATGCGTTGTTTTTTTTTAAAACGCCACAGACTCGAGGTCCGTGTACTTTTCAGCTTTTTTTCTTTTTACCGTTTGTGTTTTTTTTTTTCAATTTATTTTACCGAGTGAGTACACTCGGTCACACGTTTCTTAATTCATTTGTTTATGTAATAGAAAGGTTGTAGCAGTCCCTCTAAGAGTCGGGCCCGGTGGTTAATGCGTTGTTAAAAGAATAAAGCTTTATCTATCATAATAATATAAACGGGTACGCATTTGTGTGTTTATACGTTTGATTTTATCTCCAAAACTACCCAACTTATTGTCTTCCGCTAATCGACGATTGTCTTGTTAAATCTATAATATATATGTATAACATTATTATGTAAAAACTAATACGGGCTGCTACTTAACAAATGACTATTTATTAAAATATTACAAACTTATAATAACAAAGATTAACTTAAAATCGATGTACTTCAAAACAGTTTTAATAGCTACAATTGAAACTTCAAGTTGACATACATTGCGCAATAGTAACATGTTTGATTATACACGACGAGACGCGTCGGCCACTGTTTAGACAATGTGCTAAACAGCTTTGGATTCCGTTACACAACGTGTAATATCTACTGTGGTTCAGTTGTTTAGTTATGGCGTTGTGAATATGTCAGTTGTACACTTATCACTTCGCCAATGTCACTTTGAATGTAGAATACACGAAGTGACTTGATATGTATATCTAAATTAATAAGTTAAGGAATTTTGACTAAGAAAAAATTATATTTATTATTGGGGCCAGTCGTGGCGCAGTGGCACGAACGTGTGACTGTAAGCGACTGGTTTTGGGTTCGATTCCCACTCGAGGAGTGAAAATATTTCATATTTTCATTTCCTTCGCTCTGGTATCATAGGCAAAGCGCGGCGTTAAGTTCCGCCACTCACACACGCCTTGTCCCGATTTCCTTTCTCGGTCCTCTATGCGGACTACCTTACTATGCGGAGCACGTAGAAATTGCCCCTAACAAAAGTTGTTCGTCATGATAGGTATTTTGGTGGGAACGGTCATTAAATCCACGCAAACAAAGTTATTGTTAAAACTTGCAACTTGTAGTAATTGATAAAATAAATATTCATCACAACATCCTATGTTTGTCATACAGATTTGTGTCTAAAGTGACTTATACGTTGCTGTGACAAAGCGTATTCCACTGATTTTTTATAGCTTCACGCTGTATCCCGCACACAACAGGGTAGGCAGAGGGAACCTAGTATTAAGACACTCCGTTCCCCACTTTCCGCCAAATTCGGAGGCATTGCGTGTTAAGGGGCGGAACTTAACGCCGCGCTTTGCCTCGATACCAGAGCGAAGAAAATGGAAATATTAAATATTTCCAATCCTCGAGTGGGAATCGAACCCACAACCAGCCGTTTACAGTCACACGCTTATGCCACTGCGCCACGACTGGCCCCTGTTACATATGTATGTGAAAATGAAGAACATAGTTGTTTTTTTTTATATTGAAATATTTTTGTGTCACGGACTTCTTTCTGGCTTCCGTGTCTTTTTTGTTATCTAATTTTTTTTATGAGTGGAAATTATATTTCCATTTTCTTCGCTTTGGTGTCGAGGCAAAGCGCGCCGTTAAATTCCACCACTTAACACGCAATGCCTCCGTATTCGGCGGAAAGTGGGGAACGTAGTGTCTTAACACTAGGTTCCCTCTGTCTACCCTGCTGTGTGCGGGATATAGCGTAAAACTAAAAAAAAAAAGAATAATTTTACGTCACGGACTTCTTTCTGGCTTCCGTGTTTTTTTTGTTATCTATGTTTTTTTTTTGTTATATTGCTAGGGCTAGTATTTGTTTGCTTCTTCATTTATTCCTTCTCCTTTACACTCGCTTCCGTCAAATTAAGTTGTGTCTATTCCGGTATACATCACGCAGGTGCAATCTCCGTGCGGATGTTTGCTTAGCTGCGGGTCGCCTCTATATCTCTATGTGTTATTGCCATTTTAATGTTATAATCCACTAAGGTCGGGTCCATCGGTAAGGGATGATTCTCGAGCTCGACGGATGAATCTACCGATTGCATCTTCTTCGGCGTCTGTGTAGTACGTGCATTCGTCAGAGGTTATCGTAACGACAGCATGTGATACTCTCCACCCCGCCCGCCGACGACACAAGCCGAGGTCCTAGCCTCGCTAGGGGGTACCCTTTCGCCCTGTCGGCTCCCTCTCGAGCAGCCGTTAGTGCTTGCATTTCGCAGGGACTGAGTACCCTTTTCCCTCACTCCCCCGGTGTCGCTGTAAAGACCACAGGGTCAACAGCAGTTCCACAGTCACAAAAAAAAAAATGTGATACTCTGTCGTGTATGGCACTGCTGGCGAATTTTCTCTACACATTGACTACGAACTCGGTATGTTGATACCTGAGCCTCGTTGATAGTGAGGATGCATGAGTTCTCTCCCCTTTCGTACCCTATACATGCGAAGAAAATAGTTGTGTATAGTAGATTTTTTCTTTCATCTTGCAAAATAAATGCTAGGAGATTCAGAATAATAAAGTTACATAATCGTATAAGTAGATATATGTAGATATTGTGAAAGTAGTTTAATGTTTATTAATATACATATTATAACTTGATTTGCGTATTATGCAAATAATGACTTAGCCATTTTTATTTATTTCGTCATTATATTCTTTATATACACAGCTACTTTTATATATGTTGCGTTTAATAAGCGAAGAAAAAACTCTTTAGAGCCTTATTTGCGAAAATCCTACTTACGGAATACTATAGAATTTGGCCTAGTTAATATTTGAGTGGAGAAGAAGTGCAAAGATTTTGAGTTTCATAAAAATCCATTAAAAATAAACAATATTCATTATTTAAAAACTACAAACTGTACCATACGTTTGAAACAATATTTTATATAAATGACGCATTTAACATAGCATCTACATATGATGAGAGCAACGTGTATTATATGATTCAATGAAAGTACAATTTTTTTTATATTTATATGATATATGAATATATTTATTGTTGTACTTAAAACTCCTATTCAAGTTACAATAGATTTTTTATTATAACATTTTGACAGTAGACAACAGCCATTTTGACTACTCTAGTATTTGCCCAAACCGAGACCGGATCTAGAATGAACCACAATCGGAGTTATAATATAAAAACAATTTCAAGTACGTACATCGTAATCAATCATTACATTTATACGTGAATGTAAAACTTAGTTCATTTTATTGCACTTCTTTTTTGAAAATTCCACGAAGGATGAGTATGAAGTATGATAATTATATTTTAGTCTTTTTTTTAACTTTTGGGCATCAATCCCTTCCAACTTAAACTCACATTGCACGCAACATTGCACGGTATTTGTTATCCTCAGTAGTAAGTCTACTGATTCTCATATTCGTCTATACGACATCCACCCATTACTTCCTTAGGCTTCAGGGAGGTCTAACTCCAGGGATAAGAATCTTCTTCCGACATAGTTAACATGGGCATGGGATAATATACATGTGACATTGAAAGATATATATCTTAGGCGATACTTTGGAGTTTAGCATTATAGTTTATATAGACTTAATTTATAAGGAAAACTATTATTGAAATAACAAATATTATATTCGTCTCGTAATTTAAATAGGGCAATTTCCAAGAACAATGCGCTAAATCGAGTAGACTAAGTTAAAGCAGGCTTGATGAAAACGTAATTACTCCAACACACGCGTGTACATCCTCCTCCGAACGGTTCCAGTATCTAGGACAATCATATGTGATTGTCCCAGATAATGGAAGCGTTCCTCTTTAATCCTTAGGAGACTTTGTATTCTCGAAAGAACTGGTTCAACCGAAGTACGGTTGAAAATATCTTTAATAACTATAGTTATTAAACTATGACTACGACTTAACCATTTACCTTTTACTGTATTTTTTAATGAAAATATAGTAAATTCTTAAAAAAGTCGTGAAAATAGATAGAACTGTTCTCTGGAGTGGGAATCGAACCCACAACCATACGCGCTTACAGTCGGGCACTGTCCCACTATACTGGTTTTTCTGATCTACTTTGTACCATATCTTTCATTTACAGTAAATTATTACAAAAAGTCGTAAAATGTATCAGCATGGCCAATTAATTAGACATGAATAATTTTATTGATCTTTTTCCTATTAAATGAAAACAAATTATGCTGAGTAGGAACATATTAGACACACTCAGGGACGTCATTTAGTGTTAACTTAACATGAAAGGTAAAGTTTGTTGTAATTTAATGACTGTTAAAACGTTATTTCTTTCTCTTTGTTACGACAATCTAAAATAAAAAATGCCTAAATTGAGCGAAGCGAGCGTAGCGCTCTACTAGAGACTTTGCATTCTGTGTGCGCGCATCAATTAAAAACGACTGATTTAAACTGATGATCCGATGGTTTGTAAAACAGCATATTAAAAATTCAATGGCAATGAGGAATAATTTTCCCATAGACATTAATTAAGATGTGCTCGCTTCGCTCAATATGCAAACGAAACCCGAGATTTTTCGAGCGCAGTGAGTCAAAATTGAAGTTCTGGTGGTGCTCCCAGTTACTTATATCAGCTATCTTCCAGTAAAAGGCTCTTCAAAATCGGTCCAGCTGTTCCAGAGATTAGTCCTAACTTACAAACAGACAGGCAAAAATGTTATTTTCGTAATATGTACGCATACAAAAAGCACTTAGAAAGAATCGGTTATTTAAATATTACAAACAAACATTCCGATTTTATTTACTTGTATTGATAAATAGGTACGATTCAAGGTCAGCACCAATTCAATACTGATTTTCAAATACTATTCACTTGTTAAATTTACAGACGTATGATTAAGTACTAAAGTAATATCTTGTGCTATTTACAAGTGTATTATGTAATTGTTTTGGTCACGTTACATGTTAGGCATTCATTTATAGGTACATTTAAGGCCAATCGGACAAAGGTATTCAAATGTAAGAGTTACGTAAGGCCTAAAAATGTAGGTAGGTATATGTAATGTAACTGTCTTTTTAATTTTATCTTTTTTTTAAATAGATTTTTGGTAAAATCTTTTATTTCACTTACAGTAAAGGTCAGAAGGAACGTAGTGTCAAGACACTGTTTACCACACGTCAAATCACTGTCTATTGTTTGTGGAAATTCAAGAGCACGCTTTATCTTATTACAGCTGAGACTCCTTATTAATTTAACTAATCATTCCTCTGAGTAGGAATTGAACTCACAACCATCGGTTATCTGACTTCAAAAAACTTCATTACAAGAATATGGCTTAGGAATGAATGTAAATGTATGAGGCCCACTGGTGGATAGATTTTATTTAAACTATTTTCATATCTCAGTTCATGGCACTTATCTCTCTGCCTACCCTGCCATGCGGGAATGACCATGAAAGAGAAAAAAATGTTTTTTTTAGCTTCACGCTGGTTAGGCAGACGGAACCTAGTGTTAAGACACTCCATTCCCCACTTTCCGCCGAATTCGGAGGCTTTGCGTGTTAAGTGGCGGAACTTTACGCCGCGCTTTGTCTCGACACCAGAGCGAAGAAAATAGAAATATTCAACATTTCCACTCCTCGAGTGGGAATCGAACCCACAATCAGTCGCTTTACAGTCAAACTTTGTGCCACTGGGCCACGACTGGTAAACTGGAAAAAAATATTTTAAAGGCTTAATGTATTTATTATGTTATACACCATCATTTTATAGTAATAATTTCAACATTTCACAATATTTAACACAACCATCGATTTTAATTGTCATCCAATCGCGTATGTCCCTAAAACTTGTAACCAGCGACATATTACGTTGAATCGTATCGAATATAGACAGACAAAAGGAAAATATGAATGCAAAATCGATTAATTGGTATTCACTGTGTACTATTATTGTACAATTCTTACTCTATAATGAAATGATCAATTGACTTGAATTGGCAATATCAATGCCGTGCTATCGTTTTCAATCAATATCGTTTTCAATAAAGTACTTGATGAAAGTGCATTATATTATGTGTAGAAGTTTTCAATTTCATTCTTTCACGCGGCAAATTCATGTTTTTGAAGTTCAAATATAGTTACGTCTTTCATGTTTTTGAATGAAAAATTCATTTTTTTATTCATCAACTTCATGTTTTTGAATTTTTAATTCCGTTTTTCAGTTTTTCATGTCTTTGAGCTTAAAATTCATTTTTTAAAGTGATACCATAGAGAAATTTTTAAGACTTATTGAATGATAATAATGACGTAATAATACGACAGATGGGAAAATGGGGATTCGAATTCTTTTTTTATATGGACGAGTCGTTTTATATAATGACTTAGTTCCTTAATATGAAACTAAGTATATAACGTAGGCCGCTCAGTTTAATAGATGAAAAGTAATTAAAACAGAGAATATCTGTTGTCAAAACACTCCGTTCTATACTTTCCGCCCAAAATCGAGACATTACGTATTTAGCGACAGACCTCAATGGCACGCTTTGTCCTAGGTACCAGAGTCGAGAAATGAAAATAATCATTATTATAATATTTAAAGTTAACAATTAATTTAATTATACCTAAAGGAAAAACTAAATTTCCCATTTAATTTTACCTTTAATTAGCCTTCAGATAATATTGAGATGTTTTCCTATCTATCACCTTAGTAGAAAAATAAATAGAAAATTATTATTATAGAATAGCTCAGAATATTCTAGACTTCAAAGACGTTAAATATTGATACAAAGATGTTTACTCCTTACAAGTGTTGTAATAAAGTTGCATTATAAATTATAATGTTCTCAAGTAATAAACTTAGATTTCATACGCAAATTAAGTAAACATGTGGAGACAATATTAGAACATACCGACAAACTTCCTAGGAGTAGGAAATGATACGTACAACTGGAATCTACAATTTGCTATATATATATATATAAATACTAGCAGCCCGCTCGTGGCTTCACCACGTGTACTACATAACTGTTTTGCTAAATTGCAACCCTCGGGGGTGGATTTTTGGAAAAATAAGTCGCCTAT
The DNA here is from genome assembly GCA_019049465.1 of Dryas iulia moderata. Lineage (NCBI taxonomy): Eukaryota > Metazoa > Arthropoda > Insecta > Lepidoptera > Nymphalidae > Dryas > Dryas iulia. Next base: position 3,051,029 of record CM032415.1, on the reverse strand, counting down.
GTTAGACCTATGGTTATTTACTACTTTCATTCTAAATTTCGTCCAAATGGGACCGGTAGATTAGCCGTGAAAGCGTGACAGACAAACACACGGAGTTTCGCATTTATAATATAAGTATGGATTTCAGACTGTGTATACTTCATATCTATAACGTTTTTAAAATGTGACATTAATGTGGTTTACATTTGAGTCGCCAGTCCCAGTAATTGCCCCGAGTTCTTTCCTCTCTCTGTAACGAGATGAAACTCGCACAGTGCATGCATGGAATACTTACATAAACGTTTGTCTGACATTAATACTTCATCTTTAGTAAACTAAACTTACTAAGTAGAAATCTAGAATTGTAGTGATTCGAACGTCACGCTTTTACCCGTACCGTAGGCAGAGAGCACCTAGTACCATTTCGTTCCCCAATTTCCGTTTGATTCCGAGACATTGCGTGTTGAGCAGAGAATTTCACTCTGCCCTTTGTTTTGTCACCAGAGCGAAAAAAATAACATAATTTTAATATTTAAACTGATTATATAATCATTCTCCCGAATAACTGTCGAAGCCAGAACCATCTTGTAACAGCGTTCAACTATACGTTGAACGCTGTTACGCGAAACCCTCTTGATTATAGTTCTAAAAAGACCGAAATCTTGCAGTATATTTACAAGCACCAATTGAAACTTATTTACTAACTACTATGTTTCATAATAAAATTACTAATATTTAGCTTCATGCTTTTGCCAATAAAGCGGGATTGTCAGAGAGGACCTAGTGTCTAACACTCCGTCCTGGACTTAAGTGTTAAGTGGAGAAATTAAAATAATTGAGCTAAGCTAAGCCAAGTCCTTACTGATCAAAAGTGTGTTTCGTTATGCTTTAACTCTCCCTGGGCTATTTGTAGTAGACCTCTGAAATTTGGCAGGGATATCGAGCACAGTGTCTTGTGTGCTGTGAAGTTTTTTTGTGACAATTGTAATTGTAGTTTTTGAATAAATGGTAATTAAATAGTCAAAAAGTGCTCATAGACTTGGCTGTGGAACGTTAAGTGCTGTGTTAGTGTTAAGTGTTTGCTTTTTAAACGTTTTTTAACATGTAATAACATTAAATATGTACTTCATTCAGCTCTTCCCGCCATGCAGAGCAAAGAGGCGGTTCCTAGTATATAATCATTCCCCCGAGTGAGAATCAAACCAACAACTTAGCGTTTAGAGTCGGACACTGTCCAACTGCGCCACGAAGACCTGAAATGAATTATTTTTTAAACTTAATTACAATATAAATTATTATAATTGTTTCAGATATAAGCGATGTATTCAAAGAGACGCCAGAAGTTATCAAGGCCCAACACAATCTTTCAGAAATTATTACAGTAAGTATTTGCTCAGGTGATATTGTCTTATATTTAGATAGGTATATAAGATTCATTGTGTTGCGTAGGTATACTATGATAAAACAATGGCTGTAGAAAGTATTTTGTCTTGTGTATTATTTTTAAACGTCTTCATCGACCTTGGATTAACGTAGTTTTCTTTTTATTATAGTTATGATTTTTTTTATTATTTTTATAGCTTCACGCTGCATCCCGCATACAGCAGGGTAGGCAGAGGGAATCCAACGTTAAGACACTCCGTTTTCCACTTTCCGCTGAATTCGGAGGCATTGCGTGTTAAGTGGCGGAACTTAACGCCGCGGTTAGCCTCGATACCAGAGCGAAGAAAATGGAAATATTAAATATTTCCACTCCTTGAGTGGGAAATTATTTAATGTTTATTCTCTTATTTATTTATATGGAAATTCTTGTTTCTTTTCTGTCATGTCATAGTAGGACGCAGTAGGACAACCTTTGATTGTAAATGTGATTATTTCAATTCAAATTTGAAGAGTGATTTTGTTTAAATTATCTATGATTTTTAATTTATCCGGTCTGATAAGATAACACACACACATTGAATTCTGTTAATCAACACGCTGTGTTTCGAATTCGGGCATAAGACGGAGACTCTAGTACAGTGATTCTCAACCTTTTTTTTGTTGCGGTAAATATTTAACGATTTTTGAAAAATTTGGCGACAAAGAAAAAGTATATAAATGATATAATTTAATAATATTAACATTATTGTATATTTGCAAAATTTGGCGGCACACAAAAGTGCCGCGGCACAGTGGTTGAGAATCACTGTGAACTCTAGAACGTGAAACTTCAGAATTAATATGAATAGAAAAAAACTAAGTATAATTACTGTATCTAATTGCGTTGTGACGTAAGAAACTTGTTTAATATAATGCGTATATTTTTTAATTAAATCCGGGTAGCAGAACCCGCGGCCCGCTTGATAATGTTATGCGGCCCTTCAAGCATTTTTTTTGCTATTTTTATATATTATTAAGAAATCTGTATTTGCCTTGTCAATAATTACAAAAATTTGTTAGGCCCGATGCTAAAAAAAGCTTGTTCACCCCTGATTTGGATGATTTAGCTAAAAAAAAGGTATTAATGTGGTAATAGATCTATAAAGGTAAGGTTTTCAATTGCGTTTTAAGTGGAATAAAAAGACAGATAAATTAAAAAGTAATTACTACACTCTTATCGATTATAAATTGTGCTGCTGAACATTAGTTTGCATAAACGTTTTATTTCGTATTACTTAATTATGCGCTATTTAATTAAAATATTTTATCAGTAAAATAGAAAACTAGCCCAACTACCTTGATAAGTTGAAAAATTTTAGATCCTTGGTTGGTTAATAACAATCATAAATTTTAAAAGTTTATTGTGACAAACAAATTTGTTAAAGTCAGAGTAACGCAGAAAACCTTCAAAATTTTTGAAATGTTTTCAATTAAATTCAATTTCATAAGTTCATAATTTCATAAGTTCACACGTTTTTTGCATATAAAAGTAATGAGCTAAGCTCTCTAACCTGCCAGCAGTGTTATCTCCTTAAGAATAACTCCCAACACTATAAGAACAACACTGAAATAAGTGACCTTGTGTAACCTTGAAGCAACTGTGAGTTAAATATTATTAAATCACTATTATGGAGTCTATTAAGCACTCAATAGCTGAACTGACACAGCACTTTAATACACAAATGGCAGATTTTCAAAAAAGCCTAAACTCTGCCACCAACATCAATATTTCGAGTCCAACAACAAATATTGCATCACAGTTTAACGCTTTCCGATCCTTTGTGTTGAATGCTCTTGAGGGCCTCCAGCTTCAGGTCCAGCTTCTAACAAAGCAGTGTGATAACATTGAAATGCGCAGCAGAAGAAAAATTTTGTTAGTGCATGGGATTGCTGAAAATAAAAAAGAAGATATTGCTTCACAAGTGGTACAAGTCCTTGGTGATCACCTTAAAATCCCAAATCTCTGCACAGATGACATCAGCCGATGTCAACGGCTAGGTAAAATCTCACCGGGGAAGTCCAGACCTATATTACTAAAGTTTAAAGATCTGACACTGAGGAATCATATTTGGTACTCCAAAGCAACCCTTAAGAATACTGGTATCACTCTCTCCGAATTTTTAACAAAACATAGGCATGAGGCTTTTATGGCTGCCAGACAGAGATTTGGTATTTCTAAGTGCTGGACCAAGGACGGCTTCATTATTGTTATTGGCCCAGACGGAAGACGTCATAGCGTAGTCCTATGTGCTGAGCTCGACAACATAACCTCAGAGGATAGAAGCCAAGGTATTTCTGCTCCCGCCGCGAACAAGTCGGCTGCTGTGGGTAAACAAGCTGCCCGCACAACGAGGAGAATCGTGAATAAGAAGTAACATCTTTGTTTATACTCCTATTACTAAAACTCTAATCATTTGTATTTTTTACTATATTTCGTCCGTAAAGTTTTTATTTTCATATTTATGTAATATTTCTATTTTCTTTAACTTCTCAATATTTACCTGTAGTTTGTTAACTGTTTAATATTACTTTTAATTTCGTAATAAGATATTACTTTTACCCACAAATTTTCTTATTCGCTTAAACTAGGAACTTTGTAAATTAACATTGTAAAATTGTAAACAATCGCTGTAATGACAGCTGACAGCTACAGATTATATAGTAAGTTTTAAATATCCGTGTCGTTGCACGCTTACTGCTTTCGACTTTTTTGACGTATCTTTTATTTCTAATATGTAAAACAAATACTGCTGACAGGTGTACAAAGCTTAATATTATTTTTTTACCTATTCTTATATTATATATATTTAATTCATTAATTATTAGTAAATATTATAAATACTCAATATTAGTTATTGTTATTTATTTATAATTATTATTATTGTTTACATTATTTTTGTATAGCTTTTATATAATTATATTATATTTATATTTATATACACAATTTATATTTATTTATTTTTTAATTTTTCTTTTCTTTTTTTTTATATTTAAATATGTACAGTAATGATAGTGATAGTAATTCTACAGAAGATGCATTTCACCAGTGTGATTCGTCAACACCTGATGACAGTTTCCATAGTATTTCTGATCCTCTCAATTCCCTCCTTGAAAACAAGTTCAATAATTTTCCCAAATATTTTAACGTCACGCACATCAATGCACAGAGTATACCAGCCCATTATCCAGACCTTCTTGCCTCGTTTAATGTTAAAGATGTGCATGCTATATTGATCTCCGAGTCGTTCCTGAAGCCGTGCTTGCCATCACCTGCATATGCTCTGCCGGGCTTCCATTTAATACGTAACGACAGAACAGAGAAAGGTGGGGGTGGGGTGGCTATCTATCTTAGAAATCACATACCTTTCTCTATTTTGGATAAATCACCTTCAGCTTACTCAAACACATCAGAGCATATCTTAATTGAGGTCTTGTTCGGTACTACTAAAATTTTATTTGGTGTCTTTTATAGTCCTAACTTACACATTAATTACTTTGACTCTTTTGAGACCCTTTTGGAAAAGTATGTGCCGGGAACTGATCATACTATTATAATGGGCGACTTTAACACATGCCTTATTAAAAACGACTCTCGTGCAAGTAAGTTAAAGTCCATAATTGATAGCGTAAACCTTAATATTCTTCCCACAAAAGCTACCCACCTATTCCCTGGCTGTACACCTTCCTTGTTAGACCTTATGATTGTCTCATCGACTGAGCGCGTTGCTACTTTTGGACAAATCTCAGCGGAGGCTTTTTCTTATCACGATCTCTTGTTTCTTTCGTATAAAGTACGTCCGCCTAAGATTAAGCCAACAGTGGTGATGCGGAGATGTTTCAACAACATCGATAACGAAATGTTTATGTACGATCTTAGTCGTATTGACTGGCATTGTATATTCAGTGCGGAAAGTGTCGATGACAAACTGAACATTTTCAATTCTATTCTGACTGAGCTTTTTGACATTCACGCGCCGCTTCGACCAGTTAAAATAAAACATCTTCCCGCTCCTTGTTTGACTGAGGATATTAAGATACTCATGGCGAAGCGAAATACTGCAAAGTCCAAGTACAAGAAACATCCTACTGATGCAAACTTGCAAAAGTACAAAATGCTAACAGATGTAACAGGACTTGCAGAGATGCTCGGCGTCAATATATCTATCTATTCATCAATTAACTGTAGCAATCCTTCAAAAACTTGGAAATTTCTGAACGCGATGGGAATACGAGGTAAACGTACAAATAGTACATCAACCTTAAACTGCTGTACGGATTTAGACTCGCTCAACAATTTTTTTACGATTTTAGTGTTATTAGCTATCGACTTGATAGCTAATAACACTAAAATTAAAACACTTCATTCATTATCGCTAGTCCCTCATCCTTCAACTGTTCCTTTCCATTTCACTCCTATTACAATCGCAGAAGTCCGTAGGCATGTGATATCCATCAAATCAGATGCTACAGGCTATGATAATATAAGTCGCCGAATTATTTTATTATCTCTCAACTGTGTTCTTCCTGTCCTATGTCACATTTTCAATTTCTCCCTTTCCTCTAGTCAATTTCCTGATGCTTGGCGCCATGCACTCGTGATTCCTATTCCAAAAGTATCCAATCCAACATCCTTCTCTAACTATCGTCCTATTTCAATACTTCCTTTCCTATCCAAGGTCCTTGAACGTATTGTGCATGAGCAAATGTATCTGTTTTTGCATAATAATAATATCCTGTCCCCTTTTCAATCTGGTTTCCGTCTTGGGCACAGTACCGTCACTGCACTTAACAAAGTTTGCGATGACATAAGACTAGGTATTGACAGCCAGCAAATCACCTTATTAGTTCTATTAGATTTCTCCAACGCCTTCAACACAGTAGACTTCGATATACTACTAGCAATTTTGAAGTCAATTAATATATCCTCTACAGCTACTGAATGGTTTTGTTCGTATCTTCACTCTCGCAAACAAACTGTTAAGCTTGACGGTAGGCAATATTCGCCAAGCCAAATTAACGCTGGGGTTCCGCAGGGTAGTGTGCTGTCTCCTCTACTTTTTCCATCTTCATTAACACTCTCACCCAACACATATCGTCATCCTATCACCTTTACGCAGATGACTTACAAATTTATACCACGGTAGCCGCCAATGACAATTCTGCTGCGATTGCTAAAATTAACTCCGATCTTGAATTAGTTAGCACTTGGTGTAAATCCTTTGGGCTCTCCGTTAATCCTAATAAGTCTCAAGTATGTATGTTTGGTAACAGTAAACAACTGTCAAAAATACCCTTACCCTTACCATCAATATTACTAGACAGTGTTTGCTTGGAGCTTAGTGCGAGTGTTAAGAATTTGGGAATCAGGATGGACAGTGCATTTTCCTGGTCGCCTCACGTTTCAGAGCTTAGCCGTAAGATTTTCGCAGCCATAGGTAGGTTGAGGCGTTGGAAAAATCTATTACCCTTAAAAACCAAAATTACCTTAGCCCATACCCTTCTCCTTCCCATCCTAGACTATGCCGATTCCTGTTATTTGGAATTATCTCAGCAGTTAGTTAATAAGCTCGAACGTTTACAGAATCTTGTAATAAGATTTATTTTCGGGCTGAGGAAGTACGACCACGTGTCCAAATACCGTGCTCAACTGAAATGGTTGGCAATAAAACATAAGCGCTATTCCCATTCCCTCACTCTCCTTTACACTATCCTTTACCATCCTGCTACTCCGTCGTACCTCAAAGAACGATTTAAGTTCTTGGGGTCGGATACCCTCCACACCCAACACCTCCGTTCCCGTAATAATAACCTCCTTGAAATTCCTTTGTGACGTACCAAATGCTATGGTGACTCCTTTACTGTCAAGTCAGTTAAGCTCTGGAATCCGCTCCCATTAAGAATAAGACAGTCAGGGTCGGTAGGAGTATTTAAGCGCCGTATTAAAGAGCACTATCTTAAACAAGACGTATAATTTGACTCTTACTGTATATCTTGTGTATATTTTATATGTGTGTATGTATATATTGTACGCATTTCTGTATTTATGTTTATATGTATGTATATATGTATGTATGTATGTATATATGTATGTATGTATGTATGTATGTATGTATGTATGTATGTATGTTATATGGTTAATTTTGAATTTATTGGCTTATGGTAATTTATTGTAGTATTTAAGCGTAATACTTTATGCACCTATCTGCAATCTTTTTCTTCTGTTAATCCTTTTATTATTGGTTGCCTGGAAGAAATTGCTTCTAGCGATAAGGCCGCCATTGCACATGTACCTTCTATGTGAATACTAGTGTAAATGTATTTTATTTTTCTTGTCTTGTGCAATAAAGTGTTATTATTATTATTATTTCTTTAATGTCTATGCCGCTGATAAAGAATGTGAGAAGGTATAACTCATAATTTATCAGCTTCACATAGCAGGTTAGAGTCGATTGTATTTATATATGCCGGCATGTAGCATAGCCGGTTAAAACAGAGTGCCAAGACACTTCGTTGCTCTCTTTTCACTCTAATTACATTTTCAGTGACGGAACATTTTGTCTTACGGAAAGTTTTGTCTTGCCAGTGTAGGGAAATAAAAATACACGTAATTTAAATAACACCCTTCTGTAAAGTGGGAATCTATAATCAGGCACTATTACTGTGTCACCATGGGCTCAATAGTATTAATAAGACAAGGAAACACCTTAAAATGCCGTCTTGAATTTCTACTAATTATTATGTATAGTTTATATTTTTTTTTGTATGTATAACATATAAATTATAAGCAAAGATTAATAATAACTAATATATTATCTCTATTTTAGGAGAATCACAGTTTCTACAACAGTTCGTTCATCGGCAATCCGGACTACTTCAGAGAGTACTGGGCCAATATAACTAAAGTACCAACCGATGTCCACGAGCTCCTGAGCAACTCGCATCGCCGTGCCACTGTAAGATATTCTCCATTATTTATAAAAAATGAAGTTAAAGAAAAAATATCACATAAACATCATTTCCTTTATACATTTGTTACTATTAAAAACCGAAATACGTTAAATTTTAATATTTTTTTAAGAAAAATTCATAAAATTTAACATCCTTGGTAACCTAATCAATATTTACCGCATCTCTTAACTAAACCGAATATAAATGAATAATAATAAAAAAAAATATTTTTTTGCTATTGTTGCTAGTATATTTTAAAATTTACTGGAATATTACAATAACATAGAATCTTTCTAGGCCAGGGGTGAACTATTCTCCCGCTCTCTGAACCAGATATTCTCCTGCAACTTTTCAAATACTATAAGAAATATCCTACAAATATTAATATATCCAATATAATTTAACACGCTATGCCTCTAGAATTTGATAAAAGTGGGCAACGGAGTGTCTTAACACTAGGTTCCATCTGCCTACCCTACTGTGTGCGGGATACAGCGTGAAGCTAAAAAAGAAATTAAGAAATACGATTTTCGTTCCTTGAAAATTTGGTTCCAACATACAACAGAAGTGTGTCATGTATTTCTAATAATTATGATGATTTTTTTTAATATTTATGTATATTAATTTACTATAATAAATATTTTACAATAACTTCATGAAAAAAATATTAAAAAGCTCCTAATAAAACGTTTTTTTTTTGTAATTACGTCACTGTTCTACTGGATTTGTCTTTGATATCAGAGAAAAGAATGAAATTATATTATTTTTTAGACCATATTCTTATTCCCCCTTTCCAGACACTAACTCTGAAATTCGACTTCCCGTTCTACGGCCATTCAGTGCCAAACATCACGGTGGCTACCGGCGGGTTCATATACACTGGTGACCATGTTCACAACTGGTTAGCTGCGACGCAATATATAGCTCCTTTGATGGCCAATTTCGATACGAAACTGAGTAATGACAGCGTTGTGAAGATGAGCGATGACGGTTAGTAATTAGGTTTTGTTTTTGATGTATGTATAATATAATAATAGAATGTATGGCAAAAATTTTGTCACCCGTGGGGGGACGGGTTAAGAATACAATTCCCCCCGCCGCTGGGTAGCGTCCCGTACAAGGCGGGTAACCCAGTAGGCTTGGTGGTAAGAGATTCGTTCTCCGATTAGCTCGCGATCACTATCGTGTCAAAGACGAAACGCCAAACGTCTGATGATGTGTTCCGGTTCGATGGCATGTAAGCCAGCTCTCCCTATTCCCTATTCCTCACCATTCCCATCCTTCCTCTCTCCTTCTGTCCTACATCCCCGAGACTGGCAACGCATCCATAACTCTAATGTTGTGGATGTCTATGGGCGATGGTAACCACTTAACACCAGGTGGGTCTTCTGCTCGTTTGCGTCCGTTATTCCATAAAAAAAGAGAATTGAGAGTGTGCGAGTCCCGCTATGTGCTACTTTTTATACATTTTCTTGAAAACGTTAGTTTATTTTGTAGCATGTGGGTTTCACAGTAAATTATATATTATAGTTTATATGTAGCCTATGTGTTAACACTATACTATCTAACCAACTAGTGACATGTGTGAGATAAGAACCCGTAGTTGTCGCGTTTTATAAATGTGCACTTATCAATTTCTTGTATTGAGTAACTATATAGGGAGCAAATTAATACTAATATTTTACTTTTGAAAATACTAAATGTAGTGAAAATGCTAGTACTAAATGAGTGTCTCAACTCTAGTTTCTCTCTGTATTGCTTTCTAATTACATATATTATTGACTCTCTATATACTGCTCTATAGACTGCTCTAAATATCCCATAAGAGATAAAATATTACATTTACATTATTTAAAATGCCAGTGAGGCTAGTCGTAGCTTGTGGACACAAAGTTTGATTGTAAATGCGACTGGTTGTGGGTTCGATTCCCACTCCAGGAGTGGAAATATTTCATATTTCCTTTTACTTCGCCCTGGTGTCGAAAATATAAGGAATTGAGTGTCTTAACACTAGGTTCCATTTGCTTATCCTGCTGCATGCGGGATACAGTTTAAAGCTAAAAAATATATAATATAATATTAAAATATTTTTTTTTATATATAGGTGAAAAATTCAGTGTATTCTGGGAGAACGTAACGTTACGAGAGGATCCCAGCAAGAAGTTCACATTCGCAGCCACCCTGTACGGCAACGGTGATATAGTGTTCGCGTACAAAGACATACCCATGTTGGTCCAGGACATCAACGACACGCAGCATCCCGTCAAAGTTGGCATCAGTGATGCTTACCTCAGTGATAAGATATTTTTCCGTGAGTTTTTCTTATATTTTTTACTTTGGAATTAATGGTTTTGTAGTTTTGTGTAATTTTTTTGGTGTAGCAAGTTGGTTGATGGGGACTTAGTGTTAAGACATTTTATTGTATACTCTCTGGTAGAGGTCAGTGCGTTGCGTGTTAGGGTGCGGAACTCAACGCCCTGATTTGTCGTAGGTACCAGAACGTATAAATGAAAATTGTTTAAGTATAATCATTCCCTTGAGTGGAAATCGAACCCACTACCACTCGAGTTTACAGTTATACGTAGTCCGTAGTGACAATGACAACTAAGTGATTTCCTTTATAATATCAAAATAGTCACAACAAGATTATTAGCACTTTCATCTATTCGTCTTATCTAGTGGCCTACTTGACGCGTAAAATACACATTTGTAAAGAAATGTGAAAGTTAAATATTTGATAAAGTTTATTATAACAAAATATTGCCTTTCTGCATTTCCTCTCTATATAAACTTCATGTTACTCTTATTTTTATAGCAATGTCTTGTGGCCTGGTTATTAAGCGAGAAATAGCGTGAAGCTAGTTTATTTTTTATTTTACTTAAAGATATACGCTTTTCGATGTGGGTTCGATTCCCACTCGAGGAGCACTCCTATTTCCATGTACATGTAATATTTTATATTTACATTTTTTACGCTCTGGTGTCAAGGCCAAGCGTGGTGGTAAGTTCAGCCACTTATCACCCAATACCTACAGGATTCGGTGGAAAATGAGACACGGGAGTGTCTTAACACTAGGTTTTCTCTGCCTACCCTGCAGCGAGCGGGAAACTGCGTAAAGCTAAAACAAATTTATCCAATAATAACATATGTTGTTGCTTTTCATATTGTTGATAATGTATAAATGTATAAACCAATGACAACCTTTTTTAGAATTATGAGACTTTATTTTTTTATTTTATTAACAGATGTAAGGCGTAAAACAATCTACGAATACCACCGTGCCTCGTTCAAGAACCACGAGATCACAAACAACACTATTCTGAAGTTAGTAGCTTTACCCACCTGCCTGCAATACAACACGTGTCAAGAGTGTGTCAACCACGATACTGGGTTTAATGTGAGTCTTTAATTTTAGTTTTTTTTTTTTAACTTCACGCTGTATCCCGCAAACAGCAGGGTAGGCAGGGGAACCTAGTGGTAAGACACTCCGTTCCCCACGCCGAATTCGAGGCTTGCGTGTTAAGTGGCGGAACTTAAAGCCGCGCTTTGCCTTTTATATAATTTTGTTTTTATATTTTTTATAATTTTTAAATAATAAATTCCTCTTCCTATTCCCAGCCTTTCTCTCTCTTTCCCTCTTTTAAGTTCAACGCTAGCAATCAATTCACAATTGCTCTTATGTTGTATATGTCTAACAGGTAGGGCGAAGGTAACATGGTAACACTTAACATTAGGTGGTCTTTCTGCTCGTTTGCCTCCTTATATAATAAAGAAAAAAATATGCTTTTTAATTGTTATTTATATTTAGTTTTTTTTTTGAGGCCACAAAGGAACAGTGGGAGTGGGGAATAATTATGTTTTAGATTATTTTTTTATTTCTCCGCTCTGGTATACGAAGGCCAAGACAAAGTTTGGCGTTGATTTCCTTTACTTAACACACAATGTCTCTTATTTGGGGGAAAAGTGTAGAATGCAGTGTTTAGACGCTTGGTTCTCTGTTATTCTGTTTCTGCTGTTGGTGTGATGTGATGGTGGTGTGATGGTGAAAAGCGTGTTTTTTAAAATAGATTTTTTATTTATTTTTTAAGCTTTAATGGCTAAGTAGGAGGCTAGTGTTAAAAAAATCATTCAATAGTAATTTAGAATTTTATTCATTTTAGAAATGACGTGGTGGGTTTTACGTGATACGCTTTAGTAAAAAATAATATTTTAAAAATAATTTTAATAATTCTCCAATGCTAAGCTTCCGTTTATTTTTTTTTACCTTCACGTTTTGTCGTGAATATTAAGGGTAGACGGAGAGTGTCTAGACCTTTCGTGTTTTGTGGCGGAACTAGACATCGAGCTTTGTCTTGGGTACCAGAGCGGAGAAATGGAATAATATAAAATCATTACCTGGAGAAGGAATTAATGTGTTAGCAATATATGACAAAAATAGATGTATATATAGGAACAAAATTATGATATTTTAGTCATTAATTTTAAGTATTAAGTTAAAATGCAAATCGTTTGTTGTTAATAAAGTCTCTTTAATATATATTTTTTATATATTTATTACAGTGTACATGGTGTGAAAATATTCGAAAGTGTTCCAGCGGAACTGATCGTAATAAGCAAAACTGGTTAATAAGAAGTAAGTATTACGTTTTTTTATTGTTTAAATTATAGTCATATTTAAATTGAGATCATCGTGGTGCTATTGTGATGACGTAATTGCTTGTGGGTTCGATGCCCACTAGATGGTATTTCTCCTAAATGCGTATATTTAAACGCATTATATTTACGCATTTAGAAAAAATGCGAATAAATTCAAATTATTTTCTCGGTACTTTCAGCTCGCAATGTTTCAATTTTGACCGGAAAGTGAATACTTCAATGTTTTGTAATCAGAGAGAATCTAGTATATACTCTTCTTGCTTACCTTGCAATACGAGATAAAAAGTGAAGCTTAAAAAAATTAAAATACAATCAACAATGCAATAATGAATAACAAAAAGATTAATAAAAGAAAATTCAATATATGCATAGAATTTTCTTTACTTATCTGTTTGAGAAATATACATATATGTTAATTATTTACTGTGCCAAAATTGATCTGCAAAGAAGACTTACCGGTGGCAGATTATTTGATTTGTGAAAGAATGAAACATATGACTTTTTTAAGAACTTTATATATAAATTGTACATAACATATTTTCCAGTAAAATTATACATATTGTAAAGCAAATCTCTAAAATTCAACATTTTATCGATATATTTGGTGAACATTATAAATTGTGTTACCTAAAATTAAAAAAATCTTATGAAAGCAGGCATGATATTCGCATCGCACGTCTAATTCTAATAATATATTTAATTAACTTGCAGATTGTGAAAGAACATCGATTTCCAACTCGTCGTCGTGCCCCGTGCCCGAGGAGCGCGCGCACGTGGAGCCCCCCGCGGACGGGAACACCGCCTACACGACCGACACGCGGCCCACACACGACACCGCTGTTGTTAACGCTGGTAACTTGTTTTATTATTTAAATGACTTACACATCTATAGGTGTAAGCCCCTGCTTTTATTATTATTTCTTTATTGTGAAAAAGACATTTAGAAAACGTAATGAATACCGTCCAGGCCCTCTTACCACTGAGCCATGCGTTCTACTACCGTTCAGGAGGCGCGTTCAAATTTTTATACGTTTTCTAAATGTCATTTTCAATTTTCCTAAGTGTGGAATAACACTTTAAAAATGTTTAAAAATGTTTTTTTTTCTCTATAGCTTAGGCTACGTAATTAACAACCTACACATAATTAATACCTTAAACACAACTATAAACTATAAAAAAAACAACCTCCCCCTTCTCCCCAGTGGAGCCACAATCGGGGCAAGTGTCAAAGATGAAGTCCCCCTTCCCCCCCGCGACGCAGTACGCGTCCCCCGTGGGCGGGGTGGTGGGGGCGCTGCTGGTGGTCACGCTCGTGTGCTGTGTGGCGGCCTGGCTCATGTATGCCTTCAAAAACCCCCACACGAGAAGTGGACAGCTGCTTATTAAGGTTGGTTTTTCAATTTATGGAACGAAGTTCCTTATCCGTATAGTATATTGGCGTATAGTGGCCAGTCGTGGCCCAGTGGCACAAGAGTGTGACTGTAAAACGACTGGTTGTGGGTTCGATTCCCACTCGAGGATTGGAAATTATATTTCCATTTTCTTCGCTCTGGTGTCGAGGTAAAGCGCGGCGTTAAGTTCCGCCACTTAACACGCAAGCCTCCGAATTCGGCGGAAAGTGGGGAACGGAGTGTCTTAACACTAGGTTCACTCTGCCTACCCTGCTGTGTGCGGGATATAGCGTGAAGCTATTTAATTAATTAATTTTTTTAAAGTTCCTTATCGCGCATTGTGAAAGGCGGCTAGACGTATAAAACTCTCATGATAATTTGTAACGACACTTTTTGCTATAGTAAGCTATTGTAAGTTATGTGGTGTGCGTATGTTTCTCGGTCTGTCTCTCTCGCTTTTTCTTATAGAAAGCAAGCCAGATATTTTCATTTTTATTTCGCGTGGAACATTGTGGAGACGTGACGATTATTTTTGTAGAGGTTTTTTGTACATAATAAATAATAATAAAAATATTATTGTAACATAATAAAATAAAATTTTATTACAATTCCTTCACAGTTGAATCGAAAGGAACTTCGTTCCTTCTGGGTATCCCTTGACACCTTCTCGTTTAGTTTTTTTTTTGGTTGTATTTTTCCTTTTATTGTTGTTACGGATGAGCTCCGTAACTGTAACTATTGTTTTTGTTTTCTTTATATTGTTGTTACGGATGGTCTAAGAGTTATTACGGTATTAAGGAACTGTATATGTGTATACATTTTCTGTAACGATTTTAATTAAATAGTTGAGGTTGTTTTGGGCGGATAGAATCTAAATGAACTCATTAAGATTTTTTAAATAAAGGGAGCTAAGATATAGGTATTAACAAATAAATTGATTTTTAATTTGGGTCTGAAGTTTACTTATATTTCTTTAATATGTTCTTTAATATATTTCTTTTATATGCGTAAGACTATTGTAATATTCATCCTATAGTCGTATTCGAATATGGATCTGGAATGTTAAATCCGTAACTTCAATACGCAAAGGAAACATAGTGTCGAAACACTCCATTTTCTACTTTCCATTTAAAATCGAGGGATTGCGTGTTAAGTGACAGAACTTAATGCCGCTCTTTGTCTTACCAAAGCCTAAATACAAAAATAATTTTAATATATTTATTCTCCGACTAGGAATCGAACCTACAACCAATCACGATATAAGGACCATTAATTTAATATAATATTTCATATTCCAGTACCGTCCCTCCCAATGGAGTTGGCGTCGCGGCGAAGCGCGTTACACTGCAGCTACTATACACATGTAAGATTAACTACAAAAATACAAACAAACAAACATATATACTGCACTTCATTATATACAAGAAAATATCATTTGTCTTATGAAAACTAAACGCATATCAAATTTTATATATTAATTATTGAATATTGTGATGAAAACTGTTGGGTAAAGTGGCCGAGTTGTATGGATTATGCTGGTGTTCGGAACCTGAGCTTAATTTTTTATATATATATGTGATATATTGTAATTGTATTTAAATAATTATATGTATTTATTTTGAAATTTATTTTATTTTATTGTATTGTATATATGGACTATAATTTTTTGTATATGGACTGTATTTGTCAATAGATGGCGCTTTTCTATGGCTGTCCATTATGATACTTGATTTTAATATTTTTTTTATTGTATTTATATAATTGTACAAAAATTTTAATATTATATACGATGTTATTTCCTTCTTTTTTATAATATATATGTAAGAATGTTTAATTTCTTATTTGTTTAAAAAAATGTTGTGATGTCATCACATGTCATTCTTAATATATTTTTTTAATCACTAATATTATATACGATGTTATTTCCTTCTTTTTTATAATATTATATATGTAATAATGTTTAATTTATTATTTGTTTTAAAAAATGTTGTCATATCAACACATGTCATTCTTATTTTTTTTTATTTTGGCTAATAACCCAAATTCTCAAATCAATTAAATTCCTGTTACTGTTTTTTTTATATTTATATATTAAATACATATAAACGCAACGAGTACATACCTCGGTAGTAAATACAATTATCTAGACATATTTAATTAACTTACTTTTTATTATATATATTTTTTGTAACATATTATATTATAATTTAAATTCCCTTTTCAATTTCGCCAACATAATGAAATTAAGACTTCATACAATTACTCGTTCAGTCCAGTCCAATATAAATATAATATAGTCCATATTTAATCTATACAGTCCAGTCTATATGTATATATGTATTTATATTCTTTATTTATATTCTTTATTAATATTATATTTTATTAAAAAATCGCGTTTTTATGTTTCGTACTTAGTTTTTGTAATATCAATGTATGTATACTGAGACTCTAAATCTTAATTGTTATACCAATTTTAAAGAAATTCTTGAATGTTTTTTAAATAAATATTTTCAATTTGTATGCAGCGATCATTAATTAATATTAGCGACATAATTATGATTTTATTATTATTATATGTTTTTTTTCTTAGTTAATTGTATTAGTGGATTGAATATATTTTTCTTTTTTTTTTGGCTGTATGTTTCAAGCTATAGCCTTAAATCTTATGCATATTTAAAAGTATGTATTTCTCTATATTTTATTGATTATTACAGATAGTTATTATAATCTTCAATTTAAAAGTAATTATGTATTCATAAATAAATATATTTGGCGCTCTATGAGTGAGGCATATGACAGTTCAACAATGACTTCGACGGGCTGAAAAAAAATAAATAAAAAATTAAAAATATTAGAAAAATATATGAATTTATTAAGAAAATTGGATTTTTTCAATTGAATATGTAATTCTAGATTAACATTTTTTGTGACTTAACTAACAACTTATTGTAATTAATTATTTTGAAATATATTTATTTATATAATTTAAATGAAACATTACGAAGACTTTCTGTCTTATATAATATTGTTTAAAAAAATATTTGAAATTTGTATGTAAGCTTAAAGTTTTGAAATAACGTGTGGCAGTTTATGTATTGTATAAGAATAATCTCGAAATGTCCGTCCACGGAGGAAAAATCTTTGTTACTATATTATTATTATTATATGCGAAATTATATTTTATTAAATTAAATATATTCATGTATTTCCCTAGAAATTTGTTCTTTTGACTTTTTAAAAAAAAAAATATTGCGATTATTTGGAAGCTTATGAAAATGCACTTAATTTTTTTTGTTTAGTCTATTTTATTTATGGGTTTTTTATGCCTGTTGAAAATGTTATTATTATTATTATGTATATCTCGAAAATAACATGGATCATTTGAGATGGCAATGTATTTTAATATAATGTATTAGCTGTGGTCTGTTTCTGAGTAACCGTCAGATAGTGTTGTGATTGCAATTGACGTTTAAATATTAACAATTAATCATTTGTTTAAGCCAAAATCATAATTAACGATTAATTTCAGAATTTCAGATTTCCTCACAAACAAATAATGAATTATTAATATTTAATTGTTAATTGCAATTAATTTGGGCCCAACACTGTCTCCAGGTAATTGTCCAAAAGTGGTCAGTAATTAATGCGTAGAACCCTGGGACTATGAAATCGTGGATAACTTTTTATATACATATAATATTTTTAATATGAAAGTGCCTTTGAGTTCCGTTGAGAGAATTTCCGTCCTCCATTTTGGAATGTATTTGAGAAACTGTGCCTTTATTAACTGTAACTGGCGACAAATAATTTAATTAACGGATTTTTGATGTTTGAAATATTGTGATGAAATACTTATTTTTCATTTTGACTTTGATATCTTTTTTGTCATTTAAAACTAAACAAATGTTTAATTGATTTTGTTTGTTTGTTATAAAATTGTTCTTGTATTCCTTTTTTGTTTGAGAAATTTATAATAAATGTACCATAAAATAAATAATGGTTATTTTCATGGCAAAGGTTGATATTATTACAATACTGATAGGATTTGTCATTTATTATGTATATTTTAATTGATTTTGTATCTAATAATTCAGCTATTCTGCTAAATAGTCCAAGCTTTCTTGTGCCTTACAATATATGGAATTTACTTAATATCTTTAATAAATATACAATAATTAGATTTTAAATATACACTTCGATGCTAACATTGCTTTTCAAATGTGATTTTTATAATTTACAATATGAACACTGTAGTTTCAGCCGCCATTGAATGGTGAATGCCTTTTGAACTTAATATTAAAGAGCTGGATTTGGCTCGCACCGAGTGCACTTAAAGCCAAAATAATCAATTTGTACTAACTTGGCTAGAAAATAAGATATATTATTATTAAAAGGATATTATAGTGATATTATATTATGTAAAAATATATTATAATCAAAGTTATTTTTAAATGTGTTTCTTTTTATACTTGGATGGTTAAGCGATGGCACCAAAGATTGTCCTACGTCCCGTTGTGGGGTTGAACTTGACATGGTACTTCGCCAAGCTTACTTTGTGTTTGTAACTCATCTATTTACATTTGTAAATTGGTCCGCTCTAAAAATTTATTGATGTTTTTTTTTATATTATGTACTTTGAAAAATTTAATTTTTTTGTCTTTGTAGGGACCAAGTTTTATTTCTTAATAAATGTAGTGTTAATGTATGTTGGTTTTTTATTTATAATTCCCTTTTTTAGCAGATTGCGTCAGAATGATAGTTTTTCGAGCGTATGTTTGTATGTTTGACTATTTCTCTTTCACAACCTACGCCTGCGGGTTTTGTCATTTGACAGGTGTAGATGATTTTTCTGATTTGAGGTAGTCGTATATGCTATATAAATTTTCATATTAGCGTCTGATACGTAAAGTATTTTTTCCCTTTATCTTAGCAATAGAAAGAAGCCATAGTCAATTGCGTTTTTTTATTTAGTATCCATTGTTCTTGAAACAATAGTAAGCAGGTGTTCAACACTAGACATCCCTTACAGTGTTTACGAGTGAAAACTCATACATGGACGTATTTATAATGTTACTTTTAATAACCTGTACTGAAGCGAGATTGTTTTGTGAAAAAACAAAAATGCCGCTCGAGGTGGGCACGTGGCATCACCATCTAAAGCATATGGACTCAGCGGTCGTTGAAAATCGTCCTGTTTCCATAAACGAGGGCCAAGTGTACGTATACGAGAATCACTTTCCTGGTTACTTCATTGAATATATACACGTAGATAATGTGGCTATCAAATCCTGTGGAGCGAGTGCGGATATAAAGAGAGGAGGCGTTGGCAACTCCTCCGTTCTCATAGTCTTGCACGCGGCAACCAATGAAGAAATCCGTTCCGTTATCGACATATGGGGAAGAAAGCTTCAGCAAACATCTAAAACACCTGCAGACGCAAGTGCTGAAAATTTGAAATATTTGCATCTTTTTAAAGAGTTGAGAACTGTTAATCATAATAAAGGATATTAATAGCGAGATCTTTTTAATAAGTATAATACGCGCATTTTATGTTGAACAGTCATATCTACGCTCTCCGAAGTTTCGCGCAGGTACAATCAACCAGCCAATGAGAGTTGACGAGTCAGTGAGACATAATACACCATGCGTGATGGAATCACTAAGTATTTGTCTCGCTCACCGCCTGTTACCACCAATCACTCCCTAGAAATCGGTTCTACGATGCCTGAGGTAGCTAGGTTTTCACTTTTAAGTTAGAATGCGCGAACTTCGTGTTAAATTATGTATGTTTCTGCACATATTTTACTTACCAGACAGGTCTCCTTACATCATATGTAACTAATATGTGAAACTAAAATAAATACATATATTTTATACACGTATCTCTTTTAATCCAATAACAATATAATATAACTGTATATTGCCTTACCTCTATTGTATGAAAATATAAAAGTTAAACAATTAACAAGACAATTGATTTCAAATAAATTTTATTCAAAATTAAAGTTAACAAAATACAGATACATAGGTTAAACGTTAAAACGCCTAAAAATATGTTCATTACAGACTAACATGGCTTATTCTTATTACTACGGTACAATATTTAAATGTTACACAAAAATACCATTGAAAATGTCCAATTGAATATCTCGTACACTACACAAATGTAAATATAAACACATCATTGACTAGATTACGAAAAACACCCTCAGGATAATGAAAGGGACACAATTTAAATAATTATTTGTTTTATAAAATCACTATAGAATCTTAACAAGGGAGATCAAGCTATAGTTCGTGAGCCATATGAGCCTCTTTAAGCAATTTGTGACATTAGACCAAGTTTTCTTTAAGTTTTTATATTATTATATTTTTAAAATAAAGAAAAACATGCATTTTTAATATAAATTTATTTGCGGCTAGTAAACTATTCCAAATTTCAAAAAAATCTTAAGATTGAACTTGGCTACCTCAAGAATAATATATTTTTAGTTAATTTTATTGCAAAGAGAGAATTTATCAAAATTTCGCGTAGCCACTTTCACCCTGAGGGCGCGATTTAACCAAATGTAGAACATAATTGACGCATACTTTGTGCGCATCTATTTTAATATTTCTTAAATGTTTCAAAAAACCCTACCTACTTACACATACCTACAGTAACACTTATTTGTGACAATTGATAGTTCTGAGCTTTTCTTATTATAAAGTATAAGAAAAAATATTTGATTTTAATACAAACCTACGTAATATGATTATAAAAATAGTATAATCCTCTGAAAATGGCGGAATATCTAAAGAAAAAAAACAAAAAATATGGTATAAAGGAGGCTTTTTTATTGCCATATACAAAATATACGCAGTAGCAACTAATACCGTGTAGCAAAAAAATGTTTAATGTCTCAAAAATATAATGACAACAATCTTCATTTATTTGAATAAATTGTTTAAAAATCACATTAAATTCAAAAATTTAATTTTCAAACTGCGTGTAATTTTTTGGATATTTCATATAAAATAAGACCAATTAATAAATAAGGTCAAAATAATAAAATGTAAAGTGAACAATAAAACCCCGTTAGTACGACTTCCCGCATAATACGTGCTTTGCCTTGCTGGAAGTTATACACGCTTAATACGATTCATTATCCCGTTTAATACACCATCTATACAAGTATTGGCTACGTTTGCAACTCGTTTGAGCTTAGCTATTTTTTTTTCATAAAAGTCATCAAATGAAATGTCAATTTTAACTTATAAATAGAATTAAAAAAAAAAATATGATAAAACATAATTTATAATATATTCTTTTGCCAATAAATTAATTTCTCCAACAATTTTATTTTATTTATTATTTATTACCCTTTTACTAAGTTTTCCCGCTTATGACGCGCATACTGTATACTGTATATATATAATAATACTAAAATAGACATAATGTATTTTTTTTCCTTACATCATGTAAGATTTCACAAAGAAAATGGCTATTTGTATAATTTTAAAAGAAATATCTCAATATATTAAAAACACTGAAATTTGTGATATGATAATTCTATCGTCTAAAATAAATGTGCGATATTAAAAATTGCGCCAAACTAAATTTAATGTAAAGCTATTATACTACACAGAAACTGGTAAACACAATATATTCCAAACTAAACTTCTAAATGTAAACCTTTTTTATATCAACAAAACTAATTTAAAAAAAAACACTTATATATTGTTTAAAAACAATATTTTTCTTTTTAACATTTTTTAAAGTGTCAATAACACAATTAGGAAATTGAAATAGACATTTAGAAAACGTATAAAAATTTGAACGCAGTGGGATACAAACCTGCACTTCTTAGAAACCGTCCAAGACCTTTAACTACTAAGCCATACGTTCTACTGCCCACTGCGTCGAAATTCTTATACGCTTATTCCAACTTATTTATGCTGTTAGCAACAGTACACTATTATTCTCCAAAATATATATTTGGCATAGAGCTCAATGGCAAGGGAGACAGGTTCGAATCCAATCAAACGATATTCAAAATTCTCGTAAAAAAATAAAGAAAACGTTCAAATATTTAAAAATAATTAGAAATTTGTAATTTTACGCAAATTGCAAAAAAATATAGCCCGATTACATCAAAAGCTTGGCATAACATAGCAGAAGTACTGCAAGAAAACCAAATCTAACTTCCATTAATAATTTAAATTGAAGTCAATTGTACGCGACGAATGTAAAGCGGCCTCAATCATTGCGGCCAATTTGCTTTTATTAAACAAAAAATATATATTCGTTACAATAATGTAACATTAGTTATTTTAATTGTTGTTTAAGCCTTGCAAACTTAATTTTGGCCATTTTATAAATAAGCCTAACGATTTCGTTTTAATACTACATATTTAAGAATACAGTAGAAACTCGATTAACCGGTCTAATTGATGTGGTTTTCCGGATAATCGAATTGATGAAAAAAATCAGGTTTTATGAAAATGTGGTTATATGTTTCTTAAAAACAACAAATATCAATCGATATAGTATATTTGTAGCTAAATTCCGACCTTTCAACTTAAAATGAGCGTACTTTATATATGCAGGTTCCGAAGTTTTAATACTTGCATAAATTTGACTTATAGGTAATTATTGTAATTGTTCAGTAGTTCGGATAATCGCGAATTTCTATAACTGAGGCCAGGATTATCGAGCTTCTATAGTATTAAAAAAATATATAATTTTGATAGTAATTCTTAGCCCGTCATTTATCTACGCTAGTTTAAGGTTACATTTAAACATTTATAACATCAAGTCTATTCTACTGTCTGTGGGTCAGTGGCGTAGCGTAGTGGGGAACGAAAAGGAGGGAAAATTTCAGGCAATAAATATAAAAATAATTATTATATTTTTTTCACTGACTTAATAAATTTGATATGAAACCCCTTTTCTTTATTAGATGGAATAATTAAAGAAATTTGTAAACATTTTCATCAGCTACAGAATTTGACTGAATACTTTATTAACGTCGCCTATATTGTTAGATCCAGGATTGCCTGGATGAATAATTACAATCTAAAATACGCATTGCATTGATCAAAATTGAATTTCAAGGTAGAACGACTAGAATAGTAGTAATATAGTAGTAGTATATGTAATGTATAGTTTATTTTATTTCAAGTTCACGCGGCCATGGGCCGGCGTGGGTTCCGCGGAATTTTAGGCTGAATTCCGCGGAACTCAATACGCTTCGCCTTTGGTACCGTAGCGAAGAAATGAAAATTAAAATAATCTAAAATCATTTTTTAAAAAATTGAAAATTTAGTAATCATTTCCCAAAGTGGGATTTGAACCCACAACCATCGATTTACAATTACAATTAGATGCTGACATTAGGATCTGTAGGAAAATAGGAATACCTAAATAAGAGAATGACAATATCTAATATACCGACACCGCTACGCCACTGCTATTGGGTGAACATGATACAAACCTCTAAGTAAAAAACTATAGATTAAATCCATTTTCATAGAAAATCCTAGAAAATTCTAGAAATCTATAGAAGTCCAACCATTGTCAATACGAAATAATCTTATAAATGGCATGGAATAACTTACTAAAATAGAAAAAAAGCTTCTCCGAGCCGTGAATGGGTAACTTAAATGTAGCTAAGCTAATTTTTTTGGTAATTTCGCGTAATTTAGTCGATATTGTGAAACTTGAGTATGGCGCGGCCTTTGATCTCGGAGTTGCACAGCTTTCTCACTACCTCTTGCGCCTCTTCTGCTGGATACACCGAGTGCGGTGGCGGAGCGATCTGTAATGAAAAATAAATTAAAAAATATATCAAAATACATATATTATAACGTTTCTCCTTTTAACTAAGTATAAATACGTAAATTAAGTATTTACTAACTATCACATATTCTTAGCGTCACGCACACAACAGAAAAGACACTCCGTTCCCAATTTCCACCGAATTCTGGAGGCATTGTGTGTTGAGTGGCGGAACTCAACGCCGTGCTTTGCCTCGACACCAGATCGAAGAAAATCCCACTCGAAGAATGGAAATATTAATAATAATAAATATTTCCATTCTTCGAGTATACCCACAATACCCACAACTACTTGCGTTTACAGTCATACTTAATGCCCACAATCCGCGCCTGACCTCTACTATAATACTATTTAATCTTTAATATATTACTTTAACAAGTGACATCTTTTCCTATCTATTGCATTGCAAGTAGCTCGCCTAATACGTTTTTTGCAGCCAAGCGTTTATTTGTATTACAGATATCATCCTCCCACTACTTTTAAACGCTATAAAAAGTGCGATTTTCCCTTTGCTAAACCCTTGATTAAGATGTACGAGTATAAATCTAAGTAACGCCGAAAAAAAATGTTTATATAACTAGCAAACAGTATAGACAATGTGTCCAATGAATGAAATAAAAAACTAAAAAAAACTATAGGAATTGCGTTAAAATTAATATATAAACAACAACCTTTTATATAATTTTTAACGAATGATAAATTTCTAATGTAAAAATTGTAAAAATTTGATTGTTTCATATAAATAAATAATAATTCGTGGCCAGTCGCGGCCCAGTGGCACAAGCGTGTGACTGTAAACGAATGGTTGTGGGTTCGATTCGCACTCGAGGAGTGGAAATATTTAATATTTCCATTTTCTTCGCTCTGGTGTCGAGGTAAAGCACAGTATTAAGTTCCGTTACTTCACACGCAAGGCCTCCGAATTCGTGGTGAAGAAGTGGGGAAGTGGGGAACGGAGTGTTTTTAGTAGGTCCCCTCTGCCTACCCTGCTGTGTGCGGGATAAAGCGTGAAGCTAAAAAAAAATAATTAAAAAACAAATATAATGCGCCAAATTTTGAATATCGCAATAAAAAACATGACTTTCATATCTATATATACCGAATCTTTATGTACATAAAGTCAATGAAAGCAATAAGTGTCATTCTCCCGGATGGGCATTTGTTGAACAACTATTTACGTCGTGTCATTATTATAGGCATATGTCATACTTTTATCTGTCAATCGATGTTCGATAGCGGAAAATGGCGGTTTTGAGATAAAAAATACAAAAATACTTTTGTGAAACTGTTATTAATTATATATAATATTTAATTTCATCGACAATTGAGTCGCATGGCTGAAGCCGTCAACGTCTGGTTGTAGGTTCGATTCCCACTGGTACAAGACAAAGCGCGGCGTTAAACTCCGCCACTTAACACGCAAGGACTTGTTTTCGGGTGGAAACCAGAGTGTCTTGACACTAAGGTTTTCTCTGACCACCACCATCACTCCGCAGTCTCAATTTTGATCAAAAGTAAAGTACGAAATGTTTTGTCACTAGGTTCTCTGATTGGTCGCTTTGCTGGAAAAAGCATGAAGCTGCGAAAATAATAATTTTGGGTATATACACAATTGTTGTACTCAATTTAAAAAACTTCTAAACTTAAAAGTTTTAGTCAAATGTTTTCAAAGCAGACGTAAACGGTCGTGAAAATCAAACAAAATTGTTTCTGAAATCTTAGCTCTATTGGCAAGTAAACTATGGCTTGAAACCTTTAAAAATTGCGAAACTTTACCACCCACGTTATAAATAAAACCTAAAATAAAGCACTGTTGATGAAAATTGCGTAAACATGGCAACAAGCAAACCTTTCTCAATAATTCATGACTGCTATTCCTTTCAGTTTTTATTATTATTGCAATAATTATACATTGTTAATAATTTTGACAAATATTATTTTTGGAGTAGCTTAAAGCATTGTCCTGCATAGCGTGCTAAGTATAGAGGACCTAGTGATAAGACACTCCGTTCTCCGCCTGTCACCTGAATTTTTAGTTTTGCATGTTAAGTGGCGGAACTCAAAACGGCACTTAATAAAACTATATTATATACTAGCGACCCGCTCGCGGCTTTGCCACGTGAACTACCACTTTCATCCACTATTGCCTCTTTGGAATTGGTTTTTTTTTTATAAAAGGGGGATGGTCTAAATTTAACCTTGCGTCACTAATTATATTCTTGCGAAAATCATCGATGCATCTAGTACAATGTCTATACTATTTGATAACTTATAGTGATAACTGATCTAGTAAGAAAACGTACGAAATCTGCTATCATATATCTATATGATAGCAGATTTCGTACATATATACCATCAGGTATATAGTATTATAAACTGGTCATAATATTTTAAATAAATTTTAGACTTTTTATTTTATTGTACAATTGTGTTACTTACTGGTATAACTTGACTTTGGTACTTTTTATTTTTCTGCGGGAACTATATTGAATACCAGGGTAAACTAACGACCCGCTCGCGGTCACTGCAGTACACTGGGTGAACTACTATTTTCATACCCTATTTTAGCACCTCTGGAATTATTTTTAAAAAGAGAGGTAGCCTATATTTGACTTTGCCTTATCAACTATTTCCTGAGAAAATTAATCGAAATCAGTCAAGGAGTTTAGATCTTTCATTTTCACTATATTCTTAACATACATAAGTTACATCCACTGTTTCAACCTCCTAGGGTTTGATTTTTTTTAAAAAGTAGCCTATATTTGACCCTACGACTTCTTCTTTTCGAATTTCATCTAAAGCGGGCTAGTAGATTACCCGTGAAAACAAAACCTTTAGAAGAGATACAGATTTTTGCATTTTTATAATAATATTAATGAGTACGAATATATCTAGTGCAATGTCAACTATATAATAACAGATGGTGACAGAAAACGTAGTGACATTTGTTGTCATATAGATAATATAAAGTTTTGTAGACCGGTCAAATGTATTTTTAATAGCAAATTATCTTCAATAAATGTTGTGCTCAATTTATTTTATAATTATTTTAAGTAATATTAGTGATATTAAAATAAATTTAGTTTCACTCGTGAACTATCAACACAATTTAAATGTTTTTTTTTTAATTTTATTTTTCTGCCGCAGTTGTATAGAATACCAGGATGAAAACTATCCCATATGTTGCTCTAACCTTTAAGCTAACTCCATACAAAAAATCATTAATTTCTACCCGGTAGATATTAGTATATAAATGCTTTACTGATATCGGTTTTTTATTATTTCCAAAAAAACTACATGGAAAACCGGGATAAATCCTATATGTACCTTTGGACTATAAGCTATCACTATACCAAAATTCATTCATTTCTGTCCAGTAGTTTTTGCGTGATTGGCGAACAAATTAACAGACAGACAGACAGACAGACAGACAGACAGACAGACAGACAAAAATTCTACTGAGTGGTTTTTTCGCCTCTGTTATCGATATATTAACATACCCAATTAAAATTTTTCTGAAATTTTTCATGTACAGAATTGACTTTTCTACTCTTTTATTATATATATAGAAATATAGAAATATAGAATATAGAATATAGATAATCAATTAGGAATAGAATTCACAACCAAACGCGTTTACATTCAACCGCTGTCATTATTATGTCATGCTGACTTCTAATCACGATTTTTCTTATTTTTAAAACAAGTAGCTATTACAGCGCAGCGTTAAGTTCCGCCACTTAACAAGCAATTCCTCCAAATTCGGCGGTGCGTGGGGAACGTAGTGTCGTAACACTAGGTTCCCCCTGCCTACCCTAGCTATTATTAAACACTTAGTATAAGCTAAGCGGTATAACAGTTTTTTTTATTATTTTTTTTATAGCTTCACGCTGTATCAGTGCTCACAAGTTATCATATCTTGACTAGGCGTTATATCAGCTTACCTTCGCAATACCAGATATCAATGAAAAATAAACAATCTGATCTGATTGAACAGATTTAAAAATTATATTCACAGGAAATAATACTTTAATTTAACATTAAATTATTAATTACTATATATTTTTTAGATAAAGGCTTAACGCAGGGGTAAGCAACCTGTGGCCTCATTTTGTATTAAAAAATATAACTTCCCGTTACATTTTGAATAATATTTAGTATATTTTGAAATGAAACTATTTTTAACCGGATTAATCGCGTATATTTTTGGTATTCGAAAATACATTTTTAAAAACCCGACGTTTCGAACACTTTACAGTAGTCCGTGGTCACAGGTAGTCTAGTCTAAATCCGATTAATCCGGTAAAAAATAGTTTCATTTAAAAATGTGTAGTAATCGCGAAAACAAAAGGTCATAATATTTATTATAATTTTAATCCGCCTAAAATTTCCATATTTTTAATCTTCCACTAAAAGATTGTTTCCGTGATTTAAATAATACAATGTATATTTACACCTTGCACAGTTGTGATACTTTAAACTATTTACAAAGATTGAAGATTCTATGCCTTCTCAAATATATTAATCAAACAAACGTCACACCGCCATTTTAATTATACGATATACTCATATAGCAATATACTGCGTAAGGTTCCGCGAGCACGAAAATTCCTTCAACAGGTGGAATATAGAAAACGAAGTGAATAATACTCCTAGCGTTTATATGTAGGCATATTAAATTGACATTTAATTCAATTTTTTAAAAAAAATACAATTCTGCTTACTAAATATCTAAAATAATAACAAAAATTAAGACGTAAGATGTAATAAAAAATATATGTACAAAACATGACATACACATAACAAAGGTGTGTTATACATATACACATCACATATTACACAAGCGAGAACAGTTTCATTCTCATTGTAAGCAAAAGGACGCGTTGCGTGTTTAAAGTGTTTATGATTATTTGTTCCTAGCATATTCGCCTTGAGTTTAATTTTATACACATACTATATTACATAAAGCAGTTTCACGTTTATTCTCGTATAACGACCAAACAAAGAAATCCTAGTGTCTAGACACTCCGTTTTCAATTTTAGGGACCGTTCAAGTATTACGTAAGCAGATTTATTACAATTATTTACCCTCCCTCCCCCTTGTCAGCAAAAGTAAGCAAAGGTCTTACCCCCTCCCACATCCTTATGTAAAATATTTTTTAATTAATGTATTGTTTTTTATATTATAATTATAATATTATAAGAGTTTCAGATGACGTTATTATCATCTAAACCCTACCCTACCCCCCATTTTATCCAAAATTCGATGACTCGATGAATGAATGGTTCGATTCCCGAACCGACAACCGATCGGCTATTTTATTCTATTTATTAGATAAACATTTATCTATAAATAAAATATAATAAAAAATTATCTAAAAATAAATCCGTAGAACAATTATTCCGTCTAGCATTGGACAGGGCAGAGTTTGGGAAGCTAGCGGCCAACCTTCAGAATTGAAGAGGCACCCAAACAAGAAGATAAATAAAATATAAATAATAAATAATAATAATAACAACTATTAATATAATAATAACAATTTAATTGTATTCTTTAGTCTTAATCAGAACATATTTGAGAAGAGTCGCATTGTTTTTAATTGAGAATTACGCAATTGAGAAGTCAGAAGTCTTAAATGACATGTATTACGTCATTTCTAAACAAAATATTATGTCATACATATTTAAGATTTCATATAGTCTAATCTGCTTTTCAATATCATTTTCTCCGCTATGGTGCCTAAGACAAAGCGCGGCGTTCAGATCCGATACTTTACACGTGATGTCTTAATTTCAGACATAAAATGATGTACAGAGTGTCTTGACACTAGGTTCTCTCTGACTATCCTGCTATATGGGAAAAATTGTGAAGCTTTAATTTAACTAATACCTAAAAATTGCTTAAAAAAATGAAAAAAAAAATTATTGTATATATTTTTATCGCTTTTTCCAATACGTAATGAAAAAGATACTCAATGAGAACCTAAAGTCAAGACTGTACATCCTCCATTTTTTGCCCGAAATGAAGACATTGCGTGTTGATTGACAGAACTCAACGCCGAGTTATATGTTAGGTACCAGAGCCGCCGAGGTCCGCGGACGATTGGGGGCAGTGCCCGAGACCTGGGCTAGTGGCGGGTAAGGAGCACCGTCAGGTTTTTAGTGGGTAAACGGAGGAACGAACCGGAGTCCCACATAACCGCGTCCGGGCCCCAACCCCGGGCGGGTATCCGTAACGCATTTTCCTGACGATATAAAAAAAAAAAAAAGAGAAAAAAAAAAGGTACCAGAGCGACGAAATGAAAATTAAACAACCGTTCCCCGAGTAGAAATTTAACCCATAGCCATCGCTTTACAGTCAGACCCTTCGCCACGACGGCTTGAAAAATAAAATATGTACTTATATTTTATAGCTACATATTTTATTTTTGAGACCAGTCGTGGCGCAGTGGCACAAAGTGTGACTGTAAAGCGACTGGTTGTGGGTTCTATTCCCACTCGAGGTATGGAAATATTTAATATTTCTATCTTTGCCCTGGTAATGCAAAGTGCGGCGGTAATACCCTGCAAGTGATACAGCGTGAAGCTAAAAAACAAAAAAGGAAATATATGTACATACCTCTCCTTTGGCGACCAGCTGGACCAGCTCCTTGAGTTGCTCTATGGTGCCGTTAGGAACCACTACTATGTTCACTTTCAAGTCTTCAGCTTTCTTGGCAAATTTCGGCAGTAACTTCTCACCAACGTCTTCAGTGACCAACACCATACCACCCTAAGTTACATAATTATGTTAAATTAAAAATATATGTTTTAAAAATATATACAGTACCTGATTGTAAATTCGATTGGTTGTAGATTCGATTCCCACTCGGTGAAATGAAGTATTATAGAAATATAAGTAAATTATTTTCAATTCTCCACTCTAGTAGCCAAAGCAAAGAGCGGCGTTAAGTTTCGCAACTGAACAAGCAGTTTCAATTTTGGGTCGTAAATATTTTATCATTCAATATCTTGACACCAGATTCATACTGACTAACCACTATAACTAACAACCTGCTATACGGAAAAAAATGTCAAAGTATGGGCACAATTCAATAAAAATCTATTTTAATTACTAGTTCTAAATAAATCTATATTTTATTAAATTAATAAATTCAACAATATGTTGAGTTATAATTTCATTATAATGTTAATTCACCTGGGCAAGGCATTGAAGTGAGCGATGTAGAGAACGGGAAGTAGTGCCAAAGTTCATCACCACATCGACCGGTCCACCGCAGGCGTCCGTCGTGCGCTCGACCAACTGTCGCTCGTACAGGTCCTCAGACCATTGCACTACCTTCAAACTAGGCGAAAAAAACTATTGTTATTACTTAATTTGCCTAAAAAACGAATTTGTTAACACTCGATTTACCAGGTATTTAAATATGCCTATTTATAATTAGAAAAAATATATATTATATATAAAATAATATTAAGTTCATAAAATTATTTCTATAGTTATAGTTACAAAACTCATGATATCATCACAAAGTTAAATATTACACGCAGTAGAATTTTTAAATTGAAATCGTAAAACTAGTTATTTTGACTGGTCTGGTGAAACTAGTGTTAGCAAGAATTACAAGAAATACATACTCCTCCTCTTCCTTGGCCAGCTGGAAGCCCTCATCTTTCAAAGTGGCGACCGATATATGAACGCGGTCGTGGTAAGACAACTTTTTAAAGTAATGAGTAGCGATACGCAAAGCCCAGAGAGCCAGCCCGCCCGTCCCTACGATCAGGACAGTCGCTTTCTCCTTCTTGTTAGGTCCTTCCAAAATCCTGTTCAAGCACTCAGTGGCTGTGTGGACCGTGTTAGTAGCGAGTAAGGCGCCTGTAGGAAGCATTGCAGCCACACTTAAAGGCAACTCTGTTGGAACTGGCACCAAACATTTAAAATCTGGTACCACTATATAGTCAGCATATCCATGGGGTACACCTTCATAAGGATATAACACTATTCTGGTTCCCACTGTGATCCCATCGACCGCCTCAGCTGCTTTTCCAACAGCGTCTACCACACCAGCCACTTCATAACCAGGGAACAGTGCTCCGTCTCGAAGGCCTATATGAGCTGGAGTCGAGGTATGTATGCCAAAACTTTCCATCTCTCCTGTCAGACTTCCAATGGAGGACACTGAAGAAGTACTGCATACTGAGGCAGATCGTGTTCTGTTAGCTCGGTAGCAAGCCCCTGCATAAACCACACGGATCCTTGCCCCATACATTGGGACATCTGGCACTGGCACATCGAAGCTGAACACACATTCCCTCAGTGTGGGTCCAGGTGACTCAATTGATACTTGCCTGCACAGCTTACTCATGGTTGATTTTTACCTGTAATTAAAACTTTATATTTAAATGAACTTCCATATAATAAAATATATATTTTGCACATGTGTATAGACAAATCTATGAATTGTTACAAATTTAAATCATAGGAAAATTCATTAGCTGTAGAAAATAATTGTAGTGGACAAATATCGTACAATCAAAACCACTATAAAGATAGACCATTATTTCAGAGCCAGAAAAAAATATGTGGAACCGACTGTCAACTTTACTAGTGGAGAGCACTATAAGCAGTAGCAGTATAGCTTACTAGTAAAACCTTGTTCTGACATGAAAACAAAAAACTTATTTTTATAATTAGATAATTAATTATTTGTTAACTTTAAGTACATTAAATATTTATTATTGTCAAATTCTTCTTACATAATAACTCTTTTGACACTAATACTTAATTATTGTTTACAGAACATACAAAGACTATCACAAGTTTATTTTTAATGATTCTGTAAACGCTAATTACTTAATTATTAAAGATAATTTTTATTGATATTGCCTTTAGATAAATAAAAATGTTATAATTAGGAGATGCTCTTTTTTAACATTTTTTTAAAATTTATAATACTACTTACTTAACCTGGTTTTACTTGTGATTATTATATAGTTAAATTAAATAACATGTGACTCTTTAAGAATTCAATACATAATTCTATGTATACATGTGTATTAGTTAAAAGAGAATAAATAATAATTGAATAATATATGATATAACTAAACTAACAACAAATAGTTTTTATTTAGTATATAATTTTTTTTACCATGTTTAACATCCCTTTGTATATAAGGATAACATAACTTGATATAAAATGACCAAATATTAAACAGAAGATAACTGTATATAAGCAAGTATCAGAACAGAATCTCACTTTAAACCGAATTATTTAACGGAATGAAATCAAAGTCTTCAATACAAAAGATTCAATAGGAAGGAATGAGGCTTGTATATGAGACATGACTCCAAGATAATAAATAAAACATTAGAAGATACACTGTATCAAATAAGTAGCGGCCTATTGTTTCTTAAACAGATGGCAGTGATACAGTAAGACAAAGAGTGCATAATATCACCACAGAAAATAAAGACTAAAGATCGAATGATGGTTTTATACTAAGTATTTTAAGTTTATAATTATTGTATACATTATAGGGAGCTACTTATTTTCACTAACATGATATCTAGTTGTAAATATATATTGAAATTAGGACTACATATTAGTACACAAATAGTATTTACATGAAGTAATAAAATGTTATAAAGTATTAAAATAGCATCTTACCTCAAATATGAATGAAAATATTTTACACCAATGTAATGGACTTGAAAATAAAAATTTCAATTCCTATAAATAGCAGAGGAGTAAAATAGATGTTGTTGCTTGTTAACAGCCAAGTATGTTTTGAACACCGCATTCGAAGTAAACAAGGACAATGAACGATTAATGACGAACAATATCTAGATCATATGCGCGTCAGATGGGAAACAAAAGAAATAAGAATACCAAAATTATATAAACTGTTATGACCTTTCTGATGACCGAAGGTCAAACTAAATAAACAAAAAGAAACACCCTAACGGCAATATTAATTTACAGCAAACATCATAAAATATAAATATATCGCACAGGAATAGTATTTTTTCTCCTCGATTACCATGGTGAAAAATTCTTTTTGACGGACAGTTAAATGATAATTTATTAAATTCGCATTCATATATTGAGCATCTTAGTAAAATAATATATGTACTTACACTTTTTGATTTGGGACAGCAAAATGAAATGTGAATCACTAACACTTGGTATTAAATAATAAAAAGTAACGTTTTCATTTGTTTTTATGGCAGGCCCATAATACACATGACATCTAGCATAAAGTCCAGCACAGACTAGCGAGTAGTGCAGTACTGATTGACTAATTATTTACTATCGACAGTGCTAATTATATGTACAAATTTCCCAAATGATAATATGATAGTCCTTAAATATTTGTTTAAATATCAAAAGAAATGAAAGTTATTAACAATAAATTTAATATATTTCTGATTTCATTTAATTTTATAAGTATTATAATTTGTGGTAAATAATGTACTTGGCGTCTTAAATTTTTGGGAACGAGTTTGAGTTCACAATAATAATTTAATATATTATATTATATAAGCAACGAGGAAATATTTTACGAAAAATTATAGTTTTTGTTTTTTTCTTGTTTAATACATGTCGTTATTATATTATATTACAACTAAACATAAATAAGTATAAATTACTAGTTTATTATTCCATTTTGTTTATGTTGTGGATAGTGAATTAGTCACGTTTCATATCGCTTATTGCATATATGCTTCATGGTAGTGATTAACATGAGCATTTAACACATTGATATAATGCAACCAATGCATGTTATTAAATATTTTCTTTGATTACGTAACGTTTTCTAATGCTTTATTACAAACACAATTCCTGTAGGACCAATTTCAAATATGTTTTGCGATAAATAGAATAATTTAAGAGTAGCAACACTGGTTGGCGTGGGTTCTTTGGTAGTCATTGTTAGCGATTTTAGCGTGGGCTGGTTGTTGTATATTTTCGGGGAATTCAATAATTGGTAAGTGTAATGTATATTTAACTATATTCATTTTGATCAATCTTTATCTCGTAAAATAGTCCAGCTGTGTGTTAATGTGTAATCAAATTGAGAGTATCCATTGGCTTGTTGCATTAGAGTTTATTTTTTGCTCCCCCTCAGGATGCGTGATTTATCAGTCATATTAAAATAATTCTGCGAAGGTATACCTGAATCTATAATATAATTGTAGATTCTTATTTTATAATATTTTCTTATAACTAAACATTAAGGATAATATAAAGTTAGCGACTTTATCACAATCTGTTTTGTTGTGACTAATTAAAACGGTTCAGAATAGGATATAAAAGTTTCGAAAATTACCCCGCACTTCGTATTAAGTCTGAAAGTTCATATATAAATATTATATTTAAATGTGTTTATGTTTGAATTAGAACAAGTATTCTATTTTCTTTATTATTTGAAGTTTCCTATTAACTTTGTACATACATTTATTATTTTAAGTATTAGTTTATTGTAAGAAGTGAGTGGAGTGTCTTAGATTTAGGTTTTTTCTGACTACCCTGCAATATAGGAAAAAGTATGAAGATGAAATATTAGTTTGATATATATTAGAACAATTTGTTATAAAAACATTGATGTGTTGTATTGTTTTTTAATAAAGAAGTGACTAACTATTTATTGAATGGAAATTAGTAAGGAAGAAGACAAATTAGATTTGGGTATAAATCTGGGGGTAAATGTGAAAATATTTAATGATATAGTAAATGCAATGCGAAAAGATTGTTAGTATATATTTTTTTAATGAATTTAAGATGCTTAGTTATATAATCAAATAAATAACTTTGTTGTAAGACATAAATACATAAATATAAGATTACATATTATGTTTTTATGATAAAAAGAGTAAAAATATCAAAGCTCAAATAGATGTTTAAATGACTGACTTTAAGTGAATATATTTTAGTTCATTATATATTTGTATAACAATTAAAATATGAAAATCTATTGCAAATGGCGAATTCAATAGTATTCTATATAAGTAATGTCTAAATTATTATATCTATATCATTTTTATTAATAATATTGTTTTATTTATTCAATACTTAGAAAAAATATAATTAACTTTTATTTGTCTTTTAATGTTTCAGTCAATCATTAATTCTGGAGGGGGCCGACCATATGACATAAAGGTATGTATTTATTTATTTTTTTGCTGTATTTCTTTTTTTAATGCAATGAATGTTTATTATAATGTTAATTACAGATGTCTCAGCAGTATAGCCTGCGATGGAATAACCATCAGCCAAATTTTATATCTATGTTTGGTACACTACTAGCTACAAAAAACTTAGTAGATGTGACTCTAGCCGCTGAAGGTCAACACCTTGTTGCACACAAAGTGGTGTTGTCGGCGTGTAGTACATATTTTCATGTGAGTTTGACATTTAATATTTCTTATTCTATTTTAATTTTTTTTAAAATTATGTATTGTTATATGTGTAATAATAAATAGTTGTGTCACCTATTTATAACTACTACTAACTTTAATTATAAAAGTTATATTAAGTAGGGTAGATTGATATTATGTATCTTTTTGTTTATAAAGTAATTTTGGATAACTAAAATGTGATTAAATATGATAAATATATAAGATTTTTTCTTTTTAAGTGTAATATTATTAAGTAATTGTTTTTTTTTTTCAGTCATTATTTATAGACAATCCGTCACATCATCCAATAGTTATTTTAAAGGATGTTACATTTAATGATTTACGGACAATGGTTGATTTTATGTATTACGGAGAAGTTAATGTCACAGAAGAACAATTGCCACAGGTAAGCTAAGTTTTTAACACAAATAAAATTTAAAATATATGTTTTTTTAACTAAAAACCTTATTTTTACAATTTTATTTTGTGTTGCAGGTATTAGAAACAGCAAAAATTTTAAAGATTAAAGGATTAACAGAAATGCCAGACTCCACATCTTTAACTAGATCCCAAGGGTCATCAGCTGATTTACCTACTGCAGAAAATTCCAATGAGCCACTAAGACCTTCGATTTCAACCCCTTCACCCATTTTGAAACCAAAAAGGTGAAAAGACTATAATTATATTCTATCTTAGCATTGAAAGATCATTTTATTGTGATTTTTACACATTTTGAAATTAAACTATTTAAACCAATTATTAATTGCATATATTTTGGGATTCTTTTTAGAAAACCTGACATTTAGATCATTTTATAGTAGTCTATGAACTAATTATGTCATAAGTGCCCAAATATTTGACATTTCAAATAGTTTTACTAAACTTTTTTTACAGGCGTAGAATGAGCTCTACAGGTTCAGTGGGCAATTTGGGTGTAGACGACAATAGGAGCAACGACTGTGGGCAAAGTATGGAAATGATGCGTGAGGCGGTGACATTAAGCAGTGTGCCACAACAAAAACGTAGGGATATGGACGAGCGGATAGATAACTCACAACAGGTACTTTTAACCTTCAATTTATATGTTTATGTCAATATTCTTTGTTTGATGCTTTTATTTAGTGACATAAGATAGACAGAAATTATTGTTAAGATGTTATGCTTATTAATTTTTCTTCAATTTTAAATCTATTGTTCTTGTCATTTTATGAAAATGGATATCAAGCCTATATTAAATCATTCAGATCCCTACCAACTGTGCCACATTTATTTTTAATATAAAACAATATATGTATTTCCTTAACATGTCTTGATAGCTTATAAATTTTTATAAGGTTAGTCATTGTTTTAACTTCTATATATTATTAATATAATATTTTATTAATATAACATATACTCTATACAAATAAAAAAAAATAATTGTCTGCTTATAATACCAAAATAGTGCCTTTTTGCAAAAAGCATGTTGTTTACATTTTTGTCTGTCTGTTTGTACCATTTAGTCTTTGGAACGACATGATCGATTTTGACGGGACTTTCACTGGCAGATAGTTTACCGTAATTTTATTTTAGTATTATAATTTTTTTTGTTAAATTTCACACCATCAAAGGTTCAGACACAACACAGCTGTAACATTTTTTTAGCTTCATGCTATAAAGCAGTGGGACCTAGTGTTTATACGCTCCGTTCCCCATTTTCCCCTGAATTCAAGAGGCTTTGCGTTTTAACGCAGTGCTTTGCCTTTGCCATTCCTTGAGTGAGATCGAACCCACAACCTGACCCATGTACAATCCTACCTACTATTAATATATCAACCTACTATTAATATATCAACATGGCCTCAACATATTATTAATATATTATAATAGACTTTTTGATTTTAGACTGGTGAATCATCGAGCATAAACATAGATCAGCTTGCCATGGATGCAAATTCAGCTGTTGGTATGTCACAAGGTAAGTCTTATCATTCTCACATGATTTTTGTTATGCACAATCATCTTTTTTCATTTTTGCTTACTGATCATATGATGTTGATTGTTCTTGAGTGTCATATGTTTTTGTTGACATTAAGTATAGATGCTTGGAGCTAGTGTTTATATTTATATAAATATGGGATAGCAATTCTGTCTTCTTTTTGAATTATTTATAACTCTTTATCAAGTATTACCTACAAATTGATGCATTTCTTATTTTTATTTGATTATTCAGTATAGTATATATTTTTGTATGCATTGTTTTTATTTTATATGTTAGTTTATTATTGATGTACGTCATTGAGCTTTACGTTAATTTTAATTTGATTTGTAAAAATCATCTTCAAACTTGTTCAGTAGTTCTAGTATCTATAATCAAGATATCGAGACTTTGGTTAGGTGGCGGAACTCAACGCCTTGATTTGTCTTACTAGGGAGGGGGCATGAAATAAATTTAATTCATTTTCTCATTCATTCCACCGAATAGGAATCGAACCCACAACTAATCGTGTTTCCACTCAGACGTTGGCCCCACTGTGTCATGATGGCGACATTTAGACTTATACTTAACATTAAATAAAGTAAAGTATCAAAATTAACAATTTCACTGCCATTGCTTCATCGTAACATCTTCTTAGTGATTCATTCATCGTATTGTTGAATTCATTATTACTTATTAACTTTCGAATTTAAATGAAAAAAAAAAATAAAGCGTATTTTTACTCTTGCCAAAGTTAAAATAAGAAAAAAAGTTTAAATAAAGTAATGTTTTTCGTCAATATTGCCTTTAAAAGTTAATGATAAATTGCGCTTGTAAAGATATTCATTTATAATTTAAATGTTTCGTCGTCCGTATAATAAAACGAATGTCTATTAACATAGAAAAGATTAAAGGTGTCTAAAGATTGAAAAGATCAAACGCGGCGTTAAGTTCCACTTAACACGCAACAATGTCTCGATCTCTGGTGGAAAGTAAAGAACGAAGGGAGTGCCTTGACACTAGTCTTGTTCTCTTTGACAATCGGCTATTTAGGAAAATGCTTGTAGTTGCTTTTTTTCTTGATAAATTTAATAACATGGTTAAATGTGTAAGCTATATGAATTGAAAAGAAAGTGGTTAGACTATCGGTGTTCTAAGAGACTGTCGTTTTGCGGCCTCCATTATGTTTCAAATATTTGGAAGTGTTTCTGATTGTATTCAATTTATTCTAATCAACTTCGGATAATTTTCTCGTCAATGAACGGCTATAAATACTTATTTAAGTATTACGTGTTATACGACATATTCTATTTATTATTTTTATTTTATTTCAAAATATATTTATACAACATGTCAGAATATCCTAACCTAACAAAATATTATAAACCTCTAAAAAAACAACTAAAACACACTAT
Source organism: Dryas iulia moderata (assembly GCA_019049465.1). Classification (NCBI taxonomy): domain Eukaryota; kingdom Metazoa; phylum Arthropoda; class Insecta; order Lepidoptera; family Nymphalidae; genus Dryas; species Dryas iulia. The sequence goes on along the minus strand of CM032415.1, from coordinate 3,011,040 downwards.
ACATAGTGGAAAAGTGCACATATATTTTGCCTTTCAGGGAAGGGAGATCAATGAAATATTGTAGTTGTAGTAATTTTTTTTATTATTATTTAATCTTGTATTACAAAATCATTTATCTCTCTTCCCAGGCCAATGGAGTATGCTGGAGCATACGTACCCGCGGTACACGAACGCGTGCCTGCAGCCCGACCAGGGCATGTACCTCAACAACGTGATGAGCGCGGACGCGGAGCTCGGCTACGGGCAGGTGCTGGGCATGGCGGGGCCGGCGCCCGGGCCCAGCTGCGGGGCGGGCGCGCCGGGGGCGGGCGGCGACGAGGGCGGCGCGCCCGACGCCCACCCCGCCCTCGCGCACGCCGCCCACGGCGCCCACGCGGGCGCGCAGATGCAGCAGAAGCGCCGCCGCACCACCAACCCGCAGGCGGAGGAGAACTTCCAGCGCGCGCTCGAGGCGGTGCGCTTCGGCGGCATCGGGTTCTGCAAGGCGGCGCGCATGTTCGGCGTCAACAACCGCACGCTGTGGCTCGAGTACAAGAAGAAGGGCTACCCCAACAACCGGCCGAGCATCAAGAGCCGCATCAAGCGCGAGCACGTGACGCCGCCGCCCAAGGACGAGCCGCCGCTCCCCGACTCGCAGATGCTGCTGTGCCCGCCACACCCCGTGCCCGTGGGGTTCATCGACCCCCGGCCGGTGGACTTCCCGCTGCAGGTGGGCGGCGTGGGCGGCGTGGGCGGCGTGGGAGGCTCGCCGCTCAACATCATCAACGGCGTCAACTTCCCGCTGCAATAGAACGCGGCGTGCGCCCCGCCCGCCGACTCCTGCTGCTTGTGACCGGAGCCGGCGGGCGTCGCGCCGCGCCCGCACGCACACACGCACACGCACGCGCACGCACACTACTACATGCACGTGCCACTGTAAATACTTACTACCTACCCCCGTCGTTACCATTGTCGTCCAGTATTACTAGCCACGACCCGCGCACTGTGGCCATATCGCTAAGGTATCGTTAGATCTCAGTAGAACAATAAGTTGAACACACAGGTATTTGATATCAGCTTTTTTATAATAACCGCTTTAATAATAAGAACTATTATGGTATATTGATGATGGAAATAGTGAATTTATATTGTACGCCGGTTCGTTTACGCTCTGATGTGTTGCAGGCACGTGGACCTTATTACCTATCTTGTGGAATGGAGATGTTTTTATTTGTAAAGGATTTGTCAATCTGTCTGTAGTAAGTAACTTGTAATAGCATAATTATCACAATATTGCGAATATCAATACTTATACAATACCATGTGCCTGCATCATATTAAACAAATGTAATATTAAAAGTCCCAATATTCTCAATAACATATTACATACACAAAACTGTTTATAAATATCTATGATTTGCTCAAAAAAGCATTTAAATTACATAAAGCATATATATTTTTTTATTATTTGGGAGACTTGTAGCTTAAAATTTGTTGTTTCCATGAAATTTCTTACTTCACAATATAAAAACAATAATTTATATACAAAAGCTCAATAACTGGAGCTAATATAAAATACTGAAAATTGTGAAAATTAATGAAGAAGCAATAATTTGTTGTAATGTATTAGTGTTGTATATTATACACAATTTTACCACGTTTAGACATGTTGGTAAATATCTTTTATCGAATGGAAACATTAACAAGCAATAAATTATGTTTTATTTTGTACCATAAAATATTTTATGAGACTGGTAATTTAAATATACGAGTACATATTGATTACTGTCAATATTAGAATGAAAATTAGAAATTGTTCTTAAAAAGTTTGTCAATAGTCAAAATAATGTTCTGTCAACCGTTTTAATTATAAATTTAATATTATTTACTTAATTTTGTCTAATTACATTTAAAATAATTTTGAATCTAAACAATTATAATAATTACTTTCAATTAGTGTCCGACCGAAGGTTCGGTTTCGGCCTAGTTTCGTTTAAAAATGGAGTTTCGGCCGAAGTTTCGGTTTCGGCCAAAAAACTGCCGAATCTTCGGCGTGTGCCGAAACTCGGAACTCTTGAATTGTCACAAAATGCTTAGGTATTTTTGAGTGATTTTATAGATTAGGTCTAGGTACCTAATTACATGCCGTAAATGATTTCAATGCTCTACGCTACACGATACAGCTCAGAAAACCCATATGTAGATATTTCAATCATTTCGCTGTACGAAAATTGGAAGAATTGTATAAAAGATCTCCTAGGGCCTTAGTGAGTCTATATGTAGGCACAGCTTGAAGCGTGTCCGCTGTTGATGAATAATATGCTAAATTAGTATCAAATATGGCATGTGCCAAACACATTGTCTATTGCTAACATATTGCTAAGTATGTACTAGACATAAGCAACTGGCTAGGTTTACGTAATTTAAAATCTGCTCTTGGATACGGCCCTTTGTGGTCATGGTGGTAGAGGTAAAGTCCTACTCCTGCTTAAACATTATCGCTATTGGAAGATTTTTTTATTAACGTCAGCCGTAAGCTGTCATGGCGCGGTTGGAAAGCTTCTAATTTTTTACTGTAATAAAATCTATATGTACAAAGCGTTGAAAATGCACTATTTTGTAACATATTATTCAAATTTTATGACGTCATCAAGAGTTTCGGTTTCGGTTTCAGCCGAAACTGAAGTCATAGCCGAAGGTTCGGTTACGGTTTCGGCAGAAATCTTAGTTTCGGTCGGACACTACTTTTAATACATATATTTATGTTTACTAAAACCATTTTATTCCGCCTTGAAACACAATTATTTTAATATTCCTTTCTTTTTATATAATCGACCGTCGTGTCTTAAGGTGTAGGTGCGCACAATATAATGTTTATTTTGTTAGAATAGTTACCGCTGGTCGGTTACTTACTTAATGTAAGTCTACGCAGTTATGTATATTAACATGAATTAAAAAAAAAAACTATATTGTAATACGCGCAAGGTGTCACAAGAGCGATCTCCATTGTATATATTCTAGTTGTAAAGTAAAGAAAACGTGATCATGTAATTATTATAAGTATGCATTTATAGATATAATGCTCCGTTGCAAAAATATACCACTATATTCTATTCTATGCTATTCTATTCTATTCTATTCTACTAAGCAATAAAACAAAATGGCGGACTTAATGTTTTCGTTGTTAATATTCAACCAGTGCTGCTATTTAAAGTCTGAACGATATATTGATAATTGTTAAATGTCAATATCGATTTTTTTATTGTATTATTTATATTTTGCAACAGAGCAACATTAAAATATGATGTTAGTTTAGATTGTAATTAATGTACTGTAAAAAGGTGGTGCCAGTGTCTTCTCATTTTTAGAGATAAATAAATATAAGTAATTGTATCCTAAAAGTCTATATATATACATATGATATATATACTAGTATATTGTACGTAACTGTTAAACGTGTTGTGCCTGAGGTTTTCTTTCGTATTACTGTATTTCCCAAATATTATTTAAATAATTGGAAATACAGTAACTGCGTATCGATTATAACGCACGCTCTGTGTACCATCACAATTATTTTTATTATTATTATTATTTGTATGAGATCTCTTAATTTTTTGGACTGATTTTTACATTATTGAAAATGATTTTTTTTTATGAAATAATGGAATATTCAACTTTTTATAGAAAACTAACTTTATTCTTGGTTTTCAATATTCTAATTCTTTTTTCAATATTAATGGAAAAAGCAAAGCTTTACTGTAAGAAATGTATCATAGTTTGTGTAATTTATTTTTAAATTTTAGGTTAAATATTATAGTATTGGAAATGAACTTGGTTACGATAACTTTGTTATATACTGTCAATAGAATGCTAGGAGCATGTGTATGCATTTTTTCATTTGATTGTACTCATTTTATATTTATCAATCAATAATTTCAAATACAATATATTATCCGTTCATTTCTAGCCGTTGCCTCGTTTACATACAAAAACTTGCCAATAGTAAGTTTTCTATATTATACTAAATCTGGAAGGTAAAGAAGGGCGTAGCAAAATATGTTGCTTGATATGCATGCGTATGTATGTGCATGTAATGTATGCGTTCTCTTTAGTTGTATGGTGATGATGTATATACAAATTTTAAAATAACCACATACATACATACATCATTAATAATTAAATTGTCACTTTGACTTGCTATAACATTAATAAGCAATTGTAAGTTATCACGTATCATAACGATTGGTATGTTGCAAGTAAGCTAGACAATATTAGTTCGATTGGCGTCGTCTTCACACGTTTACACCCTATATCAATAAGCGATCCTTATCTAGAAACTGCTACCTCAGACTAGGCTCTAGCAATCAGTTTTTTGAGTAAAGGATGAATATGCAATCCTTTGGTTGATCAGGAAGATCAACATCCATAGAGAGGACTGCTGTTTCACCCCACCCTCTTCCCTCACCTTCCCGGTGTCGCTGTATAGACCACAACAACAAATCACAATACAGAAAAAAAAATCGTTTTCTCCCATATCACCATAACGCTAAGCTACGCCCTTCTAAACACTTAGTTATTGGCAAGGCAAGTAGGTAAGGGGCATCGAATTTTTATGTGTTTCCATAAAACATTGTTTTTTTTGTTCTCATCTTAATTGAACTGTTGAAGCCGATAACCGATTCAGAGAAACTAAAGTGTATGTTGCATACATATATTATATCCAATTTTATAGCATAATATTATAGTGAAGCCGCCGTGGCGCAACGTGTCAGTAAATTCGATTTCCACTCGGGGAAGTAAATTATGTTTAAATTGGTCTATTTCCCCGTGCTGTGTTCATGTCCCACTCAACACGTAATGTCTCAAAATCATACGGTAAGCATGGAACGCAGTGTCCTAATACTTAGTTTCTTTGTCTACCTTGTTTGCGGGACTTAGCTAAGAAATCATAGTAATCCAGTCGGCTTTTAGAATAAAAGTCTGTCTCACCTCTGACGGCGGCTTTACTCTATTTATTGTCTAACCTAAACTAATTATTGAAGAATATTACCAGAGCTATTATATAAAAATATTGAACTATATATGTATATAAATTGTGTTGCTAAATCAAGAGGAAATTTTTACAATTTTGATAATTTCACCGCTGACAGATAAGTTTCTAGTGACTTTTGGACATCTTAAACAACACACAACAACAAGTTAATAGAAACTGATCAGTCAGAGTTGAACAGGGCCTTAATATAATGGAAAATCTTTATATTATAGAAACAGTTTAAACTATAGTGACAATGTTTTTATAACGTATAGACAATTTCAGTATTACTTCTCGTGGTTGTCCCTCTATATATTTAAAAAATTGATTTATGAATTAAGTTGTGAAGTGTTAAGGTTTCAATGCAATTGTGATTGCCATGTTATCCTTAGCAAACAGTAATAATTTGTAAAAAAAATATCATATCAAATTTATGGAATTTATGTTAATATAGTTAGTTATTTAACAGCCGATAATATGTAATGTTAACTCTCTTGTATCGCTTTGCCGATGAAAAAGAACATTTTTTTTAAACACAAAAAAGTTAAACAGCGTAATACGATTTTTATATCAAATTTATTTAAATATTTTTTTAACACCTTGAAGTTTATCTGTCGGCATTCAATACGGGATAGTCAATTTTTTATACCCAACCAGTTTTAGCTCCGATTGTAACACTACCCTATTGTTTATAATGCATTTACGAAGTTAAGTCTATTGAACTACAATATATATATATATATATATATATATATATATATATATATATATATATATATATATATATATATATATATATATATATATATATATATATATATATATATATATATCTATATATATATATATATATATATATATATATATATATATATATATATATATTTAGTTTTAATTCCAATAGTGGAAGTGTTATAACCGGGCTGAAAAACTGCGGTTCACAATCTCTAATAGACAACTTATAATGCATTTCTCGATTGTTAATTTATATTACTTATTTGTATTTAAAACCAAATTAGGAAATAAAGTAAATGATAGTTTTGCAAAAATTGTGTTTTTATGAGATTTTTTATACCTTTGCCACCTATATGTCCATATTTGGCGCTCATACCCTGAAGTCAAATGAATGGATTTTACTGTCGTATTTTCAATATTCTTACTAGTAACACTGTCGGGATTTTTTTTCTGATTAGTCTTACTGGTAAGACTATTAGAAATTTTGATGCCATTTTTTTTATTTACCAGCTATTTTAATTACCTTATACCATATACCATACCTATTCCAATCCACGCTCCAGGCTATTCCAATGGTATCATTGTCAATATATAATTATATAATATCTGTAGGTATATGCTTGACATTACAAAAAAATCGTCCCGCTGAGTTTCTTGCGCCGGTTCTTCTCAGGTCTGAGGCATTAACTTTAGTGAACCGGTGGTAAATTGTTTGACGTTCAAAAAATGAAACATGTAACTTCTTACTTTCAATAAAATTATTTGACTTTGACTTTATTACTAATACCATAATAATTTAATTGATTATTGATGCTAGTTATAGGTATCAATAGCACCCACGAAGTCAGGTCAGGTCAGATCAGTCTATTGGGAAGGAGGGTTTTAATGATACTACTAAATGGGCGAATCTTATAAAGCGATTGATTATAAAAAAAAACATGAGGAAGACACTTTGATTCTTTTAATTATAATTTGTCTATTTTAATTCCAAGAGATAATAATATTAAAATATTAATTATCTAGACAAAAATAAGTAGGAAGCTTAGAAAGTGTTTTCTTGTATTGATTAATACAGCTTCTAACGTTATTATATACTTTTTTTATATTTTTTTAGCTTCACGCTGTATCCCGCACACAGAAGGGTAGGCAAAGGGAACCTAGTGTTAAGACACTCCGTTCCCCACTTTCAGCCGAATTCGGAAGCATTCCATGTTAAGTGGCGGAACTTAACGCCGCGCTTTACCTCGACACCAGAGCGAAGAAAATGGAAATATTAAATATTTCCACTCCTCGAGTGGGAATCGAACCCACAACCAGTCGTTTATAGTCACACGCTTCTGCCACTGGCCCACGACTGGCCACTATATACTTAAGAAAAGGAAATTTTAATATTTTCTTTTTTCAAATACAAAATCTCATATATGTATTTCGTTGTTCAATAGAAGAGAATACATAACTATTTATAACCGCAAGGAATGAGTGTCCTAGTCATTTTATAAGGCAGGATGTGCATAAAGGACCCCTGCACTTGAGTCTATTAAGCTATCAAGTGTGATATTGTTATGCCGATCATAATAGACGCCACGTGACGTTACGCGATGGATGGATGTAGCGATTTATATACGCAGATGATGAAGATTGACACAAATTGTCGTTTAAATCTAAAAATAAATTGAGTTTATTGTTCTAATAAATATGTATGTTGTGGAGCGTTTATATAACCATTTTTATTTCAAGTGCGTGGAAAATTAGTCTCAAGATACTCAGTTCTCTAGTTTTCAACTATTTGAATGACATTATATGTTAATTCACTGCATTGCACACCATGTTTTTTCAATTTAAACAAACAATAAGGCAAAAAAAGAATAATTTTAAGTAATATAAATGGTCATAGACTGCCCACCTGTTTCACAATAACGTCTAAATATTATTAATAAAATACATATTAATAATAAATTATATTAATTATTGTAGACCTCAGCGCCTCGTCAGGGGTGCGACTCCGACGTATTAAGTACTTCAAGCGTCAAAGTCGAGTCCAGCCTGAAGAGCAGCGTGAAGTGCGAAAACAATCATCCGAGCCATCCCTGACCGCCGTCACACATGTCCTGCAGAAACACGAATCTTATCCGCAATATACTCCTCCCAAGGTACGTTTTTTTAGCTTCACGCTGTATCCCGCACACAGCAGGGTAAGCTGAGGGAACCTAGTGTTAGGACAGTCCGTCCCCGTTTTCCGCCGAATTTTGGAGGTTAAGTGGTGGAATTTAATGCCGCGCTTTGCCTCGACACCAGAGCGAAGACAGTGAAAATGTTATTTCATTCCTCGAGTGGAAGTCGATGTTAGGATGCCTAGACTGACCTCGTACTTTTTTAATATTATGTTTAAACGAGGGCGTCGTGACTCAGTGGGACAGTGTCTGACTGTAAAACGATGTGGTACCTAAAATAAAGCGCAGCGTTGAGTTTCGCTACTCAACACTCATTGTCTTGATCCTGGGCGGAAAGTGGAAGACGAAGTGTCTTGACACTTAGTTCTAGTTCGGGAAAAGGCCTGAAGTTGCTTTAAAATTCATAGTTCAAACTATGACCAAACTATGTACGAGCATACTGTAGTGGATACAGATTCAAAACGGATTATATTATTAAGTTATGAGATCAAAAGATCATAGATTAGTTATGAGGACAAGTAAACATGTCTCGAGAACCTGCTTAATTGTCCCATCACTAATACGTCTGTATTGCCATCTCTATCGTTTTCATTGGAAGTAATATTCATTCACTATCAACACTACTTCCAGCTGATACGACGACCACGTTCAGAACAAGCAGTAAGTTCATTACTAATAAGAGCAGTAGCCGTAGTCGACCGACAGCCGACCACCACCGCCACAGTGACCACTCCAACCAGCTCCTTCGAAAGCGTCATCATGGAAAGCCCTCAGACTCGCGCCAGTCACACCCCCGCAGTGCGGTCAGGACCCCCCCTCAGTTGCAACTTCTGCTGGAATACCGTTGACGAATGTGGAAGAATACTTCGGCGTAAAACTCAGTACCACTGTCCCGAATGTCGCACCAATTTGTGTATAGTTCCATGCTTCCACGAATACCACGACAGTACTGAGACGGAGTCGAGCTCTACCAGTGCTACTTGAATGCCTAATTGCGATAAGTCAGGCCTACCTTCTACTATTGTAGGTGAGTGATTAAGGATGTCTTGTGATTGTCTTCCTTTCACTCCCCTAATTTGAGCGTTTTGTCGATTTTTTTTTCTATAGGATTATTATTCCCTTCCAGAATTAATGTAGCCAAATAGTCTGTGACAGTATGTGTGTATGTTTACTAGTCTTTTAGCGTGTTTGTTCTCATATCCAAATATTTTCTATTCTACACGTCTTACTGTAAAGCACTGTAGTGCCAGTTGTTGTATATATGTTATAAGATTTCTCATATAATAAATAGTATTTATTGAATGGTTGTCCGTTTTAGAGAAAATTTGTAGAATATAAAATATACGTACGGTATATATTGTAACTGTTTCAACGTATATCTATATATATGATTGAAGGAAGCTGGAATTGTATTTCCTCAGGCATTTTCGCCTTTGTCGTAATGTGGAAATTAAGTATTTTGTCTTCCACCGCGCTGATTTGTAAGCATTTTTGGTGGAAAAATTGTTGTTATACCATAATATTGTAATGATTGTCGAAAAATTACAGGAATATAATTCATAATAAAAGATTACATTTGTGTATTTAAATATTTGTATAAAAAAAAGATATCTCTAGATACTAAAATTGAAAAAAAAAAACAAATTGTTCTATGCAGTTGCGTGTAATAGCTTTACTGACGAATGGTGCGAATTTTGGAGGCAAATATAGATTTTTAAAACTAGCTATTCGTGTAAAAGTCTTTTAAAGAAATAAAAAAAACAATTTAGAAATATAAAATATATATGTAAGTATATATAAATTGTCCAAAATATTAAAGTTTAAAAGTACTTATTAAATGTGAAATTTGTATGTAGGCTTCCTAAACATTGTCTGCGAGATTGTGATTACCAGTTAGTTGTAAGATAAAGTTGACATTATTAGTGTATAATGGTAAAGTTGGTACAATTACGTGCAATAATGTCAGAAAAGCGAATTACTGTTAAGATTTGTAAGCATATTACGTGGTGAAGCGTTTTTAAAACGTTTGTATTTTTGTTTTCTATTATATTCTTTTCTATCGTCTCTATATTTAATATATAAATTAATATATTGAAAGCAATATTCGGGGAGAACTATTTTTGTATGAATTTTGGCGCTATAGTTAACATATAGCAATTTTATTCTAATAAGTTAATTATAAGTATTGTTACACGAAATTTACGAGAGAGTTACGAAATGTGGGCCAAGTTTTTGCTTTAGTAGAAACAAACAAACAAACATTGTTATTTATTACGAGCTTTTGTCTGCTTTTGCACAAATATCAAACGACCTCTGTAGGCATATTGTTTAGTTTAGACAAGAAATAAATGAATACAGTAATTAGAAAGTGGCTTTGAAGGTAAAGAGTAACGCACAAAAGTGGATTAGTATAATTTTTGTAAAAATATCACCCAAAATATGAGAGAATTTCCTTAAGTATTGGAAGACTTTAAATATGAACATATCATTGTCGCAGGCGCTTCTGTTGTCAATGTTATCTTAGTAAATTTAGTAAACGAATGATTGTGATTCTCAATTTAATAAAATTGAAAATAGAAATGGTATTGTTGTGATTTATTGTCGTAGATATAAAGAATATGTATGTGGTTTCAGAATATTTAGAAGTTTCTGGAACGAACGATGTTTCATCATATTTAATATGAGCTGTTCTTCTCTGTAATAGTTAATGTTAATATTAAAATGTTTGTAATATAATATTTTATGTAAACCGTTCGAAATGCTAATTGTTGTGTTTTTTTAAATATGTAAACGGTAACTTAATAAGACATCTTTACTTTGTTACATAAACCCCATTAAGTAAATGTCCCCGTGATATAATCTTTTCATTCTCTAAATCTTGTTAGCATCTTGTTCGAATAACAACTTTTATTTCTTTACATTTTTTTCAAAACACTACTTAAGTATTTTTTTTATAGAAGTTTTTACCATATTATCTTCCTATAACTGGCTGATTGTTGATTTTATATTTTGTTTATATGTATATATGTAAGGACGGCTATTTAATTACCTGCACTATTTGAAATTTTGAACGTGATATTGTAAGCTTGACATTGTAGTTTTGGCGGTAAAATAAAATTTAATATTTAATTCCAAAATGGCGGAGATCATAGCTGTATTGGTTGTCTATGGTTATGTGACAGATTATTAAATACGATATAAATATTGTCACATAAATAAAAGATGGGAAAACTAAATAATTATTGTTTGTAGAATTTTATTATGTAATTCACATATTAAATCCAGGTAATTAAAAAGCATCCTATTTACATTTTGCGATTTTTCCCGCCCATTTAATTTGCGTCGAAAATGGCGGCCACAATTGAAATAGTTAAAGTCAGTAGCACAAAGTTTCACTTATAAAACATAATATGTATTTCAGTGTTGTTTGTACTGGCATCGAAATGCTCAATTTTACAGTGATAATATTTACTTAGAAAATTTTGTAACGAGTCTACTTTTAATAATATTTCGTATATTATATATTACCTACAATTTTTTATACAAAACTAACTTGTTTTTAAATATTCAAGTTTCTTTACAGCAGTGTTGGGCAAAATGTAATTGCAATTAACAATTAAATATTAACAATGGATGATTTCTTTGTGCAAACAACACAATTAACATCTGTTCTTCTCTCGTTGTTAATCTTCACCAATTTATTGTTAATTGTAGTAGTAAAGATGAAAAAATAATTAATTTTTGCAGTTAATTATGATTTTTATTAGTTTTCCCACTAATAAATAAAAAAAATATTAATTGCTATTGATTTTTGCCCAACACCGCAAGTTTACAGGTGATATTGTACGTAAAATGTCTATTCTTTGAAAATGTTTAGGTAAATCTTTGTATGTCTTCATTTAGATTTGAGCTTAGCATTGCATTATCATAACATGCTTTCTACTAAAACTTGTATAGACATATATATTTAAAATAAGTAAAACTTTTCAAATCTTGATGTTTAACTACGAAAATATAAATATAAGATATTGTCCTATGTATTGAAAGTAACTACTGTATGACAGTGAAAGGATTTTCTTATATAAAAAGAGGTAAATTTAAACTTAGAAGATTGTTAGCAACTGTCAGATGATGTAAAAAATGTTCATAATATTAATTAATTAATTAAATGTTTGTCCTGCCATAATGGCATATTTCTTCAAAATTAAAATTTAGATACGAATAAAACAGGGTTATCCTTAACAAAGTAAAATTGCTTGTGAAGTTTATAAAACTTTACAACGTATTTTTGGCAAAATAATTCTAACTCGAACGAGTATTTTCCGATAATTAATCGATGGCTTTAAATGTTTATTGCTGTAGGAATCGATACGTATGTTTATATGTATATCAAATTGTACACGGCCAGTGATTTAATGAATAAAACATTCCGTAGCGCAAAATATTGATGTTTATCCTAAAATAATATATGATTGTTAAAAAAAAAAAGAAGAAAATTCTAGAAAATCGATTATACCCATTGTCCATAGATATAGCTCCTTTGAATTTGCTGTTAGTGTTTATTAGATGTTATAATAAAAGTAAGAATACTGTTTTACGTTGAAATGTGTCGATTTTTGTAACCAAATGATTACTTAGCCAGTTGATGTGCCATTGTAGTTGTTATGGAACCAGATGTACGAACTACGGTCGAAGAAATCTGCCTTTATATATATTACTTATATACAACATTAGAATTATATTTATGTTGACAATAATATTTTGGTGAAAAGCGTATTTGCTGTCCCTAAAATTTGTTTTTTTTTTAAATTATAATACATTAGACATAGCCAAGATAATCAAATTATGTCTCAATTTAAAATTCTTTCCCCAAAAATGATGTTTCTACATAAAAAATAATAAGTTATAATTTTTTTACAATATAAAAAGATTTTTTGGCTTTATAATAATTCTTGATTTACAGCAAATATGCTTTTCAACGTCGACATTATAATGCATATATATTGATATATTTATGTTGATTTATTTGTGAATAATTGTTGATTTTATTGTGTGAAGGTTTTGGAAAAGATATTTAGAAAACGTATAATATAAAAATTTGAATGCAGCGGGATTCGAACCCGCGACTCCTGAATACCACTGAGCAATGAACGCATTGTTCAGTGGTATTCAGGAGTCAGGAGTCGCGGGTTTGAATCCCGCTGCGTTCAATCTTTTTTACATTTTTTAAATATCTTTTTTAAATTTCCTAAGTATGAAGTAACACTTTAAAAATGTTTAAAAGAATTAGTTTTTGGACTGTCGAATCGAGACGAGTTTTTGGCGTACATATTAGTAATTATACAAATATATATTACTAACTATAAAATCATATTCAAAAGTGTTATTCGACCGTAGTCAGTGTCTCGTACTTTAAATTGTGAATTCATGTACCTTGTAGTATGAAAATGTCATAAAAGTTATATATATGGCCGATTAAAATAAAGTAAATATGATCTGTGTTTAACTTTTTGTTTCATTACTTTTCCCTTTTTAGTTTTCAACATTCTATTTATTCTACTGTAATGAACAGAAAGAATCTGATTTTAAGACATAACATACTTTACCTAGAGGGAACCTAGTGTTAAGGCACTCCGTTCCCCACTTTCCGCCGAATTCGGAGGCTTGCGTGTTAAGTGGCGTAACTTAACGCCGCGCTTTACCTCGACACCAGAGCGAAGAAAATGGAAATATAATTTCCACCCCTCGAGTGGGAATCGAACCCACAACCAGTCGTTTACAGTCACACGCTTGTGCCACTGGGCCACGACTGACCACTACATACTTTTGCTTAATTCATAAAAAATCCTTGTAAAATTATGTTAAATATATAACATTTTTGTTTATCCGTTTATGTGATTATTAGAAGTTAAGATATTTTTGCTTATTTTTATATAAAAATTATGTAAAACAAAAATTTCTTTCACCGAGTGGGGACGGAACCCACAAACATCTTATGTCAGACACTTGACCGCTGAACTACACTGTTCTATAGTTATAATAAATATGTATGACATAACATAATGAGGTCAGTCGTGGCGCGGGCGCAAACTGTGAGTGTAAATGCGACTGCTCGTGGGTTTGATTCTCACTGGAATTAAAATATTTAATACTAGCGATCCGCTCGCGTCCTCGCCGTGTACTTGTCGCTGATACTTTTATCTCTTTATTTGAGCCCCTCCGAATTCTCCTCTGTTTAATCATAATAAAAATTAGCCTATAGCACTCCAGATCAATCCTGAATAGTAGTGTATCTTTTCAATTGTGAAAGAATTTTCTTGATCGGTTCAGTATTCCCGAAGGTTACTCCTTATAACACCACCATCCCTCTGTCTACCCTCATATGTACGGGATACATCGTCACGTTAAAAAAAGGCATCATTTAGGCGTAACTCGCATATCATGTCGTATAAGTGGATAACATGGACACCTAGACGACAATACACCCAATTTAAATTAATCAACATTTCGTAATAGACTATAACCTTTTATTTAAATAAGAAAACCATCTTAAAAAAAGAAACTTAAAGAAAATTATGACCAAAAATAATTTCGTATAAGTCAAAGAAAAGGAACCACATGAGTTTAAACTTGTAGCGCCCCGCTTTAGCGACAAAGCCCTTCCATATTAGATTAAAAAAAAAGAAACTTATAGCACTCGTGTTTTGCGTTAGAACTTAAAAAACGTTACCAAAGTATACTTTAAAATCTGTCAAAGAAGTTTTTAGAGCATTATACAACCTTACATGTTTTTGTTAGCGTGATAAGAAGTAAAGCGAAACATTATACACCACACCAGCAACCCCTTTCGCTGTTCCACAATCATTAACCTCTTCAGATCTACGTAGTGTAGCGCTCCGGGGGTCCTCATGCTTTAAGTGACTTTTCCCTTAAGGATAATCAAGACTGTATTTAGGTCAACAAAGATACGAACTGAATACTGAACGGTATTCAGGAGGCGCGGGTTCGAATCCCGCTGCGTTCAAATTTTTATACGTTTTCTTTAAATGTTCTTTAAATGTCTTTTTCAACAAAGATTTTTCTTCTCTTACCTTTAACTTTTAAATTATTCTTTCACAGTCGTTTTTAATGGCATGTTTTACCGTTAATGTTACTTAAGTTAGAATGCCCATCTTGGGACCAGTCGTGGCGCAGTGGGACCAGGGTGTAACTGTAAACGACTGGTTGTAGTTTCGATTCCCACTCGAGGAGTAGAAATATTTAATATTTCCATTTTAATCGCTCGGGTATCGAGGCAACGCGCGGAGTTAAGATCCGCCACTAAATACCTGCAAAAATCAGCGGAAAATAGGTAACGGAGTTTTATAACACTAGATACCCTTTATCTACCCTGCTGTGTGCGGAATACAGCGTGAAGCTAAAAAAATAAGTTATTATATATTTTCCGTTTTTATGAATTCTTTTTATAACCACGAATACCTTTTTCGTGTATGCTCCTATTAAAATCATATTAAAAATATAACATTTTTGTTTATCCCTTTATGTAATTATTAGAAGTAAGTAACGATAGTTTTTTGAAGAATGTGCAATGATGAGACAATTTGGATTAAAATTAAAGTCATTTTTTAGTAGTTTCACGCTCTTTCTCGCAAAGCGGGGTATATTTTCCCGAAGTCGCGACATTGTGTATTAAATGGTGGAATTCAACACCACGGTTTTACCAGATTATCTTTGGTTATATCAGAGCGGAGCGGAAATGAAAATTTAAACATTTCCTCGAGTGGGATCGATCCCGAACATAAATAAATAAATAATGAATGAACGAATACTTCACTTTTACAAGGATTCTGTCGTAGGTATTACATAATAATGTAATATTAATGTGACATTAAATCATTGACGCATACATTAAAGTTTATTTGAATCAAAATATTAAGAAGAAAAGAAAGAATAGAAAAGAAAGAAGCTATAATTTAATCATATTTTATGATTTATTTATTACTGGTCAAAAATGTGTTTCGTTGTGGTTTAGTTCTTCCTGGGCTATTTGTAGTCCACCTCTGAAATTTGGCAGGGATATCGAGCACAGTGTCTTGTGTGCTGTGAAGTTATTTGGTGAAAATTGTAATTGTAGATTTTGAATAAATGGTAATTAAATGGTGATAAAGTGCCCATAGACTTAGGCTGTAGAACGTTAAGTGTTATGTTAGTTAAGTGTTTGCTTTTAAAACGTTTTGTAACATGTAATAACATTAAATATGTACTTCGCTCAGCTCTTCCCGCCATGCAGAGCAAAGAGGCGGTTCCTAGTATTTATACATCAATGATAAACAAGATGGCTGTGGGTTCGATTCTCACTCGGGGGAATGTATATATTTAAATTATTTTATATTTCTCCGCTCTGGTATAAGGCAGATCGTTGCGCTGAGTACCGTTTCTCAACACGCAATGTCCCAGAATTAGACGGAAAGTGGTGAACATGAGTGTTTGGACACTAGGTTCCTTTTTTGGAAAAGGGCGCGTTTAGCTTTTTTAGCTTAGCTACAATACTTCAACTAAATTACTAGGTTCCTTTTTTGTAGTAAGTTTTGTATCTATCTCTTTTTTGACAATTATCCAAACTGTAAAATATGAAATTTGTCATATTTAAATATTTTTATGGTGATTTTCTATAAAACATGAAGTCTGCACTCGCAGAACGTCATAGTGGTTTTTTTTTAGCTTCACGCTGTATCCCGCACACATTGGGGTAGGGAGAGGGAACCTAGTGTTAAGACACTCCGTTGCCCACTTTCCACCGAATTCGGAGGCATAGCGTGTTAGGTGGCGGAACTTAACGCCGCGCTATACCTCGACACCAGAGCGAAGAAAATGGAAATATTAAATATTTCCACTCCTCGAGTGGGAATCGAACCCACGACCAGTCGTTTACAGTCACACGCTTGTGCCACTGGGCCACGACTGGCCACATATTGTTTTTAAAATAAAGTATTAGAAATTCATTAAACTAATAAAATAAAAAATAAACTAGGTCGTTTTTGATAAAGAGAAGTACAAAGTCAAAGGGTATTATCTAGTATTTACCAGTAAAAACAGTATGAAATATCATTATATAGATAACCATAGTAATGATGTTCCTGGAACTGCAAATCTCTTTGAGATCTACTTGAGTAGCATCCAAAAAATGTGGGTTCTAATCCATTTTTCAATTCATATGATATTCAAATATGAAAACGTTCAATTTTGTAAATATATCCATATTACTAATATTATAAATGAGAAAGTTTGTCTCTTACACTTTCAAGGCTACAGTCAAATCCTAGAAAGTTGAAATAGGGGCTGAAAGTTTATATGTGGCCAGTGGCCCTGTGTGGCCAGTCGTGGCCAAGTGGCACAAGGGTCTGACTGTAAACGACTGGTTGTGGGTTCGATTCCCACTCGAGGAGTGGAAATATTTAATATTTCCATTTTCTTCGCTCTGGTGTCGAGGTAAAGCGCGGCGTTAAGTTCCGCCACTGAACACGCAATGCCTCCGAATTCTGCGGAAAGTCGGGAACGGAGTATCTTAATACTAGGTTCCCTCTGCCTACCCTGCTGTATGCGGGATACAGCGTGAAGGTAAAAAAAAAGTTTATATGGAAAATGTAAATTGCTTGACCGATTTCGGTGATTTTTCTCGAAAGTTACTTGATGAAACAAGGTGTCATATAGTACTCCTACTTTTTCAAAAACCAACCCCATGGGGCCGAAATAGGGGATGAAAATTTGTAAGAAAAATATATTAGCCTCTTAACTTAAGCGAATATTTCTAACGTAAGACATCGTCATTTTCTTTCTAATATTTAATTACTTAAGGAAGCGCAAAGACAGTGGCTATCTCTGGTTTTTCATAGTTTAAAAGGCGTAGCCCGGGTTTTGATCATAGAAAAAAATAATCATATTTTGAAATATGATTAGACTGCCAATAGTTTTTAATTTGAAAAAGTTTCTGTTTCAATTTCAATATTGTTAAAATTGTATTAAAATAAGTAAAAGAGAGATATAACCATCATAGGTATATAACCACCATATTACATTTTTACTTCTAAGGAACTTAGAAAACACACTTTGTTCAAACGTCCGGATTGTGAACTCTGGAATCACGTTTCATGGCATAGTTATAATTCTTTGTGATGGCAGCATTAAGTGCCTCTTCACGCGATGGTTGTGGGTTCGATTCCCTAGGCTAGAACATAAAGCGATGCGATGAGTACTGCCAATCGACTAATAATATCTCAAAATTATTTTAAAAGCGGAAAAAGTTTATAATAACATCTTTGCCTACACTGCAGTGCATAATGTGTGCAAACAACAGGTGAATTAAAGGTTTTAATACATTATACGGGTTGAGTTCCGCCACTCTTCCCAAAATATCTTAAATTCAGGCAAATAAAGGAGAACGGAATATCGTGACGCTACATACTTTCTGCCTGCCTTGGTATGCGAGACAAAGTTTGAACCTGAAGAATTCGAATTGAAATTTGATTTTTAAAATGTAGAACTTATAATAGCTAAATATAATAAAAGTAGCAAAAGTAAGGAACAAAGTTATTAGGCAAAAAAACAAGAATTACTGATGCTATCAAACATACACTCACACAGAAATGGAGGTGGGCTGGAGATGGGACTATAGAGAACACGCGATAGAAGGCGGAAAGAGAAACATAGATCGGTAGATCGATAAAGTGGGCTGATGATATAAGTTAAGTTGATATCGGGCAAAGAAAGGACTAAATGGAGAAAAATGGTGGAGGCCTTTACCCATAAAGAGATCCATATTTAAGAAATCTGTTAAATATTACTACTCACTACATTACTCTCACTACTAACACTAATATAAAAAAAATTACCAATGCAATTAACAACATTTAAATTTTTATTTGTATCTTGTTATTATTATTATAACAAAATGTAGAGATGTCAAGAAAACAGTATATAATCAAATTATGCGAGTCCATTCAGAGATCAAGGTTCTACCAATCGTAAATAACCTATATCAACTATTTAAATAAAAAAAAAGAAACAACTGAAATTGATATAATTCATTAAACCGCTTCCAGATAAGTCCATTACTAATTAACGTATCGTGACTTCGGATACCTTCACTTAAATAAATCTATTGAACAGTCAAACAAATTTTTTTTTTTTAACAACACAAAACAATCAAACTAATTAATTTGCTCCGCCATATTATTTAACAAATTTAGCACAAAAGTTAATTACAATTAAAAATAGCCTGAATTCATTTTTTATTAAATGTACTATTAAAAATGTAATAAGAATGTAAATAGCAATCAACAAGTAGAAAGTCTATACAAAACATAATCACGCAGCGGTGAGGTTGTTAGCACCAAATCAATTAAGTACTAAGCTGTTTGTAAGCATCTTAAAGCATGAGAGCTTTGCACATGACGTTTATTATACGCGCTGACAACGCGCGTTTCTTCCGGGGAACTTTACTGCGTTTTTACACGCTCGTGCACATACAGTGGGGGGACGGGTTAAGAATACAATTCCCCTTCGCCGCTGGGTAGCGTCCCGTAAAAGGCGGGTAACCCAGTAGCTTGGTGGTAGGAGATTCGTTCTCCGACTGGCTCGCGACCACTATCATGTCAAAGACGAACCGCCAAATATCTGTAGATGTGTTCCGGTTTGATGGCATGTAAGCCAGCTTTCCCTATCCCCAACATTCCCATCCTTCCTCTCTCCTTCTGTCCTACATCCCAAAGGCTGGCAACACATCTACAATTCTAATGTTGTGGATGTCTATGGGCGAAGGTACGACTTAACACCAGGTGGGCCTTCTGCTCGTTTGCCTCCTTTATTCCATAAAAAAAAAGATACAAATAAAACGGTTGTTATTACGATTTAAGTTACGAGGAAGCGAGGATTTTAAAGTTTGTTAATTTTTTTATAAGTTATTTACCATACAATCTTCCTTCATTGGTTTAGAGGTGTAGCAAAGTTTAGGATGCTTTTTTATTATTCTTGTATATTGCACTTTTTAAATTAATTTTCGGGTTCATCACAACAAACGCCTATAACAACCCTGTGCAAAGGTAACAACTTCGGTCTTGCCTTCGTTGAGCGTTCAGATCGCGTCGCACGCGCGTCGACAGCGCGTAAAACAAGCGTCGTGTGCAAAGGTCCTAAATAATTAAATAATATAACGGTCTCGACGCGCGAGACCTCGTTACTCGATATGTATTTTTAAATAATTAAACTTTTCTTTTTATACATATAAATTTTTCTAGAACAACTATTCTATAGTACTATCTTCATTCTTCGCGTGTTTCACTTTTAGAATTTTCCTCCGATTTTAACCTGAAATTAATAAACCGCTGTTCAAAATCATTAATTACCCCACTGATATATTTTACTTTTATTAATTAGATATAGACTAAATATAGACAAGTATTGATAACTTAAGAGTGTTGAAACCTTCTCGTATTTCCTTTATAAATGAAATTAATTAATTAGTCAGTTTACCCCTTTTACGCAAAAAATAGTGTCACATAAGATTCAGAATAATAAAATATCACTTTTGTAAGTAGCAGAAAATCGAGAAATGTGAAACAAAAAAAAAGTCACTTAGAGAGAAAGTCAAAAGTCAAAGTTTAACTTGTACTCTTTTCATTTATTATATACCATACAAATAGTATAAACATTAATTACTTTCAATTCAATTATAATACATAATAATGAAGCGTTATATTTATCGAGGGTAGGGAAAAAAAGGGGGAACTTCCAAACAGAAGTGAGAGAACAAAATAATACGTAGTTTATTGGGTTAATAAACACAAATATGTATGCGCAATTAACACGACACGCTCGTGCCACACAAATAATAATTATAATAATAATAATGAAAAAAAAACATTTTTTCAATCAATCAATCAATCAATCGATCAATCAATTATCAATTTTAAATAATACATTTATCTAAACGACACTCAACGAAACACTCCGCCTGACAACGATCAGTGTTAATTGTAAACATACAACAACTACAAAAAAAAAATACGAAATTATATTCAAAATTATATGTAATAATAATTAAATACAAAAATGCTTTGCTCGGCTGACACACAAAATGTGTTAAGCGTCAATTATTATTATGTGCGACGTACAAAAGAGATCGTATTGACTTGTTACACATCCATCAATATTGTAAAGTATATGAATCCAAAGTCGTTGAACCATTACGATTCATTAAAAATATTGATATATTGTTATTACATTTATAATAAATTATACCTACTATATGCTATGTATGTCCGTTCGTATGATAGACGGGACAATGTGTAACTATATAGGTTAATGTATACATTATAATAGACATATCTAAGTCAGACTTCCTCCGCTCCACTTACAAATACAACTTAAATATAATTTCAATTATAAATCATTATATGTTAGGAATATTAATATATAGTTAGAAAGAGCTACGTTCCTTTACGTTCCACTACACTCGAAGTGGTACAATTTTACATCTTAATATACATAAATACAAATACATATACATATAATATTAAATACACTAACATATAAGACGCTACACTACTTCCATTTAAGCTCATATTAATCTAAAAATTGTATAATTTCATGTAAATTACTGGTTTCAATTGAATGTAAACATTCAGAGTGCAATGATCAATGAATTCATGAGTAGAAAAAAAATGAAATCAAAAACTAAAAAAAAAACTAACACTAAAAATCATAAAAAAAATAAGATTTATTTGTCAAATAATATTTACTATAATTATTTATTTGTAAACGTTATCACCGTAGAAAGGACGAAAAAGTGTCCAAAAAGTTTTCATTTATTTATACTATTTATTTAATTTAATGATCGCTTAGTCATTAATTTAGAATGTGTTGGCAGTCGTGGAGACGCAAGCAGTGCTGGCACAATAACCGACGAAAAAACATTAACATCTACTAAACTAAACTGTTATATTATTGTATAATAATAAATGTCATAATTGATATTATATATATGTAATTGAATAATACAAATTATACAAATGTATAATAATATTAATGTAAAAGTACAAGAAATCATTTATAATTTCAATAATTGTTTTTTTTTATACAAATGCCGTTGGAACGTTCTGTGAGAAACTTAGTAATTTTATATCTAAACTAAACGATATAAGAATTAATTGACATTTTGTAAAGGTGGGAAGTGTGTGTCAAAGATAACTTATTATATTCATTAGTATTATTATTTGAAATTATGAAATCTATACGTTTGAATTGGGTTTTTAATTAGCAATATCAAAATAATTATAGAAACAAAAAAAAATGTATATAAATGTATATGTTTTGAATAGAACAGACGGAATAATCTAGTCTTTTCTTTCCAATGTAAACAAAAAACAGTCATTCGTGTGATCAACTACCCTCAAATTTCGCAGTAATAAAAAAAAAAACGTGAAAATCAAACGCAATTGACAGACAGACAGCACTAGACTAGCTGTGAAACCGCGTCTTCCGTATTTCTCACTTTACTATATATATATATATATATATATATATATATATATATATATATATAGATATATATAATATATATAGATATAGATATATATATATATATATATATATATATCTATATATATATATACCTATATATGTATATATCTATATATATCTATATATATATATATATATATATATATCTATATATATATATATATATATATATATGAAAATAGCTAAAAGCTAAACATTCCTATCACTATAAGTTGCCTCCGTGTTAACAAACGTGTTATAAAGTAAACTATGAAAGAACGATTATTAAAATCGACGGGTTCGACGAATATTGGTAAAAGTACAAAAAATACTTTATTAGAGAAACAATGGAAAAGGTAACCAATGTTATCATTTAATCATTATTCAAAGGAATATAATTAAAATTTCTAAATGATAAATATTGCATATAAAGAAGTTTTAAATAATTACTTTTGAATATGTCATAATAACAACATTAAAACCTTAAAATCGTTCTCCCAAAAAAATATATTTTTACACTTGTACCATTATATGTGGAACACATCGATAAATCAAATATATAACATAAGTCTATTAACAAATAAACAGCTACACAACAAAGTCGACAAAATTAAGAATAAAAAAAAAGAAAATCGTTGAATGAATGATTCAGTGTAAAAATATTTGTCAATTAAATGAACGAACGAAATGAACGAACGATAGAATACAAAATGGACCGGTGTGTCGAATGTCGACTTCTGACACTTAGACACTGCTCTACACTTGCTGACACTTATTGCATACACTTTTGAAAATTCAGCAAATCGTATTATAGCGGAATGTTAGATCAATTAACAATATCAGCGTTTTGAACTATAATTATTATTTTTAATAAGTAATAACTGTCAAAAGTATTTGATCTTTCAAAAGTGTAAATACAGATGTGTGTGTGTGTGTTTGTGTGTGTAACGACGGATTCTACGTACACTGGTATAAGTGCAAAAAATCAACTTAACTAAAGTAATTTGAAATTGAATTTTCAATTGTTATACAAAGAAAAAAAAAAAAAAGGTCATCAAATACTGAATATTGCATAATATACAAAAAAATAATCATTACCTTCCAAAAAACAAAATGAACTTATCTGTATATACACATATACCAACATACACAAAACCCATCAACATATATATTTATGTAAATCATAACATATAAACATAAACATATACATGTATAAATATACATAAAGTCAGTCAGTATTGGGCCAAAATTCGAATTGCAATTAACTATCAATATTTCTTCATAAAAAAATCACAATAAATCCATTTCATCTCAAAAAAAATGATGAAAAAACACTAACTAACTAACTAAATTCCACTCATTGTGATCCAATACTTAACATCAACTAATTATCACCTAACGCTGATAACCAAGAAAAATATATGTTTTTTTATATTTAACTCAACTAATTTTAACTCAAAACTGAAAACCAAGGTTTTTTAATGATTTAGGTTTCTTTAGTGTATTTAATGTTTCATATGTTATGTTTAATGTATAGTGACCTCTTGAGGTAATGCCACCTCAAAAACTAACTAACTTCCATCCATTGTGATTTTTAACGAATTGTCAGTATCCAATTCTTAATTTCAACAAATTTTAACCCAAGACTGAAAACCAAGGTTTTAATGTTTTTTTTAGTGTATCTAATGTTTAACAAATTTTAACCCTAAACTGAAAAACCAAGGTCTTTTTATGTTTTTAGGTTCCTTTAGTGTATATAATGTTTAATATGGTATGTTTAATGTATAGTGACCTCTTGAGGGAATGCCACCTCAAAAACTAACCAACTTCCATCCATTGTGATTTTTAACGAATTGTCAGTATCCAATACTTAATTTCAACAAATTTTAACCCAAGACTGAAAACTAAAGCTTTTTATGTTTTTTTTTAGTGTATTTAATGTTTAACATAAGCATATATGACGATGCCGGCCAGTATAAAGCCGAAGGTGATTGTCAGTGGCTTGTATAGTGACCTCTTGAGGGAGTGCCATCTCTCCGCGTCGCGCGCTCTCTTCTTCATGCCGGAGACTCGGTCCGCTAGCTCGCGGTTACGACGCCGCCGTAACGTGTCACCCGTTTCTCCGTTTACACTGAAAAATTAATAATAAGTATGTAAATAAATGATTAATAATGATAGATGGCCAGTCGTGGCCCAGTGGCACAAGAGTGTGACTGTAAACGACTGGTTGTGGGTTCGATTCCCACTCGAGGAGTGGAAATTATATTTCCATTTTCTTCGCTCTGGTGTCGAGGTAAAGCGCGGCGTTAACACTAGGTTCCCTCTGCCAACCCTGCTGTGTGCGGGATATAGCGTGAAGCTATTAAAAAAAATTAAAAGATTAATAAGCAAAAAAAATTAAAGGCCAGTTGTAGCGCAGGGGTATAAAAGGGTTATTGTAAACGCGTATGGTTGTGCGTTCGATTTCGTCTCGAAGAATTGAAATATTTAAACTTTCATTTCCTTTACTCTAGTGTTTAGGCAAAGCGCGGCGTTGAGTTCCGCCACTTTACACGCAATGTCTAGAATTGGGCGGAATCCAGGGAACGGAGTGTCTTAACACTAGGTTCCCTCTACTAGCTAGCCTACCCTGCTGTGTGCGGGATACAGTGTGAAGGTAAAAAAAAATCTTATACCTCTATAGAGTGCGAGATAAAAAACATTATAAGCATTAGACAAAATAATAGAGGAATAATAATAGTTAACTTAGTTTGTTTAAATTTTAGTATTAATCAAATTCCGGAAAATGTATAAACACGTTCAAATGATATATATTCTTCTACTTTTATAGTAAGTATACAGTAGTATTATTGTAGACGCGATTGGTTGTGGGTTCGATTCCCACGAGTGGAAATGATTTATTTAATATATTTTCATTTTTAATTCCGATGAGCAGATGAAGCGAGGCGTTGAGTTTCGCCACACAAAATCTGATGTTTAGAAAAAGTGCAGATCGGAACGTAATAAGCTAATGTTAATATTAGCTCTGTCTACCCTATAGTGTGGTAAAAAGCGTAAAACTAAAAAATATATGGTAACGTACGTAGACGGAATACTCGTATATAAAGTAGAGTCGAACAACAATCCATACTTCCATACTTATATTATAAATGCGAATGTCTGTGTGTTTGTCTGTCACGCTTTCAGGGCTAATCTACTGGTCCGATTTGGATGAAATTTAGAATGAAAGTAGTAAAAATGACTGGGTCTAACATAGGCTACTTAGTTTTTCAAAAATCAACCTCTAAAGGGTTGAAATAGGGGATGAAAGTTTATATGAAAAATCTACACCGCTTGAGCGATTGTAATGAATTGTTGGCATAAATATAGTTAATAATCCAAGGTTAAACAAAGTCTACTTTATTTTTCAAAAATTCACCACCAAGGGTTGCAATATACCGAAACAACCACGTACCGCCAGTGGCACGAACGTGTGATTAAACGACTGGTTGTGGGTTTGATTCCCACTCGAGGAGTGGAAATATTTAATATTTCCATTTTCTTCGCTCTGATAACTTCTGCCCAAATCTGGAGGCATGTTCAAGTAGCGGAAATTAACGCCTTAAGTAAGTATTAATATCAAAATATATTCTTATACTATTGGGCCAGTCGTGGCGCAGTGGCACGAACGTGTGACTAAACGACCGGTTGTGGGTTTGATTCCCGCTCGAGGAGTGGAAATATTTAATATTTCCATTTTCTTCGCCTGGTACTGAGGCAAAGCGCGGCGTTAAGTTCCGCCACTTAACACGCAATGCCTCCGAAAATTCGGCAGAAAGTGGGGAACGGAGTGTCTTAACACTAGGTTTCCTCTGCCTACTGCTGTGTGCGGGATACAAGTGTGAAGGTAAAAAATAAAATTCTTATACCTCTCAGCCGCGGTCACAGGCTCCTCATCCTCATCGTCAGCAGAGGAGGCGGGGGTGGGCGCGTCTCGAGCTGGAGGCGTCGGTGGTTCCTCGTCTGAGCTGGAGCTCTCTGGGCATTCGTAGTTCAGGTTACCTGGAGATAAAGGTAATATATTATATTTTTACTTAAATACATTGTATTATACATAGTATTTTTACTATTGGGCCAAACACATAATAATTATAAATAACTGTAATACCTAAAATTGGATACAATTTTTCAATTATTTCATCTTTTCGTTTCTAGAACTCCATATCACTATAAGTTGTTATTGTTAAAACTCTTTCGTTACTAAGTGACTGTTCGATAGTCGAAATCGAATAGGCAGTTCTCAAATGAAATTTAATATACAGATTCTTTGGAGAGTGTACTCCACTAAAAGAGGGTTGCACAAGAGTACTACAGAAGAAACGAAAAGATTTCAAGTTTTATGATCCATACATACAAAATTACAGCTTTGAAGACAACTGCTTACTATAAGTATATACAGTGGTGTAGCTAACATAGGGCTAGGTGCTGTGCTGTGCACTAGGGCCCTGTGTTTAGACATAGATTTGAAAAAAGAGGAGAAAAAAGAAATTAAATAATTTCAAATGAACATCAGCAACTAGAGATTATTTTTACTATGCACCAGGGCCCTTGTCCACCTAGTTACACCACAGGGTGTATATATTTTAAAAAAGTTATACATGGAAAAGAAAAACAAAAAAATGCGATTAAAAAACCTTTAAACATTACTTAATTCTTTATACTCTCTTCTAGGTTACGTCGTCCTTCTATCTACTTAACAAAACATAGATTTCCAAATATCCTTATCGAGCGAGGCGTTTTGTAACAAGCGAAGCGAAGCGAACTTACCAAGTGAAGCGCTAGAGGGTATAGCGGGCAGAGGCCTCGCGGGGGCCCGCGTGAGGCTCTCGGCGCGCGGCGGCGGCGGGGGCGCCTCCTCCTCGGGGGCCTCGTCTGCCACCGTCGAGTATATACTCTCTTCTAGCTTACCGTCGTCCTTCTGTGTGGTGAACGTTTTTATTTATTTATTGACTAGCGACCCGCTTACGGCTTGCCCGTGTGAATTATAAAACTATAGCTATTTCATTTCTTTGACACAAAAGATTCATTAATAGGATATTTTCTACTTCAGTTACCAGTATAAATTATATTTTTTTTAAATATCCGAAAAAAAAGTTGAAGTGAGTGATGTATACAATAATTTCTTTCAGTAATACATGGCAAATTTTTATAGTTATTATTTTTATTTAAAGTACCTTTTTAGCCTTTAATATAGAAATAACATTTTATGGCTTTGAAATAAATTGTCAACACCAATTTCATCCACTTAGAGGTTAATTTCCAAAAACTCAGTGGGATTGAACCTGCGCCTCTTTGAAACTCCCTAAGCGCTCTGACCACTAAGCCATGCCTGCGCATTTCCCCCTAAATGGGAGCCATTCCACAAACTTTCGGACCCGAGGGGAGGTCCAACTTATATTATAATACATTTTGAAAATTGATGAATGTTCTAAGATCAGCCTTCAGGAATTACTGTTTTTTTGACTGAGACTAAAAACTATACAAATGATGCGTACCTTCTGACAAAAAAATGTATGAATACTTTCTTTGTGAATACTATAATTATATTTCCATTTTTTTCGCTCTGGTGTCGAGGTAAAGCGCGGCGTTAAGTTCCGCCACTTAACACGCAAGCCTCCGAATTCGGCGGAAAGTGGGGACGGAAAGTGTCTTAACACTAGGTTCCCTCTGCTTACCCTGCTGTATGCGGGATACAGCGTAAAGCTACTTTCTTGAGTATATATTACGCTAAATAAGCAAGTGGTGATTAAACTACCTCATGAGTTGTGGTAGCTTCCATCACAATATTACAATTTGTTACGCCATTTTCTTATAATAATAAAAAACAAAATATCATAATAAATTGAGAAAAAGACATGTCAAAACTTAATAAACACAAATTACAAAACCCAAATCAAAGCTACATCAATACTTACGAAGTTAGGATCCAATCGTTTAGAGCCAGTAATAATGGCCTGGTAAGAGAAGCGGAGCTGGTCGGGCGTCTGTATGAGACCCATGCGGTCCTTGCGCATCTCTAGTAGAATCTGCTGGATGTTCACGCTCCCCAAACCTTCCTTCTCGATCTACAATTAATTGTAAGTGAAATATTGCAGTAAGTTTAATATTTTTATATTTTATATATATTATATATATTAATAAATTAATATTTATTCACTTTAAACACCTTTTGTGAAGAAAAACTTAGTGTTATGACTCTGCGTTATCTACTCTTTCGCTATTCTTCAAATTTTGCTCGTCAGTGAAACTAAATATCGTGTTTTGTCTAAACCAGGGGTTCCCAAACTGTTTTTCATCAAGAACCACTTTTACATTATTCTTGCTAGCGGGGACCACTATGTATGTAGGTATAATACAAAAAATCCGTAATAATCTACACACAATCCGTAATAATCTACTAACACCCACTAAATTTAAAATCGTTCACGAACCACTTTATCCTTTCTGCGGACCACTGGTTGGGTACCAGTGGCCTAAACCAATCAGGAAATCGATAATAAAATAGTTGGTAATACACGAGACATTTTACCAAGTGTCAGTTGAATTTACAAACATCATGGATAAAGTCAGATAGCTAGCAGCTTCCAATAGGAACACGAAAAAATTACACAGCAGAGTACTCAGAGAGAACCTAGTGTTAAGACGCTTCGTTCTTCTCTTTCCCTTCTTAGGTGCCATAGGGGGAAATTAATTTAAACATAATTATTCTCTCAAATGAGGATTGAACTCAAACTGTGCCACGATTCTATACTTTTCCTAAAATCCCAAATTCATATAAAACAACAAAGGCTTTAAATTATAAAAATAAAAAAAATAAAAATAAAACAATATAATTTAAAATGATTTTCCACAAAAGCAACAATAGAAATAAATATCAAAATAAAAATTTCTCTGAAATAATTTAAGATCTAAATAAAAAAACGATCGTACCAACAAAAAAAATGAAAGTCAAATAATTTTATTTAATATAAGAAGTTACATTGTTCATTATGTTAACGTCAAATAATTTACCACCGGACACAGGTTCACTAAAATTAATGCCTCATACCTGAGAAGAACCGGCGTAAGAAAATCAGGGGATTTTTTTTTTAAGTTAATTATATTATTGTTGACAGTACTACTGTTAAGGCCAGTCGTGGCTTATGGGCACAATGTGTGTCTGTAAACGCAACTGGTTGCGGGTTCGATTTCCACTCGAGGACTTTAAATATTTAATATTTGCATTTTCTTCGCTCTAGTGTCGGGGTAAAGCGCGGCGTGAAGTTCCGCCACTTAACACGCAATGCCTCCGAATTCGGTGGAAAACGGGAAACAGAGTGCCTTAGCATCAGGTTACCCTGTGTGCGGAATACAGCGTGAAGCTAAAAAAAACATACTCTTAATATACTTACAATGACAAGACAAGAGTCAACCAAGCAGAACGTTCCAGAGCGTCCTATGCCAGCACTGCAGTGTACTATCGGCGGGCCCACATTGGGGTCCAGGGCCCCAGAAGAACGTACTTTCTTCAGGAATTCAAGGAATGCCACGGGTGAGGTCGGCACCCCGAAATCAGGCCACGTAGTGTAGTGGAACTGTACCACCTCGCGACTCTCTGAACTCACCATATCGAAGATTCTGGAAGAGATTGATTATTTAACATATAGCATGTCTGCCTTTAAATATTACAAATATATTACTGATTGTAATTGTCGTAAAAAGAAAAAATAATATATAAATAAATCAATAATTACATACCAAATAGCGAAAGCAAGACAAATGTAATTTAACTTATAACAAATGATGTCACATGTCGCTAGGTCTTAAAAAAAGCCTAGAATAATTTAAACGCTATTTTTCATAATACTAGAAGTATTTTTTTATTGTATTTTTTATTTAAATTTCAAATACTATATTTCATATTTAGTCTACATTACAATAACTAAACGAAAAATATATTTCCCCATTTATCAATCTGAAAATGCATTTTTTTAGCTTCACGCAGCTTCCAATGCCCATGGCATCAATTACTTAATTAATATCGAATATTTATTGAAAACGGGATATAGTTGTAAAATATTTTTAACATTTATGACATTCGTATTGTTTGTATAAACATATAACTTGAAAACAATGGTATTTTTTTAAGAGTACAGTAAAACCCCGCTTTACGCGACCCCGTTATACGCGGTTTCAATATAACGCGGATGCAAATTTCGCGCTCAAATGCCTCGAATTACGCGAAAGAGTGTATATAAATATAATTTAGTCATCAACTTCTCTATGCACTTTCAAAAACATATTCAGGTTTGGACATATTGCAGAGTATAGACAATAATGATGACCGTGTCTTGACCATCTGTCAAACAATTATGTGTTGGGTGTTATGAACGTATTTTACAAGAACCTAAACAAAACGTTACCCAAAAGACAATAGATGTATTTTTCCGTAAAAAATAAGAGTATGTATTGCATAAAGTGTTTCTAGAATTAAATTGATTTGATTGATTAAAATGATTTGTATTTCTTTGTAATAATGTTTAATCATAAACCTCGTTATACGCGAATTTCAGTTAACGCGATTTTTATTGAAACGTATCCCTCGCGTAAAGCGGGGTATTACTGTATAGGAAAGACTTATTACAACAAAAATAAATTCGTCGACTTAGTCTTTGAAATTGGCGACTGAGACGCGTTTGTATATGAATTTACAGCTTTTGCCACAAACCTATAAATATTTTTTTTAATTAAACTTCGCCATTCGAGCGATTTGAGAAAATAAACACAAACACTCGCTGAAATATAATATTATTAATTTGAGTACTTTAATAGCTTTAGTGTACTTTTTCTCTACAGCAAGATACTTAGAGAGGACTTAATATAAAGACACTCCATTTTCCATTTCCCCCTTGATTTCGAGACATTATGTATTGAGCGACGGTGTTAAACGCCGCGTTTTGTTTTACCACAGAGAAAAAAAAATACAAATATAACAATATAACAATTTGAGTGTCAGATTTTTTTTTCATACAACCATTGTGGTCCCTAAATGTGATGTCTAAACAGTTTAAACGTAAAAAATATATGAATTAAATGTTGTACTATCACATTAAGCTTTATTGTAAAGCCAGACGCGTCGCTTGTTATTCATTGCATAAAAGCATGCAAAGCCTATACCAGCCGTCAACAAATTCGCGTAGCAGTAGGTATATCACATAGAGAACGACCTTAGTGACTTTACTCCATTTATCAGTAGTTACTCATTTTAGAGACATAGGGACCTGTTAGGTAGCGGAAGTCCTCGCCAAACTTTGGCTGATCAGATCAGAAAATCACAAATATTTTAAATATAAAAGTTATAATATTAAGTCTTTGCCCAGTGGCACAAGCGTGTGACTGTAAACGACTGGTCGTGGGTTCGATTCCCACTCGAGGAGTGGAAATTATATTTCCATTTTCTTCGCTCTGGTGTCGAGGAAAAGCGCGGCGTTAAGTTCCGCCACTTAACACGCAAGCCTCCAAATTCGGCGGAAAATGGGGAACGGAGTGTTTTAACACTAGGTTCCCCCTGCCTACCCTGCTGTGTGCGGGATACAGCGTGAAGCTAAAATAACTAAATAAAGAAAACTTTATCGTTTATGGACGCTTAAGAAAACTCGACTTTAAAAGGAAGGAATAAGAGTTGTCAACATTTCAGTACTTGAGTATTCTTGATTTTTCAATAAAAAAGCATAGAATACTATAGATATACTAAATAAAGTAAAATTATTTTATACCCGCATAGCAAGGTGGTTTACTTTGCTTTGCGAAATTGTAGAGAAACTAGTGTACACGAGACTCCGTTCCCCGTTTTATATCCGAAATCGGGATACTGTCTGTCAAGTGGCAGAACTGAACACCGATGACAGATTGGGGAAATAAAAAAAAACTATATAATTTCTTCTTAGAGTTGGGTTCGAAATACGAAAAAACGATGTTTTTTTTTCAGCGACCAGCTATTTCGCTCATAGCAAAGTAGTCCTACCTAGTTTGAAGATATCCTGCTCCTCATATTCTGCCAGAATTGGAGACATATTATATGACGAAAATGAACTACACATTTCGTGTTGCAAAAGCGTGGAAATGAAAATAATGAATATAATCATTTCGAAAGGGAATCGAACCCGCAGTCCGTGGCGTATACCGTTGTAAGGATGGTGGTATTATTTTTTCAGCGTTACGCTTTTCCCGCATTATAAAGTAGACAGAGAGCACCTAGAGTCATGACGTTCCACTTTCCACTTTGTGCTTCAATTCGGGTAATTGCATGTTCAGTAAAACTTAACACCCCACTATATCTTGACAAAGTGTGGAAAGGAAAATAATTAATATAACCAATCCTCCGAAAGGGAATCGAACCTGTAACAAATTTACCTGTCCCACTGCGGTACGGTTGGGGTATGTTTAGCTATATTCTTTTTTCCTCATAAGAGAGCGAACCTAATGTACAATACGTGTAATCAAATTCGAGGCACTGTGTGTTGAGTGGCGGCACTCAACGCCGCGCTTTGCCGCACCAAAACCAAGAAGTGAATATAATTAATATATAATTCCTCCGAATGGGAATCGAACCCGCCACCAACCGATTTTATTATATATTCGCTTGTGCCCCACTGCCTTATTTCAGCGACACAGTTTTTACCGTTTAATATAGTAGTCAGAGATAACCTGCGGCCAGTCTTGGGCGCAGTGGCACAGAGTGTGACTGTAAAGCGATAAGTTATGGGTTATATTTCCACTCGAGGAGTGGAAATATTTAATACTTTCATTTTCTTCGCTCTGGTGTCGAGGTAAAGCGCGGTGTTAAGTTTCGTGACTTAACACGCAATGCCTACTAATTAGGCGGAAAGTGTGAAACGGATTGTCCTAACACTAGGTTCCTTCTGCCTACCCTGCTGTGTGCGGGAAACAGCGTGAAGCTATAAAAAAAGACATTCCACGCCCTACCTACCTGAATTCGATGTTGCGTGTTGACTAGCACGACTTGTCTGCTTGCTTTGTCTAACCATTGCGGAGAAATAAAAATATTTTAAAAACAATAATAATTCCTCCAAGCAGAAATCAAACACACACACTCAATTACATTGGCAATCAGCACCCCTGCACCATGATGGTCTCTAATGTATGTTTAATGTATGATAAGTCAATATCATTTAGTCTACTCGAAAACCACTTTATTAGGAAAGTGCAATATAATAATTGTAATTGATGATGATTTATGCTGTTACATGGATGATGGTGACATGTCACACAATTCCCACGTCAAGTAAATTAGGTTTTTTTTTTAATTTTGTCATTTTCCTTAAATTGATATGTTTTTTTTCTTTTTTTTTGAACCCATAACTAGTCGTTTACAGTCACACGCTTGTGCCACTGGGTCACGACTGGTCACAAAAAATGATATTAAACATACTTATATTATAAATGCGAAAGTCTGTGTGTTTGTCTGTCACGCTTTCACGGCTAATCTACCGGTCCGATTTAGATGAAATTTAGAACGAAAGTAGTAAAAGTGACTGGGTCTAACATAGGCTACTTAATTTTTCAAAAATCAACCGCTAAAAGGTTGAAATAGGGGATGAAAGTTTATATGAAAAATCTAAGCTGCTTGACCGATTGTAATGAATTTTGGCATAAATATAGTTGATAATCTAAGCTTAAACATAGACTACTTTATTTTTCAACAACCCACCCCCGAGGGTTGCAATATAAGGAAGCAGTCATGTAGTTCACGCGGCGAAGCCGCGAGCGGGGCCGCTAGTATTAAAATAAATTGATATTAAATAGCTTAAAATTCTAGCATCTAATTATAGTTATGTACTTTAATATTTTATTACATAAAATGAATATAACATCTTTAGCGCAATGACAACAAATTTATTTATTTATAAAAAAAAGCACATACAATTGCTAAAATCCAAAAATAGGACATATCAGTTTCATCAATGTAAGACTTCAATTACATTACAATGTATGCAATGCATCTCGGCAATATTGGGATGGTCACTGGAGATGTTAGTCAATCAAATTGCAAATACATTTATTTTAGTTTTAGCCCTCTGAGATACACAGGGGGAAAGACATACCATAGGGTCTATCGTGTGTACATACATACACATATGACCAACACATAACAAGCAGTTTGATGCTTTTTTCCGCTTGGCGGGTTAGTTAGAGAGAGCCTGGTTTTAAGACTTTCCTGTCCTTCACTTTCCAGTCAAAAACGTTGCACGTAGACTAGCGGATCTTAAAGCCGGGCTTTATCTTTGGTACCAGAGAGAAGAAAT
The DNA here is from genome assembly GCA_019049465.1 of Dryas iulia moderata. Lineage (NCBI taxonomy): Eukaryota > Metazoa > Arthropoda > Insecta > Lepidoptera > Nymphalidae > Dryas > Dryas iulia. The sequence goes on along the minus strand of CM032415.1, from coordinate 2,976,223 downwards.
CAAAATTTAAATATAATCACTATTATACATTTTAAAAGTGTTATTCCACACTTAGGAAATGTAAATGTAATAAAGCGTATAAGAATTTCGACGCAGCGTGTAGTAGAACGAATGGCTCAGTGGTGAGAGCGCCTTAACGGTATTCAGTAGCCGCAGGTTCGAATGCCCGCTGCGTTCAAATTTTTATACCATTTCTAAATGTCTTTTTTAAATATAATCTATTTCCCGAGTGGGAATTGAACCCCATCTATCGTGTTTACAATCAGACGCTCTCCAACTGCGCCACGACCGCCTCTATTATCACTGCATACATCAATTTATTAAATCATATTATACGAAATATAGGTCAACGTGCAACTGTCGACGTGCATTGAACGCATTCAGAACGCTCAATAACCGCAAAACCGAAGTCATTGTTATCTCATAAACCGTCTTAATAACGTGCAGACGACATGGTCACCAAACGCGGGTTGTTACCAGCCCCTAGTAAATGATGTGCGAAAGGTAGTTGGTAGGTGGTTGGTAGTTTCACGATTTCTCTCACAAGTAATAGAGTAGAAACGAGAATGAAGTGTCACAACACTCCGTCCTGCACTTTCCACCCGAAATTGAGACATTGGGTGTGTCTTACCAAGACGGCGAAATGAAAATAACTTAGATATAATATCAACGCCTGCTTTCGCTTTGCTGTGACACCAGAGGGCAGGAAATGAAATATTCCAAATATTTCCTTTCCTGAAGCAGGAATGAAACCCATAACCAGTCGCATTTACAGTCACACTATATCCCCCTGTGCTTAAATATAATCATTCCCCCAATAGTGTTCAAATCTACTACTATTAAGGTAACAGACAATGTCTCTCTGCACGATGGAGGCTTCAATAGTACCTATATGGTAAACGCCACTGAATTATAACCAATTTAAGTAGTTATTAATCACAGGTATACACTTTCTCCCGCTAAAAGGGTAAGCAGGCAGAAATCCAGACCGAATAAATAAAATAATTTTAATATAATAGTTCTTCCGAGTGGTACTCGATTTCTGCGATGGCTGCAAGTTAATGAAATTATGTACCATCCATGTTAATGGACGGCAAAGGTACATATGTAGCTAATATGTACTAATATATCACTGAAACTTAATCAACTTATAAAATGGTTATAAATATAGGAAATTAGAACAGTCAGAAATCATTAGAATTGTAGTCTCACGCTTTCTCTTTAGAAACAGAGTATACTCAGAGTATACTAAAAGCTTGTCGCCTAAATTAGAAACATTGTGTTAAGCGGCGGAATTCAACGCCGTACTTGATCTAAGCTGTGTGGGAAATAATTTTAATATATTTTTTTTCCAAAGTGGGAATCGAACCCACAGCTATTAGCTCTTGCAGTCAAGTGCCGTCCGTTTCGACAAGAAAGCATTAGAATCGCGTAAATGGAAATAAACTATGAAAAACATAACTTTTCTAAAATGTATTTTAATACCATAAATTAATAATATTAATATTAAAATTTTATATTGTCCATTAACACAATATTCAAAAAATGAGCCAATGGACTACCCACCAAGGATGTCGAAGATCGTGCAAAATGGAGTAGTTTAAGTCGGAAAGCAGACCCTGACTAGGCCGGGATAAATGCCAAGATGAAGAAGAGAAGACAATATTGAAAAGAATATTTATCGAATTTTTGATGTAATATGAAAGCCTCGCTACATGATATGGCCGCGAGTCGTGATATAAGCCGAGAAATCACGTTTTCAGGACAAACATCTTAAATTTCAAGTTTCATCTGTAAATTATATCTTTATATTAAGTACTTTAATACTAAAAAGTGTTTGCTTTGACTATTTTTTTGGATTTAGTCACTTGTACAATATATAAATTAAAAAAAGAAATGTTAAGAAAATAGAATATTATTATAATTATATTTAAATTGTTAAAAGAAGTTTTTTTTTTAGCTTCACGCTGTATCCCGCACACAGCAGGGTAGTCAGAGGGAACCTAGTGTTAAGACACTCCGATACCCACTTTCCGCCGAATTCGGAGGCTTGCGTGTTAAGTGGCGAAACTTAACGCCGCGCTTTACCTCGACACCAGAGCGAAGAAAATGGAAATATAATTTCCACTCCTCGAGTGGGAATCGATCCCACAACCAGTCCTTTACAGTCACACGCTTGCGCCACTGGGCCACGACTGGCCACAAATTTAATTTTCAAGTTAACTTATTAACCTATTCTAGTACAGGACCGTCCGCTCGCCCTAGTGAAAAAATAAATAAATAATATACAGTAATATTACACATAGTAATGCGTTTATTGGTTTATACGTATGCGGTTGGTATTATTCGAAACTACCGAATCGATTCCAATAATTGTTTCACCGTTAAAAAGCTACATCATCTCTGATTGTTATAGCTATATATTTGTTTTGAAATAATTCGTTTTCAGCCAGATCAGTCAACACTTATAAAGTAATCCGGGATATAAAGCCCTGTCGAATAACTTTTTGTAAATACGCTGGTATACATATAATTTTGTAATCATTTGTTTTTTAACGTCACGCTACATGTCGCACACAGCAGGGTGTACAGAGGGAGCCTATTGTTCAGAAACTCCGTTCCCCATTTTCCGCCGAATTTTGGAGGAATTTCGTGTTCAATGACGGAACTCAACGCCGCGCTTTGCCTCGACACCAGAGAGAAGAAAATAAAAAATATTAAATATTCCAATTCGCCGAATGGGAATCGAACCCACAACCAGTCGCGTTTACTGTCACACTTCGCACCCTTGCATCCTGTCTCAAAAATCGCTAATTTTATAAAATATAATTTAATATAATTCGGTAAAATTTGACCAGTTTTTTATTTAAGCAAGAAAACAGGCATCCGACAATACGTAATAGTTTTATAGCTGAATGAACTATAGGACTATAGCTCATTCGGGCGAAGCCGCGAACGAGTCGCTAGTTCAATTAAAAATCTACAAACGATGACGCATTAATGGTTGGGATGAATAAAAATTAACCAACATAGAATTTTATCTACCATCTTTGGCTCATTGCGCACTTCTTTACGTGCTGTCATTGTCATAGAGTACTCACTCACACAAAGTTCTATTTATATTCATTTAATATCTTAATTTTGATTTAAAACATGAAGGGTATTTATTAAACTCAAATGATGTTTATAATTATATTAAATTAAATTAAATTAAATGGCATCACGCTATATCCCGCACACAGCAGGGTAGGCAGAGGGAACCTAGTGTTAAGACACTCCGTTCCCCACTTTCCGCCGAATTCGGAGGCTTGCGTGTTAAGTGGCGGACCTTAACGCCGCACTTTACGTCGACACCAGAGCGAAGAAAATGGAAATATAATTTCCCCTCCTCGAGTGGGAATCGAACCCACAACCAGTCGTTTACAGTCACACTCTTGTGCCACTGGGCCACGACTGGCCACATATAATTATATAATATCACAAAAATAGTTGAGGCCATCCTGACACAGTGGGACGGTGCCTGACTGTAAACGCGATGGTTGTAGGTTAGATCCGCCCTCAGGGGAATGATTATATTTCAATAACTTTCATTTTCTTACCAATGCTGAACTTTCAAACTCTCAAAAGATTAGAAGATCGAGTTCCACAAGCTCAATATGAAATGTCTCGGATTCAAGCGGAAAGCGGAGACTTAAGTGTAATGACACTAGGTCTCTCTGCCTAATCTGGTGTGCGTGAACAGGTGTCAAGCTAGAAAAAATAGTTTTTCGCCTTGCAGCAACACGCAAGTAATCATAAACTAATATTAACGAAGCATTCTTGTTGGTTCCATTGTAATTTCATTAATAGGTTTCAATTAAAATAGCTTTCGATAAACTCGCAACAGCAATAGAGCTAAAGCATAAAGAAACATATGAACAAAAGAAATAAAAAAGAAAAAAGATATTCTCTCTCCTTTAGTCAGTGAGAATCTAGTGTTTAGACACTCCGTGTTGAGTGGTCAAGCTCAGCGCTAAGTTTCGTCTTACGTACCAGAGCGGAGAAATAAAAATACTATATGACCACTCTCCCGAGTTAGAATCGAACCCATAACCATTCCGTTTACAAGTTAAACGGACTGGTTACATCTGCGCCACGACGCTTTTATGTATATAAGCATTCCAATTAGAAATATTACACGCTAGCTAATCGATTCTTAGTAAAAGATTTTCTCTCATGATAAATTTTCCATTGTCAAGTTCAATAAGCTCATAGAACTTATCGCATATTCTTTTATGTACATTTTTTGCAGTTTCACGCTTTTTCCCGTAAATCAGGGCAGTCAGAGATAACCTAGTACGAAGACACTCTGTTCTCCTTTTTTCCGTCCAAAGTCGAGATATGGCGTTAAGTGGCAGATCTCAATACTACGCTTTGTCATAGAGACTAGCGTGAATAATGAAAATAATTAAAATATAATTATTCCCTCGTGTGGGAATCGAACCCGCAACAGGTCGTCTTTACAGTCAGGCGCTGTCACACTGCGCCATGACGACCTAACAATGTTATTAATTTCTAACAACGTTTATATGGTTCAATGCATGGCTCAAGTATACACTTCTATCGTATATTAGCATACGAGTACATACACACAACCCACCTAAACGCTGTGTTAGCAGAAAACAAGGTTTTGCATTTCCGCCCGAAAGAATCACGAGGTACGCCATTCAATTATTGGCTTCCGGGAAACCTTCGTTTTGTGTTTGTTGTACGGTACACAATAATAAATATCAACATTCGCTATAAGCGCGCCACATTGAAGACTTACTATGATATAAAATATTTTTCGCAATGTGCCAGGCGACACGGGTACACAATTACGCGAGCTTGAAATTCCTTGAAATTTTACTGAAGAAATACCGAGTCTTTTGAGGTGTTGCACGAGGAGGTTTCCCTTTAAACTGTTTATATAAATATTTTATAGCGACGTAACAACTCACCTGAAAACGCGAGTGGTGTAGTAATTGCAATCCTCCTCGCTGATTTGCTCGACGGTCAGCTTGACGTCGGAGAGAACAAATTTCTCGTCTTCGCCGATGCCGTGCGGCCAGTACCAGTGACATTTAATTTCGTTCTTCTCAATAATCTTGTTGAGCATCAAAATGGCCCGACTGTTTTGCTCCCACACCATCAACCAAAAATGGGGCACAGTGAAAGCGAGCGGTCCTTGTGTAAGAATATACTTTCGATTAGCACGGTCCATCTAAAAATGGAAATGAAAACAATGATAGTTATTAGTTAGCATTGTAGCGCAGTGGGACACCGTCTGTTAGTAAATGCAATGGTTGTGGGTTTGATTCCCACACGGGGGAATGTTTATATCTAAACTTACGATCCTAAGATAAAGAGCGGTGTTGAGCTCTGCCACGTAACACACAATGTCCCGATTTTAGGCGGAGAGTGGAGAACTAAGTGTCTTAAAAAAACATGAAACACCTTTTTTTTACTAAATTCGATATTCTGCAATTTCGGCGTTCGGCTTGTTTATTACATATAACTTTATTATACAATAATTCCGGGAAAACACTAAAGTCTTCGGAAATGAACAATACGTTTGAATCGTAATTTAGTTATTTAAATGGAAATGTCACGATGAACTGGATGCCATATTAGTGTATAACATTTGTAGTAACATCAATTGGTTATAATTTTCGACTAAGCCAGTTATGGAGAGTTCGGTCCATGGCTCGAACAGATTTACTTCAACAAAGGATAAATTATGCCTAATAATAAGATCTTTTGTTTTCGCGAATTTTTAAACGAATGAATGAAATGGCATTTACCGCATATATTTATGGCATCCGAATTCGAACCAAAAAATATAAGCGAATAATCCGGTTAAATCAATTTTCATTTAAATTCTGCCTAGGTTGTAATAAAAAGTACTATAAATAAAAGTAATTTAGCTGGCACTGAAATATCATTTTCTTGCATAATGGCATAATTAAAATTCCAATAACAGAATCCAAGAGAGCGTATTATCGGCACAAAATGTATATTGAATGAAACAGAATAGCACGTCAGCTCAAAGCAGAGATTTGTCAGTTTCAATTAAGAGCAAGGGGAGTTTCCCTCACTCCGTCCCACCCGTCAACAGTGACCATTCAGTGGAAGCACTAATTCAATTTCAGCTCGAGGATTTCCTCACAGACGTTATTTCTAACAGTCTATCCGATTCTGAGAACTAGCCTTTCTAATATATTAAGCTAAAAGATTTCTAAGGTATTGAAAAAATTGTTGAGCATACTATTTATACGATATTCAAATTCTTTTTGTTTCTCCGCTTTGGTAAGACAAAGCGCGGCTTTGAGCTCTGCTAGTCAACATGCAATAATTTCAAACAGAAAGTGGAGAACGGAATAACTTGTCATTCCGTTTCTTCTGACTACCCTGTTATACGGAAAAAGCGAGAATCTGTTTTTTAAAGTTAAGCTATTTGGTCGAAGTTATGGTTTGATATAATGTAACAAATTATGATAAATACAACATGAAATTGTGAAGCATTCCATGAAATCTCGAAGAAATTATGAAAAATAAAACATTAATAAGCAAATAATACATACAAAATAAAATAGCAATACCATTTTCTTTATAATTGAAATATCATAACATACAAACAATCCTCTCAAAGTCGTCAATTAGCGTCGAAAAGGATCAAAACGGTAAAAATATCTGTTATTGAAGAGGCTTAAACATCATTAAAGCTCTAATATGCTTTCATATTAAGTTTTGGAGTGTTACAGAAAAATAAAAATATTATACTTTTCTATGAAATTTGTTATTCTCTATTGATAATTGTTTATTTTTTAACGTTCTTCAATGTTTTTTTCGCGTGGGCTTAGATTGGCTTATGTTATTTTTTTGTTTTCTAACAGACATTTATGAAGGAATATCACATTTCGTCGTATTATTTCCAACTTCTAGCATGCCTAAGCATAAGTGAAGATTTTAAGTGAACAAAAGTTATTATAATTATACGAATACATATTTATGCGAATATGTTGAGAAATTTTCTTGTTACAACATTCCATTAAAAATGGATAAGCACGTTCATGTCTAATCTTTTATAGCAGTACCCACCTGAAAAGCCCTTTCTGCCCTAAAAGAGAACATAATTTCAAGAATTAAGAAGAACATTGTGTTTTGAGTGGTGGAACTCAAGTTGCGCTCAAAGTTTGTCTCAGATACCGAAGCGGAAATATAAAATAATTTCATTTCCCGCGGGTATAAATTGAACCCACAAACAATGGACTTTACAGCCTGAAGACGTCTCATTGCTCAGAAATTTTATTTAACTAATAATGCACAATTCCTACTTCCGCTCACATCATATCAATATTTAATAGTATAACGTCTAGTACAAATTCTAAAATACTAATAGAATATTTTAAATTCAATTTTCCTCTAAAGTAAATTACTTCTACACATCATCTTCATCCGAAGCATATTTTCAATTACTTTTCCACATTATAATAAAAACCAATATGATGTTCGCTAGCCGTCGTTTCTCCAATGGATTATTGAATTATAATGGAAGTTTGTATTCATAAGATTCTTCGATTGGTCCTTTTAAAGCCTTTAACTGAATCATCTACCAGTACCATCAGTATCAGTAGCAGATTATATATTTAGTAAAGTTTTAATTTACTTGTCGGGTAAATATCTAAGGAATGAATAAAAAAAATGTCCACAATTACAATACTTCACACTAATCGGCTTATTAACATTATATCAGGTCAATTGCCAACCGTTATAATAGACCGATCTCAATCTTCAACTGAACTGGACGAGCTCATCTCTGTCCTCTACCTCCATGTCTACAAAGTAGCGGTAAGGTACTCGAACTTCCATTTCCTAAACGCCGTATCCAATTACAATTTATACAATGTCTTATCTTAACTACCTGCTTGTTTCTATTCAAATAAACACACTTAGCAATGTGTCCGAGCACTAATAGCAGTATGTCAGCAATAGCTCATATGTCTGAGGGGCACGTGTCACCTGTATTATATTTCATAACAATGTCAGCACCGGCAGTTCATTCATTAATAAATGCACAAACAATATTTTTGGTCCAGGCTTATTAAGGCCCTGTAAAATCTTTCATATACTGTTGGCCGAAACCAAAATAATTTTTTTTGGATGAAACTGGCCTTTCAACCGAAATCGAATGATTAATATAATGACAAACACTTCTAAATAAAGTTTTATACACGTTGCGGAGGCAACGCGCAATTTACTCATCAACATTCAGGCCATTATTTAAGGGAGTTATAAAATTATTACTGTAGCCCCAAAAATTAGTTCTTTTACGGTAGCTTACAAGGATCACAATATTCAAACAAAGCAAAGAGCGGCGTCGAAAACAGCCACTCAACATGAAATATCTAGAATTGGGATGGAGAGTGGAGGGAGTCCCAGCACTTTGAGCAGAGAGAAACTACCTCTGCCAACCCTGCTCTGCGGAAAAGAATGAGAAGATACGTTCATTTTATTATTTCCCTACAAATGGTCGCTTCATCTGTATATGCATCTATAAAATCAATAATGCATTAACTCCATAAGGGTATATCTTTGTGTATAACAGTACACTTCAAAGCCTGTCATTCGCAAAGTTTATATCGTTTGTCACAAAAGACTACAACATTGAGTTATAAATAGAAGTCTATTACTCACAAAGGTTATAAGGCTTTATCTCAAAGAGTTTCTAGTTATAAAATGAAGTTCACTTTTGATCTATAATCTGATAGATGCCTCGGATGGAGTCGGATGATTGAATCTGGTGACATTAATTGGATTATAGGATAGATCAAAGCTTTCAGTCTAGATTTTATTTTGCATGTTGTGTTTATCTAGAACAGTTCTTGGTTAGTCAGGCTTATCTGCAAAGGATACCTATATCATATATGTTTCTTAAACATTTAAACCTATTTGTCACATAAAAATATTCAAAAGTAAAACAATCTCAATCTTAGTAAAAATTTGGCAACTAAGAAAAAGTACAATAATAATAATATGTACTTTTTAGATCATCTCCAACACATTGCAGTATCAACCGGATATACCTCATGACAAATCACTACGTAGTAACAAGTCTATTTTTTGACCACATACCGACATAGTTTGATGTTTGCCTATATTATAGTACTAGTACCTATACTAGGACTAGCAATTTGAAGAAATTATTTTTACTTCACACATCAACATATCATTAAATGTGATTCGAATCTACGACCAAGCCCACTCAAATCCTCACCAAAAACTGTAAACCAATAGTTAGTTAACATCATTAAACTACTAGTGTATACGAAAAATATTACACAACTCAAAAAAATTTAAAACCCGGCCGGCAACGGCTTACAATTAGCGAGCGACATTTAGTCTGACGAGGCATGAGCAAAGCGAGGGCGGACCACTAGTCGTTACATAACGCAGAGTTGGTAACATAACCGTATATTAAACATGATATTTATACCGGTGTAGAGCTTCGTTGGTAATAACATTCAATTTATTCTTGAGCTGGTTGCATTCGTTCGATACGTTATTTGTCCGCCTCTATTCAATCTAGCTGTCATATACATACATAGCTTTCAGAATAGAAAATTTAATAGAATAGAATCCTTAGTAATATTATAAATGCGAAACTCTGTTACGCCTTAGCGACTAGCGCGGCCCGATTTGGATGAAATGCGAAATGGAAGTAGTAGAAAACGTAGGCTAAGAAAAATAATTATAGTTTACTTTTTATCAAAAATCAATCTCTAAAAGGTTGAATGAGGGAAGAAGGTTATGAAAAGTTTGAACTTTGACCGATTCGAGGAAATTTCACAGGAATACGGTTTAGGATGCAAGGTCAAATATAGGTTACCAATTTATCTCCAAAAACCAACCGTTGAGAAGATAAAGTTGGGATATTTTTTTTTAATAAACAGCTTAGTTTGGCGAGAACGTGGGCCGTCGAAAATACGTAGCAGCTACAGTGTAGTTGATACGAGCAATGCCGCAAACGGGTCGCTAGTATTAAAATATATTATTAAAATGCAATATTGCTATAAATTAAGCTTTTAAAGTTTCAATAAGGGGATTACATCATAATCTTAACTACGACTGGGGATTACGAAGGCTGAAGGGATAAAATTTAAATACCTCTCTACAGATTTTATTTCGATTAATTAGTATTGTGCAAATGATATATTTATTAATTTTCAATAAACTTAGCTTTATTCTTTAGATGAAAATGAGCCAAATATATTGTGAACGGTGAAGAAATTAATTACTGTAGACACTCGATTATCCGGCCCTCAGTTATAGGTATATGTGATTATCCGGACTCTCACTCCTGATCGAATATGTTTATATCTTCAATAATAATCAAATATTTTTTTATATGAATAAGGTTTGAATATTCTAGTAATATAAGAAAAAAATATGCCATCTTCTAATACTTGTTATAAAAATAGATTTTAATTATTTAGATTCAGTTTCATTGTTCATAATAAATAGTCCGGTTAATTGAGTCTCTACTGTATGTTTTTATATATTTCCAGTACATTCAATGATATTTATACTGTCTTCAAACAAATATATAACGCGATTCGCATTTGGTTTAAGATTAAATTAATTTACCTTTTACGCGAAGAATTGATTAAATTAATTACTATATAATTAATTTTCTACGTAAAGTGCTAGTATTTTTTCCATATCCATTAGCATTTCTAAGTAAATGTCGTTTCTTAGAAAGCTTATACCTTCCATCAAAACAAATTAACATTCGTTTGACAAAATAAAGAAACAAAATTACATTTGAGACAGGATAATAAAAAAGAGCCTCAGGTTTTTTTCCACATAACAGTCAGATTGAACCTAGTGTCAATACAATCCTTTCTGCACTCTCCGCTCAAAATTCATTCATAAGCTTCATTCAGCTTTACGCTTCTTCCCTTATCTAAGGATAGTCAAGAGAATTTAATATTAAAATACTTATTTCTCCATTCTTCGTCCTAATTTCAGACATTGCATGATGAGACTAACTGTAAAGCTATAGTTGTGGGTTCGATTCCCACTCGGGGGATAGATTTTATTTAAATTTTCATTTCTTCGCTCTGGCATGTAAGACAAAGCGCAACATTGAGTTCCGCAATTCAACACATAAAAATGTCTCGATTTCAGAGGAAAAGTGAAGTGTTTTGACACTAGGTTCTCTGACTACCCCACTATGCGCGAAAAAAATGATAAACTGATAATGAGTGATAACTGACGGAGCTCAACACCGCGCTATGTCTTAAAAAAAAGCTTACATACCCCAAAACGAATCAACGTTAAAAATAATTACATATACTCAGCAATTGTTACAAGCGCCGCTTCCCATATAATCTACGGGAGAAAAACTCTAACAGTCATTTACCTTGATATATTTTTCCATGCATACATATAAAGAAAGTGAGAATAATGTGCCCGGGGGACGGACAGAACGCATTAGTTGATTGCATGCGCGACCTCGACTACCAGGCGTGCATGCTCGTAACCGTTTGACATTGAATGCATTTGGATATAGGTACCTATTGGATATATTTAAAGTTTGAAAAGTCGAGATTTTTTTTAAAAATATTGCATTAGAATAAATTAATAAATAAACATAAAGTGATATAATGTACCAGAAAATGCTAATGTCCTGAAATATAAATTTATTGCATATACTGATACTTTTAAAGTTATTTCGTATTCGGCCTACAAATCAATAATTAGAATAATTAAAATATTCTGATTTTAAAAAAATATATATATATATAAGAAATAATATATAATTTCCCTAAAAAACGTATTACTTATGTCACTTTAACATATAAAAATAATCTCTCCGTATATTCTTTTTAAATTTAATAATTTATTATAAGACGATTTTATATAAGATATATGTATTGCCTCAGATAAAGTGTATAAAGCAATGCATCAACCGTACACTGACTGAGCCATTTGAACTACATCTGAACATAACGTAGATATGTATATAATGGAGCATATCCTCGCCGACAGTTAACAGTTGTATTCAAAATGTATACATATTAAGTCAACCACTGCAAGTATCGTGATTCATAAATGTAGCTAGAAATTATGATTATATTTGCAAACTAAAATTTCTGCATGAAGAATAAAATAATGAATCATTTTGAAATATTATATAAATTATTATCACAAGTGACTACTTCGCCCGTGTGAAGAAAGGAATGCAAGTAGATGATTCTATTTATGTCATATCGAAGTATATTGTAAAATTATTGATTATAAACTTTTTGTATGATTTTCCTCGACATATATGAGCCAGCCAGCCGTTACAATCTATATATGGCCAAACCAAAACCAAAATAACTGGAAAAATTACTAATTTACCAAAACGTTTTAAATATTGCCTTTATTATTTGCCATACATATTTTTTGATTTTATTATGTCATATTTATTTTATTCATATTTATGACGTTTAATTGAAATAAAATGTAGTTTACATTTTACTACGAAGCCTGACTCGGCGTAGTTAAATGGAAAAGAAGCGAGAAACATAAATTACACTTTGCGAGCAACTTTGTGTAAAGCTTCCTTGACACCTAGAATGGCACGAATAAGTTCATGTTTTAAGTAAACATGAGTTTTCGTGCACAATTTTACGACATTTATGTGTGCTAGGATTACAAATTTTTATTTTTAATTTGTTTTTTTGGAGATTTTTACGTTTTTTCGCATAGGTGCGTAGTCAGAAAGTATCTGGTGTTAAAACACTCCGTTCACTTTCCCCCCAAAATCGAGAAACTGCGTGTCGATTGGCGGAACTCAACGTCACGCTACAATTATCTATAACAATATCTATAATAATATTATAAATGCGAAAGTCTGTCTGTCTTTCTCGGGTAATCTACCGGATCGATTTGGATTGAATTCGGAATGAAAATAGCTGAAGATTCAGGGTTAAACATTTTTCAAAAATCAATTCCTAGAGAGTCGAAGTAGGGGATGAAAGTTAGTAAGAACTAAAAATTGCTTCAGTACCAGAGCGCCGACATGAAAATTTAAATGTAATCATTTCCCCCGAATTGGCATCGCAACCACAACCACCACGATACAGACAGACGCTCTCCTACTGCGCCACTATGGCCTCAATGCTATTCTTCAAAAGACGTAATACGTAAATATATTGATAGATTATATTCTACAGATTAGGCCGCTAATATTTTAAGTATAATTTATTTCGAGCATCTTCAATACACGTATGAAACTAAACAAAATCATTCATCATTATATTAATCGGTAAAGGAAAAACTACAATGAAGTATTATGAATTATAGCACAGATTAAGTTTATGTCGAGATAGAGTGCGAAATATCAATATTTTAAACAAAAATGGAAAAGAAATACATAAAAAAATTGCCAAATAATTATTACCCACAGTACAATGTGTATTACTTATACTATTGTATGAGATGACATATACGTTACTGAGGCAACGCATATATTCCGCGTCAATTGATCTACTAGTATTTAAAGAAATACATATAAAAATATTTGAATTGGTAACCCGAGACACTGTGCCTCTATGACTCTATATATATATAATGAAGAGATCTGATGATATATTTTCAAGCCATATTTTAGTTTCGGAAGGAATATTATAAAAAAGCAGCTTCACGCTTTAGGATAGTCAGAGAGAACATAATATCAAGACACTTCGTTCTCCACTTTTTGCTTGAAACTTTGCGGTTGGCGGAACTCAATGCAGCGCTTGATCAGCAGAGCGAATAAATAAAAATAATTCAATTACGATCACTTCAACGTAGGGAAATCGAATTCACGACTTATCACGATTACAGTCAGACCCACTGATGAACTGTACCCGAAAGGAATATTATTTACTCAAAAAAATAATATATCTTAAGTTCTAAAAATGTGTTTTTAATGAAAGCTCTTTCAATATGAACCCATCCATGGATGCACGCATTTACGGATTATCACAGTTCTATGAATAAATGAAAATATTTAGAGGTGTCTACAATTATAACTGGCCTAATATAATAAATTCATACGTTTTGGTGACTTTTTAAAAAAGCCAAATTATTTTTTATTAAGAAAGACTAAAAGTACTCTATAGTAAAAAAAATCTTCTCTTATTATAATAACATTTAGCATTTGAACAAGTTATAAAAATACACCGTATTTTTTTAAATAACGACGAAATAGTCTAAATACTATTTTCTCGATCCATACCTATCTTTTACTTAAGAAGTGTAATAACAGAACATGTATTTGCATACATAAGATTTTGAATTATTTTAGTTTGAAGGTTCATAAAATAATGGGCACGCTTCACGCTGTATCCCGCACACAGCAGGGTAGGCAGAAGGAACCTAGTGTTAAGACACTCCGTTCCCCACGCACCACCGAATTCGGAGGAGTTTCGTATTAAGTGGCGCAACTAAACGCCGCGCTTTTAACTCTGATACCAGAGCGAAGAAATGGAAATATTAAATATTACCCCTCCTCGAGTGGGAATCGAACCCACGACCAGTCGTTTACAATCACACGTTCGAATAACGGGCACTTTATCTAGTCAATAAGGTATAAATGAGTTTTCAACTTGCGCATCTTTATTTTATGCATTAAATTGACTTTTGAAGCCATCGTGGCGCAATATAACAGCGTCTAACTGTAAACAAGTTTAGTTCTGGGTTCGATTCCCTTATATTTTTTTTCATTGCTCTGCTTTGCTAAGAAGACAAAGCGAAGCGTCAAGTCCCGCCACTTGACACGCAACGTCTCAATTTCGGGAAGAATGTGAAGGACTACCTTGCTATGTTAGGAAAGGCGTGAAAATTCAAGCTTTACAACTAAAAAAATGACTTTTGCGAAAAACACGTTATTTTAATGAACAAAATTATATAATATAATTATTTTAAATCAAACTCAATAGATGATAATTTTGAACTAAAATGGAGCATCCGTTACAATAATTTTAATATAAATGCAGTTTTATGCTTATCTTTGTGCACATGGCATAATTAGGGCATACCAAGGATGTCTGTGGGTTCAAATCCTATTGCAAAGAAATTATAATTACTTTGTTGTTTTTACTATATAGTCAGATAGCGTTGCGTATGCTTCCGACAAAAATCTCGACATATCTGCGTAGCGGCGGAAAGCGGCGAAACGAATTGATTTATGAAGTACCCTATCTAAAGTGCTTTAATCATTTATAAGTATACGTATACTAACTATTGCACGCGTTTGCAGCAAAAAATGAAGAATTTTGATATAAAATTGCATTTAAGTCCAGCTCTGTCACAAAATCCATTTTTAGTGGATATCTATTGACTTTTAAAAATTGTACTTCTGGCAGCATTAAATATTATGTGATGATGTTTTGTTTTTATGTGTATAGAAGATTAACATAGCTATTTTTTTACTCTGTGTCATATAATATTGTTTTTGAGATAGTTTTCTCTTAAACAATGGACTGGAGATAGTTACTGATTATTATTTTTTTTAAATATTCTTTCTGATTATTTTTTTTAAATTAGCTACTATGTAATATACTTTGTTTTATTATAAAAAAAAATATTTTGAAACTATCTTTAACTTGTAGTATGAGTAAATACAATATGTAGTTAATAAAATGGAATTAAAATGTCATTCTTAAGAGGAATCTTGTTAGATTTTTATAATAAAAAGAAAAATGGATAAAAAAAGCAGTTTTGACTAAATTTACACATTTTTATTTAAATGATGTGTTTGAAAGATATTTTGTGTGCAAATTAAATAAGGTTGAGATTACAAAGATCATTATAATAACAAAATTAAGAAAAATAACAAAACAGGTCAAAAAGAACTAAAAAAACACAATAAATATATTAAATCTGTTCCTGTGTTTTTCAATTTCACACTTTTTCTTGTATAGCGGGTTAGTCAGTTGTATCAAGTAACTCCATTCTCCACTATATATAATATTTTTTATACCTTTAATAATATATTTTTACCAGTAACTTAGAAAAACTACATAGCGTTTAGTTTAGTATGCCAATACTTATTACATTATTTTCATTAAGCTTACTAATTACTTTAACTATGACTTACCTTCACAAGGTTTGCATTGATGTAGTCACGTTCACATCTCTTCAGAATAACTCTGCTGTGATCGTAAGGATTAACATCCCTATAGCGGTTTAGCGGTTTGTTTTGAGGCTTCTTCGCTTCTAAGCAAGTGTATTTGTAGGATTGACATTCTCGTCCAATTTTCTATAAATAAAAACGTAAATTATTCTCTTATAAAAATAATTTTGAAATTATAACTCAAGTTACTTTAAAAATTAAACATTTTTTTATGAAGTACAGATTATAGTGAATTTTTTTAAAAAGGTTTCTGTGCAATTATCACACATAACACAAGGACAAATATATTATACTGCTAAAATACTAAGTCAATGTAGGTAGACCATTTCAAAATAAAATAAAAAATGCACTTGTTTTCGTAATACCCTTCTGTTTTTTTACCACATTAAATTTAAATAAACAGGTAGATAACGTTAGACGTAATGAATATTTCGTTACTATTTTGAAAATACACACGACGGATATAAATAAAATTCTTTTTCACATAATTACTGATGTTGTTTTTCTTGTTATGAACTTAGTTACTCTTGCGTGGCAAAATACAACGTAAACCAACGCGTCATACATACGCAAAACTCACCTGGTAGATGATCGGCCAAGCGTTTCTATTCGCAATGTCCATATATTCTGCTTCAATGTTATTTGAACTCATTTTGCTGCCGTTCATAAGTCAACTATATCATTTCAAACAACTCTTACGAACAAAGTATTTAACTACAGCCGTCAGCCGGATGCCGCAAAACTCGCGGGTTTCGTTTTAAATTATGATTAAACTAAACGAGGATACTGTAATTTATAGAAATCTTGACTCTGACTTACAGAAGTCAGATCTAATATGAATACGCGGGACATGAACTCTAAACCAAGCCAAAGCGAATACTTCGTCGTATTATGCAGCCTTCCGTCCGAGCAGAGTGGATGCACCGCTTCTGTCTAATTGTCTTTTTTTTTACCTTGCCATATGAAAGCATATTGGTCGCTATGGTAGAATTTAATAAATATATAATTTAAAAAGTTTATTACTGTTTCCACTTATGTGAGAAATAAAAGTATAATTCAACATCAAATAATATGTACCTTATGTTTCTAATGCAATTAAAAAGTTAAAGGTATTTATTATTTTTGAAATATATATTTCAACAGCTTCATCCAATATTTTGATTCTCGACTTTATGTTAATATAGTAGTATAGATTACTTTATAATTATTTTTTCTTGTAGTGGTGACCCAAAATAAACATATAAAGTCAAATATATTGAAAGTGTTCCTTTATTTTTCAGTGTGATCTTTAGAGGATAATGTTGAATAATCATGATATGTTTCATGTTTCTAATTTAACATGTTTATTAGTAACCAATGAACAAAGATACTGATGATAATTAATTATTTTAACACGATTTTTCCAACCACTGAAAATATTATATTTTCTACCATTTTGCTTACAAATTTTATATACATAGTTGATAGTCTGTGGCAAAAATCTACTTGTCTCTGGTTGCCAACTGGTAAAAAAACGACAACTGCGAACTGACGTTCGCCTCGTCTGTACATGAGCTATAATGCTCGCAATTACTCGTAACTGAGGACGTGTACGGGTTTTATGTAGTGAATTGATCAAAGAAGTTCAAATTTTATTCTTTCTTGTACCTGTGTGCTTATTTTAAATTAAATTTAGCCCTGAATATGGCGTCGCCGCGTACTCGTCGCAAATTAAACTTCATACGTACCCAAGATGAAAATCACGTATGTAATTATTTTTCTTAAAAATGTATTCAATATAGCATTAAATTCTTATTGGTATCACTTGTTTATTAGAAATGTTTCGAGTGCGGTACTTTAAATCCGCAATGGGTTTCGGTGACCTATGGTATTTGGATTTGCCTGGAATGTTCAGGCGTTCATCGCAGCCTTGGAGTCCACTTATCATTCGTTCGTTCTGTTACTATGGATAAATGGAAGGACATTGAATTGGAAAAGATGATGGTAAATATTCCACTTTTAATATATTTGTATCATTAATATATTCACATAAATAATAACTATGATCTAAATACAAACTGTTATACTTGATTGCTAGGTGGGAGGTAATCTGAAAGCTCGTACATTTTTTGAAAGCCAGCCTGACTATAGGTCTGACATGAAGATTCAACAAAAATATAACACTAAAGCTGCATCAATGTACCGCCAAAAGGTAAAATAGAATTTGTATCTATATTTTAATATTAGTGTACATATGTTTGATTTATTAACTATGCAAATACTTTTTAGATAACAGCCCTTGCAGAGGGTAATGATTGGAGTCCTTCAGATTATAAACCAGAAGTAATAGAAAGGCCCTCTGATTGGAGTCAATCTCAAACTTTTTACTCTTCAGGAGATAACTTTTTCCCTACAAGTGGATCCGATAATAACATCAGCTACCAGTATGTATTTCTTTGCAAAGTTACAAAGACTTTTTTAAAAAAATCACTCTTCTATGTCATGATTTTATTAAAAACATTATTTTTGTTAACAGCAGTGAGTATGGAAGTGGACGATACACTGGATTTGGAAACTCTCCCAAGCAATCTCAGTCGACACCAATGTCACCGATTCACAGTGGCAATGAAATTGTTGACAACACACTTGCTTCGCTAGCTACTGTAAGTTCATGTACTCCACGTATTTAGTACTTATTAATGTACCCTTGACAATATTTGTTTTTCTTGCCATATTATAACACAAATTTATTTTGAATTATGTTGTAATTGAAGGTGCTGGAGGCGACTTGTGTGTTAAGATATATATATGTTTAAATGTTTTATTTTTGGCTTGTTTTTATTTATTTCGCCACTTCCCCATGTCTAAAGCATGATTTCTATTACTTATGTCAGGGCTGGTCTATGTTTGCTTCATCTGTATCAAAAGCGGCCCGCTCGGCCACAGAGAGCGCCGTGAAATATGGAGGAATTGCTACACAGAAAGTATCGGAGATGGCCTCCACTGTCACTGACAAGGTAAGTCTTGAAAACAGTATGATGGTATTAATATGCCATTAAATAATGTATGAAGAGCAAGAATCTTGATATTTTATTAAGGCGCGCCTTGAATTACAACATTGTACAAGGGGTGACTCGGCCACTATATATCGAACAAAAACATCAATTTGTTAATTTTGATGATGTATATTTACGATTATATATATATCTATTGTTATATATGTTACAAAAGGCAAAGGCATTTTATGTAAAAAAAGTATAAAATTTGAAATGCAAAACGTTGGTTTTCACCTCATACTCTTGTTAATTATTGGGAATCGGGGAGATCGATAGCTCGCCCACTCGACACCCACTCTTGATAGAATATCACTCGGCGTTCGCAATATTTAATTAATCGTAATATGAATTGTGCACTCGACTAAATAATTCTTTTAATTGGGTCTGTGAATGGTCATAGGTTCGTCTTCCACCTTGTTCAAGAAAATGTGCTATGCGAATGCAATGTTTATTTTTTTTAAAAACATCATGGTACATCACTATTTTTAGGTACATAAATGTCTTTAGGAAGGAATAAAAGTCTCTTCACTAAATTCTTGGATATGTTGTAAATAAAAAACATTTGTTACACATGGTTTGTTCAGATTTCTTATAATTTGAAATTTATTTATTTTAAATAAATAAAAAAATCATCCCTTTCCTAAAAAATCCATCCATCTATCCGTCCTTAAAGAGATATATTACGAATCGATATAAATAGTACATCGAATAAATGTTATATAAACAGGAATATATATACTTATACTTACGAATATAGAGGTACAACACTATTTTAAGCGTGTAACATTCACAGTTCCGTCTTTCAGTTGAGTAATTACAATAACTAATCATCCGGTAAATTTTTTTGTTACTTAGAATTTCACTTATTGCAAAATACCTAACTTGTTCGCGATGGCTGTAAGTTCGATTCCCACTTATTAAAATTTGTAAATTTTTAAACTTGAAGTGTTTTTATTCCGATCTGGTTAAATAAATGCATATTTGAGCTCCGCCACAGAATCTACACTTAGTTTCTAAAGAGCGGAAAATTGTGAACTGTATCATATCAATTTACACTGCACTTAGGTATATATAGTATTACATATACATCAGTGGCCAGTCGTGGCCCAGTGGTACAAGCGTGTGACTGTAAATGACTGGTTGTGGGTTCGATTCCCACTCGAGGAGTGGAAATTATATTTCCATTTTCTTCGCTCTGGTGTCGAGGTAAAGCGCGACGTTAAGTTCCGTCACTTAAGACGCAAGCCTCCGAATTCGGCGGAAAGTGGGGAACGGAGTGTCATAACACCAGGTTCCCTCTGCTTACCCTGCTGTACACCTGCTGTGTGCGGGATACAGCGTGAAGCTAAAAATACATACATCAGAGGTCGTGGCGTAGCCAGACAAAGTATAAAGAATGGTTCTGAGTTCGATTCCCACTCGAGAGAATGCGTTTCGTCCGCCACTTAACGCGAAACATCTTCATTTTGGGCGTAAAGTCGAGAACGGAGTGTTTAGATAGTAGGTTCTCTCCGACTATCCTGCTACGCTGTAAAAAATTATAACTTTTTAAAGTATTTTTGAAGGAAACCATATTGTCTGACGTAATAGTAATTAAGTGTAGGTCGCGATGACAGTGTTAAATGCTCGCTCTTATTTCAAGATAGGTATAAAGGACACTCGGAACATTAATCTCTGACACTCTGCACTTAGTCTATATAAATCGTGCACCTGATCTCAATAATAGTTTTCCTATATAATAAAGCATCATTTTAATTATATATTTTTTTAATAATAAAAGACATAAAAATATAGTCGGGATGAATGGAATTACAAACGTAAATAAGAACGTAAACGAAAGACTAAAGGAAAACGTGCTTAAGTGGTCTGAGCACGTCGAGAGGATGAGAGATGAAAGAGTGGTGAGAAAGATATATGAAGGAGTAACAGGTAAAAGGGGTAGGAACTGGACAAAGTACAATATAATACAGAAATTTTCAATGGTGGTTTGAGCACATCGAGAGGATGAGTGATGAAAGAAGAAGGGTGGTAAGAAAGACTTATGAAGCGAAGGTGAGAGCTAAAAGAGATAGAGGTAGACCTCGGTTGACTTTCGACGATACCTTATCGACGATACTAGAGGAAGGTCACATTTTTTTTTAATTTGAATTCAATGTCTCTACGGGCGCATCTCCATGCCTTTTTTGTTCTAAATTTTGGACGGGATATTTTCATATTTTCTTTAAAACAGCCGTTATATAGTATCTTTAAAACAGTTGAAAAGCTTTTGTCTATAATGCCAGAGTTTGAGGCTCCCTGACCAATACCACTAAGATGGTGTCAGGACTGAAGAGACCTGACCCTTAAAGTCAGTCCAGCGGTCAGTCATAATCTTCCATTGTTATTAATGTTGCCTTCTTGAAGTTATTAGCGAGTTTGATAGACGCCTCTTTGTCTCTGTAAGAGATGGTTTTTCATGTTATGTTCGACTATATCGCCTATAAGAGTCTCGTTTGAATCTGCCTTCTGATTGGGTCTTCCTTGACAGGGAAGTCAAGTTAAAAGCATCCTCTGGAGTGAGGAGTTTTCTCTCACTACTTTGCTATCAAAATAGCACGAAGCTGCAAAATTACAAAAGAGTCTGTTTTAAAATTATTTTTATGGCTAGTGTGTTAAATAGTATTTAAATATATCTAAAGTCTTAAGTCAGACCATTTTTCACTTCCCTCTCAATTTAAAGAAATTGCCCATTTAACGATGAAACTGAACTCCGCATTTTGTCTTGAAATACTAGTTGAATAAAAGTAATGTCAAATGTATTCAGTACCTCGAGTGGAAATCGAACCCACAACTGTCTACAGACAGACATTTTAACATTCCACGATAATGACCCTGAAGAAAATAATTTAAAAAATATATATATTTCAAATGAAAGCGATGCAAGTTATTCAACATAAATAGCTGTAATATGCTTTCCTTCGCTCTCTAAGCGGGTTATGATACAATAAGTGACCTTGCAAAGGCGGGATACCTTGTTACTAGAGCTTTCAAGCACACTTAGGATGTTCTCAACAAAACGTCGGCTATTAGCGTCGAGGACTTATAAAATGCGAAAGAAAATTCAAAAGAAAAATTGCACTTAATACTCGCTTTATGGTATTAAATTATATTTTTAGCGTCCTTTACAAATGTTCAAGTGTTTACGGTTGTTGTGTTATGTGTTATGATGTTTTTGCTCGATTCTTGTTTGATTCTTATATTTGCTAGATATAAATAGAATTATTTCAATCGATATTGTGATTCGTTCGGAATATAGATCGAGTTTGCAATGTTGTTTCGCCAATTTACCTATGATTTAGTTAGTTAGCAATGTATCAATGTAGATCTACTTGTTTAAGGAATTCCTATAATTATTAATAATTTGAAAAATATTTTATTTGATATAAAGTATATTAATTAGAATGAATTTATTCCTAGAATTCGATAGTAAGTGAAACTAAAAAGGAACTTGTACACTCTTCGTTAACAAATTTAGTAGCTTTTACAAAGTAATCTTTATTTTTACACGTTGCTACGGGAAAGTTTAATAATAATTATTATGTTCGATTCTACTAAAATATATCTGTGCCTCGATTTCGTCTGTGTGAAATATAACATAAAATTCTTAAAATTAAAGTAGCCTACCTAGTAACATACCTTATTATATATCAGTTATCTGCCAATGAAAGTCCCGTCAAAAACGGTCTAGCCGTTTCATAGATTCGCCGGAACAAACAGACAAAAGCTTTAATATTGCAAACACCAAACCAATTTTATATATTTGTAGAAGTATGATTACTTGGCGTCGTCGAGTCCTTACTAAGGTATCTCAACGTTCATACTTGTAAAGCTTCAGCAATACAAAGTTTTGTTAAGTAAACCTGAACGCTGCGTACACAACTATGACTTGAATGTTGAAAAGTTGCAATACAGGTAACATTGTACCACATTGTTACGAATCCTTGTTAATAATATATAACTATCTGAGTGTCGTTTTCATGACGTCTCTAGTCTCTAGTGGGTGATAAACTGAAGTCGTAAACACTGCACTTGCACCGAACAGCTATGACGTGGAATTTTGAATAATTTATCTGAAACTGAATTAAAATGCATTCAAGGTCAGGTCAAAGTCAAACAATTTTATTCGAAGTTTGAAGTTACATGCTTCACTTTTTGAATATCAAACAATTTACCAGCGGTTCACTTAAGTTAACGCTTCAGACCTACAATACAATTAACACAACAGGATTTTTTAAATATTGATTTTCGTAATTATTATCCATTTAGAAATGAAAAATTTTGACCGGATTAATCACAAAAATTTTTGGAATTTTGCGCAGTCCGTGGTCATAGGTAGACTGACATCAGTCAAAAATAGTTTAGCTTCAAAACTTTTTTAAGTTTACATTTTTTTACAAGGAAATTAATTTGAAACTGCATATAACGTAGTGTTTTTGTTCCACTCCACGCGTCACCGTTGCGGATTTATTAGAATGGACGTTATGAAAGGTCACTGCGACCGAACAATAGGCTTGCAGGGCGGCGGAGATCAAAGTCGCACTTTGCCCCGACAAACTATAGGAGATGTACCTACGTTATAAAATATATTTTAATATAAAAATCCTGGCAAGCGAAGTTCTAATACGAAATCTTGTGCGTAATGCAAAGGTCAACTGTGTTACGATATATTTTGATGTGTTTTAAAATATAGAGTGTATGTGAGAGGGTCATTTTTGTTTGTAAATTTTGTAACAATATGTGTTTGTAGATTTGTTTTTTACGTTTTCCTGGTACTTATTTGGACATACTATATTTAAACAAAAAATAATAGCTTTTCTAATTGTATTATCAAGTTTATAAGATACTCCATGCTCTATATTCGTATCGTATATTATTTGCTGAAACTATTTCGGCATTTGTTGCCGAGATCCCGGTAGTTTTTCAGTTCTGATAATTTAGACTTCAAAGTGATCAATCTCGGATTTTAGAGATTGACAAGAATAAAAAATATTTTACATTTAATTAATATTTGTAATTGGGATCTCTCAATGTACTTAGAAAGGTCGAATAAATATAAAAAAAATATTTATATAAAAATTACTGACTAAAGAAGTGCATTTTGGATTTGTCTTGTATCAGTTAGAATAGATAGTGGTAGCGGCTTTGTGAGATTGTTAAATAATTATATTTATAGATTCATTAAAAATGAACAGCTACATTGATATTTTTAATGATATTTCTTAAATATGAATATGACATTTCAATATTTATTATTGAGAGCGTTGTGGTACAGTGGGACAGCATCTGACTGTAAAGTGATTGTTGTGGGTTCGATTCATACCCGCGGAATGATTATATTTAAATGTTCATTTCTTCGCTCACCAGAGCGAGACACTGTGTGTTGAATGGCGAAACTCAACAACTATGTCACAATTTCGGCCGGGAAGTGGAAGACAGTATCTGACATTAGGTCCTCTTTGCCGACCCATCTAAGCGGTAAAAAGCGTTAAGCTGTAAAGTACTTATCATCCTATTCCGGTCGGAGATAAGTCCAAAACCTCTAAACATATATAAATTTGTCCAACCGTTCTCTTTAACTAACATGACTTTCTTTTATATACTTAGATTTTTTATTCTAATTTGCTAAAGGTCAGTCGGTGAGAATTTTATGATATGGATACTTCCTCACTAGTATTTACTAATAAATAATAACATACAAATGTATACCTACTTATAATTCATTTGCCCAGCCAGGGCCAGTCGTGGCGCAGTGGCACAAGCGTGTGATTGTAAACGACTGGTTGTGAGTTCCGACTCGAGGAGTGGAAATATTTAATATTTCCAAATTTCCTCGCCTGGTGTCGAGGCTAAGCGCGGCGTTAAGTTCCGCCACTTAACACGCAATGCCTCCGAATTTGGCAGAAAGTGGGGAACGGGGTGTCTTAACACTAGGTTCCCTCTGCCTAGCCTGCTGTGTGCGGGATACAGCGTGAAGCTAAAAATAATAATAATAATACCGTACCGTATGCATCATCCACGATCTTCTGTGATGAGGCTATATATCCCACGGAAATGTGGGGGCCGTGGTTTCCTCAATGCCAAGGACCTACATAACCGTGAAGTATATAGTCTTAGGGAATACTTCCAGAAGATGAAGTGTGGAATGCATCGTGACGTTGTAAATGCAGACAACGGATTGACTCCCCTCTCTCTAGCCAAAGAAAACTGGCACAAACCGGTGGTACTTAGCACTCAGGACCGCCTGAACATATGGAAGAGTAAGGAGCTTCATGGACGGTTCCATCAAGTCCTCTTTGGGCCTGATGTTGACTTACAGGCGTCCGTGGCTTGGCTACGATTTGGGGACCTTTTTGGGGAAACCGAAGGTTTTGCCTGTGCAATTGCAGATGAAGTTGTCAAGACGAATAACTACCGGAAATACATCATTAAGGATGGTACAATTGACATTTGTCGAGCGTGCCACCGGCCTGGTGAGTCTATACGACATATTATTTCCGGTTGTTTTCATCTTCCCAATGGAGAGTATTTGCACAGGCATAATCAGGTAGCCAGAATTGTCCACCAGCAACTTGCTTTTCGGTATGGTCTGGTATGTCAGGAAGTGCCGTATTACAAGTACACACCGGAGCCAGTTTTAGAAAACGGCCATGCCAAACTTTATTAGGACCGCTCTATTATCACGGACAGGTCTATTGTCGCCAATAACCTTGACATCGTGCTAGTAGACCGGTTAGAGCGCCGGGCA
The DNA here is from genome assembly GCA_019049465.1 of Dryas iulia moderata. Lineage (NCBI taxonomy): Eukaryota > Metazoa > Arthropoda > Insecta > Lepidoptera > Nymphalidae > Dryas > Dryas iulia. The sequence continues at coordinate 2,950,215 of CM032415.1, read as the reverse complement.
TTCATTGTTGATATCACCATCCCTTGTGACGTTAACCTCGTGAAAGCTGAGAAGGACTAACAGTCCAAATACATAGACTTAGCTCACGAGATTACCGACATGTGGGATGTGGATTCAACAATAGTTGTCCCGATAGTCGTCACTGTGAACAGTCTTGTAGCGAAGAGCCTCAATCAACATCTTATGAGGCTTTCGCTACATGCCTGGATCAAGGGCCGGATTCAAAAGGCAGCTATTTTGGGAACGGCACGTATTGTGCGGAGGTTCCTCAGTCTGTCACCCTGACCACCGGTGGCTTGGCTGTAAAGCCTCCATCGGGGGGGAACTATTTTTTTATATTTATATTTGTATGTATTTCTTATATAAATATAAATGTATTGAAATAAGAATTATGTTAAATAAAGGTTATAATAAAAAAAATAATAATTCATTTACTAGATGTATGATGGAACCGAACGATAAACTTTTTCAAGTGAAATGTTTGTGTCCATACAATAACACACTGCAATACGATCTCTTTTATTCCTTTGTTGTTTTAAATCTTTCCAATTATAATAGACCTGTTCTGTTATTCTAGTCTATATTGTGCTTCAATTCTATACAACTTCAATAGAATAAAAAAAATACAATATTTTTTTACCTGTACTTGCAAACCAATAGAAGTGAATCTCTAGAAAGTTTTCTTTGAGGTTTAACCTATTTCCTTTGCTAGGTCTTTTCTGTCGCTTTGTTTAACTACCAAGTATTGGTATGGTAATTTTATAATAATGTTCATTTGAAATTAATAAAAATGAGAGAATAGATATTAGCAATTATGACTTTAGTTGTTATTTAAATTTTATATTTGATACGTGAAGTTAATATATTGTAGTTTTCTCTCATGACAAGGTAGGCAGAGGGAAGTGTGGAGTCACTCTATTCTTCACTTTTAGCCTGAATCCGAGACATTGGGCGTTCAGTGGCGGAACTCAACACCTGTTTTAATCTTATCACCAAAGCAAACAATCAAATTATTTGAAATACAATTTCTGCCGAGTGGGAACCGAACCTATTATTACCCCCTCGCGTATTATTCAGACGTTGCGCTCACATGATGGCCTCTTATATTTCATTTGTGTATAAATTTCATTGAATGACCTTTAACGTTGTATGTTATAAGTATTGATTTTACCTGACATGCGCTTATCACCGATTTCATCTGGATACAGTGCATACCTGTCGATTGACATTTCGAATATAAATCAACGCAACTACTTTAATAGGCATTTTTTCCTATTCTCCTTAAACTCAAAGTAGGTCTTAGGTTAAGACTTACCTGTAGGATTTCCTTACGGTTACGTTCGGGATAACGAACTTAACCGTAAGGAATAAAATAATAATCGAGAATGAAAATCGATATAAAAACAATGTTGAAGATTTGTTTTTCTATCTTTACATTTCCTAAGGTATCTGTCATATATTTTTTAAAAACTTAATATGGCTAGTCCGAATCAAAAAAATTACCAATAATAAACCATTATTGTATCCATCGTGTAGCGATGTGACAGTGTCTGACTATATACGCGATTGTTGTAGGTTCGATTTGCGTTCGGGAGATTGATGTTAAATTATTTTAATTTTATCGATTCTGATGATGAAGAAAATAATCGGCGTTAAGTTCCTCCGATCATCATCCAAAGTCTCGGAGGCGGGTAGAGAGTGGGGAATGGAATTTTAAACTGGTTTCTTTCTGCCCATCCTACTTTGCGGGAAAAAAATCAGATGGGTGAAATAAAAGCATTTAGAGTATATTAAATATAAACTTTGCATATTCGAAAATCTACATAAAACAAGCCATAGTAAAAAAGTTTTCAATTAATTGAAATGTTAAAAGGATTTGCATATGAAATAACGTTGCCTTTTGTTCGAACTAGATTCAATTTTATTATAGGATTAAAACTCATTTCATTAGCTCAGTAAGTAAACATGCAATTTTCTGATTTAAAGTTTAAACTAACTTGCTAAGCGTTGACCGAACTCTATAGGTTTCGTACCGCACTAACTACTCGTAAACACTGTTTTTACAAAGTTACAAATTTTAAAACGCTATTTCTATGCATTTTTCATATGAAAAACTTACTAACGTACTAAATTAGGTGTGTGTAACCGGGTTTCGGAATGAGCCTGGCCATTTATTTTAAATATTTTGAAGGGCCTATATCCCACTTCTTAATAATATATCAAAATTAATCATAAATAGTAATTGTATATTGTGGCCAGTCGTGGCTCAGTGGCACAAGCGTGTGACTGTAAACGACTGGTTGTGGGTTCGATACCCACTCGAGGAGTGGAAATTATATTTCCATTTTCTTCGCTCTGGTGTCGAGGTAAAGCGCGGCGTTAAGTTCCGCCACTTAACACGCAAGCCTCCGAATTCGGCGGAAAGTGGGGAACAGAGTGTCTTAACACCAGGTTCCCTCTGCCTAAAAAAAACGAAGATATGTAATATAATTAAACGGGCCGCATATGATTATTGAGCTAGTCGCGCATTGCACATCTCTTTGTAGTAGTAGTTTTAAATGTCATTGTGGTTACGTCTTATTTAACTTCACCTGTCCTGAAGTTTGTCTGTTTGTAAGCAAATGTTGCAAGCTAATTTTCACCCACTTCCCAGTGTTAGTTCTGATTGCAATATGATTATGTACTGACTGATCCATTATTCGGTGTTGTGTTTAATCCCATATAGCCGCCCTCACATACAGACAGCATACAGTGTATTTCTGAACAACCCACCTAATATGCGTAGAAGATGAAAGGTCATGACTTGTTTTTAATGCACTCCCACAATATGGATATCAAATGAAAGATCTTACTAACAATTAATTGAAAATGTTTTTAACAATGTTTTTCTTAAATCATATGTCATTTTACTAGTTTTGAATCTATGTATATTGATTATAACTGGCAACTATACTTTGACACGACTTCTTAATAATTCACATACGGTTTATTGTTAACTTAGAGACATTTTAAAAGAAAATGAAGTCATCCTACTCTTTTTCTTAACTAATTAATCTAGGGCAAGCTGAAACTGGTGAGTGAAGCAATCTGGTTTACGCCGTTACAGATGAGCATGGAGCGCTAAAAATGATTTGACAGGAAATGAACAACCTGTGCTCCATTAATTCCGGTATTCACGTTTCAATTAAGCCCGTACATTATTTGTGTATGGATAAATGGAAAATTCATTCCTTGCCCATAGGACGGTGTTGGGCGAAATTATTTTAGCGTGGAGAGCTACAGGTTAAAGTAAAAGCTATTATAGTTGCTGAAAGCTTTTAGCTCTTTGTTTTAAAAGCGTTTTAACATTTTTGTATTTAAGCCTTGTAGCCTTTGTTGATTTAATAATCCGTTCAATTTAAAAATGCCCGAGTATTATATTCTTTTAAAATAGGATTTTCTTTGTAATTAGTTGTAAGGTGGTAGACGTTAAGTTCTGCGATTATCTAGCCTTCTGCAAAAACAATTCTTTGTGGTTTACAAAAACAGTTTAAACTTAGATCTTTGAAGTTATGCTTACAACTTTTTATCACATTTTTTCATTGTATAAGTGTATGAATTATACATAAACTTCAAATAACCTTTATCATATATTTTTGTTTATTATAGAAACAAAAAAAATTGAAATCAACTAAAACAACTTAACAGTGCTAAGCATTTGGCATAGCCTCGTTCAATTATAAACAACACTGCACTACGGCTATCGAGTTATCCTCTAGGATTACACATTGTTCTGGCGGTTGAAATTTCTGCTTTTACATCACGTTTTGCACTCGCCGTTATGCCGGTGCAAATATTTACCGGGAACACGGGCAAATACCATACGCTTTTATCATTTTCCATCGATTTCCAATATGGATTAACGGGAACTTAATTACGTGAAAATTGTTTCAGTTAACAATGTAAGTTGTGGTCGTAATGTATGCGGCAGACGTTATTGTGTTTAATAATTATTAAATTTTCGGTTTACTAAATTATATATGATAATATATGATGTTCGTTGATCTATTAAATCTATATGGCGCAGTGGAACAGCGTTTACGTAAATTTGATGGTTTTGGGTTCAAGATCACGATCGGGGATATGAATTGTATTTTAATGGCTTTCTTTTGTTTGTTCTGGTAAGATAAAGTGGGGCTTGAGTTTCGCAACTCAACACGCAACATCTTGAATTTGGACGGAAACGCAAAATGAAATGACATTAGGTTTCTCTGCCCTCTCTACCTACCCTGATGTACGGGATAAAGGGTGATTAAAGTTTACGGGGTAAATGCCTGTCTAGAGGTGCGAGTTCAAATACAACATTGACATTTGTATTCAGATTTTCAATATATTCATAACCCTAATTGCGAGAATAATATTTTAAAACATTGTTCAAAGAATCCGTTTACATAACTGAGCGAATATCCCCTTAAAAGCGCTACTAAACTACACTTCACTAGTATGAAAGTTTAACTGTTTGCTTAAAGTATTAAAGCTAGCTCAGTATTAATATCGGCGATCACAAAGTTGTTGCAGTTAGTTTATGAAGCATTTTGTATTCGATACTTGCTTTCATTCTCTATTTTTTTAAAGATCTATTTTTTTTTATATTTATGCCTTATCATATTTCTTATAATTTTGACCAGGAATGTAACGTTTGACATATTAGGGATGTAACGTTTTGTATTTAGATACGTATAACGATGTAGGTTGAATATTATATCGGTTTTGATCACGGATATAGAGTATTTGTTAATTTCGGATAATTTAAGTTACGGATGTTACAGTTAATTTATCAACTCCATGTCTTTTTTCTCTAGCGGTTGAAGCGGAATGGCTAAAGGCTAGTGTCAAGACACTTCGGTTTTTTATTTCGTTTATTATTTTTTTTTTTCGTTTATTATTTTTTTTTGTTTGATATTACATTCAGATCAGATGCTTTTATTTTTTAAATAATCTATTATTGACAACTCTTATTAGATTGCACCCATATCCGCAACTTTTATATAGGATTAGGTTACGGTTACGGATAGTTTTTCTTTTTCGGTTACGGAACTTCAGATATCCCAACTTCTTCCTTATAATTACTAATGGGGTAACCTATTAGTAACACATTAACCATCCTTTTTTTTATAGGATGAATATTATTTTACCCATACTATACGAAATATTAAATTTACCCAAAGAACAAAACAGAAATGTAGGTGACGTTATATTAATACACACAATTTGTAGGTGAACAACCGCGGCGGTTGGAGCTCTCTAGGCGGCACTAGCGAGCTGCGCCGCGCTAGCAACTCGAGCACCCTCTTCCAGTCGCCCAGCTACGGTGCGATGAAGAATTCCACGTCTGAACCGTACTCCAAGTGGTGAGTGCTTAGATATTTTTTTTTGTGGTAGAATAGTGGAAAATGTGTAATTTTTTGTATTTTTTTTGCTGTTATTTTAACTAATGGATGTTGTTTTTTTTTTTGATGTGGATGTGATTGGTTGTGAGTTTGATCTCAGCTTGGACGAGTTATTGTATATTTTTTAAAATTTTTTTCGTTCTAGTGCAAGATGAAGTGTGGCATTGAGTACCGTCGCATAAAATACAATGTTTCAAATTCCAGCGGAAATTAGATACTACATTCTTTCTGACTACCCTCCTGTGTGTATGCGTAAAAGCGTGAACCCGCTAAGGATTTATGTGTAGGACAATTGTAATTTATGTGTGGGATAATTGTAGGGGCCATTCGTGGCGCAGTGGCATGAATGTGTGACTGTAAACGGCTGGTTGTGGGTTCGATCTGGTATCAGAGGTAAAGCGCGGCGTTAAGTTCCGCCACTTAACACGCAATAACTTGAATTCAGGTGGAAAGTGGGGAACGGAGTCTTAACACTAGGTTCCCTCTGCCTACCCTGCTGTGTGCGGGATACAGCATGAAGCTAATTTATTTATTTATAATTTATTTATAACCCTGATTGCGAGAATAATATTTTAAAACATTGTTCAAAGAATCCGTTTACATAACTGAGCGAATATTCCGCCACCTAACACGCAATGCCTCCGAATTCGGCGGAATGGGGGGAACGGAGTGTCTTAACACTAGGTTCCCTCTGTACTCTGCTGTAGGTACTCTGCTGTGTGCGGGATACGGCGAGAAGCTAAAAAAAAGAAAAAAAAAAGATAATTGTAATATTATCATTTTATTTGGAAGTTGCCAAGTTATTTGCATACTAGACCTAGACTAGACTAGAAGATTTGCTTGGATATGTAACTTAACAATTTTTCTTACACACTT